>CM062520.1:61228953-62478953 GCA_031439585.1 Pterocarpus macrocarpus | reverse complement strand
AGGTGAGAGCAATAATGATCTATTATAAGTCAATATAGGATTATATATTTCCAAAAGACAATGTTGCGCAAGCAATGTGTTCTGTAGTTCGATAGATTGAAGCGAAGCCACATTAATAATAAGCTCTTTTGGATGTAAAGGTGAAAGTAAGCTAGGTTAGGTTAGGGTTGAATTTAAATGTGACTTACTTGTACCACAAATATGTAATCCGAATTTGGATCTATTACTTGATATAGACTTTTTTTAGAGCCTTAACTTGATTTTTTTAAAAGTCTAGCCTGACCCTAAAGCCTGTTGAAAGGCCTACTTGATTATAAAATTTTTAAAAAACCTAAAAGTCTACTTTTAAATAAACAAAAAAGCTTCTAAATATACCAAAATGTATATTCCTAAATAGGCCTAAAAACTTCCAAAATAAATCAAAAAGTCTATTCAACATAGATCATAAGATTTTGATTATTATTAGAATTTGTGAAATCATAATAATAACAATAATAATATAGTATAAATAGATCAACCTGTTGAGTCTAATAAATTTTTTCATTGCCTATATGTTGGCCTATTTGATTAAAAAGATTTTTGAAAAGTCTAAGCCTAACTTATTTACTAAAAAGACTAGGCAAAATTAGGTCGAATGTGGGTTAGGTCAAACGCCCTCGACAATCCGCATAACCTACTTTCACCCCTATTTGGATGTTCTATACACAACACAATATTTAAACAAAAATGTTCATTGGTATGAAAGGAAATTCGTTAAAGTGTACAAATTTATAATATTGCTGCTTTTTAAACGTTAATCCTACCCTTGTATTTTTATCGGTGCAAAAATTACACTTAATTAGTCCACTTCATTCGTACTCTTATTTTGTCAATTTTATTCCGTATTATATATCACGGCTGATATTTAAATACTCCATCCATCCACTTATAGTCGTCTTTTAAGATTTTGATATACAGCTTAAGAAATCATTAAGATTACATAAATTAAAAAGAAAGATTAATTCAACAAAATTGCCCCTTTTTTAGAAAATTGTAAAATATTTATTACAAGTAGGAGGGTAAATAAGAATAAAAATAAAAATAAAATTGTAAAAGATTAATAACATTACCTTAAAACTCTCAAATAATATATAATTATAAACAAAAAATTTTGCTAAAAAGACAATAATAAGTAGAGAGAGGGGGTACAACGTAGTCTTAAGAACTAAGCAGACATAACCTCTTAATGTAATAAAGTCAAAAATTAAATTAGCACTATAAATTCTAAATATAATAACTAAAAACACAATACTTAAGCATATTAAAATCATAAAAATAATTAAATAATAAGTCCAATATATAAGGGTGTGAATTCATAGGGATTAAATCACTTAATTAACCTTCCATTCATGTATTATTATAATTTGAATTTAATTTATAAATTTGTTTATTATTGAATAATCTATAAATATATTTATAAATATTTAATAAACCAAGAGTTAAGCTTTAACTATAAATTGAGGCAAACCTTCCTCTCGATATAAACTTTAACATATCAAAAATATATCTTAAACCCGAATCTACTCCAATTCACGCTAAACTTTTTTTCACCCTATCCAATCCAAATGGGTTGGCATAGAATAAATAGTGAAGTCTGTGGTGTACTTTACTTGGTCTAGTGCATCACGCACTTTATTATCTAAAGATCCAAATTTGATAGCCTATGGATGTACCAAACATATGTTGTTCATTGTAAAACTCTCTCTTCCCCTTCCCACACTCACCTCCGCCAAATCTCAACCGCCCGCCCCTCTCATTCAAAATTGCTACAACACTGCCAGCCACCAACAACCACCGCCTTGCCCACCACGGTCATCACCATCTTCCTCCCCTCCCCACCGCCATCGCCGCCTGTCCATGAGGAGCTTTTCTATGCTTCTTCTCCCTTTCTACGTCTTAGACTCGTCGTTGCTCACATGGAACGCCCTCTCCACCGTGTCCCTTCACCTCCCCTCCTTCTCCCAGCAGAGACAGCCACCGCGGAGTGCCACCGCCTTAAGAACCAGCTTCGCATTGAGCCCTCTCTCTCCGCCCTCAACCGCACCCAACAACAACAACAACAACAACAACAACAAATCCCAAAACGCCAATCGGTGCCCTACTACCTAAACCCTAATAACCCCAAACTCATGGCAAGGGTTGTCAAGAATGAAGAACCTGCAGGTGAGTGTTTTGCATTGCCAATGGCAATGGTGCGGTGGCCGTGGGAGGCATCAAGTAGGGAGATAGTGCAAGGCAGTAGTCCAATTGAGGTTGCAGTGGGAGGGGTGTTTTTGGGGGATGGGAAAAGAGTAGGCGTATAATGGAGAGAGAGAGAGAGAAATTATGGTGTATGATAAGTATTAAGTGTATCCATAAATTTATGACTGAGATTAATTCTTTGATCAAAGTGCACCACACACCTTTTGCAAGTATGGTGCATTATACTCGTCGCCAGAATACAGATCAGGTATCAATTGCCATCCCTTCAAACGCGCCACACCAGACCATGGCATGGTATTTCCTAAGCACAAGCAAGCATCACTAGACTAGCATTGGAATCTGCACTGCACCACCCATGGCTGCTGGCTGAGGATCAACCACGTTACTTATCAAACAAAAAACCTCTAGGCCCAAATCAGCAACACAAAAACAAAAGCCCAACTTCACCCCACCAACCACGCCACCATCCCAAATCAACCTCCTCAACAAACAACTATTCCCTCCCCACCACCCTTCCCTCTCTCTATCTTTCTCTCTCTCTCTCTCTCTCATTTCATTTCACCGTCTTCCAAGCTCCGTATGGAATTCCAACACACACTTGTGTTTCATGGCTTTTAGATGAGAAAGCCCACGCCCCTTCTCACTCTCCTCCATCACCATCACCATCACCATCACCACCACCTCCTCAAACCCTTCTCTTCAATCGCTTCTCTTCCCAACCCCAACCCACTCCCCCAGCAACAACCCGATCTCCCCTCGAAGCTCTTCAGCATCCTCTCCAAACCCCAATGGCGAAAAGACCCTTCCTTTAACACCCTCATCCCCCATCTCACCCCAACCACCCTCTCCTCTCTCTTCTCCCTCGACCTCCACCCTCTCACCGCCCTCAACTTCTTCCGATGGATCCGCAAAAAGCACGGATTCATCCCCACCGTCCGTTCCTACCACCCGCTCCTCCTCCTTCTCGTCCGTAATGGCTTCCTCCGCGCCGCCGAGAATGTCCGAAACTCCATGATCAAGTCCTCTTCCTCCATCGATGACGCGAGGTTCGTCCTCAACACTCTTCGCCAATTGAACAACGCGAGCGATAATGGTGGTGGTGATGGGAATTTAGCGTTTCGGCTTTCTCTTACTTCCTATAATAGGCTCCTTATGTGCTTGTCGCGTTTTGGTATGATTGATGAAATGAACAGTTTGTATGATGAGATGTTGGGTGACGATGGGGTTATGCCTAATTTGATTACTTACAATACAATGCTGAATGCGTATTGCAAGTTGGGGAACGTGGTTTTGGGGGAATTTTGGTTTACTAGGTTGTTAAAAGGTGGTTTTTGTCCTGATGCATTTACATACACTTCGTTGATATTGTGTTACTGTGAGAATCGAGCCGTGGAGAAGGCGTGTAGGGTGTTTCAGCTTATGCCGAAGATGGGGTGCCGTAGGAATGAGGTTTCTTATACTAATCTTGTACATGGACTATGTGAAGCTGGCCAGCTTGATGAGGCTCTTAAGTTGTTCAAACAAATGAAGGAGGATGATTGCTTTCCCACAGTTAGGACTTATACTGTTCTCATCGGAGCTTTATCTGATTCGGGTAAGGAAGTGGAAGCGCTGAAGTTATTTGAGGATATGGTGGAGAGAGGTTGTGAGCCTAATGTTTATACTTACACTGTGTTGATTGATTACTTTTGTAAGGAAAGCAGGATGGACGAGGCGAAGAAAATGTTGAACAAAATGCTGGAGAAAGGGTTGGCTCCTAGTGTTGTACCATACAATGCATTGATCACTGGGTATTGTAACTGCAGAATGATGGAGGAAGCAATGGATGTTTTGGGTATGATGGAGTCAAATAAAGTTTGTCCTAATGCTCGTACATTTAATGAACTGATTTGTGGATATTGTAGGAGCAAAAGCATGGACAGAGCAATGGCGCTGCTTAATAAAATGTTTGCATATAAGCTGTCGCCTAACCTCATTACATATAACACATTAATCCATGGGCTGTGTAAAGCAGGTGTAGTGGATAGCGCCAGTCGGCTGTTTCATTTGATGATCAAAGATGGCTTTAGTCCTGATCACTGGACTTTTAGTGCTTTTATAGACTGTCTCTGTAGAATGGGCAGAGTTGGAACAGCTCATCAGATCTTCGAGTCCATGAAGGAAAAACACGTTGCAGCAAATGAACATGTATATACAGCCTTGATTGATGGGTTCTGCAAAGCTGGGAAAATTGAAGATGCCCAATTATTGTTCAAAAGGATGCTTGCTGAGAAATGTTTGCCAAACTCGGTCACTTTCAATGCATTGATCGATGGCTTACGCAAAGACGGAAAAATGCAAGATGCAATGTTATTGGTGGATGATATGGCAAAGTTTGATGTGAAGCCCACTGTTCACACATATACAATGCTCATCGAAGAAATGTTGAAGGAAGGCGACTTTGACCAAGCTAATGGGATTCTTAATCAAATGATTTCTTCTGGATATCAGCCTAATGTGGTCACATATACTGCATTTATCAAGGCATATTGCAGCCAAGGAAGATTACAGGATGCTGAGGATATGATGGTCAAGATTAAAAAAGAAGGCATATTGCTAGACTCCTTCGTCTATGATTTATTAATTAATGCATATGGATATATGGGACAACTAGATAGTGCATTTGGTGTTCTGGAGCGAATGTTCACTGCTGGTTGTGAGCCTTCTCGTCAAACATATTCCATCCTAATGAAGCATCTAATAAATGATAAACATAAGAAGGAAGGCAACAATGCTGTGGGAGTTGATATAAGTTCAACTAATATCTCAGTTGACAATGCAGATTTATGGAACATAATTGACTTTGAAATCGTAACTGTGATGTTTGAGAAAATGGTTGAATATGGCTGTGTGCCTAATGTCAATACTTACAGCAAGCTTATCAAAGGACTTTGCATGGTGGAAAACGTGGATGCAGCCTTTAGATTGTTAAATCATATGAGGGAAAGTGGAATCTCTCCTTCTGAAAATATTCATAATTCTCTTCTAAGTGGCTGCTGCAAGTTGGGAATGTATGAGGAAGCAGTGAGATTGTTAGATTCTATGATTGAATGTAAGCATTTAGCACATCTAGAATCCTGTAAGCTTCTCATTTGTGGGCTTTTTGCACAAGGAAACAATGAGAAGGCTGAGGCAGTGTTTCATAGTCTGCTATGCTGTGGGTATAATTACGATGAAGTGGCTTGGAAAGTTCTAATTGATGGCTTAATTAAGAGGGGATATGTTGATCAGTGCTCTGAATTGCTGAATCTTATGGTGAAGAATGGATGCCATTTACATCCTGAGACATACTCGATGTCAACTCAGGAACAGAATGAAGTGTAAGTATGTAACGCAATGATTGTTTGTTTTTCCCTGAAATTGAACCTGGGAAAATTGGCTTCCTGTTGAACATGTTGGTTGATGACACTGGCTAAAGTAGTCCAGATGGAACACATGAAATTTTGTAATAAATTCTCAATAGACTTACACTGTCACAGCAGGTAAGCTGTGAACAGCTTTGTTCTACAAATGTGGTAACACTTTACAGTCACAGCCCAACATAACTGTGACGAACACACAGGCTGAGAGCAAATAGCAACAGATTAAGAGGCAAGTGACTATTTAAATTCTTGCTTATATTGCATTCCTTTATTTGTATCACCCAAAGCCTTGATAGAGATGTAATTTCACATTTTACCTCATTTCTGTTGGTAAATACATGTTAGTGATCCAGGGTATTGATCATTATTTGGAAATAAATGGGGAATTATTGTCATTAAATATATTCATGTTATTATGTTGACTGTAAATTTTTGGTTGTTTGTTAATGTATATGTATTTGCTAGTACCTAGTCGTGTTCAATTTCAAGCTGGCAGCTTGTTGATTTTAAATTAGTGAGTTAACACATAGGTGTGGACTGTGGAGGCATGCGTATAAATACATAATGTAGCATGCAACTTTGAATTAGATTTTTTGGTACAACTTTGTATTAGATTTTTCTTTAGTTTATGCTAATAATTGTATAATGGACAAAAGAGAGGAGAAAACTGTTTTTGGTTGATAAGTAGGTTTTGGCACTACAAAATTGAGCCTTTTTCATGTCCATTCTGGTACTGTGATAATGGATAAGCTATTGTCTATTGTCTAAATGGGGGTTTTGTAGTTGGCTTAACAATGTGGACATCATTTCAGTTCACTATAGAAATGTAGCTTAGTTATTAAGGGTGTGTTTGTTTGAGGGCTTTTTAGCAAAAAATCACTTGTTTTATCGAAAAAAATCAGTTTTTGTATATTTGGATAATTTTTAAAAAGTAATCAGAATCTCAAAAAAATCTGTTTTCAGTTTTTTTGGAAAAACTGAAAAAAGTAGCTTATGAAAAAAATCAAATTCACTTTTTTTAAAAGTTAAAACGAACGCCCCGTAACTTATTAATGTGAGCTATGCTATAGTCCTATGGAGTTCTGATAATAATGAGACTGGTCATCCTAAATAAGCAACTACATGACCTGAAAGACTGAAACCTTCTCTTAATCAACCACTGATTGTCCCTTTTAATACTTTTCGTAGGTATTCTACACTTTTGGCATCTTTGTCATCCACAGTTGAAGCTGTGGCAAGACAACCCAGATATTTTACTAGTTCAACGTCTTCTGTATCCTACAACTATGGTTGCAGGCTCAAGATTAAATCCAGTCAAAATTCATTGGTATTATCAGAATTCATTTCAAACATAAGTAGTTGCTGTAGTAAATGGGAGCCTAGTATCCCACCTTTGTTGAAGTAATCGGTAAATCCCTTTCTGATTAGTGGAAGGTAGGACCATTTTCATGATTGTTCTGACCAAAACTTCATAATTCATGCTCAACTTTGTCAACATAATTGAGGAGTTTAAGATGAAAGAAGATAAAAGTATGCCAGGTCAACTGTAGGGAAAGTTTTGTCTAGAAATATATATATTATAGAAAAGAAATTTTATTAGAAGAGAAGGAAAGAATTTTGTCTAGAAATATTACTCAGGCTTCTATTAATTATTGTCCTTACTCTCAATTAATAAGCTGGAATTTATCCTGTGAATTTATGTTTGTTTATACTTTTATACTTCCTTTGCTTGTGAACTATAGTTCTTTATATGGTTTGTGTTTTACATTGTTGTGGCCTATTAGCATCTATGGTGTAGTTTTTTTTTTTTATAATTCATTTAATATTAGGGAAAAACGCAATTCAGCCCCCTATACGAGGTCCTTGAAATAAAAAAGGTATAACTCGATTTAACTTTTCCAAATGTGCATTTTGTCCTTTTGTTAAGTTTTTTTTGTCTATTTTCAACCAAACTAGTTATATGCTTAATTTTGTGACAAAATTACCCTCAAGTGAATCACATGCATCTTGTCTGACCCTAACACTAACACATCACCCTCCCCCCTCCCCCCCCAAAAACACTAAAAAAAAAAAAAAAAACTCTCCTACACCAGAACATGGAGGAAGGGCACCAAACGTGGTGGCTTGAGCCTTGAGATTGGCTTGACGGTGGTTCAACGGCTAGGGCTCATGGCCTGCGGTGGCTGTCAGCAGCGCAATGGCTCAGGCATGGTGGTGGCTTTATTTTGGTTGCTGGTTGGAGCTGGCCTTGTTGATAGCATTGGCGCGGCTCTGGTAGTTTCAAGTTCTTGTGTTTACTAAAGGGGCTTGGTGTTCGCTGAAGGTTGTATTTTTGGAGTTTTTATCGAGTTTGCTTGAATTTTTTGGTTCTTTGTTCTTTGCTGGTTGCTTGGGATTTTTGAGAAAGAGGGTGTGTGGAAGATTTTGGTTTCAATGGGGTTTTGGCAGAGGTGTTATTTGGGTGTATGGTTGTGGATTTAGGGAGTTTTAGAGGGGAATCTTTTTGTGTATTTTTTACCTCGTGCAATGGTGGTTTGGGTTACTGTTCGTGCATGGTTTATAGAGATGGGTGATCACGAAAATAGGTGCCATGTATGTGACTAGTACGGTTAAAAATGGGAGGAAAACTTAATAGAAATGGACGTGCACACCTGTGAAGTTGAAGGATCGAGTTGCACTGTTTTTTAATTCAAAGACCAAAGTGCATATAGCCTAAAGTTCAGGTAAATCGCATTTTTTTTCCATGTTAGGGAAAAATAATTGAAACTAAGCACCTACTGGCAATTTTGGCAGATTTAAAATCTGTTTCAGATAATCTATCATTTGCTACTCATTAGCATTTACTGAGTTATTTTTAGCTGTTATACTTATCTTCTGTCCTGTTTTATAGAACACTGACATTTTGATTCGATGTAATAAAAGGCATCTTTCAAGATAGCATAATAATAGCACTATTTGAGAGGGCGAAAATATTTCAAGGCCGTCTATCATGATGTTCTGATTTCAGTATAGAGTTATGTGTTATGTGAACATAATTTGCTTGGGATATTGTGCTAATTTATATCCTATCCAATAGTGGACGGACTGAGAGTTAGTATGGTGTTAAAAAAAAATTATATTCACATAACTTATATTAAATATTATATTGATTGACATTCCATTTAATAGTGAATGAGGTGTGAATAGTTATAAAGAAAAATTATGTTCACATAACATTTCTTTTCGGTAAAATTGTAGAGCTAGGTTTTTGTATTACTTCCATACTGCCATCAAGTGAAATATTTTGCTTTTCAGGCTCTGCCTCTTGCAGACAAAACTGGACCATCACTAGGTGCTATTTTTCAAACTCCATTACTATCGGGGTTGATGCAGTGTACATTGTTGTAATTCAGGATCTTTTTTAGATTATACAGCCTGCGTTACGGATGCTGGGAAGATGAGTTTTATAAGTTGATGGACGAAGCTTGATGAATTAAGCATTGTTCGTGGTGTGTCAGGTGATATAGGGTATTACTCTATGTACATTAGTTTTCTCTGAAAGTGTGCGTTGTAATTTTGTTTATGAGAAATATCCGTGAGGTGAAATACATATTTACTGTTAAACCATAAAAAAATTATAGTAGCACGTTGAGTTATGTAATCAAAGTATTTATATAACAGAAATCTAAGTCTTTTTTTCTGGCCCTCGTTATCAGCATGACAGAATCATTCTTCTCACTTTGAGAATTTCAAACTCTTTCAATTTAATTATGCATGTCTACCTTTTAATATTTACTTTTCTGAATTCTGGCTACATTTGAAGGGTTATGCAAAAAGAATACTCACTAGTAGTGTTATTTAATTAAAATATGAAATCAATAATCACAATTAATCATGGGTTATTTGCAAATCGTCAAGTGAAATTATATTTCATGCAATTTATATAATTAAATCCATTTGTTATTTGCTTGATATAACTTTTCCATTTTCTAAGTTAGCAATTGTAACTTAAAAAATGTCTATGAAAAGTAATTTTTGATAAAAAAAAGTATAATTCAAAAATACATAATTAGACTTAGCCATGGGTAGAAATTATTGTAAGGGGGAATACAATTTGGGAATTAAGACGTATTCAGAAAAGGTAAATCGAGATAATATTTCAATCTTTTGAAAGGAGACCATAAATTTGAAATTTACAAAAGTAATTTTTGTAAGAAATAATTTTATTTTGGGATTGAACGGTAATTAATTCAATTAACGGTTTAAAGGATAAAAATATAAAGAAAAGCCAAAGTTGTTGGAACTAGACAAGCGCTCAAGAACCTAATAATTATTCGCTATTACTGTTTTATTCCACTTGCGTGTCTATCCTTTGCTGGATGTACTTCTAATTATTCAATCTCTATTGCAACATTGATTTTTAATTTAGCTTGCCATTCAGCATAGTTAGCAGAGAGTATTATCTTGCTCGGGAAAAACAAAAATCGCACATAGAAGGTCGTAGGATTTCAGTTGGTAACAAAAATCTAATAATTAATTCAATTGTTACCAACTGAAATCCTGGGGCACCCACGAACAACGTAATTGAGCCAGAAAAGAGGCAGGGTCAGATCCATTTCTATAACAAAATAGGAACCTAACTGAGGAGAATACAATTTCAGGCCTTTTCCCCGGATGAATGGGAGAGAAGCAAATGAAGCACAGTAAAATTGTTCCCT
Organism: Pterocarpus macrocarpus; assembly: GCA_031439585.1. Classification (NCBI taxonomy): domain Eukaryota; kingdom Viridiplantae; phylum Streptophyta; class Magnoliopsida; order Fabales; family Fabaceae; genus Pterocarpus; species Pterocarpus macrocarpus. Next base: position 62,468,614 of record CM062520.1, on the reverse strand, counting down.
TCCACTTATGACACTATCACAAATAGAGATGTCAAATGGGCCAGTCCACAACCATTTATTTCTGGCCTATGCAGGCCAGTATGCACAAATGATAGGGCCAAAAAGTTCTCATATTCATAAAAAAAGCCTTTGAGATGCTGGCCACTGTGGCTAATCTCCACTCACCAAAAAATATCAAAAATTTATTTTTTAATTCTGGCTATTTTTAAATTTTTAAATGCCACATAATGAAACTAACTCTAACCCCTAACAAGCTACTTCTAATTCATTGATTAAATTTCAATTTTCAAAGTTTTTAAATTTTCCCTATTTTTTAATTTTTGTGAATTTCTAACTGTTTAATGAATTTCACACATGGCCAAAAAAACCCACTTTCTGAAAAATATAAAAATAAAAGTTCTACGTTGAAAAAAAAGTGTAGACCCCAAAACTCACGCTTAAAAAGTCATTAATGCTAATAATAAAGTAGAATACATAAATTTTAAAAATATATTTTAATGATTACATATCCAAAATCATAACTACACAACTATTACAAAATTTTCTTTAAACTCAAAAGGCCTAAAAACTAATCTTAATAACTAAAAATATGACAATTTCTTCATTCTTCATCTTGATCTTCATAATACACATTGGATTCTGCTGGTAATGTTTCGTTGCCAAGAATTTTGCAATTATCTTCATCTGAAAATCAACCAATCAAGAAACAACTTAAAAATCAACTAAGACTATATAAAACTATATATATATATATATATATATATATATATAAAGATACACAACAAATTAAGATATTACCATCCAGATTCAAAACAAAGCCATGTAACCAATTCCTAGTGCAAATAAGCATTTGGACATGCTTAGGAAAAGTCGAACTTCTGTACTTTGTTAAAACACGTCCACCAATGCTAAATGCAAATTCTGGTACAACAGTAGTAATCGGAATACTTAATACATCTTTGCCCATAATCGATAGTGTAGGAAACCTTTTTTCATTGGTCTTCCAGTAGTTTAGCACATCAAAATCTTCACCATCATCATAATCAATTGGCAGTTCAAACCCTCTTGAACAATTAGGTTGAGTATATGCAGGGTCAATCAGGTGGTCTAACTTATTTTGCCGTCTCTACTTGTCAGTTGCAAGTGACATTCATTTTTATTTTACAAGGGAGAGAAACACTAACACGAGCTAAGAGATAAAGCGTGTAGGAGATTTGCATTTTGATTTTTGAAATATATGAAAGAGGAGAGTGGGTGTTGTCAATAGCACCTCGTGGAGCTCAAATGTCATTCACCAAGGACCATTAGATAAAATTTAGGCTAGATATTCATAACAAGTTAACTTTTGAAATCTCTAAGATGCCAAAGTTCCCAGGTATATTTATTAATTTTTAATATTTTTTTGGCCTTTTGATTAATTTTTAGGTTTTATGAATTGCTTTATTTTTTACTTAAATATATTTTTAGTTTCTGAAAATGTTACAAATTCTTATTTTTAGTCCCTATAAAAAATAAATTTTGATTTAAATCCAAATATTTTCAAAAATATTTGGTTGAAGTCTCTACCATTATTTTATTTGATTTTTGGTCTTTAAACCAAAGTAATATACAGGTGTGTTAAATGGGCCAAATTACACCCATTTTAGCCCTTGGAATTAATGGACAGTACAAAAACCCACATTCATGAAAAGCCTATAGGGCTAAAGTCCATATGGGCCTTAGCCAAATTTATCAAGCTACCCACTTACAAAAATCAAATTTTTTTCTGCTTTTTTTGGCTAACTCTAGCCTGGCTCACAACAAAAGCTAACTCTCAGCCATCTATGGGCCATTCCTAGTTCACTGGATTGGTTCACTATCAAAATTTTTTAATTTTGCCTTTTTTTTAAATTTTTTTCATAAATATTTAATTTTTTTTACAAATTTTAACACATGGGCCGAAAAATCCGTCTTCAAAAAGAAATATTTATAGATAAATCATTAATAAAAAATTCAAATTTAAACTCAAATTATAGTAATACATGAATGAAAAATCGAATAAGTGAATTAACCTGTCAATGCTTAAATTATACTTTTAAAGTTTCAAATGAAAATTCAAATATGACATAGAGTTTGAATTGGGAATATGCACCCGTAACAGCATAAAATTGGTTAGTTATCAAATGATTAATTAATTTTCACATAAAAAATGATTAATTAATTTGCCAAAATGCTAGAGAATAATTTAGAGTTAAGTTAAACTTACAAAGATTGATTTTTTTAATCCGCTTTTCCTTTATGATTTATTATAATTTAAACTTCATTTTTATATTTTTTAAATAAAATCAGCAATAAATATTATTATAAATATTCAACAAATTAAGTGGTCATAGCCTTGGTCATCTGCAAAGCACACCTTTGGGGCTAGAGCCGTATGTTCAACTCATGACGAGACCGCTAGAATATTATTGAATTTTTATTAGATAGTATTTATTAATAAATTTTATTAATTATATATATATATATGATTCTAAATATCTATTTTTATATTAAATGTTATTTATTTAAAATATTAATTATTATTAAATATTTTCATCATATCATATTTGATATAACATGCCAAACATGTAAACATCATAAATAGATTAATTCTAACCTACTTATGATTTAACTCGCTAAAGCCACTAGGAGTAAATTAATGATGAGATATTTGAGTAGTTTGCATAAAATTATAAATTTAAACTTCAGTGCTATTGATTTAAAAAATAAAATAAGTTAGCTCACTAAAAAATAATTCTACTAAGTAAACTGATGCTAGATCAGGTAAAATAATCAATGTACAAATTTGATTAATTGTTGGTGAATAATTATTAGTTAGTATCATTAAATAACTAATAAATTATAAAAGCGGTTCAAATATTTTATTTAAATAACGTAATGAAGCTTGAGTTTTTTATTGGTTTGTTATAAATTTAATTTTTTTTATAAAATGTAAAATATGTATTAAAGTTAAACAGATTAAACCAAATATATAACCCAATTATACCACTAGTCAACGACATATATTATGCACTGTCTTATATAGTCTATACATTTACACGTCAATCAAAGTAAAATATATAGCCACGACAATCAACAACTAGAATCCTTGCTATTTGTCTATATAGTGATCAACGGTGAGGCGGAAAAAAAAAAAAAAAAAAAAAAAAAAGTAGTTGCAGCATAGCTCCCGTTATATAGAATTATAGCCCCGCGCTACTCCTGCATATATCTCAGACATCTCAGACTCGCTAGCTGCGGCTCAACACTAATGTCAGTGGGGGCTGGTCCATCGATTTATCCAGCCCTAACCCACTTATTTAGTGGGTTATGGGGGTCGGGGGGCCACTAAGCCCAGTACACAGTGGGCTAAAAATAAGTGGGGCTTAAAAGGGTGGGGCTGGGAGTTGGCCTGTGGGCTGAGGGCCAACATGACAGCTCTAATCACAAATAATTACTAAGCATTAAAGAGAAATGAACCAACAAGAAGGATAGAGTAATAGCACTAGTTTACACATCTCGGGTTTGTTTCATAAGTAGATAACAAGTGAAGCACACAATGCTATGCTTGGATGTGGATGAAGGGGAAAGGACGGGGAGGAAAGAGAAAGATAAACTATCCTTGTTTGAGTGAATTTTTTAATGGGAAACAGAGAAGGGGAATGAGAAGGAGGAAAGCTCCTTCCTTCTTAAGAATAAGTTTGTTACATGGTAAAAATAGAGGAGAAATTTTCATGGATTAGGTTTTTACTTAAGGAAGGGAAGGGATTCTTCTTTAATCAAGAAATTATAAACTTACATTCATACCATGTACTTTTATTATAAGACTAACAGCATAAGATTTATATTAAAAATTAGATGTCACTATCTTTTTCCCTCTCCTTTATTTTATTTCCCAAATAAAAGGCATTCCCCTCCCTTTTTTCTAATTTAAACATCCAAACAACCATAAACAATCCCCTTTTCATCCGTTTCCTTTCCCTTCCTTCCCTTTACACCCTTTTTCATCTCCCAAACATAGCATAATAATTTTCCTTCCAATTTATGTTGTTATATCATAAATAAATCACCAAGATTCAAAACAGATATATCTACCAACAAAATTTGATCTATTTTTTACCTGTTACAGAACATCCCTAGGAGAACTTTGCACATTAAGGAGCAATCAGCCCAATAGATATTTTTGATCCAACAAACTACACTTGCTGTGATGCAATATGTGGGGCCCACTATACGGGCTACTATACAAAGTACACTGAAGAAAAAGCTGTACTAAAATAAAGGCCGTGACAAATTTTGGCATAGACCATTCCAAATTCAAAGGAGCTCCATGGATGCACACACTGATTGTCTAAAATACTAGAGATGTTATTTACCGGTGGGAGAAGTCAGTCTGTTTTCATCTGAATCATGCTTTGTTGTAGACTCTCCACCCATCAATTCCTGGAAGCCCTCCACTTTCACAGGCGGAGCTCTAACCACGCCCATGTTCCTAGATGCAAACAATAAATCAACAGAGTCTTAACAAGATAACTTGCAGTTAACCTAACATTAGCATCCGATTATTCAAAGTAACTTACTGTGACTGCATTGGGGGCATCTGTAGGGAACCCATCTGTCTGAACTGATTGCCAGGTTGAGAATGGAAACTTGACATCGCAGCCATCTGCTGCTGCCTAGACTGCATTTGAGGATGTCTGGAATTGATGGAATTGAAGGCATTATTATCAATTGGTAAATCTGATGGAGTCTCAAGCTTGACTTGAACCAATGGTCTGTCCTTATCTATATCCATAGCAGGGCGGGGAGTAGATACTGCACGTCTTCTAATTTGCTGTTGTTGTTGCTGCTGTTGCTGTTGCTGTTGCTGCTGCTGCTGCTGCTGAAAAGCCAGATTCTGGGAATGAATTATCTGCTGCATTTGTGGAAGCATCTGCCTCTGTACCTGCATCTGCATATTAGCAATACATTAGGTAATACTTCATTGCAGAATTCATTAATCAAATTTGCAGAGAATATATTGAAAAGCTCTCCAAGAACAAAATCAATCAGGTAATATATCATGCAGCCTGCCCATGCACTAAGCACTCACTAAGAATAAAAAGGACACAGGCCTAAATTCTGTGCTGAAAATCAGCACAAATTTTCCTCCATACGGTGCAATAAGTGGTGAGGGGGAACAGGGCAAATGCATTTTTCAAATCTATATTCCAATGTTTGGAAACTCAAAAGGTTTAGTACTCCATCCGCTCAAATAAAAAGGAAAAACTAAAAAGAAATGCATGCTGCATTTCTCCAAAGCTCATACATAGAGCTACTACCCAAATGGAAAGAACGGATCTAATAAACCACAACATCTAATTGCGACGAAGAGATGGTCTAAACTTGAATAGACACCGTGTAATATAAATCGGACAATATGCACAAAAAAAAGAAAAAAAAATGCAGCAACAGAGATTGAAGATGGAATGTGAATTGCAGTCTCTGACATACTCCTTAAGCCACACACATGTGCAAGAATCATGACAGGTTGCATGGACTGACCTTGGTTTACTGTGTCCTCCCACTGGACACATTCTTATCTAAGTAACTTATGATCCATGAAGAATCAGTTTTTGATGGAAGCTATAAATTATAGCTGGTTACTTGTCAATAGAAAGAGAGAGGAGGACGAGAGAGAGGGGGGGGGGGGAACCATAATAAACATGAGGCACAGGATAATTCTGTTTTGAAGGAGATCCAGGTACATCTCCTAGAAAAGTTTAGGACCCTCGAAGGTTTATAAATAAGGTTTTCTGCGTCTCCTTTCCTATATACCTTTGTTCATGTTCATGATTCACACCAGTCCATAAAATACAATATCATAAAATGCACAAAGAAGTAGATATACTTGCTGAGGTAGCCGAAGAGAACTCTGCTGCTGTGGCTGCACTTGTGACTGAATCCCATGAACTTGTTGCTGACTTTGTTGTACAATATTCTTGGAGCCATCCTTAACCACATCCACTAATGGTGCAAAATTACTGCGGGCAGGAGAGAAAATGTAAAAATGGGTGCATTACATGTTTATGATATCATGATTTAAAAGCAAAATATAAATTAGGGTAATATACAAATATTGCCTCCAAAATGCACGCACAATGAAGCATGCTTGCTGAAAGGATATTAACGAACAGACATAAATTTCTTTTTTCTGTATTCTCAAGATGACATTGACACAGGCTGACAAACAAAAACATCAAAATAACATGAGGTAGAACAGTACTGAAGAAAGGTGAAGCTGACAAAGCAAACTTGGATATACATAAATTAAATTTCAGAAAATAAACACAGAAGAATTTAAACTCACCTAAAGCCCTCTATTTTAAGCAGCATCTTTAGAAGTTCAATGGCTGAGCACTGTTTTCTATAACTATCAGCAAGTAATTTCAGACGTTCTCCAAATTTAGAAATGTGAGCACCCAGCGCTTCAGCAAAGAGTGCAATTGGACATTCCATGGCAGCCTCAAATCCTACACCTGCCAACGCACGTGCCACTACTTTTTGAGACATTGTTGATGCTTGGTCGGGACCAACAAGTTTGCCGTTTCCCTCGGGTCCAGATTTCCCACGGTACAAGCCTCCACCCTGTTCCATGTTAAGGTACTCAGGCCTAATACCAAGTCTCTCAATCATAACAGGACTCCTTGTGGTAAGAGGAGGCAAGGTATCAAGAACTCCAAATAACTTGACTTTCGGGTTATATTCCACTCTGTTAGTTGGTGTAAGTGCACTCTCAGGCACAGAGTTCCAGGCATACATTATTTCCGGAAAAACTGACAAGTCATCATCAACTAAATTACCACCATTTGGCTGCTCACTAACTGAATTATCAAAACCAGTATGCTGATCTTCCTTAAAGGGTAGGCGCCTTTTCTTATGATTACTAATATATGCAAGATAGGAAGCCATCTCCACCGGTGAACGCTTGGGTGATTCTCTGTCCCCCAAAACCAACTTCTTGTTGGCCTTATGCTTGTCAATGAACTGATTATACCATGTTTCAGGCAGCTCCTCATTCCTGTATCTCTGGGACATGCCATCCATGTCAGAATCGACATATCTAGATCCAGCTCCAGAAGCTGTTTTGGATTGATTCTGCATCACCACCAGTAACTCATGTTGGACACACAACAAAGTTTAAGCATTTAAAAGGGGAAAATATTGTTTTATTTTAAAACATTTCCTTCACAAAGGAAACATAACAAAGTCAAAAGGACAAAAATCACAAGATTTGTTATTTTAAAAAAATTTCCTTCACAAAATTATGAAAGCAGTAAACAAGGTGGTATTTTTTTAAATTAATTTAGAAGTGAATGATGTTCAATTCCGACGCAACCCAGCCAAAAGAGGTTCGTTAAAGAAGAAAGAGTGCCAAATCAAGGGCATAAAACCTTAGGCAAGTCATTCAAATATAAATTTTTCTTACTAATTTAGTCTATAGTTTTTATCTCTCTTCCTCTACCTCCACCTAATGGACTGCCACTCATCTAATCCAATATGCTCTTCTTTCTATGCTTATAAACGTTTTAAAGCTGGTATTTCTTAATTTAATTTATAATTGAATGATGTTGAATCCCAATGCAACCCATTTAAACAGATTTATTAAAGAAGCAAAAGAATGCAAAAATCAAGAGCAAGAATAAAACCTTAGAGGAAGAAGTAGGTCCTTGAACCCCATCTGGGGAGGCATTCTCAAGGGTGAAGTAAACGTCATCAGCGTGCAACTGCAAATCTGCCCCCCCCCCCCCCCCCCAAAAAAAAACCAAAAACAAAAAAAAAACAAAAAAAAGTTAATTAAATTAAAAACTAACAATAGAAACAACGGAAATTTCAAAGAAGAAAAAAAAAAGGGTGAAAAGTTGGAGGGTGGAAAGAGGGGAGAAAAGGGGACTGACAAGCTGGATTGAGGGAGTTTAGAGAGAGAGAAGAAGAGGAATTGGAGAAGAGAGAAGCGGAGGCCTTGTCGAAGAGGAGGGCGCGGACCCTCATTTGGAGGAAGAGGTGAGCCCTAGATTTGGAAGGGTCGGGCGCCATGAAAGAGTCCCAAGCGGCAGGGGAAGAGAGGAATGGGGAGAACGTGGCATAGGTGGGGTCCCCCAGCCACGTCCGCCACACACCGCACGACTCCAGCCTCCGCGCCAGCTCGTAACCGCCACCGTCCTCCCCCAGCAACGCCATCATCACACCCACCACCCACAACCCACAACCCCACTCCACCGCCACTTAAAATTTACCGGCAACTTGCACGCACCGACCACGCTACTCCCTCCCGTTCTCTTTGTCTCTCTCTTTGAACTGGAGGCTGGACTGGACTGTGGGCCTCAACCAGCTGGGCTGGCCCGTTGTTGGTTTAAACAAAAGAAATCTACATCATTGACCAAAAAGATGTTTATATATTGCAATCCGTGACTACTATGCCTAATTATATAATTTTTATTTTAAGTTTGATTCTAAAATATTGCCAATATAAATTAATCTTTTTATATAATATTGCGATTGATGTTTTATTTAATAAGACTGAGTATATTAATAATTGCGGAATCATTCTTGTCTCATCGAACTAATAAAACATAATATACCAACTAATGATGAGACCTACAATTAATTTATTATATATTTATTATTTTTTGTTTATTGAAATGATTAAAATAATAAATAAATTAGTGATTGACCATTGGTCTACTATTTTGATTAGAACTAAATAGAAAGATATCACTGGGGTAAGTGAAATGAACGCAATCAACCATACGTGGTATTTGTATGGCGGAAGTAACGTAGATGGGGAGTGTGAGTCCAAGGATGTGTTTGAATCCTAACTAACCATAGAAATTACGAATCAAAGGTTGAGATTTGGTTATTTTATTATATAAAAAATTTATTTTATAATAATTTATATTTATATTTATATTTATATTTATATTTTAATATTTTAAAATAAAAATTATGTAATTTACCTTTTTTACCTATTCTTCTAACGATACACATAATCTAAGCTACTAATTGGGACTAAGCCTGCATAGCATAAGATCCCAAAAAATAAGCCCATAGCAAAATAATATTAAATAGAAACAGTGAAGTGACCAACATAAACCTATTTTCAATAATGATGATGAAATCTTTCAAGTTAACACAGATTGCTATGTTTAGACAAAATTATTCATAAACTAAAGCAAACTACAAATACAGACAATAGAGCAATATTAATGCTAAAACAGTATCTCGTTGTTTAGCATTGGAATGCTCCATATCTCAGCACTCATGGTTGGCACTGGCGGAGGGCTGGGGCGATGGCATCGAGTGGGCCTGAGAAGGAGGGCACAGTGCACGGTGAAGGAAAAGAGGAAGAAGGGAGAGAAGAGGCGTAAGAGAAAAAGAGTGGGGATAAAAGTATAATTTCATTAGTCATTTTTATTAAAAAATTACCAAGACTATGATGGTCCTAAACATGAAACGCCCCATTGTAGAACGCTGCACTCGATAATTTCTCTTGATCGCCCATCTTTCGAGCGCGCGTGAACCGAATGATCCAAGGACCTAAGCAATCCATGCACCTCCTCCATCAAAGTAGCACCCTGGTGGAGAAGTGAAAAGTAAGGGCGGTAACTGAATGCTTCATAGAGCACTAAATATTTGGGACATTATAATTTATAGGGATCCATAAACCAATGTAAATACTTCCAAATTGAAAGCGTTTACAATGCTTCATAGAGCACTAATACTCCAAATTTTTTTTCTCTCAGTGATGTACCATAGAACTTTCTCCTCCAACTGCTTTTCCAAAATTTATTGTTGGTCACCCCCTCCTCCTTATAGTTAGTGATTTTGAAGGTGCTTTATCCAAAATTTTCAACACTTTTTTTGTTAAGCACCACTATTTTTATTCAACAGTCACCATCATTATCTGCCTAACAGCCACTACTTCCACCCAATAGCCATGTATTTTTCCACCAAGCCCCTTTATTCGCATCATTGAAACTAATACTTGCGGAGGTAGGGGTTAAAACCGGGAATCAATAGTGAGGAGGGACTTATGGTGGATGCTGGCTATACATGCGGCAACTAAAGCGAGTAACGAATAGAAGAAGCGGTGGTGTTGAGTATTGAGGTCAGAGGAGGCGAGATAACTATAGTGAATTGGCGGCAAAAATTTCTTATGGTAGATAAGATTTATTTGAATAAATCTAAATCATTTATATTATTTTAATTAATATCTAATAATTATAAATATTTGGTACATTATAATTTATAGTGATTCATGGACCAATATAAACTCTTCCAAACTACATAACCATATGAGCCGTTGAAATGAACTTAAAACTTTATAAATTTTAAATTAAATAGTATTACTCTCAAAATACAGTTAGGTTTCTCAAAACTATATCAGGCGTCAATTTTAATAAATGATGTTATAACATATTATTAAATATTAATATATATTCCTTTTTACACAAAAAGTGCATTAATTAATATATACTATTACTCGTTTATGATGTTAAAGATATCTATCAAAAATAAAATTACAAATACATCTTATTCTTTAACTATAGTTAACTTCAAACACTCTGTATTCCTGAAAATAATTATAAATCATTTGAAAGTTATTTTATTATTATTTTTTATATGAATTACAGGCATACAATGCTTATCAAATAAGATTTAATTTATATATATTATCAGTATAAAAAAAATTTATATAAATATTTAATTATATATTATTATATCAATAAAAATATTTGATTTAATTATTTATTATTTTAAAAATATTATAAATAGAAGTATCTGGATAAAAATATAAAACTCTTATTAATATATCAAAATTAATCTCTATTTTTTTTTTATGAAAAATTAATCTCTATTAAATAGAGTAATTGGTAATTACCAGTATAAACTTTCAAAATAAATTATATAACACCTTCTATACGTGTGTTAGAGAGTAAGCTCAGCCCAATTCATAGTCAAAATATATCTTTAAATTCATTAAATAAAAAGAAGTATTTAAAGATGATTCACTAAAATAAGAATCCAAAAATTAAATCTAGATTAATTATCACAATGTGTAAACTGAAAGTTAACCAAATGAACTAGTCTCGTTGCCGACAATTTTCCAATTTTGCGATTAAATCACATAATTCTCACAGATAATTCGAACCAAAAACTTCAAACACACAGTACCATTCATAATTGTTTCGTCCCGTCCAAACCTTTCCATTCAGGTACAACAAGCTTTACCAAGACCCCAGTCCCTTCCAAAACTGCAAAGCTGTTACTGCACCGCACCGCGACCACACATTCGTAAGCCCTCGAAAGCAGAAAGATGAAACCAGAACAAACATCCACACCTGCTTCTTGTTCTTCTTCTTCTTCTTCTTCTCCTCCCACCCATGTGCTCATCTTCCCTTGTCCAGCACAGGGCCACGTCAACTCCATGCTCAACCTCGCCCAGCTCCTCGCCCTCCACAACCTCCACGTCACCGTCCTCAACACCGAACACGTCCACCACCGCATCACGCGCTTCGCCGACATCGAATCCCTACTCGCGCGCTACCCTACGCTCCAGTTCAAGACCATCCCCGATGGCCTACCCGAAAAGCACCCTCGTTCCGGAGAACGCGCAATGGACCCGCTTGAGTCCGTGAAGGTGCACGGTAAACCTCTGTTGAGAGATATTTTGGTGTCCGAAAGCACCGAAAGGCCGAGGGTCACTTGCTTCATAGCTGATGGGTACTTCGGAGGGTTCGCCACCGACGTGGCGGAAGAGGTTGGGGTACCAATCATTCATTTTCGCACCATTAGTCCTTCCTGCTTCTGGACTTATGTCTGGGTCCCAAAGCTCTTCGAATCCAATGAACTTCCAATCAGAGGTACGTACGTATAGTAATGGTCCTATTTTAGATAAGAATAACATCAAACTACCGAAAAATGGCCTTTGGTATAATATAATGGGCATCAAATTGCACGCGTAGCGAAAGTCAAACATTTTTGTATATCTCATACTATCCAATGAACTTCCAATTAGAGGTACAAGCGTGCGATCCTTTCGTATTTCTTATTGTATGGTTCCTATTTAGATGAGCATATCATCAAAATATCAAATGGAAAATGGCTTTTCGTACATAAAAATGGACACCGAATTAGTCACATATAGAGAGAGTAAAAAGATTTCTTTGGATCCCAAACTATTGAATTGTGTCCACCATGGATGTCATACTATCTTTAAGAGTGTAGTGTTATTATGTTTCAAAATAGAAAAATTTTTAGGTGTGGGTAAAATAAGAAAAAACATTTACTATATTCTATTTAATATTTAACATATATTCTAGCTATATTTTAAATATAATTATTAAAATATTAAGTATTGAATGGTTTTAATTTTTTTTTTTTTTTACTCTGACCATTTAAAAACATGTCCTCAAAATATGAGTTTAAATAATGGACTCATTAAAATAGAAATAATCAGAGGCACATTCTAAATGATGAAAGTCTACTTGATCTAAGCATTTTTTTTTATCTTTTTAAAAAATATAAAAAGATACATTTCATATATATATATATATATATATATATATATATATATATATACATATATGTAAATTTTTTTTTAAAATTTATCCTAATCATCATTATCTCAACTAAATCTAATAATTACAGTTAATGGGAAGAGAAAAAAGAATAATTCAATCAAATTAAGTCATTTTTCTTTATATTTAAACTTATTTAATGATATCCTTAATTGAAAAAATTTATGAATGGGTGAAGGAAATATTTATATGCTATTACTTAATATTTTAAATTTTTAAAAAAGAATAATTTTTGTATTATTTATACTTTAAGTTCAAAAGCTCTTGTTTAAAGTAACATGCTAGGTATACAAATTATTCATATTTTTACTTAACTACATAAGTTTTGGAGAAAGATAATTTTCAACTCATCATCGAAGATTAATCTAGCAAACTTAAAACATTAATTACAGTCCAAAATCAATTTATTTTTCTTCTCCATTTCGAATTGTTGAAATCCAAAAGTTTAATTGTTGTTAGGAGAAACTGCTATGCAAACTATAGACACTGTATTCTGGCATAATCATTCGTTGCTTGAACATCAAAGTAGTACCACAACTTCCTAAAAAAGAGGGGGAAAAAGAAGTAGTACCAAAAAGATAGCTTGATACAAGATTTTATATCTGTGATATCAACTTCTAATATCTACTTTTTATATCCAAACAACACTCCTCCGACAAATTTTTCCATTTGCGACATGACCTCACTGTGGTTGTTTACAACATTCTTTCAGGGGAAGAAGACATGGATCGCGTCATAACCAGCATCCCAGGGATGGAAAACTTGCTCCGCTGTCGTGACCTCCCAAGTTTCTGTCGGCCAACACTCGCCGACAGCACACCATCCATTTCTATTGAATCCATCGTCTTCGCGACCCATCAAACGCTCCGAGCACACGCCGTCATACTCAACACCTTCGAGGATCTAGAAGCCCCCGTGTTACGCCACATACGCCACCACTTCCGCCACGTCTTCACCGTTGGCCCCCTCCACGCACACCTCAACTCCAGAACACTCTCTGATACCACCAAAACGACGTCGACAAATAACAGTACTCTCTTGGAAGTGGACAAAACCTGCATGACGTGGCTTGATTCTCAGGCTTATCGGTCAGTGATATACGTGAGCTTCGGAAGCATCACTACCCTGACGAGGGAGAATCTCATGGAGATTTGGCACGGTTTGGTGAACAGCAAGAGGCGGTTCCTGTGGGTGGTGCGGTCGGACATGATGGCGGCGGGGCAAGGCGGAGATGACCGGGTACCGGCTGAGCTGGTGGAGGGGACAAAGGAGAGAGGGTTCATGGTTGGGTGGGCCCCGCAAGTGGAGGTTCTGGCTCACAAGGCCATTGGTGCGTTCATGACCCATTGCGGGTGGAACTCAACCATCGAGAGTGTGGTGGCTGGGGTGCCCATGATTTGTTGGCCTTACTTTGCGGATCAACAGGTGAATAGCAGGTTAGTGAGTGAGGTTTGGAAGGTTGGGTTGGACATGAAGGATGTGTGTGACAGGAACGTTGTGGAGAAGATGGTGAATGATGTGTTGGTGCATAGGAAGGAGGAGTTTCTTGAATCGGCGCAGGGGTTGGCTGATTTGGCTAACAAGAGCGTGAGTGAAGGTGGTTCTTCTTACTCCAACCTGGACCGTTTGATCCAGTTCATAAAATCAAGCGGCCAGGAACGTCTTTGATACTAGCGATGGCCAGTTGCACACATTCATGTAAGTCCTTTTAGGGTCGTGTGGAATTTCCTTAGCTGTTAGTGTCGCATTCCTAGTTGTATCATTTTGGATCAAGATGTTCTCATTATTTGATTTATTGTGGTTCGAAGTGAGGGAAAAATGAATGATTATGATAGAACTTTTCTGCATGTTATTTCTCTAGTCAAATATCATAGCTTATGCGGGAGCATTATCCTCTACTCAAAAATCAATGAAAGTGTATGATTTATGTTATTTGATTATCACTCCTCTATGATTTATGCTATTTTACTCGTCAATGAAAATGTATGATTTATCTTGTTAATAGAGAATTTTAAATGCGGACGACTTCGAAACAAATTAATGCCTTTTTTTTATGCTATTAGGTCTTGATTTTCATCAGCTCTCCTTTAACACGCATGCAGTAAATTCCAAAGACAAGAAAGTCAATTAAAGTATTCAGCACAATAATGGTTTAAGAATATAAGATGGATTGACACAATTGGATACAGATACAAAATAGTGTGCATCGATTGAGAAAATGTGATGAAATCATCGCCTTTATATCTTACATCTCCATGCTATGCCACTCTATATCTCGGAAAATTCTTATATACATTTGGAAGAAGGGCTTTTTCTTTTCACCATGAGTATCTCAACCATCTAATGCTAAAAAGTAAGAAGAAGAAAGAAGAATAAAAAGATGAATCGAGGGCGGAGATGCTCCACGGAAGAAGAATTATTTTCCCATATTCCTCTTTCATTAAAATAAGAAATTTCACCCCCTGTAAACATTTGATAAGCCTTCTCCCACTAAAGGATGAGTGTGGTGGACCGGTGTTCGCTGAAGTCAGTAGCTGATGGATGACAACTAAAGCACGTGTGCGAGAATCACTGGCTTAGTGACTTCGAATCGATACGTTCGCATGAATCACTAGGAAGAGTCGTGCTAGTTAGCACCAAGGAGTTTGATGCCAAGACGAAAGAATTTGGTGCGAAGTGATAACTAAGAGATGTGATATGCTTAATTACTGGATGTTCAGTGACGATCATTTATAATCTTAATATGAAGATAATTGTGTAAAATGAATTTGTCTTTTATTATTATCAAAGTAATTCATTTACTTTCTTAGTACAAAAAACCACATCGTTATTTATCGGCATGTGAAAAGATTGAAAGCAAGGGAAAAAATCTGCAGGTGCAGCAGCAGCACATGTGGTGATCCTTCCTTGTCCAGCGCAGGGACATGTGTGAGAAATTCTTGTGTAATTATAAAGCATTTAGGTGAATATAAGTGAATTATATTCTATCAAATGATATTTTAAATAAAAATATGATTCATATCACAATTAATGCTAAAATGTTAAGTGCTCTATGCCCATGTAAGGACTTCCCGGGACGTGTCATCTCGCCCTCTATGATCCACGTCACTTTCCTTACCGCCGATATTGGCTCGCGAGCTTCGGATCACTCTCATTCATTTTCGTTCCATCAATGCCTACTTGTTCAGAGCTTATTTATGTGTTCCCAGGCTCTTTGAGTGCAACGAACTTCCCATTATATATATGCTCTTGACATTCGTCCCTCCCTAATTATGTGGCTTAAACCTTTGTGAATATGTGTATTTCATATATTGTACCAGGTACCAGGTTCTGTTTGCTAAAGAAAACAAATTCTTTAGAGTTTTATCAAAGATTTTTTTTATTTGTTATTTTTCAATTTTTGGTTGGTAAAGTTAATTTTGGAAAGAAATATGGAATTTTATCGGAAGAAACGACGAAGTGACGGTTAAAATATTTATTGGACTTCCATGATTGAATTTTGCTCATGGAATTATTCCAATCAAATAAACGAAGTTGGGGGGTAAATTTTGCAATCCAAATTAAATATGCAAATGCAATGGAACAAGAGTAAGTTTTTATTAAGTTTGATACTAGCTAGACTTTGAAAACAAAGATGAAAGGGGTTGCTCTAAGCATTTTGTGTTAATCTGTTGATGCACTTTTTTTTGGTTACAAAACCATCTAAGAGGAAATACAAAAATTTTCTTGCATGGACACAAGAGCATCTAAAATACACTCAAGAGTTAGGTCCCCACATGTGTGTATCTGAACATCTGTGTGTGCATCAAAGATACACACGTAAGTTTCACGGAGAAGATCAGGATTCAGGGGGAACATCACTACTAGTCATAGTTACATCATATGCTTAATTATACAAACTAATGAACACTTGTGAATTTAACTGGTTGAAGGGGATGAGTACATGGATATTTTCATCATAACCAATATGCGAGGCATGGAAAACTTGCTTCGGTGTAGAGATCTTCCAAGCTTCTGCCGACCATGCAAGAAAAACGACTGCATGCATGCTTCAGGACTCGATTGTGTTCCAGACCCAACAATCACTTTAAAGCAAATGCACTCATACTCAACACATTCGACCACCTACAAGGCCCTGTCCTCTCCCACATACGCATTCACTTCCCCAAACTCTACACCCTTCGCCCTCTCCACCAACACCTCAACTTGAGGAAACATGAAGCCAACAAAGTCAAAGTCAAAGTTAAAGTAAAGGTTATTGCCTCACCCTTCATTTTTTTTTTTTGGGTCAAGGAGGAGGGATTTTTGGGGTTTTTTTCTTGGGGGGTGTTTTGTGGGGAGCATAGGTATCAAACTCATGACCCTTCATTTTTTTGAGAAATTCTTGCTTTTTCTATAGAGAAAACCCTTTTTTTCCTTCTTATATGATATCTATCATCAATCTTTATTAATTCTATCACCTTTTCTATTTTTCAAAGTCATATAATAGTATAAAGTATATGTAGAGGAAGAATTTTCTTCTTCCATGGAGGATCAAAGAATTTCTCCATTTTTTTTTTTTTTCTTTTTCATGAAGTTGCAAGAATATTCTGGAACCACCATACGTGATGAAGAGAAGCACCATACGTGATGGAGAGAAGCAAGGAAGTTAGTTGTTGAGAGTCACGCTTTCGGGTGCAGCACTGCTTCATGGATCACATAACCGCCACCATTCTTTTCTTTTTATTCTTTGTATTTTTTCTCTTTCTTTTACTCACACTGATAGCACTGCCTCTCAGATGTGTATATATACAAATTGATACTCAATACAAAGCAAGCATTTTCATTCTCGCTTCAACTACTATTTTCAATATGGTATCGTGAGCAAAGTTCCGATAGTCGCATGGCTAGAAGCAACCAAAACACATAACCCATTCACCAAGCCTCTCACAAGACTAAACAACAATGCCAATGACCCTCACAAAATCCAAACTACCCTATTATGTTCATCCAAATTGAAAATACCACAAACCTCACCATCAAAACAACCCTTACGACTAAATTACCATACATGGGCTCGAGCCATAAGAAGAGCCTCTCATTCCCAAAAAAAACAAATATGACTTCCTCACTGGTTCTATTCCCAACCACACTTTTCATCCTTTGTACCCGGCTTGGGAAAGGTGTAACACCCTACTTCACTCATGGATTGCTAGCACAGTGTCACCATCCATAGCCAAAAGCATCGATGCGATTGAAAACATCAGCGACGTATGGAAGAATCTCCGTGAGAGGTTTGCGCAAGGAGACCTAATGCGCATTGCCAAGATTCAACAACAAATTGCTTGGGCTTCGACATGAGCATTTCCTGGCCGCTGAATTCTTCATCAATTGACAAAGTCGGCTTTGTGGAGGAATCTGAACACTACAGACCAGTCCTACCTTGTGCATGCCCCGTGAAATGCACTTGCCCAGCTACCAGAAACACACCGATCCACCGCGAGCAAGACTACATTATCCGTTTTCTGACAGGCCTCAATGATGAATACGAGAATGCTCGTTCCCAGATCTTAATGATGGATCCTGTCCCTCCTCTAACCAAAGTTTTTTCTCTGATTCAGCAGCAGGAGACAAAGAATTAGCTTAAGGGGGGCCAAATTGACGACAATGTCATCAATCTTGCAGAGCAAAACAGGGGGATGGGGCGTGGTCGTGGAAGCCCCCACCATCTCCCTAGCGGTCGAGGTGCAGGAAAATTCTGCACGTACTGTGGGAAGGCCGGCCACACAGCCGACGTTTGCTATCGGAAACACGGGTTTCCTCCGGGGTTGAAACCACGCAATACCGGATCCGCTGCGCATAACATCGTTGGAGATGATCCAGAGGAGTATGGTGAAGATGAATCTCCTCAGATACAGAATCCCATGCCCGTGATTACTCAAGACCAATATAACCGTCTGATGGCCTTGCTCCAACAAACTGCGGTGGAAGCGCCTTCACCACAATCCGCTATGGTGGCGGCGTCTCACATCAGCGTCGCTCCTGGCCAGGTTACACTCACTCACACACCCAACATCGAAACGGGTACGAGCCCATTAACTCTCTCCTTGCAATGTAACCGGCCCAATCTATCTCACCAAACTCCTTGGATCTTGGACTCAGGGGCCACAGATCATGTTTGTGTCTCCCTGAGCCAATTCTCCTCATATTTTAAAACAAAGCCTATTAATATTAAATTGCCAAATGGTTCTCACGTTGTTACACAATATCGAGGCACAGTCACTTTTAGCACATCACTAATACTCACAAATGTCTTATATGTTCCTACGTTCTGCTACAATCTAATATCAATTTCCAGTTTATGTCGATCTTCTCAGTGTTCACTTTCATTCTTCCTTGACCGTTGTCTCATACAGGATTTGAGGTCTCAGAAGACGATTGGTTCGGGTAGCTTGACAATGGATCAGACATGGAACGTAGTTTCTTTAGGATGTCAACCCATACATTGTAATAATACCATAGCCAATCCTTCTCCGCATTAATCGCTTCTAGCCTCGAGATAAGGCATTATCGTTTGGGTCATTTATCTCGACATAGATTGATGGTTTTAAATGAAAAGTTTCCTCACTTGAAGATACAATTGCCTACTAATCCTGATTGTGATATCTGCCATTTTGCTAAACAACGACGACTCCCATATAGTCTCAGTCCACATAATGCATCGCAGATTTTCGAATTGATCCACTTTGATATATGGGGGCCTTTTAGTACCACATCAATTCATGGTCATCGATATTTTTTAACTGTTTTGGATGGCCATAGTAGATACACTTGGATTTATTTGTTAAAATCAAAAACAGAGGTATCTACCAAGGTTTGTGATTTTATTACTTTTGCCAAAGTACATTTTAATTCTTGCATAAAAAATGTGCGAACCGATAATGGGCCAGAATTTAATCTTACGGATTTCTACTCTTCTCATGGCATTATTCACCAACGGAGTTGTCGCGAAACACCGCAACAAAATGGTCGTGTTGAGCGCAAACACCAACACATCCTTAATGTTGCAAGGGCCCTCTTGTTCCAATCACACCTACCAAAATGCTTTTGGTCATACGCAACATTACATGCGCCTACTTTGATCAATCGTGTTCCTACCCAGCCTTTGAAAATTCTTTCTCCTTTGAGTTGTTACATGACACTGCAAATTTATGACACTTTAAAACCTTTTGGGTGCTTGTGTTATGCATCAACACTCCACAATGGGAGACACAAATTTGATCCTAGAGCGGATAGAGGAATTTTTCTGGGTTTTAGGCAAGGTGTTAAAGGATTTGTTTTTTACAACCTTCAATCTCGGGAAATTTCTGTCACACGTAATGCCATGTTCTCTGAACTCATCTTTCCTTATCCCTTAGACCCAAATACAGGTGAACAGCTCCAAACCAACCAAACGCCCCATCTCTCTCTTTGGGCCGATCCAACGCCGAGCCCACATCCATCTTCCCTTGTTACTCCATGCTCCACTTCGGATCCAACAACCAGCCCACATACACCTCACAACCCACGTCCATCTTCACCTTCTAACCCAGTTTTAGATCAGCCTCCAAGCCCACGATCACGACATCCACCACGGCACCTGAAAGACTACGTTTGTTACAATGCCATTGCCTTGCCACCTGGGCCCATCTCTTCAGAATCCTCAGGTTCGTCTTCTTCTTTTTCTACGCCTTACCCAATTTCTAATTTTGTCTCTCACAACAATCTCTCCCCTTCTCATCGTCAATATTCTATAGCACTCCTCACGGAAACTAAACCAGGAAACTTCGTTGAAGCCACCAAGTTGGAATGTTGGCGCAAGGCTATGGCGGCGGAAATTGCGACACTTGAGCAAAATCAAACTTGGATTTTAGTGGATCTCCCTCCTAATATTACCCCAGTTGGGTGCAAGTGGGTTTACAAAATCAAACGACATGCAGATGGGTCAATTGAGAGACACAAGGCACGCTTAGTGGCCAAGGGATACACACAAACTGAAGGGCTGGATTACTTTGACACTTTCTCCCCTGTAGCAAAAATGACAACCATTAGGTCGCTACTTGCCTCTGGGCTCCATAAAAATTGGCACCTTCATCGCTTGACGTCAATAATGCATTCTTACATGGTGATTTGCATGAGGATGTTTACATGGAAATACCACCTGGAGTCACTGCCACGAGGCCTACTCAAGTTTGCAAATTGCTCAAGTCCCTTTATGGACTCAAGCAAGCTAGTAGGCAGTGGTTTGAAAAGCTCTCTAATTTGCTTGTTCAACATGGATTTGTGCAGTCCACCAGTGATCATTCTCTGTTCATTAAATCAACTAAAAATTCTATCACTATAATTCTGGTATACGTTGACGACATTGTTCTTGCAGGAGATTCATTGAGGGAGTTTGATGAGATCAAGCAGATACTGGACAGCAACTTTAAAATCAAAGACTTGGGTCTTCTCAAATACTTCTTGGGGCTTGAAGTGGCCCAGTCCAAGGAAGGAATATCCATCTCGCCAAATACGACATCGCTTAGATCTACTTGCAGAAAGTGGACTTTTGGGCTCAAAACTGGTTCAAACCATTGGATCAGAGCATCGACTTACTCAGAGGAGATACTATTATTTAATCCAGCCTTTATAGAAGACTAGTGGGTCGCTTGTTGTACCTAAACGCGACAAGACCAGATGTGTGTTTTGCAACCCAACAATTAAGTCAATATATGCAGTCTCCCACACAGGCCCATCTTTGTGCGGCCCATCGTGTATTGCGTTACTTGAAAGGCTCCCCTGGACGTGGCTTACTCTTCAGCAGGGACTCAGAGCTCCAATTCATGGGTTTTGCTGATGCCGATCGGGCAGATGCCTGCACTCGCTTCTGCCTATCTCTGGTCTTTGTTTCTTCCTTGGAAGCTCCTCGCAGTCGGGCGAGC
Source organism: Pterocarpus macrocarpus (assembly GCA_031439585.1). Classification (NCBI taxonomy): domain Eukaryota; kingdom Viridiplantae; phylum Streptophyta; class Magnoliopsida; order Fabales; family Fabaceae; genus Pterocarpus; species Pterocarpus macrocarpus. Next base: position 62,447,034 of record CM062520.1, on the reverse strand, counting down.
GCAAGCTATAGTTTCGCGCTTCCTCCGGCGAATATAGAGCTTTAGCAATGCCACCAGAACTTCAATGGCTCACCTTCCTCCTCCATGATTTTCATGTCAAGAACACCAAACAACCAAGAACTTATTACATAACAAAAGGCTGCACATTGCGGCTAATCCGGTTTTCCATGAACGAACAAAGCACTTAGAGATAGACTGCCACGTAGTAAGGGAAAAGACACAAGCGGGTTTGATGAAGCTCTTGCCCATCTCTTCCAATCTTCAGATTGCTGACATGTTTACCAAAGGTCTCAGGGCTCCTACATTGCGCTGTCTGCTTCCCAAGCTTGGAATGCTAGATATATATCGCCCTCCAGCTTGTGGGGGCGTCATGAAGTTGCAAGAATATTCTGGAACCACCATACGTGATGAAGAGAAGCACCATACGTGATGGAGAGAAGCAAGGAAGTTAGTTGTTGAGAGTCACGCTTTTGGTGCAGACCCGCGTTTCATGGATCACATAACCGTCACCATTCTTTTCTTTTATTCTTTTGTATTTTTTTCTCTTTTCTTTTACTCACACGGATAGCACTCTGTCTCTGTATGTGTATATATACAAATTGATACTCAATACAAAGCAAGCATTTTCATTCTGCTTCAACTACTATTTTCAATACTTTTGATCTTACACACTCGCACACATGGGGCAGGGGGAGAGGGAGGGCAATCTCTGATCACAGAATTGAACCCGTGACTCGTGACTCCCTTGGATGCACCTCTTGCATAGGCATGATCAATGACCATTTGTACTGGCCTCGCAGTGCGACTTTTCATTCAATAACAGTCTCTTGGAAGTGGACCAAGAGACTCATTGATAACAAGGCCTGTCCAATTGCTCTTTCAGGTTCATTGTTGGTGGGAATGGCCCAATTGGAATTTGGGGTTTAGGTAGTTTCCTTGATTAGATAGTGTCCCATATTTCTTTCTTCAGTTTCCTCTTTGCTTTGCTGACAACAACAAAATATGGCATCGGATAATGATTTTTGCGTCTACAATTGAAAAAGATAGCTGACCAAAAAATGAAAAAATGAAAAAAATATATATAATGACTTTTGAGAAACTTGAGCTCAACACCTAAATAAAGAAGTTTATGATGTTTGATTATTTTACTAAAAGAAGGCATGCCACAACACAAGGCACGCGAAAATTGTGTCATTATTTACATATAACGAACCCCAAGACTTTTTTAGTTATGGCAGTTCAATCCTACCAATTAAATCAGTATTCATTGACATTTTTATTAATAGCATTTACCATGTTTTTCCCCATAATTTTGTGTCACTTCTTATTGTTTATTTTTGTTATAGAATCATTAAGGAAAAGAGATAAACGCGGGTGATAAGGAAACGAAAAAGTTCACATTCTAATACAATTTTTACGAAAAGAAGTTGACACTTTCTTTGAGTGAACGACTAAACGCAAGTTGGCATCAATAAAAATCTGAACCAAAATTAGAGATGAAGCTAGGATTAAATCACACTTTTCTATTATACCAAAACAAATATTAAAAAGCAAAAGTTACAAATTAATTCCTTCCTCTAACGAGGACTTGATTAAGATTCCTTACAATAAATTTAGTTGAAACCATATATGTATATATATGAAAATCTATAACAACAACACGGATTTATCTTGTTAGGAGGCTAAATTAATGATCAATGAAGACATCGGACTCCACCATTTTTTGCTTTGTAAACTCATTTTAAAGCAACTAGTTTTTTTTGTTTTTTTGAATAATTTCTTCCTAGTTACGTTCCAAATATCGTTTTAGGTCTTCCCATATAACTTCTAATCAAAGTGTGATCTTTTCCATTTGTTTATCAGATTCTCTATTGATATTCTTATATGAAACCTAGTAAAGCTTTTTCTTTTTTGTTGGCGTCTTGGTAGGATTTGATCGGAAGATCTTTAAAAGGGGAAAAAAAAATCATTGTACCATAGATCACTAAGATCTTATACCACTTACCGTCCTTCACTTAAAAAAAGAATCCATAATGTAGAGATTAGCTAACTTGTCCAAAGACCTCGCACGTTGGCACGTCAACTATAACCTGCAAAGTACGCAGAGGACGAGCTTTCAATTTTGGGTTAACGGTATAGTTTTCTATTCTACCTTAGTTTGTTATATCATAAATCATTATATGTGGATGCCAAACTCACTAGACTAATAAGATTGAACAAACCCATTGCAATCCTTTTGAGAAGTTGCATAACTACCCCACATTGGTATCATCCCCTAAAGATCTTGTGTATATCCTTTAGCTCTCTTGAGTCCCTATCTCTTTAAGTTGGTGCCCCACCTGGAATTTTGATAACCAAAACCGGTCAAAAACCGGGCAGTGAGCATAAAAACATTGGAGGGAACAATTAGATATCTTTGTTGGCTCAGTTTGAAGTTGCACTTCCGTTTAACCCTTTTATAAAATAAGAGGGTCCCCACAAATTGTTTTGCCTCTAATTGATTCATGTACTTTAAAAGACGTCAATGGAATTCAGTTAAGCCCACTTTCCCTATCGTAAGTGACATGGGTGACTTTGTGTGGTTGGTGATGGTGGGGTTTTTTGGATTAAAGCCTTTGAAAATTGCCAATTAACATTACTCAATAAACATATTAACGGGTTTAGTTCACCAACTTAATTAACCATTGGTGCTGCCCTCTTTAAGCTCTTTCTTGCGTGTGACAATGACCCTATAAGGGGGGAAGATATGCAATATGTTAATACTAACTTTGGGTTTGAGGGATAACTAACGTGACATTGCAATAACACAGTTGAAAGTGGATATGATAATATGATATCAGCGCGATTTTTCATTTTCGCTCTTTGCTACCTAGGAAAGTTAGTATAACTTCCTAATCTTTTTCAATGATTGTTTTGGTACAGCAATCAGAGTTTCATCTTTTGTTTTTTGGCGCGGGGTTTGCGGGTGCAATTCAAGGGGCGCGGGACCGCAATTTCAACCGGACAAAGACAAAACGCTGTTAACTTAAAAAAGTTAAACCAAACAGGTCACAACAATACGGGCCGAAAAAGAAGAAAAAAATCTTGGACTAGTTGATTTTTCCTTGTTAAGAGCACTTACTTTTGATCAAAATTGTCATTCACTACTCAGTGCTTAGGCGCATGCCAATCTGCGATATTATATATGGAGTCAAGTATAATAAACTCAAGTCAAACATTATAAAGTAAAAAAATAAATTCCAACCCTTGCGCACACAAATATTTGATGTATGATCAAATAATTTTTATAGTAAGATGTAAGAAAATAAGATCCTCAAAACTTCCTTTTTGTCTAATCGCAATATCGAAAGCCTAATAAACTCTAATTCACTTGACTTGAGTCAAGTTAACCAATTGCGAGGGAAAAGTCTTTGCAGAGTTAATTTTTCTATTCACGAAAGTTAAATATGAGACCTTGCTTATTGAATCAGCAATGCTGGTCAATTCTTAAAACCCCTTGAAAACTTGAATAATAAAATATAATATTGTTAATTAATGATGACAATGTTTAGTTAATTCAAATAATTTAACACTTATTTTCATTAACTAAAGTTTTGGATTTGAATTTTACGGATAAAAAAATTAGTGTTGGAAGAGTTTTACTTTTATAATAGGTCGACTTGGCTCGAACCAAATTAGTCGGAGTTCAGTAAACTTTTATATACAGATGGTCTATAAAAAAAAACCTATAATTTCATATTAAAAATGTGAATAAAATATAAAATTGCCAGTGAAACTAAACACACTTAATTTAAGTAACATTAATTTTTGACTTATCGAAAAAAAAAAGTAACATTGATTTTTTAAAATAAAATTACTGGATCGCTAACGAATCTAACCGAATCATTTTACTTTCAGTTTACCCATACTATTCTCTTCTTCAAGCTGAACTATACACCTCCAGCGAGTCAAAGTAAATTAGTCAATGGGCTAACTTGTTTTGGCATATTTTGCATTAGCTCTAGCATATGTGTTTTGACTCGTGAGATAAACGTATTAGTGAACATGTAAGCTCTAATTTTAATGGACTTCTGTTTTTTGACTGCAGTCAGTGGAATTAATGCAATTCAATAACATCCCGCAAAGTGAGTTGCGAAACTAAATACTATCCTAGTTCTCATGTAATTAATTACTTTCACCAAGGATTTGTAGGGTGACATAAGAATCCAACTTTGCCACTTTATCATTTGCAGTAACTAAGTGATGAATCCAGAAAATTTAGGTAATGGAGGTAAAAATAATATATATATATATATATATATAAAATAAAAAAATTTACATGATTTTTATTTATGTATAATTAAATTTGATAAAATAATAAAAACAAAATATATATAAACTCATATATTTCTAATAAAAATTCACAAATTTTGGTGGGAGTACATTCCCAACCTTTTACGTATTCACCCGCCCCTGCAGTAGCTAATAGTTAATGTAACTAAAAATATAAACATGTGGAGGTCCCTTCACCTGCCCATATACAATGACGCTGTTAGCCAACAGTACAAACACAAGGGGTGTCCTACACCAACGGCATAATTAACATTAGAAAGGACAATCACTCTTCTTGAGGGCATATGTCCCTAGTTGCTCTTAGTCACTTTTACCTTGTTCACAAAAAAAAATAGCAATAAATTGGTAAATGTCAACACCGCCTTGTCTGCTATGTCTCCTATTTAGAAATAAATATCCTGTTGCGTCGTTCGATCGGTTTCTGGTGGCAGGCTCTCATTATTCCATACAACATCATTAAGTATATATGTTAAAAGTAGGTGTGTTTATATTTTTTTCAGCACAAATTGCTAACTATTGTTTGAAACAATATGAGAATATCGCGTCATTTAGAGTGTTATACATAGGATATTGGCAAAACAATAATGGCTAAGGCAAGGACAAGTAGTAAGACTACACTTAGGACACTCCAATTATAATTTATATTACACTTGTTCTTACAAATTAAAATGGTTTGGAAGCACATTTTAGAAAAGTCTCATTGTTAATTAGGATACAGTTGTACTGCTTGCCATGCTTAAAGACCCTACTGTTAGTTGAAATATTCAATAATGTAAATAGATTTTTTTTAGAATACTTTTCAATAAAAAAGGAAAAAAATTATATTTTATTCCTTAAATTATGGATCATATATACTTTAATCTCTAAATTTTAAATATGTATAAATCGATTCCCTAAACTTTTCTGAATGTGTAATTTGAGGAGAATATAGTACACTTATTTTAAGTAAAATGCATATTTCAAAAATTCTGGAGGTCAATTTGCATATTTGTAAAATTTAGCGGTTAAAGTGCATATGACTTATAGTTCAGGAGAGGAAAGTGCAATTTTCTTTGAAACAAATTATGTATACTTGCTACATTTTATGCTATTCTTACTAAAAACTATGTGTGTATTTTTTCTTTTAGTAAAAATCTTAATCAGTGATTAGAACACTAGTTAAAAAGAGCTAGATAAATAATAAAAGTAGTTATTAATAGTTCAATATGCTATTTGAAACTATCTTTTTTTTTAATTTTTGGGGCACAAATTCAAGTTTTTCTTTGATCATATAAATCAAAAAGAGAAAAGATAAAGATTGGATTAGACAAGAATAGTTAGGGCAAGGAACATGAATGACTGAAGAGGAAACTACTATATCGAAAAATCCAAGCATAGATAATGAAAAAAAAATGGGTCTGTTTTTATATTTTAGGTGATTCAAAATTTAATGTGCCTTTTGAATATTTAAGACGCTTGTTTGTTAAATGAACACGATTCTCTACTTCTTTAAAGATGTATCTATTTAATGTAAAAATATATACATTTCTCTTTAATTAAAACATGTCGTGTCTATTACCTAATAATATGATATATGATGGAAGGATATGTATTCATTGTATAGCTATATATATCTTCATTTAATTTTTTCATTTAAGTGCCCATTAAAATATTCTCAAATGATTTATTGTATTTACAGTAGGTCATATTGCTATTTCAAGGTAGCAATGGATTTTATCGTAAAAATATGATATTTTTTGGTATATAAATGTTTGAGAGAGTATAATATTCTTTAATAAATAAAATAGATAACTTAATATTTTTATGTTACTTTTATTAACTTCAAATATATTTTTATATTTTATTTAAAAATAAAATAGGCAACTTAATATTAACTATTAATTATTAAAGAATATCCTATGTCTTCTTTTTTTAAAAAAAATAAAAGTACCATAAAAATTTTCTAAAGCACTTTTCATATCGTGCCTGAAGCTGGGCTTTCTCATTCAAACTAATATCTTTCTTCCATTATTAATTATTGCAATTTTTTTTTTTTAGTTGTGCTGGTTATTCTTAGTATTTGCATCTGTAATTTTCCGAAAATAGTTTCCGAAGTTTAACTGATGAAGTAACAAATTTGTGATAGGTGCAAGCAATACCAAAGTTATGGGACCCTGCATCAACTTTGATGAAGTATACCACATACGCAAGTTGATCTGGAACATATCCAAAACAAAGGTTTTTCCCATTAATTTGAAGATTAATGCATAGGTCTTAATATTCCCTTCAAAAATTAACCCAAAAAAAAAAACTCCCTTCAAATATTTCCCATATATGATATATTATGTTTGCTAACATTAAAATTAAAAAAATAATAATAACATAAATTCAAATTTATCATAAATCCAAAATTATATTATTTTTTAAGTATTAAATACATATTTTAAAATTATAAATAGTAAATTAATAATTAAAATATAATATAAATTCGCATCCACGGTAAATCCGAGCCTCCATTCCCATTTCTCTGGTTAGGAAGGTGAAAGAATGTTGGAGTTGCTGATTAATCCTATTCTCATTGCGGTGCAAAGTTAGTACTATTATTTATCTGACATGCTTTGGTTATTATATGGCGACGCCAGTTCCCACTTCGCAGGTGCTTTTGTGCGTTAGTTGCGCCAAAAATCACGAGCTTCAAACAAAAGGCACACGGATTGCGTCAGCACCAACACCTCGTTTACCAATAGAAACTATAATGCTTTTGTCCCTATGGCAACTAAATTTTTGGGGTTTGCCCTATTATTACTAATAGTAATTACACGACATAATAAACATTGAAATTAAGCTTACGCCGTGAGTCCAATAAAATATTTAAAACATCAAACCAATGCACAAACAAATAGAATTTTGTTTTTTTAAAAAAAGAGATAGAAAAGAAAAATAGTAGAGACATCACAAACGTGTATAAATATAGCTAATATTATCAATGATCTTTCCCAAAGCTTGTTTTCTGCATGCTCCTCTGCTTCCAAGAACAAGCACCGTTCAAGCACATACCAATTTAGAAAAGCCTTTTTCCCTGTTCTTATCCTCTGTTGTCATTCCCTCATCCCTCTCTCTCTCTCTCTCTCTCTCTCTCTCTCTGTTCTTTGTCTCAGGTCCTCACCAAATGTAAAAGAGGGATTCTTCAACTGCAACGTTCATAGTCCTTCTTTAAGATTTTAGGTGTGGGCACGAGGCTTTTTGTTCGGGCTTGGATTGAAAACTATGGAATAAACCCTCCATAAGAAAACCCATGCCTGTTTAAAGGTAAGCTTTCATTTCATTCCCCTGCATAAGGATACTCCGTATTTTTCAATATAGCTTCCTCTGTTTCAGGCACACAACACATATAAACACAGTCAACAGAAAATAATAAAAACTAAATTCTTCGAAAAAAAATTGATTTTAGATTCTGCTGCAAGCCCGCAAACCTATAAATTTTTACCTATTATTTATTTACATAAAATCTACAAAGAAAAAAAAATAAAAAAGAATTAAGGTATTTTTCTTCCCTCCTTTGTTTCCTCTGTAACCGGTTTTTTTTTTTTGTTGTTGTATATGCAGAGAGTGAAGAAGAGGGGAAAAGAGAGGAGAAAGAAAACCCAGAAATGGAATCGAAAGGTGATCACGGAAAAGAGGTTTCGAGTGACGATGATGTATCTCCGAGAGGGGTAATAGAAGCCCCTGTTTCGGAAACAGAGTCCGACAACAGCGGAAGCAGCAGCAGCTCCATTTCGCCGGCGAAGCTGCCTCTTCCCCCACCGCCAGCGGCGGCGGCGGCGGCGGCGGCGGCAGCGGCGAGAAGAGCGGGTGGCCGGGAAAGTCACGTGCAGCAGTGGAGGTCGATGATCGACGTTTTCAAGTCTGTTAGGAAATTAACAACGATTCCTCTGCTGGCTGCGGGACACGAAATCAAGAGGAAGGGCTTGACGAAGAAGCTTGCTCGTATTAGAAGCGCCGAAGAGAGTATTGATATTGGTGTTATTCCCACGAAGCCCTCTTGGAGGAACTTCGATTACGCAGAGCTTGCGGCTGCTACTGATGATTTCAGTTCAGGTAAGAAGAACTCACTTTCTATAATTTCCCTCTGTTTTTTTTTTTTTTTTGCAAAATTTGGTGCATAATTTCAACTTATATTTTTTATAGTAGATAAATTTGTAAATTTGATGATATTCATGGTTAACTATTATAGTTCATGTATTGATTTTCTTATTCAATTTTTCTTATAAATTTAATAAGTTTTTCTATCGACTTTATTCCGTACCGAAGTGACCCTTAGCAGAACGCAAAAGGGAATTTGGTTCATTTTATGTTCCATGATGGTGAAGCATTTCATTTTTGTTATAATCTTAGATTCTTAGATTAAAATATGAAATGTACCCCCAAAATTATTTGTTTTTCTTTGTTATCATACAAAAATGGAAGAGATAACTTTTTAGTGCAGTTGGATTTCAGTTTACCGCATCAAAAAACACCATTTATGCTTAGTTAGAAGTCAATGGTTTACATTTTGGTTAATAGATTTTTTAAAATAAAAAATAAAAACGCACGTTCATTGTAACATGTGAAAGAAAAATAGAAATGATTTTGAAAGATTGGATTTTTGGGGGAAGGGAAGTTAACATGGTTGATTGAGATATTATGGTTAGAGAAATATTTTTTATATTATGAAAGTAGATAAATATTTTAGATACCCAGATATAGAAAAAAAAAAAATTATAAAAAAATAAAATAATTAATAAAAAAAAATTGAAAGAAAATTTTAAAATATTAAAAATTTTAATACATACAAATAACATACTTGTTACGGAGGAAGCGGTCAACTGGCGCCATTAGGATGGTTAGGGCCAAACTTGGTAGATCTTGGGAAGAGAGGAAGCTGTAGAGTAGACGACCTTTTTGACCAAAACATAGGGTGCCCTTTTCCTGCTTCTGCTTGTCCTCAGACAACTGATGATGGGGCCCTTTTCCACTCTCTAGATTTTGGCGTTGCAAAAGGGCGATTTTCGGGTAAATATAAGTTTAATACTTTATATTAGATTAGTTTGTAACAGGATTAACAAATTTTGGGTTCTAATAGTATGAGAGAAAAAATTTGATGAATTAATTTTATATATGAAATTAATTAATAACAAATTTTACTTTATTTTTATCTCTATACTTAACAGAATCTTGGTGTATTTTGAAATAAAATTAATAAGATTTTTTTTATTATGAAGATGTTTAAATATAAAATATAATATTCATATATATACAAATATTTTTTGAAAAAAATATTATTTATTTATTTATTTTAGGATGCTGTTGTGTCTGACAATAAGAAAGCACAGGCGTGCTGTTTGCTGGTGCTTTTGGCTGCCCACATCATCGACCATTGGGCAGTGTGTCCTTTGAAAAGAGACATAGCTGTCTCAATTAGCTACAAGTGAAAAAAGAACACTCTTCAATTGATTTCATCAATTATCATGTCTAGGTCCATCCAAGCTAATGAATTGGTCATTATGTATTTTGTCAGTGGCACAGCCCAATTAAGTTCATTAATGGTGGCAACGAGTGATTCTTTAATAATAATTTTTTTTACAAATTTTTTTAATCATTTATTTAATTTTTTATTATTATTTTTCTCTTATATTTTTATCTATTTTATGATTGAGAATAAATATAAAAAAAAAAACTATTCCTCCCATGAGGATATAAGAATTTTCTGCTGGGAAAAAGCGTTGGCACAGCGCACAGGTCATTTTGTTTCAAACCCTGCAGCCGGGACACTCTCCTACAGGAATTGCTATTGACTCATTTAGTTTTTAGTAGTTGTAGTAATCAAGATACGTGGTGACTTGTGTCTATTTGATATTGATTTATTTCAATCCTTGTGGTAGATATTCATTCAACCAAATAAGATTTGAACCGGAGTATCCGAAATCATAAATTAGAAAGAAAAATACTACTAGTAGACAAAATTTATAATTAATGTCCAAATAGCTATTGAGTTTGATTTCATTCTGCCACCCCATGTGAAAAAATGTTCACACTACTGTTAAAAAATATAATGAAATGACGCAGAACGATGTACATATATAGCACAATAGTAGTGAAAACAGCCTTCCACTTACTAGAAGACAAAAGGTGTATAAAATTCATATCCTTTATATTTGAGTCAATTTCCCAATATTGTTGGCACTTATTTTCTAATATTTCGACTATTAATCGATTAATGAAATAATTTTAATGAAAAAGAGTTGACAAGTAGTTTAAATAAGGAGCCAGTCGCAGAACCGAGAATGCTTCAGCATTAGAATTAATTCCAATTTGATTTTGCCCCATGTCATCAATCCAACTTAAATTCAGTTAGTTGCCAAACCTATGCTTATAAGTCAAAGTCTACATTCAACGCTATGTTGGTGGGCTTTGAACATTGTTCACTTGGTCCTATTAATGTAAATTAAATAATCCTTATGTGCCTGAATTAGAAGTTACACCTACTAATAAGATCAATGACAGTGATATAAAACAATTTACAAAAAGACTTGACTTTTCTCTTGTCTTAATCTTGGAATTTTCGCGGTTCCACAGAGAACTTGGTTGGTAAAGGTGGCCATGCAGAAGTGTACAAAGGACACCTACCCGATGGTCAAGTTATAGCAGTAAAGAGGCTAATGAAGAATGAAAAGGATGCTGGGGATAGAGCAGGTGATTTCTTGACAGAACTTGGGATCATTGCACACATAAACCACCCAAATGCCACACGCCTTGTTGGGTTTGGGATCGACTGTGGCCTCTACTTTGTCCTAGAATATGCTCCACATGGCAGCCTTGCTTCTTTGCTCTTTGGTGCGCTGCTGCATCCATCTCTTGCTTCTCAATTCTTGGCCTTCTTATTGTTCTTCTTCTTCTTTTTTTTTTTTTTTTTTTCTTTTTTTGGTGGTTACCATTTTGCATGGCTAATAAAAAGATGTTCAACATGTCAGGTTCTGAATGCTTGGAGTGGAAGATAAGGTTCAAGGCAGCTATTGGGGTGGCAGAGGGATTGCAATACCTTCATCGAGATTGTCCTAGAAGAATCATTCACAGGGACATCAAAGCCTCCAACATACTACTCAATGAAAATTATGAAGCTGAGGTACTTTGGTAGCAGTGTATAATATAAGTTCTAAATTTCATGTAAGTTTCTTTGTAACCATTCGAGGCGAGGGAAATAATTGGTTCTGTAATAAACTTCAGATTTCAGATTTTGGATTGGCAAAGTGGCTTCCAAGTAAGTGGGCCCACCATCTTGTCTTCCCAATAGAAGGCACATTTGGGTTAGTATTGATTGAAGCATCATTAGCTCTTTAACACGTTTTCTTCTCGCTGTAACTTCATTGTATAAAACACTTGTTGTATCAATGGCTATAGGTATTTGGCTCCGGAGTACTTTATGCATGGAATTGTGGATGAGAAGACTGATGTATTTGCATTTGGAGTTTTGTTACTCGAGATCATAACAGGTCGCCGCGCAATTGATTCAGATAGTAGGCAAAGTCTTGTGATCTGGGTAAGTCTTCTTAACCCCTTATATCTTATGGAATTATGAATATCCAATGTGAATTTCCCATGTTGGTGAGTGTAATGGACTTCTTTAAGAAAAATGATCAATGACTCCTTAGATTGGCAATCAACATGTTCATATTATAGCTCTCAGAATTCTTCTCTAGTTTGCATACCATTAATTTGAGAAAGACAAAATATGAACATGATCTAATGTTGTCAGGCCAAGCCACTTCTGGATACAAACAATGTCAAGGAAATAGCAGACCCCAGATTAGAAGATGAATATGATGTTACTGAAATGAAGCGTGCCATGGTGACGGCTTCCTTGTGTGTCCACCAGATATCCTCCAGGAGGCCATACATGAATCAGGTGAGAAAAATGAGCACCCTTTTCTCATTCAGCTTAGTTAATAATTAATATTTCCATGTTGTTTCAACTTTGTATGATTGAAGCTGACTTGTGCTTTCGGCAACAATAGGTTGTGCAGCTACTGAAGGGTGAAGTGGCAGCTATTGAACCTAGGCAAAATTCAGCGGCACCAAGATCGCTCTTGTTAGAGGCATGTGACCTTGAGGATTATACTTGCTCTAATTACTTGAAGGACCTCAACCGCCACATGGAATTAATCAATGAGTGATGCTTGATTGGTCTTCTGCATTTTAGGATTTATTGTTTTCCACGTGTATATTTGTTGAAGGCTATGGAATGATGTTTGTAGCAGTGTGTGTAGCTGAATCGAAAGCCACAAGCTTGTATTTTTCTTCAAGCTTAGTAGGGCATGTAATTTGGCATGAACTTGTAGGTAGCATTAGTCAAGAAGCAAACCAAGCAATCATGGTTTAGGCTTTGGGCATCGAGTTCAGCAACAATGTAATATAGAAATCATGCACTGGAGCGTTTGTACCGTTTTAACCCTGCAGTGCCATCTAAACAAGTTTACTCCAACTTAATGAGTCTCAACTCTCAGTCAAATGCCCCTCGTTTCCGTTCCTCTTCTAGAAATTACGAAAGACTGAAAACCGGAATTTGATTGTGTACTGTAACATATAGAAAGCTTTGCAGCACAAATATTATGCTAGGGATAAATTTATTAAAAAAAGGTTTATGTACCATAAACTTTTGTATGTAGAGTGTCATGTTGTTTTGGGGTTCAAATGTATAAAATGTCAATTAAATTGCACCATCTTATTCCTAATTCTGTCCAAGTTCTGTTAACCTGTCTTCTGTTAAAGAGAAAATCCGGGAAGTGAAGTTAAGCATTTTTGTCCAGATTCCAAAGGCCAATGATGTCAACAAGGCCAAGGATATTCGAAATATTGAAAAACCGCTTCTGGGCCTTTGAATTGGGCTTCTGGGACTACAAATACAGCGAGCTCCAAAACCTCTTGAGTACTACCTAAATCCTTCGGCTTGCCCTGGTCTTTGCCAGCCCATACTCCAAATTATGCAACTGAACGGTGTGCCTATGACCAAAAGAACTTCTACTTTGTGAGTACTTTGATGAAGAAGTTATTTTCATTTTCACATGAAGATTTGATATGGGTGTAATAAATAGATGACATGTAGTAGAGATATATTGATATACCAATTACCTATGATATACTGTAGTAATATCTAATTTTAAGAAAATTTAAAAATATAATTAAATATATTTTAAAAATTAATTATTATACACGGATAGTATAAAATTATACTAACAATATAAAATAATTTTATATTATTAGTGTGATCAAAAAATTTTATCAATGTAATTTTAATTATCATACACTGATAGTGTAAAATCACACTGACAGTATAAAATAATTTTACACTATAAGTGTAATCAAAAAATTTTATCAATATAATTTTAGATACATTGATAAATTTTTTGATTACACTGATAATCTAAAATTATTTTATATTACCAGTATAATTTTACACTGTCAGTATATGATAATTAAAATTATACTGATAAAATTTTTTGATTACATTGACAATGTAAAATTATTTTATATTACCAGTATAATTTTATACTGTCAATATATGATAATTAATTTTTAAAATATATTTAATTATATTTTTAAATTTTATTAAAATTAGATATTACTACATTATATCATAAGTGATTGGTGCATCAATACACCTCTGTCACATGTCATCTATTTGTTACACCCACATCAAATCTTCATGTGAAGATGAAAATACCATCTTCACCAAAGAATTCACCAAACAACAAAAACAAAAAACTAGTACTTGAGCACTGGTATTTTATCAGTACAAGATATTTTATTATACTCTTTCTTGAGCACTGGCATTTTTCTTTAATATTAGTAGTACTACACAAAAGTATGACTGTTATTTAAGCATATTATGGAAAATTAGTTTATTATTTTGTTCTAAATCTGAATGAACCTAAATGAAAACATACAAACACCAATGTTACAATATCTAAAATTATATGTCTACAAAATATATCTTTTTTAATTTTGACATTGAAATTAGGCTGTATTAACTGAAACTAAGATCGGTGCAATCAGCTATCACAAGTGGGGCTACTTCATGAGGATAGTCCTCTACACATACTATGTTGTCGTGGTTACAAGCAATCTTAGCCAGCCTATGAGCCACTCTATTACCTCCCCTCCTAGCATGACTAAAGGAGCAAGAGAAAAAGTTGTTACTGATGCTAATGCATTCCCTGACAATAGAAGGAAAATATGATGGGCTATCTCGTTCTTCTAAGAGGGCCTCAATAAGTTCCTTGCAGTCTGACCCTATGCTCACTCTTCGGAAGCTCATGTCTTGCACCAACCCCAACCCCAATCTCAGGCCAAGAGTTTCAGCAAGTCTCAGTTTTAGACCACAAAAAATTTGCCGCACTGCTGCAGCATAAACTTCCCGTATGACAACTCCTGCTCCCCATCGGTAATCACTAGCTTGAGCAACATCTGTGTTTATTTTGAATATACCTTCTTCTAGAGGTTTCCGCAAATGGATTGTGTCATCTGTGACTAAAAATGTTTGTGGTTCTACTTTGTGAGGGGTGTTAGCTTTCTGGTACGCGTTAAGGACAGACATAGCTCATGCAATTATCAGTTGCGGTTCTAGCTTTCTTCCTTCAAAACAAAGCTAGTTTCGGTCTAGCTATATTCCATGAGCAATGACTGCGAGCATCTCCATTATATCACTGTGGTTGTTGATGATGAGCTCCCATAGCCAGTCCACCGAGTCAGCCAATTGTAAAGAGTTTATCCGCAATGTGGGGGGTGATTGAAACCAAAGTAACGATATCTCCTCAGCACCGAAAATTGCATGGTTTGCAGTTTCAATAGCTTGGTAGCATCTTGGGCACATCGAGACACCTGCTATGCCACATTTCTCTAATTGTTGTCTCACTGGCAATATGTTGTTCAGTAATCTCC
Source organism: Pterocarpus macrocarpus (assembly GCA_031439585.1). Taxonomy (NCBI): domain Eukaryota; kingdom Viridiplantae; phylum Streptophyta; class Magnoliopsida; order Fabales; family Fabaceae; genus Pterocarpus; species Pterocarpus macrocarpus. Next base: position 62,431,749 of record CM062520.1, on the reverse strand, counting down.
AAAGAAAGTGCTTTGTGCGTTGTGGGATGTTAGCATTCCATAATCTGGTTCAAACAATGTCATGGTTCGCTATATCTACAAAATATATTGATCTACTCTTAAGGGAGAGAATAACATCGTATCAAAATTTTGCGATGTTTTAATTTATTTTTAGCTTTTATACCAAGTGAGGTTCTAGTTTCTATTAATATATATATATATCATACAAGATGTTGACTATATATATTCGAAGAGACACTATCATAACATGATTGTGAATAAAATATACGAGGAATAGATTAGTCTCTGAAAAACAAAAAAAAAAGAAAAAACCGAATATAAACTGATCTCAAAATACGATGCCGGAAAATAAGTTTTTAAAATTGTTCCTTAAAATAATAGCGGGTATAAATAATGAGCAACGTAATTTAGCAAATTTAATTTCTTTTTTTATGCTTCCACGCTACCCCGACGTATGGTTCCTTACAATACTTTTTTTTGGTCACCAAGGAGTACTTTTTGGGTCGGGTGCAAGATGGGCTCGCAAGGCCATTACATTTTTAACCATTGGATTCTCAATCTCTCCATTTTTCCATTTTTTTGCTTCAAGACCATTGGATTCTGTATTGACTTTTGAAAATAATGCAAAAACCAAAAAAAAACAATATGATAGGTAAGGCTTCCTCGCTGAGTCTTATCTTTATTGTCATATGATCCAAAAAAAAGCAAAAATTAAATATTAAAAGACTGCTATCATGTTGTAAGCTCTTATACTAATTTGATATCATAAATCCGCACTAATTTTTTACCCATGATCTTTCTCATACGCATACAAATATAACTCACTCAATATGTTCTCGACTTACTCACATAATGATTGCACAACAAAATAAGGAAGAGGAATACTAACAACTCTCTTTTTTCTCTCAGAAAGCATAATACACATAATAGAGAGGAAGGGAAGCTTTAATTTTATAAACTCATGTTGACTCATAAACTTCACTTACAAAACAAGGTAGATGAGCTTGCCTTATATAGGCATTATAAGAGTTGTAAAATATTATAAAATAATAAATGCTTAACACTTAAGATAAAGCTTGGCGGTGCATTACAAGTTGCAGCCGCAACCTAGACTGCATCTTTGACTATTCAACATTATCGGCGATTCTCTTGTTAGTTCCAGCAGCGGCAACTTGGTCTGTAATTTGGTCATAAATTCTTCAACTTGAACAGCTTGTAACAGAACAAGTAAGGCGGTGGACCAATTTTCACTAGCAGTAACTTTTGACTTCAATTTTCATTGTTGACTATCCAAAATTTGCAATTCTCTTGATCCTTCCAACAGCTGTAACAAACTTGTTCACAGCTTATAACTAAAGGCGGTGCATCAATTTCTTTTTACTCTTCAAAACTTGGTTTAATACCAACATATCTTTATTCTTCTTTGAAAATTGCTGAACAGTAAGAAATTTTTTCTTACGCAACTTTTATGTGTCACTAATAGTAGTTATGTTTTTACATATTTCTCCGGCGTATATCTATTTTGCCATGTATCATTACTCATTTTTAGACTTTTCGTACTGGAGCGTTTCATGCTATATGGAAGCGCTCTTCTCCTTTTCATGCTGACTTGAGTATTTATTATGTATTCGAGTCTCTGACCTAAGTCGCGAATTGGAATGATCTCTAGGATGAACATTGATATCACACGTAAGAAATATTTTAACGTCATCCCGAACAAACAAAAAACGAGGCTTTCCTAATATTTTTACATATATAAAACTAAAAAAACATTTTCATGATAGTGCGTGCACAAAAAATGACTTTGGTATAATTTGACAATTGACATCAATTTCTCCCTACCCATTTGAAATATTTCAGCCATGCTTTGGTATGATACAAGAGAGTAGTATGAACAATGATTTGATTCGAGAAGTATAAACTTGCGTCTGTCTCAGCATGAGAAATATCAACTAAGATGTAAAGATAGGAATTGAAACTCAAGTTCATATTTCATTTCATTCTTTCTTTTTGATCAAACTAATACTCATGAAACTTAACAGCATATCTATATGCTGATCATTCTCTGCTCTTATAACTTGAACCATGTCTAAATAGCCTATTCCCCTTTATTTCAATTCTCTCCCCTTTTTTTTTTCAAGTTTTATATCACGAATATCAATAGAAAAATAGATTGTACAGTCCTTATTATTCAGTTAAATATTGTAACACAATAAATTTCAATTTTTTCCAAGCATCAAAGTTTGTTTCTGAAAGCAGACATTTACAGTGAACCATAGTGCAAATAAAATCAACCGTTGAAAGGAATAGATAAAAGCAAATACTCTAGGAGGTATTTCAAAAACAAATCATTCTTTGTCTGGTTCTAACTTTTCTAAAACCGCCTACTTTAAGTGATCTTTTAGTATCACTGATTTAGTAGAAAAAATGTTTCAGCTATACATGTAGCATTTGATAATAAGATAATTATAATGAGGAAATTTTGCTTTCTTTAGACCATTCAGATTTGTGTAGAAAGGCCTAACGAGTAAACGTTGCACCCTGCAAGGACCGTTCTATGTTAAGCACAATGACCAGCTGAGGGAACTACGGTTTTGCCGTTCCATGTGCCACAGGAATGTTAATTTAAAACACTAAGTACAAAGAAAAACTCTAAACCAAATTGGTAGTAATTTAAACATACTACTGCTGCATGTTACGGAGCATTTAGGAATTCTTGTGCAAAACTATCATAATGCACAACTCAAAATATTCCTCATCTTTTGAGTAGTTAGTTACATAATCCAGCTACCTACTGTAACTAAGACTAACACAAAATTAAACCTCTTATCTATGTTTCCTTAGCAGCTGAAGGGTTAATTATATGGGGGATTGGAAGCAGGTCAGCTAAATTGTGCCAGTGACTATAGCTTTTGATTTGTTAGCAGAACATGAAATTAGCAAAAGATGACTACTAGTTGAGATAAGGTCAATGCTCAATAGGACTGGTGAGGCCATATGAAGAACTCAGGTGCTGCTGCTGGTGGTGGTGGCAGTGCAGTAAGTCCAGTTGCATTGGTGGAAGAAGTTAAGGCAGATTCTGCTGTGCCAGTGTTGGTAGGATGAAAATGGTGGAAGAGGTTGTGGTGATAATATGCAGCCATGGAATCGAACGGGATGCCGCAAGGGATGGGGGCAACTGGTTGGTGAATGGCTGAGAAGTTGATGCTGCCACTCACATTTACACACTGGGGTTGCTGCTGGCTGTTGCTGCTGCTGAGAGTTGGTTTCTGCTCTGATTCTAAGGAAAGCTTCAAGCGCTTCGCTGCCCCACCTACAGGAAGAGAACTCTTCATTATGGCTTCCACATCATACCTGCTCATCTCGAAGTTGGTTACAGCATTTGCACCTCTGAACTTTATGGCTGCTATGTCATATGCCTCAGCTGCCTCCTCTTCGGTTGCTGTCACCAATGTGAAATAGATATTAATGATGACATATAGAATATATTCTACTTCACATAAATCACCATACAATATCACTCCCAGATCTGATTATCATCTGAGTTATTGGGCGATAATATTGACATGCTTTCAAACTAGACCATTCGCATAACAATGCAATTATTTTTCTAAAAATAGGAATGATGGAAATCTGAAATATTTACCGAATGTCCCCAAGTATAGATCTTTATTTCCAGCAACCCGGCCAATTCTTGCTTGCCATCTACCCTGTTGGTGATGCCTGCAGGATTGAAAACAAGTGTAAAATATAGGGCCAAGGGGACCATATGCTTCACATTAATAACAAAATGTCAAATGCATTGAAAATATGTGAAGTCATTTAAAATTTTAAACCTCGTGACACCCCTGTAGATGGAAGCTCCCCTGGAGAAACCGCTACTTTTCCTGCAAGAATGGGAAGTCCAAATTTTCAGTAGCCGCGTAGAAATAATAGCGTTTAAAATTGAACAGGCCAACTCAGGCAAACCTTCTCAGTGATGCAATGAATTCTTGCTTTGTTACATGCTTCATCTCCTCCAATTCCTTTGTATAATTGGAAACCTAAGAAATAAGAGGATACAAATAAGCAAAAGATGCATGTTCCAATCACTACGTAAAACCTCATTTATTTTATACATATACACTCACAAACAGTGCAGTTGGTCCCCCTCCCCCCTTTCTCTTTCTCTTTCCCTTTCTTTTTCTTTTATTTGTTTTTTTTTTTTTTCTCACTTCCCACATTGTTCATAAAATCGTAAATGTACTTTCTTGGCACCGTAGCCTCAAATTTTTACGTTCCAAGTAAAGCATATTCCTTTAACAACAGCCATTTACCTAGATCCGCTTTAGCAAAAAAATGAGCATATGCTCATACGTACTTAAATATGAACTAAACGTTATTACTTTATAGTAGAATCTCTCATTCTATAGTCCCATGTTCAGCTATAAACGTAGGATTTCAAGCACAAAAACAACTAACAACGATCAAAACATAGAGACATAATACAAGAAGTGACCCTCACAGGGAAGTTGGTTGTAGCGGTGGGACCCCAGTATTTCAGAGCTGCCAAATCATAAGCTCTCGCGGCCTTTTCTTCCTTGTCATATCCACCTGATATGTAACCATGACAATTTACGAAGTTTCAAAACCATCTCTCAGAAAACAATATTATAGCTGTACAAAAGCTTTAAGATAAGTTGATCGAGAAGACTTCTGCGACAGAGCTAAGTGAAAATATTTCTTACCCAAATACACTGCAGTAGCAGCCAGAAACGCACCAAGTCACGTACCATGCAAAGGAAAAGCAAAGAATATCAAATATCAGCTTATGGAATAGTCAAAATTATCTGCCAAGGATTGCTAGTCTAGCCAAAAACGCAACAAATCACCAAGTGAAAAAGTGATCATCATATGCTTGCCAAATGCCACAGTGCATGCGCAATAGCAACCTCTTTTTTTTTTTTGGGGGGCTCTCTTTCACACCTTTTTTAGTAACAACGATAGATCAAACGACAGTACATTGCATGAGATCCATCTACCCCACCGTCTTTTCTAAGTACAAGGACTAGTCGAATTTTAGTTGTACCAAAAAGTTCAAACTATTAACAATCTTAATTTAAAGATAAAAACCGAATGCATGTTGTCGGAAAGTAGTTTTCAAATTTTATTTTTCCTTTTTGGTAAATTTTCAATAATCCCACTAGGCATAGCCCGCATAGTCAAAGACATAGTCACAAATCCCGGCCACATAAAAATGAAACGCCGAATTGCCTGTTTCTCCTTAGATAGATTATAGACATCACGTTTTTTGCCCTTTCTTCTCATCTCTATCTTCACATAAAGTGACTTATTAATAACAATGTTTTTATTTTATGTTATTTGTCTCTACTACACAAGATCTAAGAAATCCCGTGAGTTTATTTCAGAACCAAGAAGAGGACATTATTATCAGAGGTGTGCCAGACCCAGTGTCATAAAACCTTTCAGCTAGCAGTGAACACTCCACCACCTCAATGTAAGTAAGTACAAATATTTTCAATATGGGGGGTTGATGGGTGATGTGGTCAAACCCAGCTTTCACTGGCACACAAGTGGAAAAAGCAAAAGCTAAAGTTAAAGCCCCTACCCAGAACAGAACACCAAGAGTTATGAGCAAGGGTACATGGACAGATATTAGCCATGGTCGCGTCAACACCAAAGGGGTGTGGTACGGAACGTGAAAGAGGGTGCGGACAGAGGAGAGAAGAGAGAATAGTCTCCTCAGAAAACATGTATCCATGTCTACGTAGACAAGAAATCAGAATCACCCGACTCACATGGGGCAAAATGGCGGCACATCGGATCAAATCAATTGAATTGAAAGAGAAAATTGCAGAACGAAACAGTGAAGAAACAAGTACTAGAAGCTAAAATGTAGCAGCTAGCATTGGTACATGTAAATACTACACATCAACAACAACAACAACAACAACAACATCAGTCAATCATAAAAAAGACTGTTGTGAAAGAAACCCAGGTGTCCTACCACACTCCAACCATTAATGCACCTTCAATGCATGCAACTTACTTTTCAGTGTCACAGTATTATCCCTATTAAAATTACTACTATATTCCCATTTTTCATACTGTTTTTTTCTATTATTCTTCTTTGATCTTCGTGGTTAGGTTCGCTTCAAAAAAAATAGGCAGAGAGAGAAAGTGCAACCTTGACGCCCTTTTCTGGCCTGACCCTCCCTTCTACAGCTGTTATCCCATAGATGCGCTTCATATCTACCCGTCCATCGGTGTCTGAAATGAAATGAAAGAAAGGCTATAACCCAAAAAATAATAATAAAATAAACTCAAACATAAGCGAAATCTGTGACCTTGTCCTTGTTTACACCATGGTCAATAACTAAAATCACAATCCAAATATTCCCAACATGCCAAAAGATCCTTTGGGAGGGAAAGAGAGAAAACCATTCATTTCAACAAGAACTAAATAATTAAATAAATAAATAAATTCACATAAGCGAAAATGGTACCTAGTGACTCCTCGGTAAATTGAGGTTCTTTGGCCGAAGGTATCGGCGATCTTCTTCGAGCTATCGGAATCGGAAGCCACGACGGCTTTCTCAGAGCTCTGCGCGACGCCAAGGGACAGAGCTCCGGTGGCGGCCCCGCCGTTGGAGAAGGCTAACTCGTTCCCGGACGACTCGACAGAGCGAGTCCCGAACTCGTTCCCGCCGCCGCCGGGGGCCTGCGCGGCCGAGTCATCCACCTCTGAGCCCGAGTTGGCGGCGGAGAAGGCATGGAATCCGGGAATGACCTTCAGATCTTGCTGCTCGCCGCCGAAGTACGCGGCGGCGGAGCCGGCGTGGTGGTCGTACATGTGCGTCGTCAGCGACGAGTCCTGAGTCTCAGTCCGGCTGTCGGAGTAGCGCATCATCGACGTCGACGAATCGCCGAGAAAATCCTCCAGCTTCGGCACCACCGTGGCCGCCGCATGCGTTGGCGCGTGGCCGAGATTCTGCGACAAGTCCACGTAGCTAGCCAGAAAAAGCGACGGCTCCGCTATGCCGTGCGGTTGCTGTTCCTTTCCCTGGTTCCCCCAACCTGCGAAAAAAATAAAATAAAAGAATAAGCAATAGAAATGGTTCTTATTTTTTATTATTTGCATAAGGAAAATGATGAACACAGAAGTTTAGTGTAGCTAAAGAGTGTGGTCTTAATGGTATGGTTAATTAGTTACCGTTGGTGTAGAAGTTATCGACGAAGTAGTTGTTGGAGTGAGTGGTGGCTGAAGCGGCGTCGTATTGAGGGAACTGAGGTTCTGAGGACCTTAGTATTTCCATGGGGGACAGCGAAAACGATAGCCAGTTAGTAGCACGAGCCATTTTGACGTGTATGTGTTTTATCCTCAATGTTCTTCTCCGAGCAGCTAGCACACACACAGATCAAGAGTTTATAAAACAGATTTTATTATACTTTTATTTTTTTCTGAGGAACGGGAAGAAACAAAAGATGCTTGATTGTGCCGCACAATAAAGGGAAGAAGGCCCAAAACGGAAACTGAAACGATCTCTGTGAGCGTGAGTGAGCTTATAGGGCGTTACGCTTTGAACGAAAGCTACTTCTTATCCATGAGGGTTACGCGCTATTATTTTAAACAAGGAAATAGATAAATATCTAAGTGATTATGGGAAGAAGAAGAAGAAGATGAAGAGAAACGAATGCATGCAATCTCATTTAAGAAGCTTCAGTTTAGTTCTGAGGAGAACGATACAACTTGGAAGAAGAATGGTGTGTGTGTGTGTGAGAGAGAGAGAGAGAGAGAGAGTGGTGCTGCGTTAAGTTATATAACAGCAAGAGTTTCAGCGCAAAAGCTGAGGGATTGAGGTGAGTTATACTGCGAGAGAGTGCCAAATAAAAAATGAAAATGAGAAAATTAGAAAATTGAAAAAACGGAGAGAAGTGACTTTTGGCTCTGCACTGAAGAAAATTTGTCTGAAACACGGTCGCGAAATATCCGGGCTGGCGGAAAATTGAAGAATTTGTTTGTTAGGGTTAGTTTCGGACTGTTCCCAAATTACCATAATGCCCTCCTGCTTTTTTGGTTTCAAAAAAAAAAAAAAAATTGTAGAAAACAGTGTTTGCGTTTCACACACTTGTCTTACATGCAGCTCTCCCGGAAGGGGTTCGGGGTGCCAGTAACAAAAGCAAAATTCGAACCCGTAATTCTTATCTCTATACACCAACTTGCTTGTTTATTCCCAGCAGCAACGATAACTCTGTGGATGTCATTTCTCATATTCAAATTGAAAAGATGTAGTATCTTGTTCATGCTAACTTTGTTTTTTTTTTTTTTTTGGGTAGTTCAAACCTTTTTTGAGAAAAACAAAAAAAAGCAGCCGAGCCATCATCTTGAATATTTTATCTGATGGAAGAACTAAAATTATAATATAAAGATTACATTTTTCCCCCTAAAATTATTTTTTATTGGAGATAATCTTGTTTCAAACATGTTAGAATAATGAAAAAGAACATCTCTTTTAATTAAAATTCAAAACCGTGATTCACCATTTTTATAGAGAATTAGACCCTGTTGATTAATATAATAATTACTTTGATGGAAACTATACTCATTCTTAAACTCACAACATAGCAGTTTTCATCTTTCTAAGTTTAAATTCTATAAGATAACTTTGCCAAAAAAAAAAAACTTTATAACTCATGGTCTTTTATAGGAATATTGTATTGCTTTTTGATCCATTGAAATCTTAGGGCACCTAAGGTGAAATTTTTTTATTTTTAGCTTATATTAATTCTTAAATCAGTAAAATTTTGATTAAATTTTTTGTGAAAAAAAAAAGAAGTTAAAGAAAGGCAAAATCTGATAAATCAAACCGAACTAACCCAAATTTATGTAATAGATTAATTTAGCATGAATTAGTTAGTGAAAAAAGTGTAATTTTAAACTGAATTGAACTTATTACATTTGATTGAGTTAGGTTTTTTAATCTAACTCTGAACCAACTTAACTCGTAAACACTCCTACATATGACAAGAAGAGTCAGTGACCTAAAATTTTTTAAATTATTTGTTAAAAAAAATGAGGCCATCGTTTAATTTTGGGTAGGATGCGAAACTTACATATTTTCTTACACGTATATATTACCTTGATATATTTGCTTTGATTCTACATTGATGGAATAATCAATGAAGACAATGAAGCATGAAAGGCTAACTAATGTAATCAACCGTTAATTTTATTACGAATTTTCGATAAAGACAAGAAAATGTGAAAAGAAAACTGATGTGGTTGATCATTAATTTTTATCATAAATCTTCGATAAAAGACAACAAACATGAAAAGTTAACTATAATGTAGTCGATCGTTAATTTTATCATGAATCTTCAATAAAGACAATAAAATGTGAAAAGCTAACTAATGTGGTTGGCCGTTAATTTTATCATGAATCTTCGTTGATGTTAGTGATTCGTCGTGATCTTAATTTAAAAAAAAAAAAAAAAAAGTCTCTCATCACATTAAACTTTTATAAACCAAAAATCAAAATAAAGATTGATTTGAACATAGAATCAAATAATAATTCTTTTACTTGTGCAAAAATTTCCAAATTAATGAAGCTTCAAAATCCATGTTTACTCTATACTTGCAAATAGGTTTAATTATTCTGCATGATCCTATAGTTTTACTCAATTTTTAATTAGATCCCTATTGTTTAAAAATCTATAATTAAATCCCTATATTATATAAAAACTTTCAACTAAGTAAGACTCTAAAGCTATATCAATTAACTCCTATCAAACTAGCTAAAGCTATATTGCACTTTCCTGTCATTCATAAGCCTGTGTCATTTGATGATGATTTATGAAATCCTTTTAGAACCACATAATACTTCCTTTTGTATTCTTATTTGCTACAAAACAAATGCTTATAGACCTGCTTCTATCATGTTCCAAATTGTTCCAAATAAATCTAAGGTCCTAACAACCGTCCTTTTTCTTGTTCAACCAAGCCTTGACTTGATTTGATCTGACAAAGACAAGGATCTATTCTTCATTAGTTGTAGCTATTAGCAACTCAGTAATCACAAGTAATTCAGCCTGTACACCTGAACCAGTATTGATTTGATTACACAAAGCCCCTTTAATGTCATTTTTGTTATTCTAAAGCATCCCACCAATAATATGTTTGTGCAATTTAGCATCATATTCACTGCATATCTACCAAATCATCTTCCCTTTATAATTTGATATTGAAATCTCCTTCCATTTTGCTTTGCCATTGTATCTTTACCATCACTTTACCACTTTTATATTGTCAATGATAAAATCAGAAGAAAAAGAAAGTTCATCACACCATCATAACACCCAAAAGCCTTTTTGTTTTATTTGGAATACAAGAACATCTCACTCAACATTTGCTCCTTCAAAAATGATCATGTTTCGAAGGTTTAGAATAGACTAGATGATAAAAAAGAATAAAGTGGACCAAACCTGTTTCTGAAATTCACTCTATGGGCACTCCATCCAATTTTGAAAAATGACATCCGATTCATTTGCAATAGCCCAAGATAATCCTTACCACTATAGACATTTACACTAGACATTTCAAGTATGGTAGCATGTAAATAATAAATCGGAAACAAACTCCACTTCAAATTTACCAAAAACGCATATTGCCCATTCTAATTGCATTATGTTGAACTTCACCAATCTATCTTTTGTATTTAATCTTCAAAGAATAGCGAACCAAGTTAGCAATTCAGCCTTGAGAGGAGCAAGTCCTTTCCATACATCACTTACATAATTCTTAGCTACTAACACATTCTCACAGCACATACATTCAACCTTTAGCTGTGAGAAATTAGCAACACTTCACTCTACTTTACACCATACGCAGCATATCAGTATCTTAAATAATTATTATGCAATTCTCTATAATTTGTAAAATTTGTAATCAGGTTCCTATAGTTTTATTGCAAAATTCAATCAAATCCAAGTTTCATTTAGTCTAACTTTTTTGTAATAGTGGAAGGAGGTAGGGACTTGATTGACAATTTTTATCCAATGTAGGAACTTAATTATAAATTTTTAAACTATTGGAACCTAATTTTGGATAGGATGTGGAACTTATATATTTTCTTGTACGTATACATTACTTTGATATATTTGCTTTGATTCTACATTGATGGAAAAGAATAATCAATGAAGACAATGAAGCGTGAAAGGCTAACTAATGTAGTCAACCATTAATTTTATTATGAATTTTCGATTAAGACAATAAAATGTGAAAAGAAAACTAATGTGGTTGATCATTAATTTTATCATGAATCTTCAACAAAGACAACAAACATGAAAAGTTAACTATAATGTGGTCGATCGTTAATTTTATCATGACTCTTCGATAAAGACAATAAAATGTGAAAAGTTAACCAATGTGCTTGGCCGTTAATTTTATCATGAATTGTTATCAATATTAGTAATTCGTCGCGATCTTAATTATTTATTTTATTTTTTTAAATCTCTCATCACATTAAACTTTTATAAACCAAAAATAAAAATAAAGATTGATTTGAACATAGAATTAAATAATAATTCTTTTACTAGTGCAAAAATTTCCAAATTAATGAAGCTTTAAAATCCATGTTTAGTCTATACTTACAAATATAAAGGAGATTCTGATGATTTGGACACATTCGAATGACCCGATTGTACCTTTAATACTTATGTCTTTTTTTTTTTTTTGGGTAAACATACTTATGTCTATGTATATTAAAGATAAATTTAGAAGTGAATATAACAATAATTAATAAAAAGAATAGTCTTTCCTCTATATGCAGCTTTCTCGGTACTGGTATATATCGTCCAGTAACATAAAGCAAAATTCAAACCCGTAACTCCTCTCTTCACCGACTTGTTTGTTTATTCCCACCAACAACCACTCTGTCTATGTCATTTCTCATATCCAACTTGAGAAGACGTAGTAACTGATATGTGGTGCGGTTGTACCAAATAACAATTTAGCGACTTATATATGATATGTATTTACTACTTTTTCTATTTGTATATTTCAAACGTTTCTTTTCTAAAATATACTAGAGAACTGTCAACTTGTATATCTTATTCTTATATACATAATGGAATAAATAATAGTGTAATAATAACTTTGATAAAAGTATACTCTTACTATGTATTTTGGTTCTTCGTTAGTTTGGTTTTGCAAAATTTTTTATTTTGACTTGTATTCAAACTTCTTATTAGTTCTATGAAATATGATTTCTCTGTTACTTTTTTCTTTCTTTCTTTCTTTTTCGCTTGTATTGTTTTTTGATTCCGCGAAATTTAGATACTTCTGGTGAAAATTTTTATTTTTAACTTCTATGTATTGATTCTTAGATGTATGAAATCGTGAGTTGTTGGTTTGTTTGCTAAACTTAGTCGAACTAATCCAAATTTAATTAGGTTGATTTAGTATAAATTGATTAGTGAGAAAAAAGCAATTTCGATCAAAATCAAGCTAATTATAGTTGATTGATTTAATTTTTTATACCTTCGATCTAAACCAGCTTGACCCATAAATCACTCTTATATATTCGTAAGAAGGAAAATTTGTGGCGTAAAACTTTGGACCTGTATGTTAAAAAGTGAAAAAAGAGTTTGCATTGTTTAATTCATAATATAACAAAGTGAGACTTATATATTTTCTAATTATTGCATATACTTTTATTTCGATATATTTGCTTTTTTTGGTACATCAAAAATAAAAATAAAGGTTGAATTGAAAATAAAATTAAATAATACTTTTTTTTGCATGTGGAAAAGTTTCCAAATTAATCAGACTTTAAAATTATGTCTATGCATACTAAAGAGTAAAAATTTAATTTTAATTTGTTAGTATAAAAATTTTTTATACAATTATCAAATAATGTATTATCATGCCATTAAAAATATTTAACTTTTATTATAATTACTTAAAAATTATACAAAAGATGATATATAATTGATTAATAATCAAGTCTTGAATCTCATCACCATCAACCCATTCCTAATACCAACATCTTTCACCAAATCAATCACATTCTTATTCCAGTCCTATAGTTATGCCAAATTATAGCTCACTTTTATCTTTTTGCCCATCACCTTTGCCACACTATCGTGAAGTCAATAAACCACTATTCTCACTTAGCCACCATCGGAGTACTCTATCATCACCACTGCCGTTAATGCCTCAAGTCTCTTCTACATAGTGTTTCTAATTTTTTTCTTATTTATGCGTTGCATTTTTTTTTCTTTCTTTTTATTTTTGTGTTTGGCACTTTTGTTTTATTTTTATTTTTATTTTTATTTTTATTTATTTATTTTTTTGAAAGAAATTTAAATAGATTTCTTCTTTTTCAATTAGACTTTTATACTGATAATATATCAAAATTTAATTCTAAAGATAAATTCAGAAATGAATATAAAAATTTAAAAATTGGAAAATATATTGTATAGCTCATTTTTTATGACTTGAGTATTGTTAATTTCTTCATCTCTTTGTATAAAAGCTTTTCACCGGAAATAATATTGATCTAAAATCTTCAATTCAACCTTTCTTTTTTTTAACCCAAACATATATCGGTGAACTGAAATAATATAAAAAGTTGATCTTTGTTATATAAAACATCCAGTAAAACATAACAAAATGGTAGGGTTGAACTCCCGCACTGAACTTTCAAGCTAAAATATTTTTTAATGTTGAAAAGATATTAATGTCCGAGTGAAAACTTGCATCCACATCAACTAATGCACCTCGTATGATCATAGGTGGATTGTCAATGTCGGAGCCACAGTGGACTCACAATTTTTAGATAGTTTGTTTTAAATTTGCAAAATTTTAAAATAATTACAATATCAGCTGGCTAGTGCTTTGGAAACAATTTATAGTCACTGTAATAAAAATATCTAACTCATACATTCCCACTTCTAGCTAATTAACAGATCATTCCTACCATTGTTTAGCAAGTTTAAAAGGTGCATAACAGCATATTTCTGTTCATCGAAAGAAACTTCTCGTACCTTGTCGCATAGAAAAGCATCATTACATTCAACTGAGCTTAATGCAAATATGATGATGACTACCAATTCAATCAAACAAAAGCTAAAAAAACAACATTCAACACAGGAAACCTACATCATATCATAGACCTTAAAAGCCACTGAAACTTAATCCTTCCTTCTGATTTACCATAATGATACTTCACGAGCATAATTAATCAATCTAATTAATAGGCAACACATAAAATACTCAAGTGGGTTAATTATATATATATTATAATAATAATAATGAGGGAATAGTTAACAACCGTTGTATAGTCAAACTTCAAAGCCAGCATTGGAGTACCCGATGAGACGAGAGGCCAATATATACATTATACATTGCTCCCTAGGCACAACACCAAGTGCCCTTTTTGCCTGCTGGCTCCGAAGAAATGGCAACATCAAGTTTCTGTGGACAAATCAAAAAGCAAAGTGCAAGGCACACAGTGGTAGACCACTAGACCAATGGCCGTGAAAACGGGAAGCATGAGTAGTAAATTACCTCAAGTTATCACCCCCTAGCTATAGCATAAGACCAAGATTAATTTACACTATATGGATGTGCCAACTTTTAAGATAAAAATTCGAATAAGGCCGGGAAACATGAGTGCACAAAGCAGTGCCGATGAATGCGCATCATCTCCTGCGTTCTACCACAATTAGACCGGCAGCTACTACGCATCCTCTCCATCACTTGCAAGCATCCAATGTTACTTCAAATTTCTCTTTATTTATTTCTTGAATAACTTACTTTTGATTGGTGGCTAGCGTTTTGTGAATCAAATACGCATAATGTTCTTCAATTATTAGCCAACTATATATATAAAAAAACTGGATGTTCGAAATCCAACCACTTAATAATTTCAACTCTTCGAAAATAAAAATGAAAATCATTTGAACTTTTCAACCACATAAATTTTCATTCTTCTTCGTGCCTGTAAAAAAAATTAAAAAAAAAAAACCTTTACTGTGCACAATTTGGTAAGTTCAATAAATCAAATTATTTTTGAATCACAACGTTACTTACATTATAGCCTAAAATTATTGAGTCATGCTATATAATAGTCTTCAGACGTTTTTTAGTGCGAGATATTCAGACCTAAGATATTAATTTACCATGGATAACACAGGTACCTCGATGGATCCTACTTATTATGAGCGTGCATGCAAAAAGGATTCATTCAATTAGGACGGGCAAGTTCAAGATACTCGCTTTAGTTTTTGTCTATCCTGAAATTAGTATAATATTTTTGAAGTGGTTATAATGATTTTTAACCTTCTTACTTGATTATATGTAGATATATCATTAAAAAAATTTAAATAAATGATGATTATAATAAACAAACTATTAAATAATATAAATATGATAATATAGTATAATATATAGTTAGATGATAATATAAATAATAATTTATTTTAATACATATTGATATGAAAAATTTACACTTGCATTTAATGCTGTGTTGTTAGATTATTTAATAAATGAAGCATAGTCAAACTCATTAAATGAAGTATTAATTTTTTGACGGTAATTGAGGCATTAATTAAATCTATTAAATAATAATATAAAAACATTTTATATAAAATAGTATTAAATATTTTATATAATCATTTATTGCAAGTATAATATTGAATAATAATATACATAAATATTTTATATTCATATTACATATAAAAATATATTTTTTAAAAAAAAATTGTATACTTACAATAAATGTAAATTTTTTGTTTAAACTACCAGAATAAAAAAATACTAAACTTCTACTAGTATGACTTGAGTCAAATTGGCCTACTCTCCATCTCTGATTCATAATCTCAACAACTATGGAGATAAATGTAATAAAACTTTTTTTCTTTTTACATGCTAATGTAAATAAACTTCCAAATTAAAGTAAAAAAAATTAAATAGTTAAAATTTTATTGTTAGAATTTTTGTTAGTATGATAGTATGATTTGACATTTAATGAATAAATAAATGATTTTTACTGTTTTAATTTGTCTAATCAACCTTCTTAAATCTTCACAAACTCTAGTAACTATTTTAACTATGCATCATTGCTCATTTACCGTTATGTGTTAGCAAACGGAAGTGAACTCTACTATGGTTGATATATAATTATATGATTAAACCCAACCGTCCATTCTTGTTTGCGACCAGATCCTTGCATACAGTGATACAGTCAAGAAATTTATGTTATCGATGGAAGTGATTATACATCAGGCGTAATCGGTTCTATAAAATAACAGCTTGCATGAGCGTGTGCTTGATTAGAATACACGTAAAAGAATAATTATTGGGGTCATTGAGAGGTGCGATTCGTTGGAAGTCCACATCATATGTTTAATTGTTATTTTTTTTTAAAAAAAAAGTTAAAATAATGATTTAAGAATGTGTGACTAATATTTCTCAACATAAAATGCCATCACGCATTCCTAATGCACATAATTAAAGTTTGATATTTTAATATAATATACATTTTAAGATAGTTTTATTAATATTTTCAAAAATATGTTACCCGTGATAATGAGATTTAGAATTATTCTTGCGATATATGTATAAAATTAAAATTTTTGCTACTTAATTTTGATAAAAAAAATTCAACTAATTCAACTCAAAAAACCAACTCAATATACATGTTCAAGTGTTAAAATCAAATTAGTTTTTTGATCCATAATTTTATCTACTATCTGAGTAATGTTATTTATATTATTTCTAGAGACATTTTTTAAGAGGCATCTTAAATATTGATAGAAAGAAAAATTAAAATTCATTCTCAATTAATATTTAAAAGATATTTCATAGTATTCCTTAAAAATTATATCAAAAACTGATAAAAAAAAATAACATTCTTTTTACTATTTTAAAGAAAATGCATTTTAGATTTTGAAATGTACGTACTTCTACAATACAATCACTACAAGGGGAAGGACTAAAGTGTGAGAGGAAGGTAGATACAAATAAAATCTAGTATATGGTATGAACAAAATAATTAGTAGTTATGATGTTGAACTCTACTCTATCAGCACCAGGCATTAATTGCTTATATTCAATGAATTTGGCTTTGATCTTTATTACTTCTTCGACGAAGAACTTGACTCTAAATTTAACCGTACCTATATGTCTGTGTATCTCTCTCCTTTGTGCACAAGAGGAAGCAGTGCATGGACACACGTAGATGAAGGGCGAAGAGATACACATGCACGTATTAGTGGGTGATTTGTTGGGTCTTCGGTCCAACACCAAGCAAGCAAAGTAGGATTTTTCTTTATTTGACGATAATTATTGTTCTATATAAAGAAATGTTTGACAATTATATTTTACATCGATTACTATATTAACTCATACCTCATTCACCATCGTATAAAATGTAAATGAAGTTCAAATGAGATTTTCATCTCATCCAATAATAAATAAAATGAATCAACATAATATTCAACACAAAATATATTCACCTAATATAGCTCTTTTTATATGTGATGCGTGTTATTTGCTTTGGGGGTAATTATGGGTCCCGGTCCCTGTCCCTGATGATTCCATACTGCATGAGACGTGGCCTCTCTGTGAGTTTGTTGATGGAGACACTTGGTAGGCACAGTTATGTTATGGCCGCTTCTCTTTGTTTTTCTTCTTCCCCTCATCACTTAATTGCTTTGCTTGCTAGCTACCTTTCGTGTTGACTATGGCTTTCACTTCCATGCCTATAAACAATATATAACCTACCAAGCTAGTATAATTGAAAGCCCATGCCTATCACGTTACATGCCAAGAGCCAGCGCCTCATCAATCACCACATGTACTGTGAATTACCAGTTAATTTGAGATACCTATATGTGCTCTCTAGACTCTAATGAAATTATCAGATGCTTCATTGTAATGAAATTTAGATATTGTCAATTAGAGTGGATAACCTTTATTAAGACATTTCAATTATGGGAACAGCAAAAAGGATTGAGAAAGGTGATGATTAGTTCATGCATATTGAGTTAGATATAACATATTACTATAAAAATTGAAAATTAATTTTAATATATAAAAGAGATTTATATTATCATCTAATTATGTGTTAATATATGTGAGATTTTTAAAGTAATAAGTATGAGAGTAAATTTTATTGATATAGTAATATATGATTGAATATCTATGCAAAATACTTTTATATTTACTATACATCAAAATTAAACTCTTAAAATTATATATAGAAATATTTATAATCAATCAAATATGAGCATAAAATTAATTAGTCTTCATCTGATAAGGCCAAAGCTCAAAAGTTCAAAACAGAAATGAAATCCCAAAAATAAAGAAAAAAAAAAGTAAAACTGATATTTACGGAAATATAAATCATAGATTGTAGCAATTTTTTTGTGCTAAAAAGGTTTAAGGGACAAAGGATTAATGCCAATTCAAAGAAACGATATATTATTTATATAAAAAAAAATCTTTGAAAAATACGTACAAATAATACATCAATAACAATTGAACAATAAGAATTCAACCTAAAACCTTATTCGTAACCACCGAATATAAGCCGGTAATAAAATTAGAATTTAACTCTAAGATACTATTATTATAAAAAAAATTTACATAATCATATAATTATGTATTATTATATTATTAAAAATAATTGAAAAGTCACCCATAATCAGATATGATTGGTTAATAATGTAAAACACTTTACACTAACCATATATTAAAACTAATCTATTAAAAGAATATATAAAATACGTAAATAATTATTAAGAACATGATAAACTCAGATCATTTTATCTTAGTGTACCTAAAGATTGCACCAAAGTAATAGTACTATTTAGGAACAGTATTCACTAAGACTATATATGTTTTGAAACTGATAGTAATTAATTCGATTAGTCATGATCTGACCTCCTCTAACGAATGTCAATGACTGCGATATATAGTAACTTGTAATTTAATTTCTTCCATCCATTTTATTATCATTCAAAAATTGTTCATAATATTTTTTATTTTCACTATCAATAAAATATTTATAATTAAATTTTTTTTACACTTTATAATTTATAATTAATTAAATAAAGCTAGTATGATATTAATAAAGTAATATAATTAGATCTTAAAAATCGAGTAAAAATATTTCAACTAAAAAAGTTTATAAAATAATTTTGATTTTTGATTTCCTAATTTTCAAACCTCCTGCTGAAGTGATAATTAAAATGAATAACAGTAAGTAATTATTTTAACTGTAATTTAAAGAAATACCGATTATGATTTTCACACCATCATTGAACTGAAGATGAAGTTGTAAAGGTTTACCTTCACTTTTACATCCATTCTTTTTATTCTCTTTCATGAAAACAGCTTAATTGTCATCATTCTTTTTATTCTTAATTTTTTTATATTTATCTCTTTTTTTTTATATTTATTCCTTTCTTCCATGCAGTTTTTGTTAAAAAATTAAACACATTGAAATGTATCATCATTATTAGAGAATTATTTTAAGCATTGAATTATGTAATTTTATATAATTATTTAAATTATAGTCACCATATGTCAATTTAAGTATTTAAATTACTGTATTGAAATGAAGGAACTGTTGGCATATATAACTGTTTTAATGGGTTCAAGTAAAGAGGATTTTATACTTAACTTGCTTTTGAAAAAGAAAGGAAAAGGCAAACGAAGCTATTTCCGGTTATTCTTCCAGGTTTAGGAGAACTTCAAATTATAACAAGGCAAGAGCTGTCATTGAGCTAGCTAGCTAGCTTAAAGTAGACTTTATATCGGTTATAATTATACCGAACATTGACTAAGACTTTGTCGTGTAGCGTATGAATAATTAATTAGCGTTAATTATGCTTGTCATATTGTTATTTATTGTAAAAGTTTAATTTTCTCTTTGTTTTTTTTAACAAATAAACTATAAGGAGATCCAATAAATTCGCTTTAGTTTTGTTTTTGCTCTTTTTGCTTTCATCCAAGTAGCAACAAAATCGAAAACAAAATTATTTTTTTTCTCTTTATGCCTTCAATTTTCTTTTATCATTCCAAATAAATATTGAATTTTGGAGTCTATATCCATGCATTTATATATGACTACATTAATTGGTTTAAATAAATTAATACGTATTCAATATAACTTGTACTATATATATATATATATATTAAAAAAAAAACTTAAGCTATATTTCATACTGTTCGTAAATTAGTTTTGATAATTAAGTTACTTTAACTTATTAATTTGGTTCTTGAAACTATGTTTTTTAATTTGAAACTCGAATTAATTATTTTTAATTCATTTTTTAATTTGTTTTAAATTGTGTATTTAGTCTTGAATAGTCACCATTTCTCTTTATATTTATTCATTTGAGACGGTCATCCACCAAAATCATCACTATGCATCTCGTGACCTAATTTTGTGCTATCATTAGTTGTTAATAATGAAGATAAAAATTAAAATGAAAAAATTGAATTTTTTACTTTAAGGAAATGTTTTAATCCAAACTAGCTGATCTTCATAAGATTGATTGAATTCGATTGGTTGAAAACAATTTCAAAAAATTAAACAAAACCAACTTGAATAAATTTGAAGATTTTAATTTGTTCTTTATTTTAAATCGGAACTAAACTAACTCATAAACATTCTTAATGAAAGCGTTGCAAATTATCTAATTTTTTGTAATGCCTATACGTCTAAGGTAAAGCACATATAAAACCTTTAATACTTCTGCTAATAAACTCCACACATAAGCAAATGCTTTATATACTTTATAGGATATCAAAATCGTTTTTCCGTAGGAGTCATCATATAACCCAAAAGAAGCTACCAATTTTGATTTCTTCGTTCAATTATATTTCATGCATGAATTATCGAATCGTATCCTTCAAGTCTCCACACGTAGACAGAAATAATTAACAATACCAAAAATTTGTTGGAGAATATAATATTTGAGTGATGGTACAACTTGTGTACGCTCACACCTTTGCTAGCATTGAGTAATCGATCTCTAGCTTTGATTCTCTTGACGCAGCGACCCTGCAAGTTGCAAATGAAGTGAGTAACCTTTGCTTGTTCTTGTCTATCCCCCTTTCAAAACGGCATGTGACATCACACGTGGTGCCCCCAGACAAAAGGAATGTGCAAACTGCCTCTGCCCTACAATTTTGATACTCAAGTGTGTACATCTTACTTAAAATATTAAAATCAAAACGTGGTTCTGTGTATTATGTCATGATCAATTTGATTTCTATACTTTGTATGATCACAATCCTCTCTAGTTCATATCTATCGGTTTTTTATATTTTTATGTAAAAGATCTAATATAAAAATAACGATAACCAAGTTTTGTTTTGTTTTAGACTTGAGAAAGCATGCTTTAAAGTTGAAGTACACGACTTTAAACCAACCACACCCGAGTCTAATACGCAAGCTTTCCAATTTTGTGCAGCTTGAGGCTTGACCCTTAGCCACGTCTATCTTTAAGAAAGAGAGTAAAAAAATTCAAAGAAATAATAACAGTAAGGGAAAAAAAAAAAGAATATTCAGTAACGATTTTCGTTCTTTTAATTTGAATATTCAAAACTCTCACAGATTAAAGAAATTCACTATATAATCAATAGAGAATATAAAAATATAAATTTTAATATACTAGCATCTATAAGTCTATTCCATTTTTTCTTTCGTAATATTGTTTAAGAAGAGAAAAGTTTATTCAAAGCCATGTACATATTCATTTTCACATATACTCCATTCACAAATATTCTTAGCATATATAATTTTTGATTATTGAATAAAGCCCTGATCATTATAGGGGTGTGATTAAAGTTGTTGCACGGTGATGATGAGGGAGTTAGATTCTTAGATTGGGACTGGGACCAAGGGATCCTAATCATCGTTCTCATCTTCTTTCTGTAAAGCTTAAGCCCTGGCTTTTGACCATTGACTGGTAAGCACGTGCACCGCATCCTTCTTTTCTTTCAAAATTGCAGCAACGATGATTTCGGCGACGCACGTGCATTCCCTTGTCCCGACATATACTAACATAATCATGTCTTAAATGTTCAACTTTGTATTATTTATTGTTCCCTGGCCTGCTTTGAATATGTACCCCCATCACCCCTTAAATTAATCTCGCTGTTAATTTTAGTGTAAAGCCATGTTAATGATATGATAAAAATTCAAGTGGTACCCACCGTGCACGTGACATGCCCCGAACTGTAACGTGAGTTCAAAGCTTTTTTTAACCTCAATGAGAGAAGCAAGTAGTATATAGTATTTGTAATTTATTAGTATCATACAGCTGATAGCTGATTTAAGGATAACAGTTGTTGCTTACTCGACACCGCCATTAGCATGCAGAGAGATTAAAAGAAATAACCAATCCCAGTAGCCAGAGAAAGAAAAGGGGGGGGGGGGGTAAGGAAACACCATCAAGGCATCGACGTTAATTAAAGGTGACACTTTGAAGGAGAAAAGCTAAGCTTACACGTGTGTAATGCGTGTCTATGTAATTATTTTCGATGGCTTACACATAATTTTATTCCTCATAAACATAGGTCATTTTAATTTAATCTCTATAAAAATAATTTTTTTACTGTTTATCCTTTTTTTTAATGTTATATTTTTACTTCTTATTATTCTAAATTTTAGTTCAAAAAAAATATTTTAATGCATATATGTTTAGCCTCTATAAATAGTAAAAATTTTGTTTTATCCTTATATATATTTTAATAATCTTCTTTTGATCTTCGTGAATATCATTACTTAATAATGTTAACTAACGATATGGACAAATTAATATTGAAAAAAAAAAGACTAAAAGCCAAAAAAAAGATTAAAAAGATTAAATCCAAAATTACCTATATTTACAGGGATTAAAAATATATTTAAGCTATTTTTGTTTTAATAGTAGATATCATCAATCAAATAAAATTTTAATTATATCTTAAATAGAATCATTAGTGTCCCGATATTATTACCAAGAACTCGATTAATCGGGCCCGACTCAATGAAAATCTTTGAAGAGGGTAGGTGTCTCTCAATAAAGATATTTTTTTCATTCCTAATGCTCAAACTTGAGATAACTATATCTTAAATTAACAATGGATTATTAAGTGATGGATAGCATCATTGGAAAGGCATTGAAACATGGCTCAAATGGAAGTTTGTAAGTTTAAACATAATTTTACTTCTATTTTATTATATTTGGTTTTGGCATTTTTTTCTCGAATTTGATTATGTTACAAAATTATGATTTTGTCAAAAGCAAGAATTTCTTGTTATCATATTAGGTACTACCCTAACAACGTTAATTTGTCAAATTTATTTTTTAAACAAAAATATTAAATATAAATCATTTTATTTTAAAATTACTTTTGATTAAAATCAATTCAAATGAAATTAAGAATTAAAATTTATCAACGGAGAATGGAATAAGACACAGGATAATTCGGGAAAGAAAAAGTCATAGCACACGTATCTCTCTCTTGAAGTTCTCTCTTTCTTTTTTTATTTATTTATTTTTTTTGTGGGAGTTAAGTTCTCTCTTTCTTTCTCTAAATTGATTATAATTGACGCTTAATTTTTTTGGGTCAATAGCTATATCCTCACGTGAAGTATGTATGGTTTGGTCATATATAGATCGGGCATCGCAGATTTGTTCTTAGGACATTGTCTCATGGGATAGTGACACTCCTCTTTATAAGAAAATTTAGGTTATGATGTTATATGCAAGACATTTATTGGGCCGATGGTAGACCTCTTTGCTGTAGTGGCTAAGTCATTTGGGCTAGGTCTCCTAGTTGTGGTTTATAGTATTAAACAAGTCCAAAAAAATAGTATTATAATTTTTATACTTATTAATTTGCCGTGAAAAAAACACTAATTTGTTGAAATCATTTGCAGCACATGTACATTGCCAATAAGATATGTCTTTAAGATTTTTCTATGTTATAATTTATAAAAAAAATCTAAAATTCTTCTTTACAAATTATAATCTCAGCTAATGGATTGCTTTAAGTTTATATTTTAATTTTATCATTAAAAAATTAACACTATTTAAAATTAAATGACATAACATTTTTTTATCTACCAAAAAAAAAATAATATAACATTTTCATTAAAGAGTTATTACTTAGTATTTCTTTATTTTACTTTGCCATGAATGTAAGTATTTTTTACATTTTTACCATTTCAGATGTCGATTGGATATACAGTACTATTTTTAAATTAAAAAAGAGTAATATCATTTATATATAATATTTGTGAGATATTGTATCGATATACTATCAAGTGGAATTCACATTTTATTTAATAATAGATAAAAATATATCAAAATAATATCTCATAAATATTATGTATAAATAATATTTCTTTTATAAAAAATATAATGCACAATCACGAGAAATATTGAACCCTGTTAATAAGTTTTTTTCTTTTGGAGCCAAAACCCCCGTAAATAAGTACTGTCATGCAATTTGCTCCACCGCTTGAAGAGTTGAACAATGGCCCAACTAAAGCGACCAATTTGCTTCATCACCATAATCAATGCGACAAGCTTGATATTAGACTTCGGGTACTGCTTGTGGAAAAGGTCATGTCACTCGAACAGAAAAGGGAAGGCCCCTTAATTTGACCATAAAGCAGCACTGGTCCACTTCCTTTGGACTTTTACGAATAGGCTCAGCACCGGGCTTCGTTTTATAGCACACTGTTGATTCGTTGACCAAAAAAATAAAGTTCTAGTTTATACTCAAGTATAGATTAAATAAAAAAAATTGTAGTTGATACTCAAACATATATATATATATATATATATATGTTGACCGAAAAATGAAGTTCTATAGTTGATTCAAACAAGGATTAAATTTAGTAACATTTAAATACATATTTAGTTTTATATAGTTTTTACACAAAATAATTTGTTAGTTAAAACTTATTTCTGTAGGATTTTGATTGTAAACATTTTTCAAGCAGGAAATAAGTGAATATAAACATGCACAAATTAAAATTTATGATGAAACATCATTTGTAGCTATTAAGATACTAAATACTTTATGCCAAAAGTATAGTTCGGTTCGAATGAATAAACTTATTTTACTTTACTTTTTGTATGCTTATATCATTATATAATATTCTCGCTTAATCATATAAAAACTGTACTTTAATTGCACAATAATAATTATTAGCATTGGGTTGACTAAACTCAATCCAAGAAGACTAGTTCAAGAATACTGTGTTCATATGTCTAGTTGATGGGAGACACTCAAATTTAACACCTTCTCATATTTAGAATTAGATATTTGTGGATGACTCAATGTCAAGCATAAGATAGGCTCTAATATCATTTGTCTCACACTAATATCTAGAACATATGAAGTTTGGAAAATTAGATATTTATGAATGATTTAACATGAAGCATATGATAGAATTTGACAGCACGATAAAATTGAGTGGCCTAGCTTAAAGAAGATATTGTCTGAGTTATTATAAAAGGAATATGTCTGATTGAAGTAGTACTTAACAAGGAGTAGCAGCAGCAGCAATAGTAGTAGTAGTAGAGTAATAATAATAATGCTCTTAGAATAAAAAAAAAGAAAGATCAATTTGAAATTAATTGTAACTTTGTCTTATAGATTAGTTCTATAATTATATTTATAAGATACTTAATCAAATATAATAATTACATTTTAATTAAGCCAAAATAACTTATATTTTTCTGTGAATTTTTTATGTTTATCTTTTTTGTCTTAATCACTAATATTAGTATCTAAGAGTCTATTAGACTCTAACCAATTTAGTTCGAGTTAAGTCGTCCCATTATAATAGTAAAATTCTCTTAATGTTATATTTTTTTTAAATTTATAAGACTTAAACCCAAGACCTTATTTAAAGGAAATAATTAATATCAAATTATTTGAATCAAGCGGGCATAAGTGATTTTTTTTTTTAATGTTTCTACTAAATTCTATTATAGCCCAAAATGCATTCATACCATGAAAAAAAAATATCATTTTGGGATACAAAATTATGTTTTCAATCACCATATTACATATTTAGTTTTTAGCAATATTTATCAAAATTATAACATTTAAAAAAATGTTAATAAAGGTATCTAAAAAAAGTTTTGTTACAAATATTTATTAACATTTTTACAGGTGTTGTATATAGTTTATATTACAAAATAATTTTAATAACACATTTCTATAATTTGGTAACATTTTTTAAATATTACTAATTGTCAATTATGTTGTAGGATATAGATACCTAAACATGCTATTCTTCAATTCTTGTGCTTCACATTTTCACTTTTGTGTACAACTGCGGGATTGAACTTGCACGAGGCTGAGGCATTATCTTAGTTGACTATTGTTATTTGTAAACTCAACTCAATAAAACAAAAATGGAGATGGACAACATGCTCTTCGATCAATTTTAAATAGGTATACGAAAAATAGATACATTTTTAGTCAAAATACGAGGGGAGTGGGGGGAATACAAAGGTCAAAATAATTAGTGCATAAACTATTATAGATATGTGATTAATTAAGAAGATCGTGCCCAAGCATGCGTACCATTGGCATTAAGCAACAACAACGATGTATGAAGACCAAATGTATGTTAACCAATGCATAAATTACCTTTTTTTTTACCCTTAGTACAGAGGTAAGAGATGCTGAGAAGCCTAAAGGAGAAAATGTCTCCAGGCCTTCTATTAGATTATTTCTATAAATATTATTTTTAAGGGATAAAAGCTATTTACGTGTCTATCCAATAGCTTAAACTTTTGAGAGAATTGATTTGTAATATGGTATCAAAGCTACTATGATCAGGTGATTTGAAATTTGATCTTTATTTGCCTTCATTCTTCTAAATATTAAGTTAAAACCACATTTTTATTTGAGTCTCTGCTAAAAAAAGTTTTGGTTTAGATTTCTATAGTGGTACTTTGTTAAAGAGTGAGTTTCTATTATTGAAAAATTATAGCTAGACTGTATTAACTTTTATTAATATGGCTAATAAGATTTAACATAAATATAGTATATCATTAATGTAGGCCTTTTTTGGGCCCAAACTAGCATTTTTTTAAAAAAATACAAAATTGACTTAAATAGCATCAAAACAATTTTTTTTTTTAAGCTTGAAAGACCTCAAATGGGTTTCAACATGCCTTATGTAATGTCCAATTAGTCATGTCAGCAAAAACTAATAATATCTAGTAATTATTGTTATTATACAGACCTAAATTAAAACTGTTTTAGTATATAGAGACCTAAGCCAATTGTTTTAGTGAAGGGACTAAAACCAAAATTCAAAATATATATAGGGATCAAAATGTTGTTTTAACCTAAAGGTTGAATTTCAGCACAAAATAATATAGGCCTGTACATTATCTATGCTTTTAGTCCAAGAAGGCTCTTGCATGAGGGGCATGCTTAAAGTATAAAAACTATTTATGTACCTATCTAACAATTGAACTTTTGAGAGAATAGGTTCATGACAAAATGAAATTAATCCTACGCAAAACTGCATTTTAGATAAGACTAATTATTTAGGTATTATCGTTATTGGGAGGCCTTTCAAGTTTGAGTTTTAATCTTTTTATTTAAAAATATTATTACACTCAATCTTTATTGATATTTCAGTTATATTTTATATACTGAAATTAAACTTCATGAATAAAATTTAGGTTTAATTAATCTGCAGGTTCCTATAGTTTCACTTAATTTTTAATTAGATCCTTATAGTTTAAAAATTTGTAATCAAGTAGCTATATTATATAAAAAATTTTAATCAAATCTTTATTTTTATTAACCATGACAAAAAAATGTGAAAATTAACGGAATATTCACAAAATATTCCTTAATTTCTTTATCCCAATCGCCCCCACTTGTTACTATGTACACAATAGAACCAACCCTTCCCCCCTCAAATTGTCACTCATCATCTCTATCACCTCCCTCTCTCTCTCTCTCTCTCTCTCTCTCTCTCTCTCTCCCTCTTTCATTTTTTCTAACCAAAAAATAACATATAATCCAAACACCATGAATTTTCAACCTTCATAAAAATTCCTACAGCCTCACCCTCCCACCTCTTTTCCTAACCAAAACAACGTCAACCTTTTTTTTCAACCTCCATAACCATCTTCTTCAATCTCACCCTCACCCTTCATCTTTTTTGAAGTCTACCATTAACCACTGCGTCCTCAACCCTCAACCACCACCATTGTACTACAGCAAGACTACAACACGACTCTAAGCTAAAGCCAGTCATGAACCAGCATCTGACCGTGCAACAGTGTTCTAACTCAAAATAATAATATTTTTTCATTGAAAAAATTGTGCTTGATTACTTTTTTGGAGTTTGATTTGTGATTTGGGGATAGATTTTGTTGCTTAGTTTGGAATTGATTTTTCAACTTGTGAGCGCCAGAGAAGTTGGGGTGCAGAGAGAAGAGAGAGTATAAATAATTTTGGAGTGAATAAAGAGTGATTGATCTATGAATACACCATCACAATTTGAACCTTTAGATAAGATGGTGCATGGTGCACTATATTAGAGACAATGCATTATAAAATGTGTCCTGTACTATCAAATGTTTTGGTAACATTAAATAATTCCAGGGACTTAATTACAAATTTTTGTTTAATCTAAGGACCTAATTGTAAATTTTTAAACTATAACGACCTAATTAAAAATTGAGTAAAATTATACAAACCTATAGAATAATTAAACCTAAAATTTAAATGGCACTTCTCTTTAATTTGAATCCATGCAACTCATTTATTTATGGAAGGAAAATTTTACCGTTGGATAAATGTACTTTATTGTTAATTTTGAACTATGTGCAAAATAATAAGTAATTGCTTAAGGGTTGTAATTTAAATGATGCCTTTTTAATAAATTATTAGATAATAAAAAAATTTAGGTGTTTCTACTTTTAATAATGATTAATGAATGATCTGTGCTTTGGATTATATTCCTTTATGTATACAATTTATAGGTCTTAGTATGCAAAATAGTAAATTTTACACATAATTTTATTTATATTTTTCTCTTTATAAGTGACAAAACTATATTATCAAGAAAAAGGAAATCCAATTCCATATAATAGCTTGTCGTTTTGAAAAAAAGCATGCACTCAGGTCAAAAAACAGAATTCATGTCTAAATGATAACATCAAAATATATATGGAAAGGTGGATACTAAGCAAGGTTGCCTCACCCTGCCGTCTTCCTATTTTTGATTTAAATAAATTTATTAGCCATTTATGGACATGGATGTCACTTTTCCTCCTGAAAATTCGATTAAAGATTTAAAATGTTAAAAATTGGTTCGTGTCAGTTGTAGATATGCCAACGATATATTTGATTCTATAAATACAATGATGTGTTAACATCTCATGATATATTTAATCCAATTGCGCGTTTCAAATTTTAACTATCAATAAATGGCTTCACTGATCCTAACAATAAATAAATGCCTGACGTCTACTTTCTCTCTTATTTTTCCCTTGGGAGACTTATTTAATTTTTGCGAGAGAATAAAAAGCTACAAACTATAATATAATGCATAATAAAAAATGATTTCATTTAGTAAATATTTTTGCAATCACCAAAAGCGCTGGCTCATCTAACCAGCTTTTCGCTTATGCATCGCTATAGCTTAGATTCATAGTGGTAGAGGGAAGAGCTTAATTACTTTATTTTAAAAGTTACTTATATGCTATTGGCCCACTTAAAAAAAAAACAATAAAAGTGAATAAAATTAAAAGTTATATGTATATATTTTATTTTATATGTATATTTGATATGTGTAGTTTATAGTCATCACAAGTATGTTTGAGTAATTTATATTGTATTAGTTATTTTATACAGTATAACTTTCTATGGTAACTAATTTTTTTTTTTAGTCTAGGTCATATTTATTTAAACTACCCCCCTCTTATTAGATTTTTGGTTCCGGCCTTGTGGGTTTGATTCCTAAGCTTTTCCATTAGTGAGTGATTCACAAGTATTTCTATAATCGCTCGAAAATATAAAAGGTATGCTCTAACTATGGATTGAGGCGAGTCTTTCCCTCAACTTAAATTTTTATCCATAAAAAAATTGTAATCAATTTGTTTGGAACAACAAAGATATATCAAATATGACATAATAATTCTTAGACGGTAATAATAGTATAATACTCATATAAACGTATAAACTTTCTATATGTTCTCATGCAAGTTAATAGAGAAGACATTGATTTCACTATTATATACTTTGTGCAATGATTTTGAAGTCGCTCAACAAAACTTCGAAAAACAAAAAAGGAAAAACAACGAAGTGGTTGTGGGAGCAGTTATACCAAGTTACTTACTGAACATGGTAATCCATTAGAAAACAAAAAATTATAAATGGTAATCACATAGTCTTAATGAAACTAGTAAGTTCACACGGCTTATATATATTATAATCCAAAAAAGAACAAAAGTCGATTCTTGGTAAGGCCATGGAAATTATGATTGAAATGCAAATGGCAAAGATGATGATGATAATTGATAAATGACCTCAACGATCCATTTGCCAAGCGTGACAACAAGCCATACACAAAAGTCCAAAGGGGGCCATCCCCTTCATCTCTTCCCTTGTTGCCATCCCCTTCATCTCTTCCCTTGTTGAAATCCTGATAAAAGCAGTAATATAATAGAGTTTAAACCGAACACTCGTGAAAATTGCACAAAGAAAGCTTTGAAATTGATGATATACCAACCTTTTTTTTCTTTCCTTTTCTTTCACACTGAACCTGTCAACATAATATGGAGTCTAGAGTCAGTCTTAGGGGTATATGAGTGTCCAGTGATATGCGGTTAACTAGAATTGATTTTGCTTCTTCTTGTTCTTCTTGATTGTGAGTGTAGCAACCAGATAGGGAAGTTATTGGGCAGCTAGGAACAATCAAATGGATGCAATTCAGAGGGAGAAAATCTATGTTGCTGTTGGTATTGATGTGCAGGATGGATTTAAGGCTTTGAATTGGGTTATCAAGAAATGGAATGCTCAACCAATTTCAGTTGTTATTCTCTATGTGGCTCACAACTTCTCCAAGGATTATGTGTATACACCATGTAAGTTGGACTTGTGTATCAGCTTTTTTTTACTTTCTTTGTATTGAAATTCAAGTGGGGTTCTCTTAGATTTGTGATTCTGTTGCAGTTGGGAAACTTCCAGCAAGATCTGTGAATGATGAGAAGCTGGAAGTTCTCAGGAAATATGAGCAAGAGAAAATCAACAAGCTGTTCTCAAAGTATATTGCTTACTGTGGCAAGGTTAAGGTGTGTGTGTGAATTTTAGTAATGGAATAAGAAAGCTCAATTTCTGGGATCATATGAAATGAAATGAATTAAGCTGCTTCAAATGGTTTCCTCAAATCCCAGTTTTCTGTCTATTTTTTGGCATATTTCAGGTGCCAGCAGAAGTTCTTGAAGTTGAGAAATTTGATGAACCTATCCAAAAGCGCATCATAGACTTGATCTTTGGTCTAGGAATTACAAAACTGGTTATGGGATTTTCATTCATGAAGCCCTCCTTGTAATCTTTCATTTCCTTGCTCTTTTTCTTCCTGAAAATATTTAATACAAGCTAGCTAAATTGTTTGATTTTCCTTAATATTTTATATTCCTTATGGTTTAGGAAGTCAAAAGGTGCCATTAGCGGATTGTTCTATGTTCATCAGCACAAGCCTGCCTTCTGTGAATTGTTCATAATTTGTGGGGGGAAGCAAGTTTTCCTCAGAGGAAAAAATGATGAGAAAATCATGGAGGATGATAATGGGGTCACGGTTGCAAGGTTGAGGGATAAGGTATCTTTCAAAGATTGGCTTGAAAAAATGTTCAATGATAAGTCCAATGAATCCCCAGGTAGAAGTGCATCAACTTCCTCAACAAATTTTGAGTCACCGGTTACACAGAACCACTGGGAATTTTATCTCCAAGAAATTGAAAATTATTATCAAGAATTGATGTCTTCAAATTTGGAGGAAGGAAAATGTGGGCAAGACAATGATGGCTCGCAGATTAGTCCAATTGAGCCAGATGTCACTGAACGGAACAATTCTAATACGGTAACCAAACCAATGATAGATATTTCTCTTGAAATATGTGGCCTTGATCAATGCTAATATTTATCCTTTTTGTTCTGTTTCGCTTTGTTTGTTCTGGGGAGAGTCCTTAGATTATTGGGTTCGCTGTTCAATATTATCTTTTTGTTAATTTATTTTCAGTGTACAATATTGAAATAAGACGCCTCTGTTTATGAAAGTCTACAACATCCATCTCATTCCGATGATCTTTTCCTACTTTAAAAACTTTCATTTTGACTCTAATTAGCATTTTAAATAAATATTGATGGGACCCTCTCTGTTTTTAAGCTGTGGGTATGTTTGGGTTCCAGGACATGGAATCCATTTTCAAATCTCAATCTTTTTATAAATCCTTGCTTAGCTTTTCATGCTTCCTTTTGGACCCAAAAAGTTCTCCAATAGTAGACGTTTGAGACTTTATATGCTCACAAACTTTTTATTTTATATTTTATGTTGTCTTTGCTCTTGTTCCCTTTTTCCCTTGTTTCACATGGTCCATTTGTTTGTCAAAGTATTGCCTAATTTTGCCACCTACTCAGAGTGCTGCGGGAAAAATTGAGATCCTACAAAATAAACTGAATGAAGCTCACAAGACCATCCAACTGAAGAGGAAAGAAGCCAAGGATCATATAGAGAGACGCGCAAAAGCAGAATGGGCAATTTGTTTATGCAACAGCAGGGTAATACTAATATTCAGAAGCAATTTGGGAGACACATTCCCTTTTTCTTGTTTTAAGTAACACTCTATTTTACTACTTGAGAAAATATAGATATGATCACATTATCACTTAATAAGTCCTTCAAAAAAATTGCAAAATTTTACTAAATTTATTCTTATACAAGACTAAACAAGTAACATAAAAGACAAACTTTATAATTCTTTTAAAGTGTAATGTTATTTTTATATTAAAATAAATATTAAGAATAATCACTATAAAGATATAGTGATAGACTTGCAAAGCATTTGGTAATTGTGAGTAGCATGAAGGATTTATATATATCACTTTTGATTTCCACTTTTCACATATAAATAACATCATTTAAGAGAATATTATTTCATTCATTATCACCAAATATTTTATCTCTCTCTACATAGTATCCAATCTTAGTGTCCATATTTGATCCATAAATAACATTACTCTTGTTTTGAATTTTTGAATGACTTATTTTGGGTGATTTTGCAATGAAATAAAAATAAGGAAGAAATTTTTATTAATTAGATATATAAATTTAATCCATAAAAATTTGGCCCCTAATTTTATGGCATATCAAACTCACCCAAAAATGATAATATACTTACACTTAAATCTTTGGACCCCTTTTTATATTATCTCTGCAATGCAGTTTCACCCAAATTCTCATCTACATGTTTAGGCTGAAGAACTGGAGTGTCGAATAAAGGAGGAAGTGAGCGCAAGGGAAGAGCTAAAGAAGGAAGTGGACACAGAAAAAGAGCAAACACACGAGATCCGAATCGACGTGGAAGAGAGCAAGAGGAGGCTGGCGTCACTCTCGGAGCTCCAATCCGAGCTCTCCAACCGGCTGCACGTGACCACGCTGGCCAAGTCACGTGCCGAAACCCAGCTAGAGAAAGCAGTGGCTGAGAGAACAGGGACGGTGAGAGAAATAGAGGAGCTGAGAAGACAGAGGGACGTGCTCAACAGGAGGATCGAGTTCTGCAAACAAAAAGATGCGATTGGAATGGCCGCGAGGATGAGCGGCGAGACATGCTGTGGTTTCAGGGAGTACTCCGAGGAGGAGATAAGGTTGGCGACGGAGAACTTCTCGGAGAGGTTGAGGTTGAAGTCTGGTGGGGATTGGACCAATGTGTACAGAGGGCGCATGAGTCATTCCACCGTTGCCGTCAAGATGCTCAATGCTTCTTTTCCTTCTTTGTCCCAGCAGGATTTCCAGTCTAAGGTATGTTTGTCTTTGTTGTTTTTAGCTGTGCCTTAACTCTACGAATCATTGATTAGCACATGTCATTTCAATTTTGGTCTTTCATGTTTTGATTCACTAGAAATGGGTAAGCATGTAATGTTGGGGGAAAAAGTGCCTGAACATGTATACCACAAAATTTGTTTGGTGAGAGCTTCTTACTTTCAACATTTTAACATGCATTAGATTATGTAAATCGTGTTAAGAATTTAGGACTTTGCTGCGGAAAGTTCTAGTGCATCTACACTTGGGTCTCTTTGGTCTAAATTAACTTTTATTTTTATTTAAGAGATAATTTTTGTTCATTGATAATTTAAAATAATTTTACACTATTACCTATTATATTAGACAATTGCATAGAATTTTAAAATGCAACATGAAAATTTGTTAAATTTCGATTAGATAATATTTTATGAAAATTACTCTTTTCGTTATAAAATGGTACAATGAGTCACACTTGAGGTTATGGTAGCAATTATTGAAAGTTTGTTTATTCTTATTATTATGATGTTATACATATTAAAAATTAATTTGTATACCTAAAGTGAAAATTTTTCACTCAAGAATTTCTTCATGTATATATGCTTTTACAAGCAAAGTGTTTGCATGATGCTTTTACCATATTTTCTGTTACATGGTTTTGCTGATTATTACTGCAAATTCAGGTGAGACTTCTTGGCGAAATTAGGCAACCTCATCTGGTTGCTATGGTGGGCTTTTGCTCCGAGCCCAAATGCATAGTTTTGGAATACATGCATAACGGAAGCTTGCAAGACGTGCTGTTTTCTAGGAGAAGAAACCGGGCTTTAAGATGGCATGACCGAATACGAATCGCCACCGAAGTTTGCTCGGGCCTGGGCTTTCTTAATTCGGTTAAACCAAGGCCCGTTATTCATTGCCACTTGACCGCATCCAACGTCCTCCTAGACCGCAATCTGGTTTCAAAGATCACAGGCTTTGGGCTTCATGAGTGCCACGGCAAGGAATGTAATGTTGAGTCAGACATGCGGGCCTTAGGTGCCTTGTTGTTGCATCTTCTAACTGGAAGAAATTGGGCCGGGCTTGTTGA
Source organism: Pterocarpus macrocarpus (assembly GCA_031439585.1). NCBI lineage: Eukaryota > Viridiplantae > Streptophyta > Magnoliopsida > Fabales > Fabaceae > Pterocarpus > Pterocarpus macrocarpus. The sequence goes on along the minus strand of CM062520.1, from coordinate 62,396,580 downwards.
GGGGGCCATGACTTTGGACATGGATAGAGAGGCCTTGGTTGGGGTACTTGATGGGATGGCTGGGCCGTGGCCCTTGGATCTAGCGAAAGAAATTGCGGGCCTAGCGATGAGGTGCATGTCCATGAAAGGTAAGCCCAACTCTGAGTTGAGCATTGCAAGGGTGATGGAGGAACTCAAAGAGATAAGAAGAAAGGGTGATGAAATAGTAGCGAGGGAAGGACGAAGGGTAATCATTGGTGGGGGTATAGATAGAGATTGCTCCAGCGATGTGCCTAGTGTTTTCCTTTGCCCTATACTTCAGGTTGGTCTCTTGCTCTTTTAATTTTATAAATGGGTTTGCTATTTAGCTAAGAAATTCTTAACCCCTTCAAAATCTTCTTCTAAGATTGAACTTAGTGAGTAGCATAATTTTGAGATATAATTATTTTTTCTTTAAAGCTGTCTAAAGAAACTAGTAATTATAAACTATTTTGAACTTAAAATGAGTTTATGAAAACAAACCTTAACTTTGCGGACCTTATTGTGAGGGACATGAGGATTCTCTCTTAGGGGGATGTAAGAATTTCTCCATTAGCCCAAAAATGCTAATGTGTAAAATGCATTTTATATATGTTATGGGTCGCTTAAATAGGCTGGACTAGTAAGATAATTTATAGTCTCTAAAAAAATATGTATCCTAACATTTAAAGGTCAATTTGATATGGGAGTAAAAATAGGGGGAAAAATTACGAGTTAGATTCATCAATATAGTGTAAACTTTACTCTTATATTGTGTCTACTTGGAGTAGATTCGGATAAGAGATGGCTAAAGCTAAACACAAATTTTCCTTTTTTTTTGGGTAATGCTTAGGATATGATATATTGCATGAGAACTTGAATCGTCCTTGTAAATGGTTTAAGGTTTGTCTTTATGTGATGGATGCAGGAAGTAATGAAAAACCCATATGTGGCAGCGGATGGGTTTTCTTATGAGCTGGAGGCAATAGAACAATGGCTGCATTCGGGGCATGATACATCACCCATGACAAACCTAAGGCTGAAGCACACATTCCTTACCCCAAATCACAGCCTTCGCTCCCTAATTGAGGACTGGCGTAGCAACAAATCAGCTAAAGTTGCAAATTAAATAATAATACCGAATTCTTTTCAATTCATTGAACTGTGTACAGTTAAGGTGATGCGAACTATGTACAGTTAAAGTGATGCTTGTGACTTATTTTCACTTCCCACTACCATTGATGTAACACTGCCTCCGATAATTGATTTTAGTTCAACAACTCTTGGTTACATTCTTCTTCTAGTTGCCAATAACAATGTGACATTACAAGTCTTAATATATGAAATTATCATCTCAATGTGAAACAACAAAAATGAAATATTTATTACTAGAAAATTTATGAATGTCTAAGTACACTATTTTTTTTTTTCAGTAGACACTTAGACGTGTGAAAGCAGCTATGCCATTTTACAGCCATAATTAATGTTTTTAAGCTATATTATATATCCATGTATAAGAGAATAAAAATTAATAGACACATCCTAGGAGTTCTAGAAGGAATGTTACCAAGATTTAAAGGTCACAGAGTGAACCAAGAATTAGACTCCCAAACATTTTAACCAACAGCAACCCCGTGCAACTTTCTTTGGCAACGAATACTCAGATGGCACTGAGGGATCACTGGCAAAGTCTTCCGGTCGCGACCATACATACACCCCTCGTTCTTGTTGATTGCCTGGTACAGTGTTGTCCAGTATGAATGCCACCAAAAGTGTAACCACCATGTTCATAGACATTAGAGCATTGACTGCAAAATCAAGCTGAAAAGTTTTGGACAAAGAAAATAACAGGTTAGCTCCTAATCAGAAGAGAAAACAGGATGTGATATCAGCTTCAATAAGGAGAAATGAGCATGTTCTTTATGACTGACATACTCATCTATAAGCTATGCAATCATTCATTCTTATTGTTTGTTCCTTTTCATTTTTATTGGAGGCAAAGAGGTGTCTGCATGCAGAAGTGACTTACTTGTTTAAGGCCTGAACGGAATGGTCCGCTCGATGCAGCCGCGTAAGGAACCAGATAACTGGGCAGTATCAGACTGGACTCAGGCTGGTATTGTTGAAAATAAGCAGGGATGGACATACCAAGGAACAATGAGACACCCACTATGGTTATGTTCCTGAAGCTGGCTGATTGACTATACTGTAAAGTTGAGAGGCCCAATGCAGCAGTAAGAGCCCACATGAAACACAGTATAGAAGCAGCCAAGGCCAGTGGAATGGAAGCAAGTAGGGCACCTACTTTTCCTACAGAATACAAGGAAGCAATTGATTGGACAAGACAAAAATCAAATTATATACAGCAACTCAGGTTCCACCAAGACATAAAATCTCATATAATAGCCAAAATTAAACCACTGCACATCCTTAGATTCACCTCAGCCAGCATGCAGCAAAATATAGAGGAATGACAACTTCATATTCAGTTGGTTAAGATTTTTTACATTAATTGTGGATTTGTCACCAAATGTTGTTGCTTTACCTATAAATGAGAACAGGATCAAGAAAGCGGCTCCAAGTTCCACTACCTTGCGACTTGCCACCCTTGTTATGTCAATTGTGTGCATATTTTCTGTCAAAGTTGTTGATCCAGTGCCTGAACCCCAAAGACCAGCCAACATACTACAGAAACCCTCTAGTGCAATTCCTCTGCTCACAACTCCTGGAGTTGGAGGCCTTGAATTAACTTGTAGAGATGCGGTACGATACGTTCCGATCTGGAAAATGAATACACCATTCACATAGTTACAATTGTAGTTTCATCACCTGTTCACATTTGATCCTTTCTTTCAACACAAAAATCCATCTTAACGTTTAAAATATGGGTTTAGGACCTAGCAATAAAACCTTCTTTCACAATTGGTGCCGTAACATGCCTTTCAAGTCCAAGAAAGCATAAATTGATAGGGAGCTTGGGTTTTCTGAAATTCATTATAAATGAGAATAGTTCTGTGTGGTGTGCACGTCTTGCATTAAGTCAAATATCTTTAAAATTATAAAGGTGTTGCCACCACCATTGTGAATTTTAGTCTAAAGCAGATGATATTTTGCACTTGCAAGAATTAACATAACATACTTACTGAATCCACAGAGGCAACCAGTGACACTATGACCATGATTATGGAGGTCCTAAAATGGAAAATAGGCACACCCCATTGTAAAGGGTAAGGAATTCTGACCCATGCAGAAGTTGACAATGCATTAGAAACATCAGTCCTGCAATGCTTCATGGTATATGCATGCTTTCTACATGCATCCATCAGAATGTTTGAACTTGGTATAGTGGGATCGCATCCTTTATAGTTATATGCTCCCCCAGCCGTTAAAAAGTACGCATATATCCAAATTATTGTAGCACTAAGGGGAACCTGCAAATAAGAACTTGTCATTATATCCACACTCCTAAGGGAAAACTTACTTAGTTATTCCAAAAAATAATACACTCAACAATTAGAATAATAATAATAATAATAATAAAAGTACAAAATCTGCTATTATTTCTCTACTCCCGGCCCTCTTCTTTCCTCTTTGAATTAGTTATATCCTAGACTTAATTACATAGAGAATCACAGATAAACCTGGTGGAGCCTTGCTAAAAAATGAAGACTCTGGTAGTAATATTTCTCGGAGACTTCAAGATTATCTTTCACTAGAAACTGACTCCACCAATATTGACCAACTTTAGTTGACCAAAGTACTTTCTGCTTGAGTAATATTCTTTTCTTTCCTCAGGATGTGTGTGGGACTGTTAACAGTTAGAAAGGATCTCGGACACAAAGTAACCAACAAATTCATTAGCTTCAGTGTTATTTCATGTGTCAATATCCAAGTTAGCATTACAATGAACTGTCTTATTTATGCCCATTCTCCCCTGTCAGAAAATGAGAATTATCTAGAGTTCTATCGTTACAGGGATTTCATAACCTAAATAGAGCATAAATGAGAGATAATGAATGCCACAGCTTACCCAAATGAATAACAAACAGATAACATTTAATATAAGATACTTACAGCATAAATTCGAAATAAGTGGCGCCCAAAGATAGATATTCCACGAAGATACTTCAAATAAGACAAAAAAGAAACAATAATGAGTTTCTGGACACTACAGAAATCATTTAATAAAAATACAAAAGACTTGTTACACCAGACCAGTCTCTAACATACAATCAGTAACTTTACATGTTACAACCATTAGAAAACCTTTTCCAATACCAAATATCCAGTATCATTGCTGTTTGAGATGCTTGGTACATGACTCACCAGAGTGAATATTAGAACCAGTGCTATCAGCGGAATGCTAATTTCGACGCAAGCACCAGCTTGTGGAAATCCATAGCTGAAGAATGCTAAGCCTACAGCAGCAACTGTTGGGGCAACCACTATTGGGTTGATTAACCTGCATCAAATTGTTGTAAAATTTTAAGAATCAACAGATTAGCATCAAATCTTAAAACCTTTCTTTTGATAAATGTTCAATAGCTTTTATGGTCACTTCATTGACCAATATAAGTTCATGTTTTGTTAATGCATAGACATTGTAAATATTTAGCAAGGTCGCATAATTGCAAACAAACAAAATATAGAAATTTATTTCACTGACCCCAAGACAGAAGCTATTTATGGTGAACAGAAGGAGGGAATCACATGCAACTTCTTCTTACCTAAGTAAAACAGACATTAAACCACTAAATCCCAGGATAAATTGGAATATTGAACCAATAATTATAGCTCCTTGGAGTTCCCTCATTATATGCTTAAATTTCTGCAATTAAAATAAGCAGGTATTAATATGCAAACTGAGAATATGTCCAAAATAAAAGCCAAAGTTCAATGTAATTTGTGAACAGAAGGTAAACATTTCTGTTGACAAAAATTGACAGAGCAGTAACAGATACACAAAAGCAGAAAGGAGAAAGGAAAATTTATTCCGGTGATTCAGACATGTGTTAATTTAAACACTAGACAAATAACATTGAAATTTCCAACTCCTAACATTTGTTTTTGAAATCATATGCAGAAAGTTTACACCTGGATTAAGATTACTTGCTGTTATTTTATATGCCTGAAATGAAAAGCCTGAAAAAGGATGAATTAACATTTTCTGTCAGCGTCAGCCAATGAACTTACATGTTCTGTAAGATTCCGATATTCTTGAGCATTAGCGATAACTAAAGCTGGTGCCAAATACACAAACGAGCTCCCTTGAACCAAAGGCAGTCGGGTACCAAAGTAGGAGTGCAGTATAGTTGTTACACCAGAAAGAAACAGCATTGTAGAAATAACAGTAGCGGTATCTTTCTGTCATCATTCATTGACGTAAAAGTGAATAAGTAAGAATATGAAAAACAATTGATTTTCCTAAAGTGTAATTTGTGTCAAAACAGTAAATCACAGCATATGCTTACATCTGTTCCGCCCATGGCTGGTATCATGACTAGTGGGATTAATACAAGTGAGCCAGCCAATGATAGATAGTGCTGCAGGCCGTAATAGATGAGAGATACTGCAGTTAAAGATGCTAAGATGTAAGTGAAAAAGAGGCAGACATTTTTTGGCTCATTACAGCAACATGATTTAGCTAATTAATCAATCTCACCAAAAATAGGGAAGTTAGCTTCATATGAATACATGACTAAAACTTACTGATGGGCTTTAGAACATCCAAACATAAGGAAGTTAGCTTCATATGAATACAACTGTCAAGTCACATTGCTGAAAATATAGTATTATGCAGTTCAAAGTTAAACATTAATTTTCCGACAAGTATTCAAGTTAAACCAGACTACTTTCAGAACTAACCAAAATTGGCCTTCTAGCATAATAAACTGATAAAAGCCAAACCCATAACTTGTTTACAACAGACAGCCTCTAACATACAAGCAACTATGTCATGCGCAAATCCAAATAGCATTCTTGCATCCCTCTTTGCATTCTTAAACACACTAGATAATAACATCTTAGAGTCTTGAATCTTGACACAAGAGTTGGCACGGGGTTTAAGACATTAATTTTTCTCTACATATTCAATTTAGACCAGACAATTTCCAGAACTATACAAAGATGACATTCTAACATGAAGCAAACAAACCAATTAAGAAAGAATTTAACAATGACAGAAAAGAATGAACATAAACTAACCAAAACCAGGATTTTCTGTGAGCTTGCACTTCAATCCAGATGGACCCTTCCACCCTCCATCAGCAGGCACCTCCCTTTCAGGATAGAGATTCACTTTCACATCTCCTTGTGCTAAATCATCCTCCTTCTCCTTCTGCTCCGGCACCGGAGCAACTGCAGAACTTCCATGGCCATTGCTCTCCCTATTCACCACCCCATTAGCACTACCATTCCCATTCCCATTGCCTCTCAAACCAACCTTCTTCTCACCATCAGGAGCCAAAGCCAAAACAGTCTCATTCCCATTTCCCCTCGTCCCCAATTCTACCCCATTAGCATTAGCAATACCATTAGAATTAGCATTAGCATTAGCATTCTCAGTCCCTATGGCTCCTCCTCCATGTGAAGCAGGTTCGATCTCATTGCCCCTGCTGTTCCTTAACCTCCCAAGTACCGGATCTATCTCTATCTTTGGAGAAGACCCTTGGTGAAGGTTCCTCTCCAAAGGATCAAGCTTTTCACTGGCACTAGTGGACCCTGCTTCCCCTGAGTAATCAGACACAAAACCGGTTCTCTTGGCCCATGACCTCAACTCTCTTGGACTGTGCTCACTCCTCGGCACAAAGGGCTGGACTTTGGCTGCAACAGGTGCTGCAGTACCATGCCTCTTCCTCAGAGGCTCAACCCTTTCCAATGATTCCGAGTTCAACCCGGATTCCATTCAAACCTTTTTCTCAACAAAACGGGCACTGAGGAGCCAAACGAAGCTTGACCCAATATAGTGGGAAGAAGAAAGATTAGATTTTTATAAGAAGCAAGGAACCAGAAAAAGAGAGAGAGAGAGAGAGAGAGATGGAATGAGCAAAGTTACAGTGGAAGTGTGAAAAGAAGGAAGATATAATATATTAGCAATGTGCAACAATGTGCTTTTGCGTAGCTATTGATGGCGACTGTAGAACTGTAGAAGGTAGGAGGGAGAGTGATTTGAGTATGGAATTACCAAATCGTCCCTCTGGTATGGCCGTTGTTGAAACTTGAAAGAAACTCGAACTGAAGATGCCAGCTTCCATTCTTCTTGTCACTTTCTCCATTCTCTCTCTTTCTGAATTAATTAATTAATATTTTTTCTTCGAGTGAGACAAATTCTGCTTTTAATTGAATGTGCGTCATTTTTAATATTTTTATGTTTGCTTTTTTGGTGGAAACAATGGCAACTCTGTCTGGCTCTTTGCTTCTGATTCAAGTATCTTGTTCTATATATGATGAAGTGCAGACTCAGCGAGTGAGTGAGTGAAGTGGAGTAGTTATTAGTTTAATTGATTTGCAGTTGAACTTAAAAACGTTTTGATGATGACATAATTGAAAGAGCAGAGCTTAATAGGTAGGTCCCAATCCCATAGAATTTGTTGGGAAAATTAAATATGAAAGTCAAGCATTGTTGTCACATTCAAATTCAATACGATTGGTGTCCTTAGTTAAAGACTCCGAGTCCGAGAGGCTTTCTTCTTGGGCAGACAGAAATAATTAAATTTGCAGATTTTGTGCTTTAAGGGATAAGGTTGTGTTTGTAAAGTGCTCATCCAAATTAAAAGGCGTAAAAAGAAAATTTTGTTCGTGTAAAGTGTATATTTACTTACTTATTAAGCATCAACGAAGGATGCGAAAATCGTTAACTTCATTATTAACTAGGAAGAATTTTTTAGCAGATCAGACAAATATATTGTATAATTTTACTTGTATGGCATGCTACCAGTTCCGGGTAAACAAGACCAGAACGAACCTCGTATGATTAAAACATTTGAAGTATGTAAATGAATCAACTCCTTATGTATCAGTGTCTATAAGTTAATTTTATTTCTAATAAAGAGAACTTCTAGTTTATATATATTAGCTTGTCAATTCTACATTTGGTTTGAAAAAACTTATGTATTTTTACAAAGAGAAAAGTAGAACCAGCCAATTACCATCCCACCTATAATCTACAAACCAAGTAATCTTTATGGAAAGTTATGTAATATACCCATTCATCTATAATCGTTTTCTCTTTGTTTCAAACCTTTTATCTTCGGATCATCTTCTTTCTTCTTATCCAAACAAAGCTTATCTGTAATCACTCATTTGTCAGTGTTATTCATCAATTGATTTCTTTGAATAAACATCGTTCAGATTCTAACCTAGAACAACGGCAAATTAGGCATGCAAGAAGTAGAGTTCCAATTGAAGCCACCATCCACCGACAGTGCTATGATAATTAGCAAACCAACGCGACCTGCAACAAAAGCCAAATTACATGATTTGAAGTGACAACTCTTTGCTCTGCCAATAAACTTTTAACAGCTGCAAACTCACATCTCAAAACCAAAGTCTACTAAAATATAACATTTTTACCTAAACTAAACCATGTCAAATATGATTTTGAAGAAAAGAAAATTATAATCGAAGATGATAAAATACAGAATAAAAAAAATCCGCAGTAGCAAGAGATTGTTATGTCTTCCGTTATCAACATGAACACCAAAGTCAGATATTGCAGTGCAACATCTTGCAAGATGTTAAATTATTATTACACACTAGTGTTTTTGTCCCGTTGGATGCGCAAGTTAAAAAAAAATAATTTTGAATTATAAACTATATCAATAATGATTTAATTGAGTTATTAAAATATAATTATTAAAATTTATATACTGAAAACAAATCATAAATATAAAATTACAAAATTATATCTTATTGTTACTTATCAAAGTTAATAACATACTAGTTTCTGATCGGCGCAGCTGCGTGTAGGATTGAACTAACTAGGTATAAAATTATGTGTGTGTGTGTAGTGGGGATTCATTTATACCAAGTGTAAATTTAAAAACTTACTCTTAATCCTAACTATCCATTTCAATAAAATCTGATGGTCATAATTAATTCATTTATTTCTAAATCGTCATTATTAATATTAATAAGATCTAAAGGATATGAGCAATTAATTTGGCCACATCTTTTATGAGAGGAATTAAAAAATAAATAAATAAACATGGTACATAAAATAAAATCTTATATCGATTTTACAGCAAATAATAAAAAAATTAAAAAAATGCTAAAATGTGCAGAATTTAAAATATAATGTGTTATTAAAAATTTTCATAATTAAATTAGACTAATGGTAAAGTATTAAAGTTAACCAACATTGGCCAACGTGAAAAAATTAAAATAAAAAAATAACTTTTACGTAAACCCCTCAAGGAATTAACATACCTTATTATGTTAACTATCAGCAAAATTAAGTGGTTCTATTTTATTCAAGTATAGTAAAATAAATAGATAAATAGAAAAAAGGCCTTACAATGAGCAATACATTGAAAATTAATGAAAGGAATACTTTAAGACCCAAAAAAAGTTGATAATAGAACTTTGTAAAAGTTTGAGGTTTCAACTTTATGAAAGTTTTGTATCTCTTCACTCCCCCTCCCTCCTGGAGAGTGAAGTGGTTTGAGCTCTACTTCATTCATAGGAAAAAAAAGTTTCAACGTAAAATAAAAGTAAGTAAATAAAAATTTTCATAAAATAGAACAAAAAAATTCAAAACTTACTAAATGGTAACTTAAATATATTGTTCTTGTATAAACAGAAAAGGAAAAAAAAATCATGTGAGGAATTAGGGATTCCTCATATCCTTTAGATTTTATTAATACTAATAATGAAGATTTAGGAAATAAGTGAGTTAGTTATGTCCATAAGATTTTATTGAAATGGATGGTAATGATTAGGAATAAATTTATATATATATATACACACACAAAGAGTTTAGAGAGTCAAAGATGAACAAATATTTATACTTATAGTGGTATCAAAACAAATTGTCCAGAAATTGCACATGAACAGTTTTTGAAAAAGATGATCTTTATCAAAAAAATAATTACGATACCATGGGTGGCCATTGTATATTCTACTGTCAAAATTGGAAGAAAACCATTGTCTTTGCCCGTATAATGGATATGTTATGTATAACCCATTTGAGGTATAAGTATCAATATTAATTGAAAAAACGTACTCTATGGTTAATTTCTATATTGTGATGCAAGAATAATTGCCTTATATAGGATTTTTAATATGAAATTGTAAGAATAAAAAAATTAGTTAATAATTATTTAAATTGTTTATAGTTTATTATTAAAGTTAAAATTTTTAATAATTATTTAAAATATATAAATAAATAAATATAAATTTTTAATTTAAAATTAATATACACTTATAATAACTATCTACCCATATAATATACATGCTTAGTATCAACTCTTCAAAGTATATGTATTACCCATTTAAAGTATCTATGCATTGTGAGATGGCTAAACTATTTGTTAATACTTTAATTATGTTTCAAATACCATTTTCAAGTTTTTTCTATCATATGCTGTATGGACCTTCACTTTTTTAGATATATCATCTACAAACTATAAAGGGTGCATTGTTTAAGATAGACCGAGAATCGGAAGCTATGATGTATCAACCGACAACAAATGTTAAAATTTAATATTTTTCATATTAAAATAATTATTTTGAATTATAATTATTATAATGTGATAGAGTTATTAAAATATAGGTATTAAAAGTTTCTATATAAATATATAGTCTTATAGATTCTATTATAAGATATAGATATACAATTAAAGTGTTATAATAGATGAAATTGTAAGATATAGATTTGCAATTCGTGTTGTAAGATAAAAAATTAATTAATAATAACTTGAATTATTTATAGTTTCTTATCATGGTTAAAAATTTATTTACTACGAGATAAAAAATATAAATATATTTATTAATTTAAATTTAATATGAATTGATAATAATTGTAATATAGGTAAATAATTATTATGTAATATGCATATTTGATATCTCTCTATAATGTATATATTTTCTATCATTTATTTGAGGTGTCAATATTATTAAGAAAATAATTGTATGTCTAATTTCTTTTGTTATACAAGGGGCGTGAGTTATGTGTAATATATATAATATAAATTAATATAGTAATTTATTATAAAATTTTATTATATAAGTTTAACAAAGAATTCTAAAATTCGAATTATGATATAATTATCTAAATTAATTAAAAATATTAAAAAAATAAAATAAATGTAGAATGAAATAATTATAGAAAAAAGTATAATTTTGATATTTTTACTGGATAATACTAAGTTCTTTTAAAGAATATATAGATTAAAACATTTCAATTATGAAAAATTAAAAAAAATAATAATTTGAAAGAGTAACAAAATAATGACAATGAAGCTGCCCCTCTTGACCAATGACTGCCACGAACCACAACACGCGAGAGAATCCAATAACACAATGTTGGTGGGTTGCTCAAAGATATGTTCCGGTCCGGAGCACAACATACTCATAGCTATAATAATGATCATTTGTTTTTGTAAGGGGTTTGCTTAAAGATATGTTCCATCCTGAGAAATTATTGTGTGGTCCTGGACCATCAGATAGGATTATACTGGTTCTGACATATAGTACTAGGACCCATAATTTAAAGTTAAATTTTAAATTTTTAACTATAAATAAATTAACTATACTTAACGTTTCATTATTGTTATTATTATTATTATTATTATTATTATTATTATTATTATCTATCTCCATATTTATTGCTTAATATAAAAGAAACATTTTGCACAAAAATGGCATATTTCTTATTTAAGCTGCATATATTTTAATTAAATTTCACTATTTTTTTATGTAGTACATAAAAATCGTTATTATTTTTATCTCATGTATAAAATATTAAAAAAGGAAGTTCTATTTTCAATTATAATAACTTATTTTTTTTATGAAGGTATGGGGAAGAAAAATGGGAGTCGAACATAAGATATTCTAAATTTAATGAGACATATAGGAGATAATTATTAAATTATGAGCTCAACTATTCAATTATAATAAAATTATACTAATTTAAAATAAAAAATAAAATAATCCTAAAATAAACTATAATTTTAAATAATTTTTTTCGTAATATTAAAAGTTCAAAATAACGTAAACACAACTACAGTAAAACAACGTAAATAATTATAAAAATTAATTACATTGTATTGAATTACATTATATGCACATTATAATTATTTTTATTAGCGTAAATATTTACAGTGTTATTTTGAAGAATTTAATTTAAATACATTGATAGTGTAAAATGATTTTACATTGTCAACCAATAGAAATAGTAGAAAGTGCCAACTCATACAAATAACTACTCATTATAATGAAAGACCCACCATAATTTCTCATTTTCTCCTATTTTTATTAATTGACAGTGTAAAACTATTTTACACTGTCAGTGTATATCAATTAAACTCTATTTTGAATTAATGTAATTGTTTTACATGTTATACGATGGTTCGTGATATTAACGTAAATAAATATAAAATATGGTGGTTTTATAAATAACGTAAATACGGTGTGGTTTTGCATGTTATACGGTGATTTTATAAATAATTATGTTATTTTGGTTTGAATCATAATTTTAAGATTTGAAATTTTTAATATTACGAACAAAATTTATTTATAACTTTAGTTTATTTTAGGATTATTTTATTTTTTATTTTAAATTAATTTAATTTTATTATAACTTAAAATACGACTTCCTTTTTTTAATATTTTATATAGGAAATAAAAACAAGAACAATTTTTATGTACTATATAAAAAATGGTGAAATTTAATTAAAATATGTGCAGCATAAATAATAAATATATTATTTGTGCGCAATATTTTTTTAAGTGAAGTAATAAATATAGAGAGAGATGATAGTAATAAATGTTGAACATAATTAATTTATTAAGAGTTAAAGATTTAAAATTTAATTTTGAGTAGTGAGTCCTATTATTATATGGTATTATTTAGCTTAAGTAAGCATACAAAATTTATTGCATTTTCCTCTATCGCCCTTTCTTTAGTCTCTAGTATAGTAATGTTAAAGAGAGAAAAATAAACCATTCATACAACAACTCAATATTAAAAGCATATATAATTTATTTTATAATAATATATACTTTTACTTTAAGTGGAAATCGAATAACCAAAAATATATTTAATTTTCTCTGTTCCTCATTTCTTTCTTTCTTTTTTTTTCTTCTTCCTCTTTTTTGCCCTTTTGACGTGGCTCTCTCTCATTTCTTCAATCTTGTAAAAAAAGACTCCATAAACAACTCATTGTTAAAAGTGCAAATAATTTTATATGGATATCAACTTTCAACTTTTTAGCTAAACTATTAAGTTATATTTTAATTCTTTTAACTTTATTTTTCTGTACAATTATTACTTGTTTAATTTTTCAATTTAAAAAGGGGGTAATTTCAAAATTCATGTTAATTTATAACCAACATAATTTTTTTCAAAGAATGTTTAATTAAAGAAAAGTAATTTTAAAAGAAAAAGTTTAATTCGATTTATATGGATATCAACTTCAAATTTTGAAGTAAGGAAAAAAAACTGAAAAGTTTATTTTATTTTTCACTTTCATGTTTATTCTGCCTACTAACATATTAATTTTAGAGTAAATAAATTTTTTTGTTCTTAAAAAAATTGGGATTAACATATTAGTCCTTAAAAAAAAAAATACTAACACTTTTAATCCCTATAGTTAAAATATATTACAAGAATTTAGTCTTCCCATTAACTTTCATATGTTAATAAAAATTTATTTATATGATTAACGATTATATATTAAAATTAATATGTGTAATTACAGTAAAAATTATATAAAGATATAGAATTTAATTAACTAAATGTTCATTGTAATCAGCAGCCAATAAGGATTTTTTACATAAATAAATTAAAAAAAATTTAATAATTACGAGAATATGATAATTAAAAACTAATTACGAAAATCCGGGGGAAGTTGGGCCTTTGAGAAATTGGCCTAAGTAAGCTGATTTTAAAAAACACATAAATCGGCCTAGTTAGGACGATTTATATACAAAATTATTGTTGTATATAAATCGGCCTAGTTAGGCCGATTTATATGTTTTTAAAAATCGGCCTACGTGTCGATTTACTCGTGGGCGATTTACATTGAATATTTTTCTATAAAAACCCTCCAACAGGAAGCAAATGCACATCGCTCTTTATTTGTTATAAATTCTGTCTTTATGAAAAAAAAATATCTGAGAGATTTATCACATTAATTCATCACAATGGTGAAATCACAAATACAGCAGAGGGTACTACATTTTATAGTCACAATCCAGTTAGTCTGACTATTTCTTCATCATCTACAACTCTATCAGTGTTGTCAAATAGAATATTGAAAAAGTTGGGTCATCCTAATCGAAAGCAAATCACTGAAATGGTGTACAGAATGCCCGCTGCATTTGGGCCTGGTGTTGTTCGATACACAAGTTTTCCAATTGGAAGTGATGAAGATGTGAATATGATGTTCTACTGTCACTCCCAATATCTTAGAATTTAGATTATGGAGTTATTTATGATCCTTAAAAATATAAACAGTAGCTCAGAAGGATCAACTCCCAACCCTCAGTCTTTTGGAACAAATGCCAGTGGTAGAGGGTCAGGTTCTAATACTATACCATGTCCAACTCCAATAACTGCAGCTTCTCCGTCTTTTGATTTGTACTGTCAAAATGAAAATATTGGGCGTGAAGATACAAAGGATATGGAAGATGGTAAAAGTTTAAGGCAGCTAACAATGGACATTGCACAGCCGCTTATGGCAGATGACCCAATTACGGGTGTTGAAAGTTTTGATCATCATGGAGACGAAGAGGACGAGCTGCTTCAAGTACCAATTGATAGTGATAGTGGTGAAGGCTCAGACGGAGAGGCTGCCCCTATGACTAATAGCCAGCCATCGGAAGCTCGACCAGCAATGTCCAACTCACAGAATCATTCATGTCATTGTTCGTATTTGAACTTGGATGCGATGCCACAAAGCACATTTGTAGGGCTTCGTGGAACTGCAGGGGATATCTTGTATAATGCAGGGGAGGATGAATTGTACATTGGACAACAATTTCCTAATAAGGAAGCTGTGTTAGTTGTGCATCCGCTAACTGGCTCACCATCAATGCATAATCCAAGTTGAAATGCAACGTCCTGAAGTGTGATGGTGCACTTTCCAAAAGGCAAGTGAAACGTATGTGTCTCCGGACGCCACCTCTCGACAAGCGCATTAATTGATGCGCTATCATAATCAAAGTATGGAATATTTGCCGCATGCCACAAACCTGCTTGCTCTAAATTATTCTATATAAGTGGGTGTGGTACCATGACTTGAGACTCCTGATGCCGACCTCGAAGCACTCAATCAGGCTGCATGTGCAAAATCAATTTCAAAATTATATTTCAATTTAATTCAAGTTTAAATTGTCACTCAAATTAATCTAAATTATAGCATTCAAGATATATGTAATATCAATTTTAAATTCAAATTCACATTACGACTAGCATTTTAATTCACATGCCAAATACAGATTCAAATTTGAATAGCAAATTTAGATTCTCACTCAAGTTCTAATTCTAATACAATATTACATGATCAAAATTCAAAAATCACAATTCTCATAAAAATTCAAATGCAAGATTTCAAATTCAAAATTTGAATTGAATATTCCCATTAAATTCGATATTCGAATTTCAAATTTTAAATTCAAACTCATTCAAATTAAAATTTAACTTCAGAATTATAGTCAAATTTTAATTATGATTTTCATTCTATCACATACAAATTCAACATTATTGCTCAACGAAAATTCAAATTTGAAATTCCAAATTCTCGTTTAATAAAAATTTGAATTTGAAATTCACAATTCTTGCTCTCGCTTAATAAAAATTTGAATTTAAAATTTTCAAAAATCAAATTTCACATTCAAACTCATATTCAAATCTAAACTCAACTTCATAATCATATTCAAATTCTAATTATGATTTTAATTCTACCACATTCAAATTCAAATATAAATCTAAATCCAAATCTAAGTTCATAAATCTACGAATCTAAATTTAACTACAAATCCAAATATAAATTATATTATACCTAATTTAATTTAACAAACAAATTATCTCTATATTCAGTTGTCCAGCAATATGATCAGTGTAATCCAAATGGCGTAAGTTATACTCCATATCTTCTTCTTTTTCTTCTTCTTCTTCTTCTTCCCACACTCCTTTCTCTTCTTTCTTTCTACCTCTCTCTCTCTCTAAAACGATCTTTCTCTCTTTAAGTTTGTCAAATGTATAGAAATTGACTTACCCAATCAATTTTTATAGGAGAAGTTTTGAATGGAAATCGGCCTAGCTAGGCCAATTTCTCTAATGCCCAAGTTACCCCAAATTTTCGTAATTACTTTTTAATTATCGTAATTTCGTAATTATTTATTTTTTTAATTTATTTACGTAAAAAAATCCAATAAAAAAGTAACACAAAAGTAAGTTTGGCCGATATTATACACTTTCCAAGGGAAAAACTACTTGTCAAAAAAAAAAAATCAAAATACAAACTGGAATAACGAATAGACAATATAGAGAGAGTGAGAATAGTAAATGTGTGATTTAGAATTTGAAAAAAAGCATTCTAGAAAAGTGTATGGCAACTGTATCCAACCGCATTCTCTTAATTAAAATTAATGAATATTTTAAATTAAAATTAAATGAAGAATTTCCAAAAGAAAAAAGGTGCAATTTTTGGATAGAAAAAAAATCTCCTATTAATTGACACATGACAAGGAGTTTTCTTGAAATGAACTTAAAAATATTACTAGTATAGGTTCATCTTACTTTATAACCAACATAATTTTTTTCAAAGATTGTTTAATTAAAGAAAAGTAATTTTAAAGGAAAAGGTTTAATTCGATTTATACTTATATCAACTTCTAATTTTGAAGTAAGGGAAAAAAACTAAGAAAGTTTATTTCATTTGCACTCTCTCATATTTATTCTGCCCCTAACAAATTAATTTTAGAGCAAATAAATATTTTTGTCCTTAAAAAAATTGGGATTTAATATATTAGTCCTTAAAAAAATATGAACACTGTAATTCCTAAAATTAAAGAATTTGAATAATCTAAAGTGAGCATATTTGTAAAGTAAAAAAGTGAGAGAATCATCACCCTCCGATCAATAATATGTGTAATTATAGTAAATATTCTATAAAGATATATAAATTTATTAATTAAATGTTCATTATTATTAACATCTCAATAAAAAGTAACACAAAAGTAAGTTTAGCCAATATTAAACACTTTCCAAAGGAAAAACTATTTGTCAAAAAAAAAAAAAAATTCAAAATACAAACTAGAACAACGAGTAGACAACAAGAGAGAGAGAAAAGTAAATGTGTGATTTAGAGTTTGACAAAAACCATTCTAGAAAAAATTGTATGGCAACTATATCCAACCATATTCTCTTAATTAAAATTAACCAATATTTTAAATTAAAATTAAATGAAGAATTTTCAGAAGAAGAAGGTGAAATTTTTGGAGAGAAAAAAGTCTTCTGTTGATTGACACATGACAAAGAGTTTTCTTGAAATGGACTTAAAAATATTACTATTGTAGACTAGTATAAGCTAGTATAGATGGGACGACATAAAATTGAAGTCATATGCATGACATGAATAATATGATAGTGATTAACAAAAATGACAATAATATGCTCATTCTATTTATCAAAAAGGATGTACAATATCTATCAAACTTGACCCTATTTCTACTAACAATAGTTAGTGCAGTGATAAGTAAATTGTAATTCTAGTGAGTGTATGTTTGGATTGGTGTTTCGGCCATCCAAATCTCGTTCATTCTTTTTTAATACAGCGGAAACATGTTTGGGTGTTTTTTTTTTGGTTGAAGTTGCTCTAACGGGTTTTGGGGTCTAAATCCCAATTCACTTCAAAACAGATAATTGTTGCTTTTGCGTTTCTTTTCTCCGTTGAAGAATTAATATTAAAAATTAAACTTTCAATTACCCACTTTAACTTTCTACCCAATTTAAACAGTGAGAGCAACTTATGTATTTTATGTGGTCTTTTGTGAACAATTCTCTTATAATTGATCCTAGTTTATTATTTCTTTTTTCAATGTTTATTAACAAATAATAAGTGGTTTCATTTAAGAGAATCTTTTCATAATATGTTACATATATTTAAAAGTTTTATTTGAACTAGCACCAAAAAAAAATCTGACAGCACCAAAAAAAAAAGTTTTATTTGTATTATAAATAAATATTTTTGTTTATGAGTGCTTATTATATATTTTAAATTCTATTCAACCGTATAATTTAATTTTTTTAAAAAATAATGGTTAAAAAAAAGTATAAAAATAACAATACAATATATGACCTTTGTAGTAATTTTATGAGTAAAAATAATTTTAATCAATATTATCTAAATAACATTTATTTTGTCAAATTTACTTTTAAGATAAAAGTTTCCGAACAAAATTACGTTATAATAAATTCATGTTTGAGCAAAATCAAATTTACAAAATTACATTGATTCAAAATTAAGTTTGTAAACTCCAATCCAAACACACCCTAAGAGGATCAAGATTCAAATCAAATTTTGAATAAGGTAGTGTGTGTTTGAATTGGTGTTGCAGCCATCCAAAATCAAGTTTGGGGTCTTGAAAGTAGTGCCATCTTATTTGGATAACTTTAAACACAATCAATATTTGCTCCAAACTTGATTTTTGGCCATTTAACATGAAAGCAATATTTTGTTGCTTTTGTGTTGAGTAAAACCCTGTTAGAGTATGCATTGATATAGATAATTGTTTAACTTAATATTATATTATTATTTGAATATTATACGCACTTTTATTTTGGTAATTATATATTTAAAAATAACTTTTATCAGTACCATTCAAATAATATTTATCATATTAAAATCACTTTTTATATAAATATTATCAAATATAAATCATGTTAGTATCAACTCAATTTCAACCAAAATCAAGTTGAGTCAAAATTAAATTTATAAACTCTAATCATACTAGTAATCATTAGAAGTGCCTCTTAATGAAAATAATGCATGAAAGGTTAATCTCATTTTAATGTTTATATACACACCTTGAAGATTGACTTTGGGGGAGGGAATTACGAAATGTATCTCAAGTCTCAACATAGTTTTTTGGTCTTTATTTTGGGTTAATATATGTCACTCAAGTTTGACCTGGACCAATATAGACTAACCCAAATCACATCATTAAACATAGGAAAAATTAAAGGGGCCCAAATATACAATTGAACTGGCAAGCCAAGGCCAACAATTTCAGACAAAAATAAAAGCCCAACAATTTAAAGAGGGTTCAAGTGTCGAGTTGTTGCCTCGAGAATTCTGAAGAAAGAAGCAGAAGCAGAAGCAGCAGTGAGGTGAACAATGGCAGCAACTGCCTCCCCTTCTTCTTCGTCCATCTTCTCCCAACACCACCGTCCACCAGACGACACCGTTTTCTACGCCATCTACCCCGACTCCCTCATCCTCAACCCCACCGCCACCGCCACCGCCACCGCCACCACCAACACAACAACCACCGCCCTCCAATCCCTTCACATCCAAATCCTCGAAACCCTCTCCCCCTTAATCTCCGACTACATCTGGCAGCACCACCCTTTCACCCTCTCCCTCTCCCTCCCCCAAACCCCACCTGCCCCTGCCCCTCCTCCTCCAACCTCCCCCATCTCCACGGCCACCTCCGCTACGGCGACAACCTCGACGACGAGTGGTTCGCAGTCTTCCTCCTCTTCCACACCTCCCTCCGCTTCCCCGACCTCTCCATCCGCCTATGGGACTCCGACGGCGAGTTCCTCCTTATCGAGGCCGCCTTTCACCTCCCCCGCTGGCTCAACCCCGACACCGCCACCCACCGCCTCTTCCTTCGCAACGGTAACCTCCACATCGTCCCCAAACACCGCCTCCCCAGCCCCTCCCTCATCGATTCCCTCAAATTCATCATCAATTTCCCCACCGAATCGTTTGCTTCGGAGCCAATTCAGCGTGCGGTGAAGAATCGTATCTCCGGTTACCCGGAAAAGGCGAAGAAGAACATGCATACGGTTAGGGTTAGGGTTCCGGTGTCAGTGGCGCAGGTTCTGAAGCACGAGCCTTGTTTCATTTCGCTTGCGGTGGAGGGTTTCTACGATAGGGACGTGGACACGATGAAATTCGCGGCGAGGATGGAGAGGTTCTTGCCGAGAGGGAAAGACGAGGAGTTGGTGAGGGTTTCCGTGAGGATGTCGAGAGCGATGTACGCGCAATTGGTGCGGCAGACGTTCCGAGCGCCGAAGGTGTACCCGGCGGTGGCGCCGCCGGGGGAGAGGGAGGCGTTTGCGGAGACGGAGCTGGGGATGAAGATAGCTTGTGGGTTTGAGATGATGTATCAGCAGAGGAAGCGTGATGGGGTGGAAGGGAAGGGGAGGACTTGGGAGGCGTTTAGAATGAGCTTGGAGGAGAGTGGGTACTTTCAAGGGCTGCTTCCTGGTTCCAGTGAGTACCAGAGGTTGATGCAAAGTGCTGAGGATTATTACAGGAACACTTCTCTCCACTCCAGAGAAAGGTAAGCAATAGAGAAACATGTGAGGAATTTTTTAGCATTGGGTTCAAATTCAATAATGTAGATAGATACCCAGTTGTATTTCGAAGAAAGATGTTGAATCAGCTCAAATTAAGATTTTTTAGGTGGTTTGGTTATGTGAGAAGAAGATCCGGAGACTCTCCAATAAGAAGAGTAGATGAGATGGAGAGCAGTTTAATAATTAGAGATATTGGGAGACCAGAAAAACTATAGATGAAATCAGTAAGAACTAAGAAGGACTTCAATTTAAATGTTTTGTTTACAAACATGGTTTAAGATAAGATACGGTGGCTTTATTTGATACATGTAGTCGCCCACCTAATGAGCAAAAGCTTTCTTGTTGTTTTTCTCCCTTTAGTTTAATTCACTGGGGGCACTGGGGTATTGGACATTGGTCTCCTTTGGTTGTGATATGATGTTTTTTGTTTTTATCTGATTAGTTTTTGTTGGATTTTGTTATTTTTGCATTGCTGGGGGGAAAATCTGTTGCAGTGAGTTGATGAGTGCTCCTGTTAAGCGCATTGATGAAGTTCTTGCTTTGCCACATTCAGTGGATGATTTTAAGGGTCAGGAGGTTCCTCCATCTGATGATGATTCCTGGCTTGACAATGCAGAGGAAGAGTTGAACTCTGCCCTTATGGAAAGACAAAAGGAGATGGAACAATATGAATTAAAACACAAAAAGAAAGGGAAAGCAAAAGAGGATCACGATATGGGTCCATCATCTAGTTCAAAAACTAATGAGTTTGATCCTAGTGATATAACGAAAACCATGCAGGCATTTGTAAATACATTGTCAAGTTACAAGGGTGCTGAAGCTCCCGAGGACAGGTTAGTTAAACTATATGCTTACTCATTTAACGTATCTGATATGCATGCTTCAGACACCTATTGTATAAGCATCTTTACTAGGAAGGGATTTGGTTCATGAAATGATTTATTTTCCAAGATGTTAGGCCTTTGATGTAGGATCAGTTCTTTACACAGGTCTAAGTCCAACACTCCAACCTGTTCATTTAGACTGATTTTCCCAGTGAACTGTGGTCCTGTTTGGATGAGCTTATTTTCAGCTTATATAGGTTTATCTATTTGAATAATTACTTAAATTACTTATTAAGTATTGTACTAAAAAAAGAAAAAAAGGCACATATGAAGTATTTGTGTTTTGTTTAGATGAGCTTGTTAATCCAGCTTTTGAAATCCCAGTAAGCTGTTTTGAGCTTATTTTCATAACCTAGAAAATTAAAGGTTTTAAAACCAAGCTTTTTGCGAAAGCTAATATAATAATTGTGGACTAAATTAGCCTTAATAAATTGTCAAATTTCCATTCTTGCTTATGCTCTTCTCAAAGTGCCTATTCAAACTTTATTTTGCTTGTTTTAGACTAGACTACGCTTGTAGTATTAGAGCTTATTTAACAAGTTCTACTTAAATAAGTACTTAAGCTGTCTATTCATACAAATAGGATTGGCTTCTCCTAAGGTAAGCACTGATATCTTTACCCCCCCTCTCTCTCTCTTTTTCCTTTTGAATACTAACATTTGCCATTTGCTATATGGCAGTAAGTAGTGATATTCCTGCTACTATTTAATTCTTCCTTTATGCTGTCATGATAAATACACATTTTGGTGATAATCAATTTATAACCTTAGTGATTTTTTCCTATATTGCTTGATTATGACGATATCTCTATATCTTGGGCACTTGCCTTGTACAGGAATAGGGAAGTGGACCTCAATGTGGACCAATTTATTAAAGACATGGAATCAATAATGAAGCGTCCAGGTGGTGAAGTTGCCGATAGAAATCTTGAAGAAGGCTCGTCATCTGACCTGGACTTTGGTAAGATCTTCATGTTTATATTTATTTTGTAGACATTAATTGTTTTAGTGAAAAAGTGTTTTCCTGGATATAGATTTTACTTAAATAGGGCCTCTCTTCGATTGCTAGATGATGATCTTGCTTTTTCTGCTTGGGTTTATTTTTACTATGGGATTATTCTGTGAAAGAGTTGTTGCTTACTATTCTTTTTATCTAGTTTCTTTCAAAAAGTGTATAATAATTATGTGCAGTTCCTTGTTGCCTGCAAGCAGAGTTTTGGGGTTCTGCAATAAAAAATTCAGCATTGATTATCTCTTTCAAGTTTGCTGTTAAGCTAGATTTATAAATCTGGTTCCTAGGTTTTAGCATGCATAGTTCTGAAGAACTAGCAAATTAATTCCTGGAATTCAAGCAAATAGATGGTCACTTGGTCAGTCATTTATGTCTTTCCCCTTGGTATCTCTTTTGGATTGTTATATTTTTGTTGACGATTATGCAGGTGATTCTGATGAGAGTGATATGGATGAATCTGCTGAGGATAATGAGGATGGAGAGGATACTTTCATGCGGTCCTATTCTGATGTTATGAATGAAGAATTGAAGGCAACTACCCTTCAGAGAAGTTTTGTTCGTGCTAATGAACAAGTTCCGAAGAAGGATGAGGTATTTTGTTTGCACTTGCATGAGGGAAGATTGTACTAAGTGTCTGGCGATATATAAATATTTCTGAATCTCACAAGGTCAATTGAAAGAAAAGAAACACAATAAGTAGCTGTCGCATAAAGATATAAAAACGTTTCATTTGGCAATTGGTTATGTTATAGTAAGTGCTTAAATTGTTAAAGAAAGGGTTCTCTTTACCCCCCCTTGCCTTTCTTTTTATCTTTTGTATGTGATGTGATAATTACATAATAAGGGGGTGTTTGGCATGCTGTATTAGACATGATAGGATAATGTAATACAATACGTTATGATCTTATCCGTTGTTTGGTGCAGTCAACGTATTGTATAAACTTATTCATCAAACTTCCTTTATATGTTATAATGATGGATAACTTAAGATAGTCTAGGGAGGTCGTATTAGGTTTGATTAGCTTTTAATGTATAAGGGTTCTTTCATTTTTTTATTTTTTAATATATTTTATTAAAAAAATAATTATTAACTAAATAATAAAAAATAAAAATATATAAATAAAAAATAATATTATTTAATAATAAATAAATATTTTTTAAAAAAAATTATAAAATAACTATTCAAATTGAATAAAAATATAGGAATAAAAATTTATTATTAAAATATATAAATAATAATATATAATATAAATTTAATAACTAAATATAAAAATGTGATATTAAGCCTATTTAGATTTTGATATATAAAAATTTCATCTCCATTTCACTCTTTTTCTCTCTCACATATTTTTTATATTTATAAAAAAATTAAAAATAAACAAATAAATAATTTTTAATATAAAATTATTTTTATATATAATAAAAAATAACTAAAATAATTATGATAACTATTTAAAAATTATATTTATTATAATATCTTTTTTTATTATATTTTATATAATACAATATCTTATACAATGACATACTAAACACTGTATAGTATTAAATTTTTATCAAGCCTTATCTGATCAATCGTTCTTATACTATCACTTTATCCTATTAAATTTTATACAATCAAAGCTACTCAAACGAGCCCTAAGACTCGGGGGCAAATCGTGGACACTTGCATGATAGTTTAGTTTTTATATCTTGACCAAACTTTTGTAAGTGCTGGTGTGTGCAGTTGAGTGACTGATGATTTTGTTTTTTTCGCTTTTGGGTTCACATTCAGGGAACATCAAATGCCACAGAAGATATGGATGAGGACTTTACTCCTGTAGATGTGGATGTGAATTTAGTAAAAAGCTTTCTTGATTCCTTTTCTTCCCAGCAAGGCCTGCCTGGTCCTGCTTCCAATTTGCTTGGGCTCATGGGTGTGCAGTTCCCACAAGATACCAACAAGAAGGGCAAATGAAGTCTATCCAGGTTTTTAAAGTTTTGGGATTCTCCAACATGTTTGATAACATGTTTTTTGGGCAAACATGTTTTTTGGGCACCTGCTTGGCTGAGAGTATATCAGAATGCTTACTTCTAGTTACTAGTCATGGTGGAATTGCACCGGGTTTTGGCACTCGATTTGGAAAGAACTAAGAAGCGTGATATTTCCTTTGCATTGAGAGAAAAAGAAGAGAAAGTACATCTGTAGCAAGTTACTGGCTGTATTATAATTTACAAGTGGTAAGAGTGGTGTAGGAAATCAGGCATAGGGTAGCTATTCTAGATCGCAAATCGATGTAAACTAGGAGGAAGGGAAATTATATTGCAATATTCCACCAGAATTTGAATTGGATGTGATTGTTTCTGACTTGAATCTGCTGCGTAAATAGAGGTTTTTTTTTTTTTTTTTTTCACAGTTATATTCATGTTATCCACCATTAATGATTACCGTGTTTCTTGATTATGTAATTACTTCGTATTAATGTTAACGAATTATTGTTCGATTTAAAAGTGGATTGCTAGCCCATAAAACTGTCCGTACAAAATTGAGTAGTTGTTGTAGTCCTTTTTTTTTATATAACCTTAAAATATAAAAGAGGTGGCAAGAAAACATACTATTTGGAATTCCATTTAACTCCAGATATTTGCAAATTGTTTCTTACAATTTTGATTTTGGCGGTTTGGTATTTAGAGGACAATTTCTATTGTGGAAAAGGACTCATTGATATATGTCGAAACAATGCTCAAAATACGAAGTGCAAACCAGAGCCTACATTTAGTCATGCATCTGCCAACTTATAGACAAGCCATAAAAATGGAAAATGAATATCTTCCCTTCTAGTAAAAGGGCACTCTCAATACACTATCTAATGAAACCAATAAAAGAATTTTCAAAAGAGAAGAAAAATTAAACAAACACAGTAGGAAACTAAGAAAATCTTTCACATGCTGCTCTGTCCCTTCGAGGAACGTAACTTCCTATGCATGCCAGGGGTCATGCAAGAGAAGATTGATTGCTTCTTTGGTTTGACACCGAAGATAAATGACCTCA
The DNA here is from genome assembly GCA_031439585.1 of Pterocarpus macrocarpus. Classification (NCBI taxonomy): domain Eukaryota; kingdom Viridiplantae; phylum Streptophyta; class Magnoliopsida; order Fabales; family Fabaceae; genus Pterocarpus; species Pterocarpus macrocarpus. The sequence goes on along the minus strand of CM062520.1, from coordinate 62,370,905 downwards.
GAGGAACCCTGGCCCGAGTCTCTGAATGTCTTAGCTGGCCACTTCTCCTTGAAGCTGAGAGGCCAAATTGGTCATTCAACTTCACAAGAGCCTTCTCAACTTCAAGTTGGAGAGATGTTACAATATCTAGACCTGCTTGAAGTTCATCAGCAACCTTGTTGTTCTCCTGTTTCATGTTCAACACCTCACCTTGGAACTTGGCAGCTTGATAGCTAGTGAACTTGAAGTCATCATCTTCAGCACTGTCCTTCAATGCTGATGTTATCTCTTCTTGGATGTGACACAAAGATGAGAACCTACGTTGCAGTTCTTCTTTCAGCAAGGCACTCTTTTCCAGCCAGACTGTTATTTCAGATTGGATCTCTGTGAGGTGCTTGTAAATTGGCCTTGCATCTGATTTTAAAGAATATTTTGTGCTAGTACTACCCTCTAAAGCTCTTCCTTTATCCTCAATTTTTGATACCTCAGTCAGCAAATCTTTGATAGTGGCTTCAAATCTCTGTATCTCAGCAAAAGAAGCACTGAATTTTATCCAGAAAGTTAAATTCTCTTCCAGAATTTCATCAATGTTTGAGCGGAACTTCTCTTCAACGGCTGATGTAGATTCAGGATGTTCAATTTTTAGAAGTTCCTCAATGTTGTAGGGTAGTACCGAAGTTGAATCTGGCAAATCCTCAGTTTCCTCCAAGCTTCTGTTCATGAGGCGTAGCTTCTGACGCAGGAGTCTAATCTCTTCATCTTTCAAGTTATTAGCAGCCTTCAGTTCTTTCAGCTGATCGAAGTTGTTGTCTTGAAGTTTCTTCTCTACTTCAGTGAGTCTCTTCTTCACATCTTTGTAATTCCGAAGAGTATTAGTATACTCAGTCAGCAGAACTTGTTCTCTGTCCTGCATTCCACTTAGAAACATTCGCCGCCAATCAGGTTCATCGTCTTGTGCCGTTGCCTTCTCCACGGGATCAACTTTGGGACTATTCTCTGTCTCAGATGAAATTTCCTTAGCATCAATTTCTTGCTGTTTCCCAAGACTCTCTGAAGAACTATCTGCCTTGTTACTCGCCTGGTGTTGGCTGACCTCCTGATTTTCAGTGGTACTATTCTGATCAACTGTTGCTTTTTCATCACCATTGGCAGGATTCAGAATCTTCTCCTGTTCTTTGAACTCTTTTGGAGATTTATTTTCCACAGGGGTTGCCTCTTCCATTTCTAAGGAACCAGTGACCTTAACTTCATTTCCTGACTTAACATTGTTTCCCAGTGAACCGGTGGCCTTAAGTTCATTATCTCCATGTACACCATTTTCCGGTGAAGCAATGACCTCAAGCTTTTTATCTGATGTTAAATCACCTTCTACAGTACCAACCTTAAGCTCCTTGTCTGAATTTACAGCATTTTCTACCAAACTGGTGACCTTAACCTCATTTCCTGACTTAACATCATTTTCCACTGAACCGGTGGCCTTAAGTTCATTATCTGTGCGTACAACATTTTCTGGTGAACCATTAACCTTAAGCTTGTTATCTGATGTTAAATCATCTTCTACAGTACCAACCTTAAGCTCCTTATCTGAATTTACAGCATCTTCTACCAAACCGGTGACTTTAATAAGGTCCTTGTCTGACTTTACATCATTCAATGACACATTGTCTTCATTCAATGGAGCTTGTCCTTCAGGCTTATGCCTTGATTCAGCTTGCCCAGATGCATTCCTTTCCGTCTGTGATAAATCTTTGACCTTAACCTCTTCAAATAGCATCTCATTTTGTACTTCCTCTGAGAGATGGTCGAGATTACTCCGTGCTTCAGTGAAATGAGTTTGGAGATTGCTGTTCTGATCTTCAACAACTTGGCTTAGATCCTGTACTTGATGCATCTTTTCTTCCATTTCTCTCAGTTGGTCGTTCAATCTATTTTTGTCCTTGATCAGACTCTCCTTATCACCTTCCAGAGTTCGAATCTGGTCTTGAAGCTCATCGGTTTCAGTTCTCAATCTCGTCACCAGGGCAGTCTGAGATGAAACTGCAGTTTCCAAGCTGATCACTTTGTTCACAAGCTCATCAATCTTCTCGGCCATTTCTGCCACGCTCAGAGATGTTGAGCCGGCTTGGAAGTGCTCTTTAATGTTGTTCTGTAATGACTGCAACTCCTCTCTCCTCTGAGTCAATCTGTCCTCTTCTTCTTCCAAGTCCTTTGTTTCTGTTGCAATTTTTATATCTCTTTTAGCCCTTGGCTCTTTGGAATTGCTCTGATCATAATGGAACTCATCCATAAGAGAGCCTAACTTGGCCTTGACATCCTTTATCCTTTTGGATTCAATTCTTGTTCCATCAAGTGATCTCTCCTGCTTCTCTTCCAACTGTGTCAATGCCTCTTGGCATGATTTAATAGCAGCTTCTGCCATCAAACGGCGAGCTTCACTATCTTCAATAACTATACCTTCTCCAAGTTCATCTTGCAAGATGGAAACTCTCTCTTGCAACTCCTGGATCTGCTCCTCAGTTTCCCAGTACCTAGCAATGGCATTATCATAAGAGCTCTTCACAAACTCTTTCACAGTTTGTAGTGCCAGAATCTGTTTCTGGAGTTTGTCAACCTCTTCGAGTGCCTCCTTTCTGCTCAATCCAGATTTAGGAGGAGCTTTAGAATTAGCAGCTGTTGTGGCTGGCTTCTTGGACTGAAATTTCTTTGTGGCTGTTGCTGTTGTCACAACACTTCTTAAATCTTTAAGGGGAGGCTTTGGAATATTTTGTTTGAACCCTTCTGGTAGTTTTCTCGGAGGCCTCGGCAATCCATCATCATCATCATCATCCATGAACGGGACTCGATCCGGAAAGACAGAAGCAATGGTGTTGTTGGCATTCTGCAACTCTGTTGATAGGTGATCATATCGTTCAGCTAAAGCTCGGTAAGCCTTGTATGACTCCTCCACAAAGTTTATGAGCTCTGGTCTCTTCTTGTAATACATTTCTGCTCTCTTGGCAAAGGAGTCTCCATCTTCCTCTATCAGCTTCAGAACTTTTGCCACTTTTTCCTCCATATCTGCAGTTTTGCTTAGATCATTTTAGTTTATAATTTACAGAAAGCAAACGGGCATCCATCAGATAAAAACATATAGGATTGTGGGGAGCATCTCTTCTAAAATCCTAAAATCATAGGAACTGACTTCAATAGGTTCAATAAAGTGCAAGCTTTTCTAATTTCTCAAATCAGTATCATGTTTTTTTTTTTTTTTTTCACAAAAATAAAAAAAAAATGAAACTATACAAAATCATCAGCTTGAAAAATAATAATAAATTGGAAAGCATTCCTTCAAAAACATGAAAAAAAGAAAGAAAGAAAAAAAGAATGAAGTCATTCTCTGCCACAAATTGGACAAAAACTGTGAATTGCAACATTGGATTTTTGGAGTATAGAAGACTTCATCCCAAAAGCTGTATTAAATTTAAAAAGTGACAGACAAAGTGTAAACCTTTTGAGTAGTTGAGGCCGGGTTTTGGAAATAAAAGGATACACAGAGAGAAGCATATTCAAAGTCATATATAAAGAATTAAACCTTGAGCATATAACACAAGATCAAATCTTCCTTAAACCTCCACTGATATACAACTAAATCTTCTGATTACAGACAAACATATATACAGATTTTATGTTTCATGTAAGGCAAACATAATTTGAACGTTTAGTTCAATGATGAATTGATCATCCAAAGCTTATATATATCTAAACCATTTACTTTTTTCTCTCCCATGAATACGTACAAAAACTCCATCAGAATCTCAATCTGGCATTTGTCCAGCCCAGAAAAGGGAGAGATGAACATGATTTTTAACATGAGAAAGAACATAAGATCATAAACTCACCTTGGAGGTTTTGCTCCATCCATTTTGATTGCTTTGTTCTGATGTGGCTAGCCCACCACCATGAGTATGCATTGCTTGCAGCTCTCTGCAACATATTACCTCCTTCTTCTTCTTGTTCTTTGTCACCCTTTTCCCCTTAGTCCTTGATATTGAGATATCAACAACAACGTGGGAACCAAAAGCATGCAAACCGTGTTTTCTCTCCTTTTACTCTGTCTATCTATCTATCTGTTAAACATGGGAAAGAGAAGACATGGATTCCATGACATGACACAGCATGACCAAAGAGAATGTCAATAAGAAAAGAAAAAATGAAGAGGAAAAGAAAAGAATAATCAAAGGAGCATAGAGAAAACACAAGGGAGAGAGAGAAAACGTTAGAAACTAAGACGTTGTGCTAATTATGGGGTGATGGAGGGGAGCAAAGTTCGCACGAATTTAATGTCCGAACCTTCCCTTTTAGAAAAAGCGCTTAACAAAATAATGCATTGCCACTGCATGACATGAGCAATCACCCACGTGCCCGTGCCACACTGTCCAGCTTTGCCACCTGAGTACTACTGCTCCTTTTTGCTTTAAACTCATTTTTGATTTCTCTTTTTCTTTAATCGTTTCTTTTTTTTTTTTTTCAATTTGTTGTCAGTGTATTTAGGATTAAAAAGGTGGTGAGTTTTTCTTTTTTAATATTATTATAATTGTGAGGTTTATGAGTTTCATATTTGTGAAAGGAAATATTTCAAAGAAAGAAAGATGTGAAAGAAACATAGTATTTAAAAGAAGCTTTGTGCCTGTTCGGCATAACCAAAGTTTCTACACCATAATCAAGTTAATTATTAGACAATGACTATACTTTGATTTAATGATCGTGATAAGAAATTTAAAAGTGATACAATAGTCCTAAAAAATGTACATAATGTATTTTGATTTTTAAGAAATTGTGAATAAAGTCTTTCTCATGTAAAGGAAGCTACATCTATGTACCAAAAAAAAGGAAGCTACATCTAATGTGATTTATATCCAATGTCTAAAAAATAGAATAATTGATATCTAATTTCTTAGACTACATCTAATGTCTAATTTTATTTTATTTTTTGCGGGGATAATGTCTAAAAATCAGAATAATTGATATCTGTGATTTTATTGGAATCAAACCAAATTTTTTATATTCTTACAAATTAACGTGTTCCTTACCAGATCTTTTTAAGAACAAATTAGAGATTTATTCTAATTTTTCAATCCTAAACTAACATATTATCGAAATGTATGATAACTTTTCCTCCTCTTGAAAAAGCTACTCTCAATCCAGTAAGTTCCTTGATTTTATCGTACGAAAAAGGTTGCTTATAAAAGCTGTAATGTGAGGGTGGCGGTGGGCGACTTTAGTGGCGAAAAGTTGACACAGTTTTACAAAGCTTGAGAGGATGCATCAAAGTGAAGCGCCCCAAATAGAAAATTCTGTATTTTCTGTTACTTTTGGAGGCATGTTCTGCTCACTACTTTGGCCAGCAATGTCACCATAAATAGAAAATTGTATCTTAAAATATTGTTTTATATCTTTGATTAGTAAATGGGTACTATTTTGAGCAATTTTGTTCTTCGTTTCTTCTAACTGCATTGAATATTTGGAAACAAAAAATTCATCTTTTTGGAAGAGAATCTTACCTATCTTCCTACACTTATACAATTAAGTCAATGTTTGAACCTATTTGACTTGTGTTAATTTGGCAAAAGCTAATATGAAACTTTTTTCAGAAATTTAATTCCTGAAAATTATATGTATATTTGTGTAAACAAGAATATTTGATGTTTATGCGATGCAATTCTGAATAGGCCTTTCTCCTATAAAACATAGAAAAATTTACCCATTTGCATTATTTATTTATTTTATGTTAAAATTTGTAATGTTTGCACAAAACTTAATTTTCGTTTTTTTTTAAAGCTAAGACCGTGTAAGTTTAAGTGAAATTTTTAGAAGAAATTTAACATTTGCATTATTTATTTGTTTCATGTTAAAATTTGTAATGTTTGCACAAAAATTGATTTTCATTTTTTTCTTTTTTAATATTAAGACACTGTAAGTTTAAAGCTTTGTTTGGTATTGTTGTGACTTTTTAAGAGCTGTTGAGCTCTTTGAGCTTTCTAAAAGCTGCTCTCAAAAAGTTATAGTAATACTGTTTGATAAAATAATATAAAAATTATTTTCAATAATCAAAAGTCATAAAAGTAGTATTTGGTAAAGTTACACTTAAAATCTAAAATGATTATAATAGATATAAATATTAAATAGAATAATTTTCACTTTTAATATTATTAATAAAAGTAAGGTTATATTAATCTTTTAAATTTTAGAAAGTGCAAGTTAATTCTAAAAAACACTTCAAGAGGGTTCTTGGGAGCACCCCTTGACTTTTAAAAGCCAGAAACAAAAGCATTCCAGCTTTTTGGTTTACTAAATAGAAAAAAAAATTTGACTTATATTTTTCATAAACTAGAACACATCTTCATAGAACACTAGACCTAAGTGTAATTTTTAGAAGAAATTTAACAAATACTACTATTTTAATATACGAAAAATACGCTACTTAATTATATAACGGACTCATTTTATACAACGGACTCATTAGTGGGAGCTTTTTTAATTTCCATGAAAGAAGAACAAAAAAAAAAAGATAATTTGATACACCAAAAACCATAAAAAAAACACAATTTGAGAAACGGGGAAAGTTAGAAGTCCACATAGTTTCCCTCGATTGCCAGTAAAATAACAGCTCAACAAATTAAGCAACAGGGACATCTAACAATATTGATTTTTCGGTTGCCCGACTTTTAAACAATAACAAAAACCGACAACCAACCCATGGCTTTATCAGGCATAACCTTCAAAAACAAAATCTGCACAGCCTTTTTTTCCGCCCTTAAATATGATAGGAAGATAACTTCATTGTTTTAACCATACAGATACCCTCGCGTAATTAATGGTCAAGATTAATTTTCTTTTTTTTATTCGATGGTTAAGATTAATTCTTGTGTTTTGATTTTTTAAAATAAAAAATAAAATATTTTTTCAAGTTAAAGAATTTGTTTATAACTAAATATTAACCAATCATTGGTAAAAGAAAAAAAAATCAATTTTAATGATTTATCTAACCTTAGGGCATTGGTTAAAGAATCAATAAAAAAAATTAAAAAAGGTAAAATTGTGAAGTTTTCAATGCATTCATGAATTGAAAGAACACTAGTTTTAATTTACAGTTGGTGTAAAAAAATTTTACATTGTCAATCACTATTACATATATGTGTGACTTTTGAGACATTTATTAGAAGAGTCAAACACTTCTAAGTGACATGGCAATTTTTTTGTTTCATCTGCAAATTTTCATTGATTAATAATCAAAGGCGATAGGCTATTTACAATTGGTACTAGGGGTGTTCAAAACTGAATCAACACAAATAAAAAATTGAAACCAAGCCAAAAAAATTAAAAAAAAACTGATAGAAAAAAAAATCAAGTAAAAAAAATCTAATGGATCGGTTTGGTTTTCGATTTTGAAATTCAGAACCGATCCGAATCGAACCAAACCAACGTGTACAATTAGATAATATTTGTTATACCCTTGTACTTAACTGCATGTCGAAAAACACCTCGTGACACCCCCAAAACACAAAGAGCCCTAACTCTTTAACTTATTCCTCATTCCTCACCCTAAGAGGCGGAGCCTCTCACTCTACCACTTCTTAATTAATGTCTTCTTTATGGTGCAGCACATAGATCTTTCTCTCATAGCCTTTGACTCATGGCAACTCTACTATGCTTCTTACTCTCTCCTTTGTCTCAGCTTCAATAATTCTTCGTTTCCCCACTATTTTGCTATCACAACTTGCTCTCTTTCTCAGCTTGAGTTCCCTAGGAGAGCCTAAGAATCGCCAACGTAGCAGCTGTTGGAAGCAGAGTGCACTTTGGGACACAAGCAGCAAAATCTCCATGGCTAGATTTAGTGAAGCGAGACTCCAAAGGGCAGAGGAAGGCAGTGGGTTCCCAAGGTCTTCGTTGATGCTCTCTCTAGACGCCCCACAAGCCCCTTATTATTGCTTCATGCCTTCATCCTCATATTTCAGATTTCCTTATTACATTGCATATTCTCAATATATTATCAACTCTTTGTATTTTAGAATCATAACTTCATAAGTAGTTTTTATTTTTGGCCTTCTTATAAGTAATGAATTTAGAACACTATGTTTGAGATTGTATAGTTGCTAACTTCTGATATTGATTGTTTTTTGGAGTTTTGTTCCTATTTTCATTTTAGGCTTTAAAGTGTTTTTGGGCATAGGTCATTTTTCTTTTCTTTTCTTTTCTTTTTCCCCATTGGCGAGACCATAGTTTGATCCCAATAGCTTCTGTCTTAGTTAACAAATCAAGGTACTTATAAATCGAAAACTAAACCAAACCAAAGCCATTTAAATTCGGTTCGATTCGATTTAGTTCGGTTGGATAGAATGAACCCAAACTGATTGGATGATCTTATATAAGAATCGATTGTTTTGGTTCAATTGAAAATTTGTCCAAAATCGAACCAAACGGGACTGCAAACACCCGCAACTAGTACAACAGAACATGATTCAACATAAGCCAAGTCTAAGATTATATCAAACAAAAACTATACATCGTAGCTATTAAGCAACAGAAATAGACGATTCTGCCACATACTAGAGATATACATGATAATAAAGATGTGCTTATCAGATCTCTGATCTAGGTTTGTTTGAAGCACTTTCAACTATTTTTAAAACAAGTTATATAGTAAAAAGGTGTCTAACACAAAATAACAAACCATTAACTAAGCATCACACTAGCCTTCATCGCAGTATGCCTCATCTAATTAACAACCATAAACCATAGTAGAACACCAAAATTAGAGACCATATGCCTCAACAAATGTGCCGTCACCATAAGAACAGAAAAACACTTAATCAACAACCATTAGAAGAGGTCGATCTATCACTTGATACAACCACAATCCTTTGATCCAGCTTAACATAATAACCATCATGAGAACTACGTTCATTCACAGCCTAGACGTTGCTACTATCAAGAAAAGAATTGTCGATGGGATATCAACAAACCATCATACAATGGAGCATATAGGGATAACAGAACACCAAAAAAGGGAGGGGGTCACCAAAAATTGCCATGGAGAAATTAAGCCACCTTCATGGGGACCATCAACCCTTTAAACAGATTAGAGAGAGAGAGTGAGGGGGTGGGACTAGTGCTGATAGGGTGAGAAAAATAAGAAGTGGAAGGGTGGGAGATCTGCGACACTGCACTAGGGTTTATCAAGTAACATAACAATCGATAATTAATTTTTTATTAAAAAAATTATATTCATATATATCTTCAGCCGGAGGCAATTTTGTTCCATATGGTCGAGCATTAAATATAAACATCTCTTTTAGCTGGAATTTAAACTATGATTTGTCACATTATCGAAGACTGGCCTCTTCTATTAGACCCAATCTTAGTTGATTAATCCACATATTATTTTTTACTTTCTTTTCCTTCCTTTGAACTCAATTAAAGAAGAAGAAAATAGTAAACTACCATGGTCTTTTTTACATTTATATTATGTTCTGTTTGCTGTCTTTCTATCTTATTTCCTTTTAATCCTCGCATGGCACAACTGGCTTCTTACAATGCCTTATAACTTCGAGGTCAAAGTCCAGTGTTTTTTTATAACTTCATGCAACGATAGGAAAGAGGCAATTACATAGAAACAGAAAAATTAAACAAAAAAATATAATATAATATAATAAACAATGGGGAAGTGGCGGAGACAACCAAATTCTCTTATCATAGCGTATATCGTCATGCACAAGATGTGGAGAAAATATCACTTTTATGAATTCCAATTCCTTATATTTATGTTTTTTCAAGCAATGGCAAATTGACAGCAAAATACTTGCATAGTCCCAAATAGATTTCACCCAAATAATACTGCCATGTGTGCTTATAAAAAATTTTCGGCACCATAACGTCACAGCCACACATTAAATAAATAAAGTCAAGCCTCAATCAAGGCTCCAAAAGGAAGAAAGTGCCAATTTCTGATCAAAACGTTCATTATGCTCTCATTTCTTCGTATGTGGTTCATCTTGGCACTTTGCACCGCACCTTCGTGCTGTCGGTGGTCCAACGCATTATATGCCAGCTTTCATAAACGGTTTGTGCACAATTTTCAGACGTCAGGAATTGGTAGGGACGGAAAAAAAAAAAAAAAGAATTACTGCAAAATGGATTCATGAGGAACTACCAACAACATGAATAGAGTTAATCAGATTTGAGTTGCAAAGATCGATAAGTAATCTCTGCATGTTCCATTTCCAATTCTCCACATGCCACAATCGTTCTGAATCAGAGCTCTCTCATGTTATTCCCTATTATGATAATATCATATTATGAGAAAAATAGACATTTTTTTTTATGAACATAAATTTTGTTACTAAAAAATTATATATATATATATTTCACTTTTATGTTTGCCTCTCTTATAAAACTGTTATATTAGTGAATATTGCATGAAAAAATCTAATCCAATCATTCCAAAGGCAAGCTCATCAACCACGCAATAATTCATGTCATATCTTCATCGAGTATATCTCTATATCTCAAGTCAAGTATATATTAATTAGATTTTTTTCCTATTTCATAATAAGAGAGTACACTTAAAGATAATTAGTGAAAAATATGAATAAACAATGTCAACATAAAATACTTGATTATTATAAATGTATTCAATGGTCATGAGTAATTCAGTGAAGTGGAAAAATATCTCATCTTATTCAAAATATGCCTCGTAGTCCTCCATTAAAATTTCATATTCACATGGAATTTTCTTCTTTTGTGATTGATATAGTAGTGATTGACCATAGAGTATTTTCTAGACCGCAGTCATTTCAACTAAAGCTTTTTATCATATCAGAGGAGAAGAGGATTCTATGTACAAAAATACATTGGTGGCATGGATTATTTTGCCTCCCCTACTCCTAGAAGTTTGTCAGAAAGGTCCATAGTCATAGAAGACGTAGTAGTTTTCTAAGCTTTAAAATTCTGAAGAGAAGCCAGCCATCGTTCCACGTAATTCATTCCAGCTGCATATTCAAACAGCATTCCGAAAAAAATAAGTACGGATGGCAAATCTCTAGTTTCTCAAAATGGCAGATACAAATAGCATCTCAAAATTGAATTCATAGTATATTAATAGATAAATGCATCAGCAAATCATAAGAAAAGAATAGAGCTGTGAATTGTGAATGAGTGTTTTTACTCCACTCAATTCCGACCCTAGTATAGAGCAAACAGAGTCACCATCAATATTTGAAACTTACAACAAGGACAATAATAACCAAGTCTTGTCCCGCTATGTAGGATCGGCAAACAGTACAATTGAAACTTACAAGACACTTCCCTAATTTTGATTTGTACCAACAGCTCAATTGAAAATGGCAGGTTCTTATTTTAAACACAATAATACCCAACACAAGTAACATGCAATTGTTACAAGTTCAATCAACTTGGTCCGAATGTCCTATGCTTTAAGATGACCAAAAACGTACAGCAGCCAAACAAAAAGATCTAGCAAACAATAACTCATTTTCCATAGACAAGAAACAGTTCTAAGTCAGGCTGTTCTACTTAACATGTCTAATTAACATAAAATCATATAGTATCCTCCAATCTTCTATTTCCATTTATTATAGAAACAAATTGCAGGGTCGAATTAAAGATCTGCAGATCCCACTCAACAGGCCAGAAGATATTGTGCTCAACAGTCAAACGCAATGTAAGCAACCCATAAATCAGACAAAGGCTAAAAATGAGAGAAAAGAATGCAGCCACTAAAGATATTCCGGACCATATACTAAGATTGGAATCAATTTCTTAGTGAATTACTTCTATCGAATTAAGGTCTTGAATCACCAAAGAAATTCAGCAATCATTTGACTGCAGCTTAAATAGTATGGAATTTATGTCCTTAGATCAGACTGTGATGTTACTTCGGTGCATAAATTATCTCTATCATAAAAGCAACTTGGTTAAATTGATTTACTGCCTTATCAAAAATTTGCGTTAAGACTTCTATTATATTATAGAATAAGAATTGATTATGAGAAAGAAGTACAGGGTAGGAGGACCAGGAAATCTCCTGTAACAGAGCAAGATGCCACAAACAAAGAAAGCAAAGAAAATTAGCTCAGAAAGGCAAGTCCAGTCAAATCAGACAGGAAAGCAGCCACAAAATGAAGAAGCCAAAACCCGCGCGCGCACGCACAAAAACACATACACGAGCACGCATGCACAAACCCGCATAGACACAAAAATGAACATTCCCTCCTAGAATATAGATGGATACATCTGAAAACAATCCTAGGGAAAAGGGGAAGATTTTCTCCTATGCATTTCGATTTTGTGAGACAGAGGCCCCAATCACCATTGCACTTATACTTGCTTAGCAGTGTATACCTAATTGTCAAGCATCAGAATAACAGAATCACAAATACAATAACCATGATCATAATGACGGATACATTTCTTCATCAGAATCATCAACAGCAAGGCCAATCCAAATCAGAAATTATAGATTATTCTCTACCAACATAATTTATAACAAACACATATAAAGCACCTTTACAAATATTCTTTGTCCTCAAAGAACGAGCATAAAGAAGTCAATCAATTAACAACTCATAAAATGTTAAGGAAATCAAATCATACATTTCCAAGCACACGTAGTAAATCTTACCAGAAGAAAATTCATTTGGGAGGTTCTTGATGGCACTCATAAGCTCATTATTTGAACCCTCCACCTCCTTGCAGCCAGGTCTATAACAAGGAACCAGCACGGCAAAACTATTATCCGACTCATCATCACTCTGAAAATCAGAGCCGTGAGGCTCCAACCACCCAATGGACCAGTCAGAGTCATCAGATTCAGAGCCAGACAAGCAGCCACCACCATCAGATGGGACCAACACAATATCATGCTCCCTATCAATCCTCCTCTCTTCCCTGCTCTGCCATTTCCTTTTAACCTTCCTGTGGGGTGGAGCTAGCTTTGTTCCCTTCACCAAAGGGAACTTCACAGCCTCTCGTTCCTTCATGGGAAAACCCCATTCAGAGGATGAACTCAGAGGGGAGCCATTGGAAACTGGCTCTTGCTCCTTGCCACCCCACAACCACCATGACAAACGTGTCAAAGAGACAGCCATACTTTGCAATTCCACTAAGCGTGTTCAAAGCTTAAAGGGTTACTCTTTTGGAAGCCAAAGATTTGTGAAAGAATGAGGGAAAAGCTACACAGACTTGAAGGCCAAGAAATTTGAGAGAGCGGAGAGCCAGTGGTTTCTGCCTGTTGCAGTAACCACTATATTAGGAAGTGATCAATTCATCAACAAAAGAGGAAAAAAAAAAAAATCAATTGAAAAAATGGGGCATAGATAAATTCGACCCAACAAAGCCATTAATATCAATAACTGACAAAAGCCAAAAGCTTTAAAAAACAAAGCAAAAGCATGAATGTAACAGACACAGAAGCAGTAAATTTGTCAAGGTTTCCTCAAATATCAAACCCAATTCAGCAAGTTGAAGAACTTAAGCCTAGATTAACTGATCCATTTCCCAAAATGGAATGTCAGCCAAAAAAAAAAAAAGATTCTTTCATGATTTCAATAAGCCTACTTCATCAAATTGCCAAAAATTGTCTCAAACATATAACGCACCCCCCAGAAAAGCACAAAAAGTTCATCATCCGAATTCCAAAAGAATAAATTTTATCTCTTTTTTTATTAATTCCCAAAATATTTTTAAAAATATCCACAATCAACCCCAAATTTCAATCACAATGACCCAGTCATAATCATTCTACTGAATGCAAAATCCAGAAGAAGACCCTAATCAAAACCAGTAGTGCATAGCAAAATAAAAACTTTGGAGTAAAGACCTTTCCCTTAGGGTCAAAATCGGGAATTCACCCACACTCAAAAACGATCAACGAGTCACCGGAAACATCCCAAACTCCTGGCCGGAAAAAAAATAAAAAACCGAACCGCAAAAGGAAGGAAATTAATCGGAGCAAAAAAAAAAAAAAAAAATCTCCGGCGACAATGCGATGACTCAGTGAGTCAAATTCGAAACCCTAACTCGCCAACTCTCACTCTCTCTAATCGTGTTCCTCTTACTGATTCTGTTTCTGGGTGCACTGAAGCAGACCCATCGACACTGAAACTCCGTCTTCATCCGAATTTATACAGCTGCTTATGTGTTCTTTTGCGCCTTTTTCATCCGACGGTTGAGATTGAACCTGTTCTAATGATGTAGGGCCACGGAGAGGGGTCTCACCGTGCACCTCATTGGTTTTAGAATAGCCCTGGGCCTATCGTAGTGTGCGGTGGTTAATATTTTTTTAAGTGGTGACAGGATATGGGACGTTGATTTGTGATGAGAGAGATAATAACCGTCCAAATCTGCTGACGTGGTTGACCACAACCCCAATCATGGGATGCTGTGCGGTCCATCTGGTTGACACGTGTAAATAATGTTAGCCTATGAATATTGAGAATATGAATAATAATTATAATAATTAATGGCAGCATCAACTATTTTTGCTATTTTTTTTTATATTAACAATAATGGAATTAAGGGTGCATTTTTTTCATATTTTAAAAAAAATAATTTTAAAATTTAAATTTTATATATAATTAAAAATATTAAAAATTAATTTTTTTTATAAATTATTTGTTTCAATTGCTCCAAAAAAGTTAAAAATAATTTTTTTTAAGAATTGAATTATTTTAAAAAAATTATCCAAATATATAAAAATTAATTTTTTTAGTAAAAAAAAAAGTGATTTTTTACTTCAAAAAAGTATAAATAAATGCACTTTGAATCCTTAATCTCATATATATGATCCAAATTCTTTGTTATTAGATCACTCTTAGTAGTTTAAATCTATGATAATATATAATTAATTATATATATAAAAGTATATTTAAATTAAATTTAATTAAAGTTTAATTGTTATGTATTGATAATATAAATACTATCATCTACTCAAAATTTATATTTGTAAGATATTTAAAATAATAGATAATTAAATTAAATATGTTTACTTATGTGGTAACACATAATTTAAAATCTGTATAATTTTTTTTTAACATCAACCATACATTAAACCAATAATTAATGTTATAGTTATACTAGTAATTATTAAAGGAATAACGAATTTCTAATTATTGGATTAAATTAAATGAGTCGTGTTTTTCGTTATTAGTTTTTCCATTTGTCAACTACTAGTATCATTTAGTTGGGAAATCATCCATTTTTATTGTGAAAATTAGCAACAATAAAATGTTTTAAAATGTCATCGCAGATAAAACTCTACAAAGTTAAATGAGAAACGAATTCAAGTTTACCTTCTCTAAACTAACTTCTCTATCAAGCAGGAATGTGTTTGCCCGGTTGCAAACATCAACGTCAACCATGCATTTTACCATTTTATATAAAAGTTGATCAGTTTGTAATTATTAAAATTAGAAAATGATAATCATTTTTCTGATTTTGATTGTTACAAAAAGAACCACTTTTAAAATTAACCTTATAGACCATAAATAAACAACCATAAGTATTATGATTAATTTCAAGCGAATAGAATTAATTTTTGAGAATTCGAAATTTTAATTAATCAGAGACACCTAGAGAAAAGCAAAGATAGACAAAAAAGATAATTTATTGGTGACCATTTTCTCGGATAGTATTCGGAAGTTGCATTAGACAAATCATTTTCATGGTTAAGAAGGCACGAAACACCTTAGTAAATTGAACCCCAAAGTTCTACGAAAATGATTAAAGTCAGTCATCAGTTTTTCTACGGCCAAACTGAAAGTGGGTGTACATGGAGTAATCAATACTCAAAGAATATAGAATATGGATAAGTAATCTGCAAAAGATGGCATAGCCATACAGGGCGCTGCTGCAACGCGCTTCACTGGTGCATCTCGTGATTAAAGCGTATTCGATGGTTAAGATGGGAGAGGTATATTAATGTATCAATTATATATGATATGGATTTAATTTGAATATCTTGTTAGTATAAAAAATTTTTACACAGACATTCAATTATATATTGACACATTAACAAAAGTCTTTGACATAACCACCCACTATTTGAATGGTCATGCAAATGGAATATTTTGATTGGATGACACAGAAAAATTTTTATATCACAAGACTCCAATTAAACTCATATAATATATTATAATAATATATTAATTTTAAAAAATCTAAAAATATAATTAATTATATTTTAAAAATTAATTTTTATATATTAATAATATAAAAATTTAATTTAAATGCATAAATAATATAAAATAATTTTATATTATCAATTAATAAAAATGATAAAAAATACCAACTAATATAAATAATCACCTATTATAATGAGAGATTTACTATGATTTCTTATTTTCTTCTATTTCTATTAGTTGATAGTGTAAAATTATTTTATATTATCAGTGCATATTAATTAAATTTATAATATAAAATAATTTTATATTATCAGAATAATATTACACTTATAGATAATATAAAATTATATTGATAAAATAAAATTATACTGATAAAATTTTTATAATTTTTAAAAATTAATTTTTATATATTAATAATATAAAATTATATTGATAATATAAAATAATTTTATATATCAATAAAATAAAATTATATTGATAAAATTTTTTTGATTATATTAATAGTATAAAATTATTTTTTATTATTAATATAATTTTATATTATTAATATATAATAATTAATTTTTAAATTTATTTAATTATTTTTTGAATTTTTTAAAATTAAATATTATTATAATATATTATAGATGATTGATATATCAATATATTTTAAAATTTTACTATCAAATTATAAGGTGCATTAGGCTCTTAATCGGTGAAAAGTACTGTAGATAGCACCGCCATATGGATGACAAGTGTTGACGTACCAAAAAAGTTAAAAAAAGATGCTTTCAACATTCAATTTTTCTTAGAACTAGCTCCCTCAATATTGACTTTTGTTTGGCTCTCTTCTTTTTAAAGATTAAAATCATTACAGTTTGGGTGACGTTATTGCCCTTGATGATGGGAACATTCAAATCATTGAGTTGCGAGAATTGATGTTTTGAATATAGGGTAAGTAAGAGAAGGGACGCACAAGTACTGAACGCGATGTGAGATATATTAAAAAATAAAAAATAAAAAAATATTTATATAATAAGTTTTATATAATTATTATTATTTTTATTTAATTTTTTTTAGAAACTTATAAATGTGAATAATACATACATTAGTAAATTTTGTAAAAAAAAAAAAATTTATCGGTGTATACACCATTTATACTTGTAAATTTTGTTAAAAAAAATTATTAGTATTTTTCAATAATAATATATATATATATATATATATATATATATATATATATATCATTTTATTCACTTTTTTTATATATATCTCATATTATATCCCAAAAGATGCAATTTTTCAAACATTTTTCATTGAATAATAAGGGAGGCTCACGTATTTATGTTGTTACACAAGATCCAATATAGCGATCATTAATATTGACATCGATCTACTAATTTTATGCATAGCTCTTTTAAAGTCTTTAAATGGTGTTTATTTTTATCTGTTTTTGTTTTGTGTTATATTTTTATTGATAATTATAAAAGAGTTTAATTATAATATACTAATCAATCACATTTTTTTATTTATATGATTATTCAAATAGTAAATATAAAATTTAACTATATTTATTAATATAATAATATATAATTAGATGATAATATAATATTTTTTTATATAGATAGTATATATAAATTAAATACATTATAAAAATATCCCTTTTTCTTTTGTAAAAACAACAAATCTTGTTTTTATTACTTATTTTATAAAATTTTGAAAAAAAAAGAAAATGACATATATGTCAACTAAAAATAAGAACAAAAAATAATAAAATAAAAACAAAAAACAAAATAATACTTTTATTTTTCTCTTGGGGGCATTTGGTATGAGGAAATATTTTCATATTATAAAAAATGTGAAAAATATTCCCATATTTGGTAAGGGCTTTAAATCACCCTCAAAATATTTTAACACCCATGGGAATGGAAATTTAATATTCTTACGAGAAGAGAATATTTACTATAATGAAAAAAATTAAAATATTATTGTCACCATCCAAAACCACCTATTGCCAATCATTGCCCACCACTGACCGACCGACCACTTATCGCCACTTCCATCAAGGATAATTTTGAAAATTTATTAAATATTTTTAAAAATTTAATTTACATATCAAATATGCATAAAATATCAAAAAAGTTATTTCTAATAATAGTATTCCTAAAAATAAAAATTCATTGTGTCTCTTGAACGGCTCCAAAGTAATATTATTCTATGTTAAGATTAACTAATTCATTGTGTTGCTAATAACACGCAACCCAATTACACATTCTATGTAAAGGAATTTCAATACAGTGATGGAACTTGAGGGAAAGTTTCTGGGGTCGAAGTGTGTAATGGAACTTAAAGAGGCTTGCGATAAAGGTTTAAGTTTGTCGAATTAGAAGTTGTGTTGTAAATGACCATGGAATCATAGAAGTTCCGCCATTGTTTAATAGTTTTTTTTATTGGTTTTAAATATGTGCTTAAGAAAATATTCAGCCAAATCAAGTTTCTGCTAGACATGCTATTGAAAATATAAAACAAAATATTAGGAGTAATTCCATGAGTTTGTCCTTCCTATACAACAACAATTGCTGAAAAAAAATTAATTGCCAGAAAAATTATGTCAGATTTATGGCTTGTGTGATGGGGAAAAATGGTTCAATCGATATGCCATTGCCTTCACTGGAATTTTTTTATATTATCTATTGTTGTTGTTGACTTCTTCCAATAACACCATTATGTTCAAAATATAGTATTATGCGTGGTTGTACTGTTTATTCGTGATTGGTTATCTGTGGATCAATTATACAAACGAAAAGCTGAAAAAGAATGAGAACAGGAGCATTAAAATAATCCAGGTTGAACTTGGATAAAGCCACCTACTGGGGATTGTTGCCATTTCATTTTTCTTATTGAAGAATGTCAGTTTGCTTTAGCACTAATAAAATTATGTTGCGGAAATTATTGACAAAGCCTTGACTAAATGCACCAAGAATCTAAGGCTCTAATTAACTGACTTTCTTATCTTATTTTTTAGGCCATATCTAACCACACAAACAAATTCAAAAAATGATCAAAGACTAACATGGGACCAAGGGTGAAAATTAGAGAATAATGCATACACTGTATAGCATCTATGATTAAGGGTGTGATTGAAAAGAAAAAGAAAAATGCTATGAAATGAGCACAATCATGACAATCACTCTCTGGGAAAAGCAGAATTAAACTTTTCCTAATGGCAGATTAAAAGGGTTTACATCCCATTTTCAGAGACAAAAGTATATCATCATTCAATTACAAATCAATCATGTTATCGTATTACCATTTTCTTTATTTTCCCTCACTCTCTTACTTACTCATCCTTCCACTAATCAAACCGGGTAGAATTGTTCACTTAACCGTTGGAACAATTGAAATTCTAAAATGGCTTATCTTTAAAGAAGTCCTCTCTTTAATGTCTAGTTATTTCCCATATCTCTATTAATTATGAAATTGATTATGGGCCTTTCCATGTATTGATCTTGTCTTTTTCGCTCATCGAGTCATATTGCACATTTTCATACTACGATAGTATCCTATGCATTGATTTTGCTGAAGGTTACCTTTTATGTAAAGCAGTTTTTACAAGATTAACTCAACCACCATTTTTGTTCAATTTTGTTTCTTTCCTTTGAAGTGCTGTATTTTAATTAGTTAATGGTAAAAAGTACCTCCATGGCCACAAATTCTAACTCTTCATTTTGCAACCATCGCCACCATCGCACAATTTAAAATCAACATTTTTTTTTTTTTGGGACAAAGATAGATATTTCATTTCTTTGATATAAAATAGTACAAGTTGAGGTCCATCAGGACAACAAGCATACAGAAAGAAAGGGGTAAACCCATAGCACTGCTAAACAGCAAGTACAATATTAACTAGAATAAATCTTAGGAAAGCAAAGACAAGGGGAGTCTATGGATCTTTTACTCCTCAGCCAGACTCAATGCTGTTAACATATGTCTTGAGGTGGACAATTTCTGCCCTCAAAAACTTTCTCATTTCTTGCAAGCCATAGTCCCCATATTCCAAAAGCAAACAGGGCTAACAAGTCCTGTCTATCCTGAGCAACTTTTAAAGAATCTACCAATTCAATCCACTACTTCCAAAATGGAGATGAAGTGTGTGACCAGCTTTGATGAGGAATAATGTGACCAGCTTTTAAAGAATCTACCAATTCAATCCACCACTTCTAAAATCAACATAGGTTTACATGAATAGAGGTAATCAATGTGGCCGCAAAGTGCAATTGTTAAAATCAAATTATGGCCACTTGCATTGTGTCAAAAGATGGCTGTGGGGCGCATCTACCCACTTGTACTCGAACCTGACTTCATGTTAATTAACTTGTCGGTGAACCCTTTACCTTCCCCACTTGGGCACTCCATGTGCCTCAGGCACCAAACGACAAAACAAGAGATTTTTATTTCCTACGGTTTTGCTTTATACTTAAGCGAAGCGTTAAAATTTTTTATTCTCCATAATTTCCTTTGGCTTTGTTGGTGCAATCTTTTTCAGAAATATCTCGAGAATTTGCATAAATTATAAGACCACCGTAGCATATATGAGTCATGTGTCATGGTCAAGTGGAGCACGTACGACGTTAAACATCCAGACAAGGCCACCTACATAGAAGAGGAAAGAATTATGTTTGATTTGAGAATCCTGTCATGTTCACTAATAAGATCATTAGTGGGATAAATTCATAATCTACTACACAATTGATCAATTCACCAACGCTTTTTTAAATTGTTTGATTAAACAAAACAAAATATTGCTTCTTATTGCTCCATGACTAATGTCTTACAGGGTTCATACAGCTTGGCCGATTCTTGATATGCTATAGTTTACACAATCTAATCTAGCTAGCCAATAGAATTTTTACTTTAGCGGGTCATGGTTGTTTTAGAAATATATTGAAATTTTCTGACCTCATTTGCATAATGATGATTCTTCTTTTATTTTTTATCCTTAGAAGACAAAAAGCTGGAGCACTGAATTCGGTGCTTGATGATGTTTTCCTTTCTCTGTGCTTGCAACTTGAAAAGCAACTCGGCCTTTCACCAACAGTAATTATTTTTGGTTGTCTTTTATTATAGTACGATGTTTAGTCTAACTTTTGTAAAACGCAAAATTATAGTTTAGGTAAATTTGTTCCTTATAATTTTTACTCAAATTATGATTTTGAGGTTCTAGAAGATAGAGTAAACGTCTTATTAGTATACATTTGAATTTTTGTTTATAACTTTAAAACTAAAATTTGAGAGAAAAAAAAATTATAAAAGAGTAACTTTTTACTCAAATAATAGTTTCAAGCTTATTTCTAAAGGAGAAACCAAAGATGCTAATAGCTAAATATTCAACTCTTAATCCTCCATCTTCTGATTCACCTGGTTAATAGAGCTTCTTTGGATATACTATTAATTGAATAAATTAAGGACATAATTAAGTTGAGCCACCCTCTCCAATTATATAAAATCAATTAAGTTGAGACAAAACCAACCAGCTCTTGTATCATAGGGGGACAGACATACATGAAGACTGTAAGAGGTGTGAAGAATGTGATCTGCTGACTCATTTCATTTCTGGCATGTGATATACAGCCACATCATATAGGTGGTAGTCTTCTACTAGGTGAAGGGCACAAGAACAGTGAAAATCCATTAACCTGCAGAAAAAGGGCAGAAAAGAATTCTAATGATTGATGAATTTACAAAAGGACAAAAATTGAGCATGCCTGGCTACAGGAGAATGAGGAGGGGTGAATGGTGCCAAAAGGGCAGTCTCAAAGGAAATGGCAGCTTCAGCAAAGAAGGGGGACGCGTGTGTGGTGTCCAATACTCAGGTAGTCACATTTCATTATACAGCTTGGGTTTAGTGAATGGCTCACATGCACAACCAAAGTATATATTGTACTAATGTAACAATTGGACATATGACCGCAACTTGTAGCTGTGGAAACATGTGGAATGAAGGACTATGCTCTAGAGTGCCTTCACATGGTTTCTCTCCATGTCTCGGCATCATCTATCTGTTGTCCTTTCTAATTGTCATATAAAACAAAGAAGAGTCCTATTATTCATATCAAATCAAAAGGGTACATTAAATCCAATGTCCTCTCATATTATGCAGGATATTTATCTCACTTAAATATATGCTTCTCGCTATTCATCTACACTCATATTAATAATATGGTGTCCTATATGATACTTGTATGTATCAAGTTCAAAAAACATTTTCCAGCATAGAAAGGCTTTCAACCCTTAAGTTACTTGCCAGTTATATTTCAATTTTGTGTTTGATTCTCGGAAAATTTTAAGTTGTATTACTAGAGTCCAGAGAAAATTTTAAATAACTAATTTTGAATAAGAACTGAGATTTGGCAGCTGGAAGACGAGGTAGAATTTTACATATCTATTTCGTTGAAGCTGTAATTACACCTCCAAATATCAAAAGTTTTTGTCTTTTTGAGCAGAGGAAATATATTTGAACCTCTCAAAATTCTAAATACCCTAAAAGTCTTTTCACAAGAGTATGGGATCCACCCATATATTTCATCTCCACTTCTTCTCTTTCCACATCTCTCTCTTTATTTTCTTTTATGTATTCAATGTTTACCACTTTGAAGTAGTACAAAAGTATTTTTTCTTCTAAATAAATGATAAAAGGCGAATATTATCAATGGAGTTTAGAGACTAGGCAGCGTCACAAGGATATACTATTCGGTCTGGATGTGTCCTCCTGTTAGGTAAGTGTCCAAGTTTAAAGCTAATCATAATAAATACTCAGAGGATCACATACTCACCCAGTTACACTCATAATAAATACACCCCGCACGTTGTTTAATTTTTTTAAACACAAACGTCATTAGCATTCAGTGGGATAAGATTCATACCAGAATTCTTGCTTTTGAGCTTTTTTGTAGCAGCAGAAACGGAAGCAGTACATTGCCTTGCTGGGCTGAATTTTGCTACGGCATGCACAAATTTGTTCATTTTAATTTTTTACTCAATTCAAACCATAAAGTAATGCCAGCCATTAGGAAAACAGTACAACTAGTTGCTAGGCCACTATTGGGGGGGGGGGGGGGGACAAATTTCACTAGGTTGAGGATTTATTTTGTTCTTCACAACTTCATGATGATATAATAAAAGCACGAGATTCCAATTTCGAATAAACTTAGTGTAACTACGTAATAAATTCTTATTAAAAATTGTTTTATTTCTTCTTATTATATTAATAACATATTAATATTTTATTATTATTTTTAGCTAAATTACTAATATCTAAACTTTATTTAATTGAAACAGAGCTTCCCTTATTCATAAGACGCTATTATAAAATCTTACATAAAAAAAAAAAAAATCAAGTCACTCAAATCAATCAAAGATTATACTATTTGATTGACTTATTACATTATATTAAATTTATACAGCAATTTCTCATTGAAGCATTAAATTTTCTAATCTGTACAAACGCGGATGAAACTTTCATATAGTCTCGTTGTATTAAACTGAACCAACCAGCTCGTCAGAAAAAAAAAAAAAAAATGACTGCACCAATCAGGCAATGACATGTGCTAGAATAATTAAATATTATTTATTAAATTTAATTTTGATATATTACCAATTAAAAAAATATTTATATAGACATCTAATAATATATTATTATATTAACAAAAATATTTAACTTAACCATTCACAATTTTTCAAAATCTTAAATATAAAAGTATAAAATTTGAAAATAGTATAAATTTTTTTTAAATTGGTAATACATTAATATTAATCTCTTATCTTTTATAACTTTTTTCTCAGAAAAATAGTAAAATCAGGTCAATGACAGCAAATATTAAAGGCAGGACACTCGTACGAAAATTCCAATTCGGCAATTCCTGCTCACCAGGCACAGTTGAACAGTTACAGTTGGTCGAATTTTTACGACAAGTTTGAGTCAGTTATGCAACAAAACATTTTGGGCCCTGAAAAACATGATCCTGAACAAACAGAGCCTTCTTTGAGGCCCATAAAAATTAAGCTTACGTAAGCATCCAACGGCTAGTTTTCCATCATTTCACAAAAACCAGATAATAAACTAACTTTTTAGTTTTGTGATTAGGAAAGCGGTTAGTCCAGAATCTTAAGAGTCTATTATTGGTTATCTTATTACGTATTTACGTAACACAGTTTACAAAGCCACCACCCTTCAAATTTTTCTCTCATTATCCGATTTTGCATTGCACCCTACACCTTGCTCCTCCAGCTCAGGTCAGTTTCTGGGTTTCACTTGTTTCTTTGCTCAGCACGTTAAAACTTTTTGCATCATGATATTGTGTTTTATGGTATGTATTGTTTAATGTCGAACACATGGTTGCATGGCTTGTAACATGATGCAAATGTATGAATATGGTTCAATTTGATACGTAATATGAATTCTCATGCGTAGTGTTTTACGAAGGTGTCGTGGATGTCATCTAGGTAAATAGATGAATTAAGACATAGGAAACCAACAGAGAATAAGGGTAGCGTAGCACTATGTTAAGAGGCTGAGTCAATCAACCGTGAAACGGGAATTAGATTATATTTTGTATATTAGCTTCTTGTATCAGGTTGTGTTTAGCCTTGCTGATTTGACAATTCTTTCTGATGACGGTGGGAATGTGTTCCATTTCATGTGCTTAAGCGTACCAAGCAGCATGTGTGACATCTGCATTCTACAATTTAGAGGCTTTAAGTTTTTCAAGGCCTTTAGATATCAGAAACATCTCATGGGGTGTCTTTTAATGACCTGAGAATGATGTGCTTGAGAAATGGGTCCCTTTATTGATCATATATAGTTTTCTTAGGGGTTACTCTTAAATGGTGAAATCTGAGTAATATATTCCCTAAATTCAGATGATGTTTCATGAACTTAACATTTGGCACTCAAGAGATGTAAAGGAAGAAATAACCAAGTCAACTGAAATGCCAACTTGTGTTCCTACTCCAAGGTCTCTGATCTCTATATCTGCAAACTGCAATAGTTTTTTGTTTTGTCTCTCTTTCTTTTTCTTGGTTTTGGAATTGGGTTATCTGACTCTCCTTTTTCTTTATTTTTCTTTAGTTGCTGGTAAACTGGCTTTTTGAGTGTCATGTGTATGTGAAATAGAAAGGCAATGGATAAGGTTTATGAAGAGCTTGATGATGCTAAAGCTGAAATTGAG
This sequence comes from Pterocarpus macrocarpus, assembly GCA_031439585.1. NCBI lineage: Eukaryota > Viridiplantae > Streptophyta > Magnoliopsida > Fabales > Fabaceae > Pterocarpus > Pterocarpus macrocarpus. The sequence goes on along the minus strand of CM062520.1, from coordinate 62,345,542 downwards.
AGACTCCAGGCAGAACTAAGAGGCAAGACAGATTCACTTCAGAACCTGAAGAAATCCCATGATGCACAGGCCAATGAGATAAAGGAAGCAAAGTTCGAAGTTGATGAGCTGCATCAAGACCTGCTTCAAAAGGGAGATGAAATCAATGATACAAAGCAGATGTGTGAAGATCTCAAGGGGGATTTAAATAATAAGGCGTCCATCATCAAACATCTCAGTGCTGCAAATGATAAACTTCGAGCCAATTGTGATGACAAATTTAAAATTTGGGAAGATGAGAAAAGAGAGTTGGCATTGGCATTAGAGGAGGCAAATGAGAAAGTGGAGAACCAAGAACACCAGCTTAATGTGTACAGAAAAGAGATTGAAAGACTGAAAGGGTTCCTTGAGGTTTCAAACAAGAAGTGTTTGGAGATAAAGAAAAATGTGAAAGCATCCGAAGAACTAGGAGAAAGAGATGACATGTTCCTGAAGTTAGAGGAGGAAAACATGAAGGTTGAAGAACAATTAAAATGGAAGAAGGAACACTTTAAACATCTAGAAGAGGCACATGAAAAACTCCGAGACCAGCTTAAGTCAACTAAGAAAGAGTGGGAATTGGAAAAATCTACATTGCTTGATGAGATTTCTTCACTGCAGACCAAGTTAGACTCTCAGATCAGGACATCAGAGGATCTGCAACATCAGTTGCAGATGTGCAACCGAGCCCTTGCTGCTGACGAAAGCCAGAGAAAGCGGGACAAAGATATTGGAGATCTTAAATATTCACCTAAAGCAGAAGAGGCATATTATAAAGAATCAAAATATGCAATTGAGAAGCTGGAGCAAGAAAATCACAAGTTACAAATGTCCCTCAAGGAACTTCAGGGATCTCCATATTCTCTGTCAAACTTGCGATCCGAGCTCCGAAATTTGGAACAAATTCATAAAGAGTGTGTCTCAACTTTCAAGGCTAGACGAGCTGAATTGAGCTTCCAGCTAGAACAATCGACAGAAGCCATTAACAGCTGTCGGTCTGAGTTGGAAACTAAAGCTGCAGAGGCAGAAGATCTCAAGATGGAACTGGAAGGTTCTCATTCTTTTAATACTGAGATGATGTTGCTGAATGAGGAGCTGTGTGTAATGCTGCTAGTGTTGAAACAAGGAATTTCTGAGGCTCAGTTGAAGCCTTTCAGTAATGATGATCAGATGGATCTAATCAACAAAGGTGGAGAAGAGAGGTTTCATCAACTAATAAAGCAGTTGGAGATGAAAGATGCTGCTTTGATCAATGTCCCGAAAGACATCGATGAAGAATGTGAAAAAGCAGCATTTTTAACGAGGCAGGTTGATTCCTATGCAGCCAATATGGAACTGCAGCATTCGCAGCCAAGTGAAATTGATAGCCCCAAGGATACGCTGGAAGAATCAACTACATGTCAATTGCTTCTCAAAGAGGAGGTTTTGCAGATTAAAAATGATTCAAGAGAGCAACTTAAGGAAGCTTATGATGCTTGGGACAGGGCAAACAATGAACTGGATGAGAGCATATGTGAGATTAGTGAAATGGAGCTAGAATTGCAGATATGGAAGTTGTTAGCTGAACGTTTGGAGACAGCTCTTGAAGAAAATATTGCAATACGCAAAGAGCTGGAAAACTCACTCCTTGCACAAGTAGATTTTAGTGAAAGCCTCAAGCAAGAGAAGGATAGCTTGGTTAATGAAATGGAAGAGAAAGAGAGAAGCATAGAGTATCTGCAGGAACGCGTTGTCCTTTTGCAACAGCAACTGAAAGCAAGGGAGATAGAAGCTTCTGTTCCAGTAATGGGGGAAACATCTGCACCCTCTTGGACCGGTGAGGTTAGATATCTCCAAATCATAGAAGAGAAGGACAAGGCATTAAATGAGCTCCAGAATGAGATTGTTTCGCTGGAACAAGAATCATTGAGAAGAGAAGTTGATATGAAAAGAACCAATGAGCTTGAGGAAGAGAATCCTATCCAGGGAAAAGATATTAGAATAGATGAACTCATGCAGCAGGTGAATTCCATGGAAGAGCAGTTCACTAGCTCCTTGACATCTTTCTCTTCGCAGCTTGCTGAGAAACAGGCTGAAATTAATCTGCTACAAGAAGTTTGTGATAGGATCACAGCAGCTGAGATTCTAGCTGCACTTGAAATTGAAGAGAAGAAGTTGATGATAGTGGAACTCGAGGAAGATATCCGAGAAATAGAGCTGAAACTGAAATTCCAGGCGGAAAACTGGAGCCAATCAAAACAGCTTGCATTGGATGTTGATGCAGAAATGAATGCAAAACAGTTAAAAATAAAGGAGTTGACTGATCATGAAATGGAGAATAATCTGAGAAGCTCAGATATTATGCTTCAAGAACTCAAGATGAAGAATAGAAACTTGCTTGAAAATGCCACAAGATTGTCTTCAGAAAGGGAAAAATTGTTGGCATTTGTTCTGGGGTTGAGTGATAAAATGTGTGAGTGCACTACTAAAGACACTCAACTAATGGATATGTTGCGAAGCATAGTGCAGTCTTTTGAGAATGATAGTGCAGGAATGAATTTGAAAAAAGGAGATGCATTTCTTGTAAAAAAGAATATGACAATGCATTATCCAACAGGGATAAAGAAACCTGCAACCATTTCCGATATAAGGTCGCCATTTAAGGAGCTCAACAGCTAGCTGCAATAGGGGAAATGTCATGCAGTTTGAAGCATGAGAGTTTATTTATTTAGATTTTATATGGAATTCGTTTGTTTTAGCTTGTGTATTCATATCGTATATGTTGGTTTTCAATGCAATTCTACCACATATTATACCTAGTTCTTTTTATAAGAAGTCAATTTTTTAACCTTTGAGGATTGATCTTCCACTCTCACCAGCCACCCACAGCCCCTAACTTGCTGCCACTAGCATCTCTATATCTTTATGTGTATCGTTGTGTTTCTCTCTCTAAGGCATTTGGACATTGGAAGCATGATGAACATCTTTAGGCTCGCGGGTCACATGATTCATCTTAGCATTCTGGTCCTCCTCAAAATCTACGCCACCAAATGATGCTCAGGTCACAACCCCCGTTCTCCCATCAACAATTCATCAATTCTATTTTTTTTTTTTTATTAATTTCAATTCTAGATTTGTTAGTGTCACTTACATTACCTTGCCAAACCAAAAAAATTGATCAATAATTAGTCAATTTGTCATTTGGATAATTCAATCCATTGTTTCATCGATCTAAGTTGAACTGTTCTTTTATTTTTATTTTTTTAAATTATTTATATTTTTGGGCTTTGTTTTGAGATTTCAGAGATTTGTCAAAAGACCCAAGAACTGCAATGGTGTTTTTGGTGCATTATTTGGATCTGTTGACAGGTTGGGGTTAGCTTTGTCTTTGTCTTTCTCTTTGTCATCCTGTTCATCTTTTCTTGAAGGATGAAGGTCGAGGATGGCAACTAGCAGCCAAGGTGAGCGGCGAATTTGTAGGAGGAAGGAGGAGCAAGGTGGGATGTTAGTGGAAAGGATAAACGAGAAGAAGATATTTTGAATTAAAATTTAATTATTTATTATATTATTTTATAATCATTAGATTTAATATTTAATGAATGTGATTTAGTCATCATGTGGTGAAAAATTCATAAGTCTCCACTTAAAAAGTCACTTTGATAGACAAAATGGAAAGATACTCTAAATTGACTAAATGGGAAAGTCATCAAGGTTATTACAGAAAAATTAGTATAGTTACTTGTGCGATGTACGGAAAGGTCATAAAATTTGAATATAAGAAGATTCATATAATTAAAATATATGATAGATAAATTATTATTTGTATAATAAACATATATAGTATAATTCGTATAACATAAATATTTAATATTATCTATATATATAAATATTTAGTATTACCTGCTATTAATTATTTATTAATATAAGATAATTATAAAAATATTGCTTATTTATCTATCCAAGTTATTTTTTTCTTTTTTGGATCAACTATCTATCCAAGTTATACTTCAGAATTTATATACTTCAAATGTGTTAAAAATGCATATTCCATATATTAATATAAAATATAATGATAAGTATAATATGTATACTTCCTTCATTCGTGCAATATATAATTGGCTATCACCTATTTTAGATTAACATTTATGAAAACACCTTTATATAGCAAAGACTACCAAAGACTTTTCTAATATATATACTCCTTTTATTCGGGGCATTTATATGCTTAGAGGTGGATTTTCTAATACTATCAGATTCACCAATCACCCCTGCTGCACTAATAGTAACTATACTTTTTCAATCATATATACAACTATCAAAGACTTCTAAATTTCAATCTGCATAAGGTCTTATGCCTTGCCTTGTAGCTACCTTGATAGCTAGGATGTAGGCCTTGTAAGACAAATGTGGCAATCAATATTACCAAGGGATATTCTGATCTACTACAATCAAATAACATCAATCTAGGTAGCTTTTTACTGCATATTGCCAATTATTTAACAACAGACTACATTCACCTTTGCTTCATGATGCTTAACACATACAACCATGGGATTCATCAACTTTTGCAAGAGATTCGAATTGCAATAAGTATTTCAAATAAATAATATAAGACCCTAGTGCAGAAACAATAACAACCAATCATCAAAGGAACTCCAATAGTGAAGAAAAATATCAATAGTGCAAAATAACAACCATCCAATCATCAAAATAACATCTTGGAATGGAAAGCAACCATATAATTTGATAACTAAAGATATATTGTATCGACTTCATACCAACAACTCTGTATTACAATAGCTGCAAATTTAACATAAGTACAATCCATGTCAGATTGGCCATTAAATTTCCCAATCTGCCAGTACACATTTGCATTATTTTCAAAATATATAAAAAAACTATAGGCCCTAATCTATAATGTGTGCTAACATCCATTACACTCATCGAGTATCTTTAACTTTAGTCCCATACCAACACTATACACCTTTTTGCTAGTCATAAGCCTCTCAGTTGTCCAGTATTTTAGTTTTCATTCAATTGTATCATAAAAAAATTTCAATTAACATTTACATTCTAAAAATTTTGTATAATTTTTACATTGAAGAATTTAGAATAGAATTCATTTTATATAAAATGACATAACAACTAAATATGAAGGACAAAAAGAATAAGAAAGACATAACGTGATAAATCCTAATATTTTGAATAGGAAGAATTTTTCTACCAATTTCAACAATTCCTTTTATGTCATTGACATTCCACCTAAATAATCCTATTTTTTAATTTTTTTAAATCTAAATAAATACAAATTATTTTTTCGTCAAATATTAATTGTGCATATTCAATTATACAAAGATCATGAATCTTTTTATTTCTTTTTAATTTTGGTCCATTCAGTTGGAAAATTTTTCTTGGACTTCTTTTCTTTATAGGTAAATACATCAATACTTAACCATCGCAAAAAGGATGGGAGCTAAAAGTCCATATCAAAAACATATATAGCATGAATTATTATAGCAAGGCATATACAATATTAATATATCACTTATAAAAATCATATAAAAAAATCATCTCCTGGTGGCTTTTAATCATCTACTTCTACATAAGAAAGCCATTCTCATGAATCATTTTCTATGAGCAAAACCACATTGTTTAAGCAATATCTTAACCAATATATGAATAAATGCAATTCATATTGGGGAGATGCATCAAATCTAATCAAGAAAAAAAGGAATTCCCTAACTTGATGGACATATGAAGTTATATTGAAAAAACTACTCCCAAATAAAACAAATAATTGCCTACAACCAAGAACTACAATTTGTGCTGCATGATAAAAACATGTTCCCAATTAAATTGCCCTACTTGAATAACAAAAATTCTTGTTCAAGTTTGCTTCTTATCACATATATTACTAAGTTTAGATCATCTACCATAGTATGCCTTACTTCTACCTTTGCAGCAACCAATTGTAATTGAATCGATTTTTGCTGTGATGTCATCCTTTATACTATCAATTCTTTCATGGCTTGCTTCAAGTAAACTTTCACTAATCAAATATAATCACTATTATTATATACTGAATCAAATAAACAAAGCATTGAATAGAAAGAGTAAAAAATTAAGAGGTCATATCAATTTAAGTGTAGAAAAAAAATGAAGTCACTGATTTCATTTAGGTATTGAAAAAATAGGTACTAAGTATACACTGTATCAACTATCCACTATTTTTATGTATTCAAGCAAATCAACTAATCAAATAAGAAACAAATAAGTAAAGAAAATACATTTTTTTTTCACTCAAAAATGTTAGAGATGATCAATCGATTAAATATAAATATTAAAACAAACTATAATGACTACATTACCATACTACAATGTAATGATTAATGGTAAATTAGAACCAAAAACATTATGTATACAAAATTGGAACATTACCTGAAACAGTGTTTCATCTCTAATTGCATCATTGATACCTTGAAAAATTAGCAACTAAATTAATGGAGTTCTTATAATATTCAAACTCTATTCCATAGTAGTAATGATATCTGTATTGCAAGAAAAAAAATACTTTTGAAAAACCAATGTACTTATCATAATAGCTCAAGTGTGGCAATTGCTGAAACATAAACTTAAAGTATCAAGACGCATAGATGATATAGTAGACCAGGAAGAAATGGAAAGGGAAATAGTCAAAGAAGGAGTAGCATAGTAAAAAAAATATTATCAAATACATAATCCCTACAAAAAATAGGTAACATATTACCAATCCTTGGAATATCACATTTTTATGTAATACATGCAGATAATCCTTGCAAAAATTAGCAGGTATTTTTGCAAAGTTCTACAAATAAAAGAAGAAATATCACATCACCAAAATATTCAAGATAAATTTATTAATACAATAGACTATGAGTAACAAAATACATACCACATGGATCAATGAGCATCCATAAACCCAAATAGTTAAAGTTATCATCATGACAATTCCTGAACAAATGCAAATAGATTATTCCATATGAAACTCATAAGCAATAAAAAAGAACAATAGACAAAACTAAAATGAAAATAAATGAAAAAAAATAGAACACATCATAAAGGAATAAAATCATAACAATAATAACCAAATCAAATAATCAAATAAAAAGATATATTTCAAAACACGAATATGAACAACATCGTGCACCAATTTAATTATATATTCAACTACATATTAGAATGACACTAATAAATAAAAATAACAAATTGAATCGCAAAGAAAATATTGAACAAAGATGAAAAAATATCTTGTACTAAATTAGTATTGATTAAAATAATAATCAAAACAAAAATAGAAGAAGTTTGAAACAAAAATAAGAAAAACAATGAAAAAAAGCAAATATAAATAATGAGATAGAAGCAAACCAAAGAAACATAATTAAGTAATATCTATTAACCAATAAACCCATTGTAAGAAGGAAAACCGAACCTACATTTTGTAGAAGAAAAAATATAAACTATAAAATAGAAGCAATAGCAAGAAGGAGAAGAAAATCAAAGCACCACCAGAAATCCATAAAATGAAAATATTTATACCAGTAATTGAATTGGGATTCACCTTAGACAGTAGCAACTTCGTACCACTGTGGCACTATTGTCTCCACCTCTTTGCCTTGTCTTAACCCAGTCGTCACCAAGCATGCACCACTGTCAAAGCATATCCAAAAGTGATATGTCTATTTGTAGCCTGAGCATATCCAAAAGTAGAAGCACCTAATGAACAATATAAATAAAAAAAATTAGAATTAAAATTCATGGAACTTGATAGAGGCGAGCCCTTGCACCTCCTTTGTGTCTTCCACTACAATAAACACCTTTACAGCATTGTTGAACCTCATACTGCAATCCTCTTTATCTTGTTGTATGCTAGTCTTCCTTGTGCCACATTATTGTCAAGACATCAACTGTCCATTCATGTACCATAGTCCAGCTCCATCATTGCTTCCATCACCAATCAGGGCAGCCGCACCACCAGACCATTGGTGCGTCGTCTTCCCCCATGAATTGAAATAGAAGAAATATAAGAAGAGGTGGTTGCATAAAAGATAAGAATGAAAAAAGAAATAAAATAGAAAACACTTGAATGGTAGGTCACAAGTTCATGTTGTGGTTGCACTTCCTCATGCTTCAAAGGTAAATGCTGGAAATAATTTCAATCAAGGTTGGGGTAGACTAAAAGTTGCAGGCAGAAGGAATTCTAATAGATGGAAAGAAAGGATTTTATTTTATGGCATTGGATGAAGATATACAGTGGTAACTGATAAGTCTTCCTCTGTAAGCTTTCACTTCATCTTTGAATATTTGAAAAACTTATCAAGTAAGCTTTCTCATTTCCATGTGTTGAATGATGGGATTGGGAAGGGATTTCGCTTAATGGAATTGTGTTGGTGGCTAGTTGTTGATATCTATGAAAGAATATATGTTATTGGTCAAGTAAAGTGGCAGATAGGTAAGAGTATTATTGGAAAATGTGGAAAGAGAAAGAGAAAGAGATAGTGATATTGGAAAGTGTGGAAAGAATTAATCTTGATTGATTCTCACAGGTGGCTCGTATAAATCTTCTTTTGTATGTTTCTTGTTTCAAAGCAATTAAAGGAAAATAAAGAGATGTATTGGTATCATCAATAACATAAGACCATGTAAAACAGAAAATGGACATAATGGTCAGTATTTGTGGCAAGTTGTAGATATTTATGGAAGAATACATGTCATTGGTCAAGTAAAGTGGCAGGTGGGCAAGAGTAATAATTGATCACATGGCAAAAATGGAATGATCAGAAGAATCAAAAGGTTTTTGAAGGAATTGGAATTAATTGAAAATAATAATTAATTAATTGGAAATAATAAATGATAGAAGAAGTCACTGCCTTGCCTAATGTAATTGGTCAGATACAGATGTAGGTGATATGAATATTAAATACTAATAGAGAGAAAGAGAATGATTACTGCATCGGTTATGGAAAAAATCTAATCACGTGGAATAAGAAAGGATCGCAATTAGGAATAGAAAGAATTCAAAGAAGATATGATAACATAGGTATACTTAGAAAGATTGATAAGAATTTGATCCTCACCAATTGATAAACAATAATGGGGCAGGAAGAAAAAACGAATCACAAACCAAAGATTCTAAAAGAAAAAAAAAAGGAAGAAAAAACAACTATGACCACACATCCTTCTACCTAGAACCACCTCTTTCAAACCCCTAATATCAAAGACAGCAGCAAGCTCATACCATGCCACATCGCCATCTCCATGACCAGCTCCCTACTCCTATGGGCTATGGCTGAATATGCAATTCTTACATAATATGTTAAGTGTTGTGATTTATGAATTTGGTTGTATTTGGGTGAGAAAAAATGAATAAAAAAATGAAGAGAAAGAAGAAGCCTTTAAAAAGCAAGAGACAAAGGAAATTTAAAAAGAAAAAAGATAAATAAAAAATTAAGAAGAAGAAGAAACCTATGAAATTTGGAAGGAGAAAGAAGAATGGGGATAAATAAGAGGAAAAGGAAGAGGTATATAAAATGTTATCTTCAGTAAGTTTTGAAGAATCTTCTTTTAGAAGCTTTTATTAAGTTAATTATTTTAATTTGGATTGGATTGGATGAAGGGATTAGGAAGGTGGGATTGGTCAATTTTGATGGCAAGTTTGTAGATACCATGAGTAATTGATGAATTAGTTGAATTAAGTGAATAATTGATTGATTATTTGAGTTTTCAAAATTTTCAAAAAATAAAATAAAATAAATTAATCTTGATTGGCTATTATAGGAGGTGGAATTTTTTGGAGGGAAATAAAATAAACCATAACATAACACCTCACCCATTCCACTTTTGCAGGAACTGATTTTTAGAAAAATATATATGATGTGTTAAAGCTTGGCTAAATGAACAGGAAGTTTGAATTACCTTTGAAAAAGTAAACTGTTATTTTATAAATTGGACATTGGTGTTGTTCTTTCTTTTTAAATTTAACGACGGAAGGAATGTTATCCTATTCCAAAGGCACAACGTGTCATAGACAACAACGAAACTCACAAGTTACAATGATGTTATTGGAATGAAGACTTGCAATGACACTTAACTGTTCATGACCAAGAAAAAACTCACTAACGCCAAAAATGTAAATCTAAATCTTATGAGTGATATATTTCCATGTTTATAAGGTAAACTAACCCCATTTATATAATCTTTGTTGATTTAACTATTTTATTTGTTTTATTAAACTTAGTTTGTGAATCAGTTAATTTTTTATTTTATAATAAATTTCACGAAAATTACTTTTTAAGTAAAATTAAATTAATCAGATTCAATTCAAATAATTTATTATAATTTTAATAATCCCAAATATAATCATACCACGTCAAAAGATAATAATAATATTCATAAACATTTGATTCGGATTAATACCTTGTTTGATTCCTTATTTGAAAAATCCAAATCATGATTTGATAAAAAAAAATTCTTACCATTTTTATGGAGCTATAAATATAACTATAAACACAGACTAATTATTGATGCATAGTCTTTTTCATTTTTAACACTAAAATCCATACCTCGTTAAATTTAAATTCTAGATACAAATAGGAATTGTGAGTAATAATTTAATTCTACACGAGAAAAGTGGTATACAGTATAACATAATATTAATATGATAGATTCATAGAATATAGACAACAAGCAACAGCTTGCAACAAATTGACCTAGCAACCTCCTGTCTTCAATCAATTCCTTAATTGTAATTAGTGATTGGTACTGCTCTTATTGCCTTCCAAAATAGGACCCATCTCACTGTGTTAGGGTTGTACTCTTGTGGACAAGCACAAAATCGTGCCATCAAGATCTGGCACAAACAAAATGTGAGGACATAACATTAATGCGTACTACGCAATTTTGTTACTTGGTATTTCAAAGGAATAATGCTTGGTAGATAATGTTATAGAGATAATAAAAAATAGTGTTTCAAATAGGATTTCACTCAAGGATTGTAAACATTTAAATTTTAAAAAATATTACACAACTAGAATTTTGTTATTAGATTTTTTTCTTATAATGATGTGACATTATTTTTTATCATTTGTATGATAAGTGATTTTTACTTCTTTAACTAATATAGCAATCTTCTTTTTGACAATTATCTTGGCAAATTTGGATATCAGATTTTTGTTCTCATAATGATGTGACATTATTCGATAGAGGAGTGGTTTTTACTTCCTTAACTAATGCAACCATCTTCCTTTTGACAATTATCTTGGCAAATTTGATAATTATCTTGCGCAAATAATTTGAGCCATGTAATATTACACTTCAATTTTTATATATTTGTTAGATTTTTTGACAAAAAAAAAAAAAAAACTCCGTTGATCTATAAAAAATACTAAATGAAACTTAGGATTCTTTACCACTATTGCTGAAAAAAAAAAAAGAATAACTGCTAAATTATATGTGAATCAGAATTAAAAAAAAAAAAGCTGATATAAATTTATATAGATTAACAAATAAAATTAATGATAAAGCAATTAATTATACCAATAAGAATTAAACTGGTATTCGAGTTCTTGTGGTCTGGGAGAGAAGATAAACTTCAATCTAAAAATACAATTATTCATTGGACTTCTTAGTAAAAGATTTAAAAAATGAAGTGTAAATGTTGGTAATTTTGTTATATACTTTGCAAGTTGGCTGAAGCTACGAATTTGTGACCATTCGAGTTTGCAATTAAAAATGAATAACGAATTTCGTGAGAAACGAATCCAGATTTAGCGAATAATTCGACATTCGCAAAAAAGACGAGGGATTGATCCCTATGAGTTCTGATTGAGGACACGTTGAGCTCAAGTTAAGAAGAAACTTTCGTGTTGGGATGCCAAAGATGGATTTGATAGCACTTAGTATTATGGGTTTCATGGTATCTAAAATCAGCTATGATATGAGAAAACAACAGCAAGGTTTGTAATCACGGGATCCAATTTGATATATTTAATTCTTTTTTTTGGGGTTAGATGAGATATATTTAATGCTTTAAACATACTTTTTTATGTTTTTAATAAACGTTTAGGTTAATGTAAATGCTTGTCTTATTCTAGAATTAGAACATATTTTTAAATTTATCAAATATTTATAAAAATATTTATAATTCATTCACTAATAATGAACAAAAGTTCAACCAAATAAGTCAATCCACATATATGATATGCATTTTTAATATCAAAGAGTCTTCTAATATTATTATTAAATGATGAGTTGATATATTAATAAAGATTTTTATAGTAAAAAATATTAAGGCAAATACTTATTTTAATTATATATATTATGAAAAATGCTAGACAACCATACTTTTCTCCAAAATTTTATTAGCAGAATGATATGACATTATTATTTGATCTTTGAGAAATAAGTGAGTCTATCAATTTATAACACCCAACCATTACTATGATTCTACCATGATTTCTGACCAAGATTTTGGTTATATTTTTCTGACAATATAGTATTGTTTATATAATATATACTACACTACAACTAAGATTGGGTTCGGGACAAAGTTGTAGAACTGGCCATAATTTTTTGTTGGGTACAGAATTGGTCATTATATTTATTTACTAATATGTTATCTCCAAAAAAATGAAAATGAAGATGGCCCCATAGCTTTATTTGTACGATAATCTTTTGTAATCAAAAGTGATTGCGGTGTACCCAAAAAAAATAATAATAATAATAATTGCGAAAGCAACGTTAATCCTCCAAAAGTGACGAGACACGCCGACGTGCAAAAAGAACGACGTTTACATAATTATTATTTGTGCTAAGATAAGGTATAATTTGTTAATTGTAAATGCCTTAAACCGCAATTTATTGTAATGAAGCAGAAACGTCAACGTATTTCCTACAATTTCTCCCCCAACAGGACAACTGTCAACTGGTAATGGCAGATTAGTTTTGCTTCTCACTCCAACCATATAATATGCAAGCCATAAATGTGCCAACTTAGGAGCTCACACACAAACTAATTGTCCGTTTGTCATGGTTGACAATTTTGGACACTGGTATTCATATAACTCAATCTACACGATATGTACCGCGTACGTTTGTTTGTGTCAAAATATAATAATAACAATGACATCGACATCCATGCATGGTGAAAGATCTTGACCTCGTTTGTTTTTTTTTTTTAATGCACAAAATCCTGAAATAGTATCTGGATCTATTCCTTTCTCTTTCAGATTTCTCGGGATTGAACTTCCAGCCTTTCAAGCGAAAAAGAACAAGGGAGAAACAAGCAATTTAACCACCAGTCAAGAAATCTACCACATGCGGCCATAGACAAATATGTACTATCTTTTTAAAAGACAGTTGTATTAAAACGAATAACATAGTATAATTATTAATCTTTAAATAAATAAATAAATCATATTACTTTATTTTATTACATAATTATCTTTTTTCTTTTACAAAATTTTAGCAATTTTTTTCTTATTGTGTAAGCAATGATTAGTAATTTAACTACTAGTCAAATTTACACCATGCATACATAGGCAAATATATAACACGTTTTCAAAAGACAGTTGTATTAAAAAAGAATGAGATATTCCAGCTAACCTTACGGAATATGTTAAATTTCGATTTTAAAAAAAGGTTCAAATTTTTTTCTTATCACAACATTAATACAAATCTACGCCAGATTCTCCATTACATTAGTGAACTGTTGACAGTTGACACAATTTTTTTTTTTTTTCCTTCTCCACAAATTTCTGTGAACTACTAAACTTCTTTAAATTCTCACCCTCATGCTTTCTTCCATCTCTTCAAGTGAAAGGGTAGAAAAATTTTTGGTTGGTAGAGAAAGAAGAAGAGGGAGAAGAAGACCCAAAATTTTCACCTTGGCGGTGTCGGTGGTCACATAAAAGGCACAAAAGGCATCTACCTATGGCAACGGTCTAATCCAAGCAATAGCTACCAATGCCACTCGCCACTCGCCACTCGCCACTCGCCACTCGCCACTAACACACAACAACGCACTCAGCATTCAACACCTGTGACTCTTGTGATCCCTCTTCTGTTCTGTGACATCTTTTCCTTTTTTATTTTCTCTTTCCTACTACCCTCTTCGTGATTCTCACTTTGTTAACGTAAAAATCCCATCTTTTGTACCCTGTGCCTTTGGAGGGGTCCCCTTGAAAAAGACGCCAACCCCATATCCCATCATTATTATTCAATTTGGTGAGTGTGGCCAGGTGTCCATGTGACCACCCTTTACTCTCTCTCTTTCTCTCTGTCTTTGCTTTGTTCTCCACTCTTTACCCCTACTACCCTTCAAAGCATTCATTTAAGTTCATTTAATCATTTTACATACACTCCACTTACCTCCAAACTCGATACATATAAATAGTCTTATATTTTATTATATAGTTTTTATTATATGTTTATATTTATTCTGTGGTTATCTTATAAATAGGTGGGATCATTATGTTGATGGGGTTTGCTTTCTCCTCTCTTGTTCTCCTCCGTCAGTTATAGTTCCTTCTTCACACTTGTTATTGTTCTTCTGGCGGTGCAAAAAAGGGGGTCACTTTTCCGGATCCGAGGTTGAGCCTCCTCTGGCCATGACAATGGAGCTTTGGTACCAGAAGAATCATTGTCTGCCTCGTAGGGGTGTTACACTTGTTGCTCTTTCCTTCATGGTTTTAACACTTGCATTCTTGGTCAGTTTCAGCCATGCCTCATCTTCTATGTACAAGGTATGGTGTTTCTCTTAGTTTTTTGTTCCATAAGCTCCCTTAGTCCTTAGCTTCAATTTTTTTGGGGGCCTTGAAAGTTTTCACATTTCTAATTTTGGTGGAATAGCAGGTCGTTATAGTTTTTTTTTTTTGGGGGGGGGGGGTTCTGGCAACTTGTTTTTTTCTCAATAATTAATTTTTTTTGTGTCTTTGAGGTTTTTTTAATACGTCCATTTAGTTAATCCTTGTGTATGCAGTGACGGGAGGATTCTGTTATGTTGTCGTTGTTATTATTATTATTATTATTATTATTATTTTGGTTTTTGATGATTGTCGGTGGTATTTTGAGGGGCACAATAAGTTTATTTTGGGAATTGAAGTTTGATCAATTTTTATGTGATTAATATGCTTTTTTTTTTTTTTTTTTTTTTTAAAGCTGGAGTGAAGGAACTATTGGATTCAGTTTTTATTTTAGCATTCGAAGGGAAAATGAAAATAAATTGAAACTTGTGACGCTTAGATATTTCTTCTTTAAGGTGGAACATATTGGCAGCTTGAAAGGGGTTAAAGGGGGGGTTTTTATGGCAGTAGTTAATAGATTTAGTTGGCTTGGTTTGGTTGGTTAAAGTTGTCTAACCAATTGATGAGGCTATTAATTGTAGATCACAGGTGTTCAGGACATGCGTTACTCATTTTGATGTGGCGGGTCAGCAATAGGATTGTTGTGTTGGTTGTTACAAATTGGAGCAAATCTCGGCTCCTTGGTTGGCTTTTTGCACATGTGTTGCCATGTATCTATATATTTTTCCAGCAAAGAAGGAGAAAATCCAAATTGGGGGGAAAAAAAAAAGATACAGCAAAGTATCATTTAGTGACTAATGTAAAATTTTATGTGTGCATCACAATGAGTAATGGAAGGCTTTACCATTTTGCATCGGACATTATTAACTTTCATAATGCTTATTGGCTTCTAACCCATATAAGTGACTTAACATGTGATTTGGCTCTAGGAAACTTATTTTGCAATAAAGTTGTAATGAGGGTGGATTTATTGCATTTTACTCTCAGAGCCATGCTTAGTCTTTGGTTTTTTCACCTTCTAAGAGTCCCTTAAATTTTGTCATCCATAATTTGTTATGTCACTAGTATGATCATCATATAATAGATGAGCCATACTCCAGAACATTATAACTAGTATTTAGTGCCTGCACATGTCATTAATAATTAGTTTATCTGCATCCAGTGCCTTATAACTTCATATCTTGCTTTATGTAGGAATTGAATCCTATAAAACCTAGGCACTCACGTCTTCTAAAGAGTGCTGTGCAACGTGAAACAGTAAGTGTTAATTGAGCCACTAATAGATTTTCAAATGATTTTAACTGGCTTGTGTTATTGTTCATTTGTACGTACTATTTTCTCTCTTAATAGCCAACGTCACGGCTTTCTGAACTGTGGGCACCTCTGGAAAACCAAAAATGGAAACCTTTTGTTGAATCTACAAAGCCAAGTGAGAGAAATTAATATGACTTACTTTATTGTTGTATCTTTGAGAACACAGGAGATTTGGTATGTCTACTAGTTCATTTAATCTTTCTGTGACTGGCTCTTGTATTGAAGCAGCATTACCAGAAAAATCTGAGGGATATATCCAGGTATTTCTTGATGGCGGTTTGAACCAGCAAAGGATGGGGGTAGGTATTTAAAGTTTATTAATTATATCAGATGTTTTATTGTAAAATATGCATAATTTGTACTAAGGGTTTATTTATTTCTGTGTAGATATGCGATGCAGTTGCTGTTGCAAAGATACTGAATGCAACTCTTGTGATCCCATACCTTGAAATAAATCCTGTTTGGCGAGATTCGAGGTAAGTGCAGAAACCATTATTGCACTTCTGTTGCATTTTTATCCCATGGATTGTGTGTGATGTAGTATTCTGAGGTTGCTTATGTTTCTCTGCAGCTCATTCTCAGATATATTTGATGTGGATCACTTCATTGATGTATTGAAGGATGATATTTCTATAGTTAAAGAGCTGCCTGATGAGTACTCCTGGAGCACAAGGGAGTACTATGCCATTGCTATTCGAGAAACCAGAATCAAGGCTGCACCTGTGCATGCATCAGCCAACTGGTATCTGGAAAATGTTTTGCCTGTTCTACAGAGGTTTGTAACTACCTCAATCTATTACTTTAAATGCTAATACATGACTTGAATGTTCTGACCAATTTTTTTATGGATAGATGATTCAATGATTAAGCTAGAAAATGCTCATAATTGCAACCACTTCAGCATTTGCTATGTAGAATTATCAAATTGAGAACCTCTTCGGCTCTTTCGAATATTGTTATGATCATCATTACTTCTTAAGCTTTCTATATGAACATGTTGCACAAACAAAAAAAGAAAGCTTTATCAGATATCCCTCTCTTTTTATTTATGAAACTGTTCTCTGCATACTGTGCTGATGGGAAAAAGTTTCTTTAAAGTGAGCTTGTCTCTAAAGTGAGAAGTAAAGGTGCATCCCCTCGTAAACTATGTAGCACTGACAATATTTTTTTGGATAATAGAAGAATATTATTAAGAAGAGAAGAATGATACAAGGATATATAGCACTAATATTGATACGGACAAGGGACATGACACAGACATAGAGGACACCAAATTTTAAAAATTGACAGATATGAACACTGAATAGATGTAATTAAAATTGAAAAATGATTTATGATTCTTAATGTCTATACATCTATACTATTAATAAAGGGGATTCTCCCAACTAACTACCTTTTGGTGTCTCCTCATTGTATTTAAATGGTTTTTCAAGTCCATATACATTTTTTCTATATCATTTATGAAACAAATGGCACTCCCCCCCCCCCGGGGCCCCGCCCCGCCCCCGCTCATCACCTGCACCCATGTTAAAATGTGTTGTGCCAGTCAAGCTGCTAGTAGATATAAAAAGATTTACTCTTGTCTTATTTTCTATATTAAATATTAAAAGTTGCTTCAAAACTTTAAATAAACTATAAATTTGTGTATTTTTTTTTTCAAATTTTAAATGCCCTTGTCCTTGTTATATCATGCCATGTTCAAGTCAAATAATAATAATAATAATAATAATAATAATAAATCGTACACGTATAGATGCGTTCATCCGTGTGTCACATAAGATACGTCAAGGGCGCATGTTTGACATGTGGGCTAGGCAGCCTAACGGTGTGTTCGTGATTTATTGCCCTTAAATCATTATGATTACACTACACTATATTGATCCAAGGGTGAATCAATCCTTACTTCTCCATTTTAATAAATCTTATATGTGCTGTGCTGCTGCCATCGTTGTATATTTTTTCAAATAATAACTTCTAATTCCTGGTATGTATTATTTGGTGCAGTTATGGTATTGCTGCAATTTCTCCATTTTCTCACCGTTTGACTTATGACAACTTGCCTATGGATATCCAACACCTGCGCTGTAAGGTCAACTTTCAAGCTTTAGTCTTTGTTCCTCATATCAGAGCACTTGGAGATGCACTTATAAGCCGTCTGCACTATCCTCAACACCCTGCTGGAGAAATGGGCACCAACTACCTTCAAGAGGTCACTGGTGCAGATGATAGTAAAAATGCAGGGAAATTTGTTGTTCTGCACCTTCGGTTTGATAAGGTATTTCTCTTTTTCATTTATTGATAATCTTCAATCTATGTGAGGTTGTAATGTTTGTTTCTGTCTGTTTCTTGCATCTTTTATTTTGGTGGTACAACTATCTGTGCATTATGAGAGTGCTTGAGTTGCATCCATTTGGCAGTTGGCACCTTATAAATGCGGTTATTGCTTATCAGGGAAGAGGCAAATAGTACAGGAAGAATATGAATTGTCTATAGTACATGAGTCACACTATTAAATTGGCACAGTTGTCAGTTATGGATGAGAATTGTTTTTAGTTCACTACATAGGATATGAGATTGGAATGGAAGTTACGCCGGGGTGAAACATTCACTCTGTCACTCTACTGTTAAATGCATTTATCTGTGAATTTGGAGTTTAGGTTTATTTATAAAATATTTGTTGTTTTTTGGCAGGATATGGCGGCCCATTCAGCCTGTGATTTTGGCGGGGGAAAAGCCGAAAAATTGGCCCTTGCAAAGTATAGACAGGTGATGTGGCAGGGAAGGATTCTTAATTCCCAATTCACTGATGAAGAGTTGAGGAGTCAGGGCCGCTGCCCAATGACTCCAGAAGAGATTGGATTGTTGCTGGCAGCTTTGGGATTTGACAACAGCACTCGCGTATTTCTTGCCTCTCACAAGGTTTTGGATCATGTTGCTTAGTTTGACACTGCAAAGACTTGTCCATTTAATCTTAGTGCTTGTCATTTTCTATAATTGGGGAGATGATTCTGTTTTTAAGCAAAGTAATTGTTCTTTCCAGGTCTATGGTGGTGAAGCAAGGATTTCAACTTTGAGGCAATTATTTCCTCTGATGGAAGACAAAAAGAGCCTTACTTCAACTGAGGAGCGTACTCAGATAAAGGGAAAAGCTTCTCTATTAGCTGCAGTTGATTACTATGTTGGCATGCATAGTGACATCTTCATTTCTGCTTCGCCGGGAAATATGCACAATGCAATGGTAAGTTGTGCTAGATGTTTTAGTTTAAATTACTCTTCAATGGATTTTCTATCCGATGGCTTGAAGAATCTGCAATGCTATGATATTTCTTCTCACCTAACTAGTCTTGAATAATAATTATGAAGGGATGACATATTTATATCACGTTGGGCCCAGTAAAATTTTGAAGGTTCATATTCAGTATGAGGTGCCTTTCTGGCCCAGGCAAAAAATTGAACTTCATGTGAACAAGGGACACCAACATATTTGTCATATGGAATTACTTAAAAAAGAAACCTGTATTTGAGAAACTGTTCAAATACAAAGTTTTTTACCTCGACAAAGTTTTTTGTTTTGAAAATTTAAATTAAATGTCATCACTTATATTAGTATGAATATATCAAGGTTGTTAAAAGACACTGGAATTGAACAATAGCTGATGATCAATGTTTGGATGATGATAGGTTGGACACAGAACTTACTTGAACTTAAAGACTATAAGGCCAAACATGGCATTGATGGGCCAGCTCTTCCTGAATAAAACCATTGAGTGGTCAGAGTTCCAGAAAGCAGTGGTTGAAGGTCACCAGAATAGACAAGGTCAACTCAGGATGAGAAGGCCTAAACAGTCCATATATACATATCCTGCTCCTGATTGCATGTGCCAAGCTTAGTAGTATACTTACAAGATGTTGTTCACGGATGAGTAGCCCCTGTATTTTATAGTTCAGTATCTTATTATTTGACATTTGCATCTGGTGAAATAAAAGCATGTCCACGCTCTTTCCTCCTATTCATATGGGTTTGTTACGATGTTCTTGGTAAGAGTGCTTGATAGTTGTATTGTGTGGGACTGGGAGTTGTATTATGACTTCATGAGATGATAGCATTCTTACTTAGCTGGAGCAATATTTATGTTGTTATTTATAAGCCAATAACATGAGCCATATTGTTGTTTATCGTCCAATAATCCTGAGTTAGGCTATAGCACAGCTATCATAATAGCAAGCACTTAAGCTAAAGGAAAAAGTCTATAAAAACCATTCAATTTATTCTGGTGTGTATACTTTTGTCCTTTAAATATGCAAAAATATGTCCAGACTTTCAGTTCTAAGCAATTTACATGAAAACCATTTTATGTGACGATTAAAAATTAAAAATATCAGAATATGAGAGACATATGAGGACAGTTTGGTTTGTGCCATTACAAGGCCCATGTGAGTGGAATATGACATGATCTCTATCTTTGCACTTGAAAGTGGAAGTTGGAAAATTGGTCCTAAATCTCCTCGCCGTCATCTTTGACTAATCCAACCTATTCACTATAGATCAACAAACGTCAACTGTGGTCCGTGGCACAATAAATTTGAAAGCACCACCGTTCACAGTAAATCCCGTGAAAATATGAACTTTTTCAAAGCTCTGTGTGAGTGTTCGAATCCTCTCACATCAGAATGACATGTTATAAAGGAAAAAAAATCTACATCCAACTCTCAGTTAGCAGGAGCATACTCCTCCATGTGTAATGGCGGAGTATTTGCACACATGCCACATTCTTTTTGAAGCGAAATCCAAATTTTTCAGTTATGCTTTTTTCTCGCATCATGGGTGGTTATCTTCTAGTAACGTAAAAACCAATATTAGCTAATTTGACGGTATAATGGATTATCGTTGGATAGATATTTCCCTTTTGTATGTAATGCTGAACTAGCAGAAGTAATGAAATGAGGTGGCGAGATAGCCCCAATACTTTTGTAAGAACATCTAAGAAATGTGTATGACACAAGAGGGAAGTGATGATATATACAGCTTCTTGTGGGGAGAGTTTCCGGTTCAAAGTCAGCAGTGTACCGGACTTTGAACACTGAGCCTTCAAACAACTAACTAGTTAAAACTCAGGGATCACTAGATAGTAGATATCCCACTTGAAGCAACTACAATCTTTACTTGTCATTCCCATCAACACTCTTTGGAGATCCATTTCCACCATGGCTTGCAGCCATTTCCTTTGCCTCTCTAGTTGTGGCAGTATCAATAGCCTCCTCAATAGGAAGGGTCCTCTTTGATCCCTCCAATGCAACACCAAGTACCATGTTCTCTTCAAGAACAGGCCTGGATGCAGGAGGCTGCTGTGCAGCTGGTTTCCTTTCCCCTTGCTGTTTTGTTGGCGTATTCGTAGGAAGTCCACCGGCTTTGTCAGCATTGCTCGTTGCCGGTGAGGAAATTACATTGTCAGTGCCGATGTTTGGCTTGACACTTTTAACGGTCTGACCCTTGGATTGTTTGGCATTGAGGTCCTTCTGTGTTGAATTATCTACTGCCAAACCAGCTGCTTTGGAGTTAGAAGACGTTTCTAGCACCTCCCCATTCGCCTTTAAAGTGGAGTTTGATTTCTGTGGCTTGTTTTCACCCACTTCAGGATCAGCTCTGGGAGTCACAGCAGTTTTAGCGTTTCCATTTGTGTTAGAATTAGATGTCACAACTTTGGCATCAACCTCAGGGTCATCTTGAGTTCCTGTGACCTTAGTGTCTGGCACTCCTGTGGGTCCAACCTTGGTGTCTGTCTTGGGGTCAAGTTTGTTTTGTGCGGTTGTCTTGTTGTCTTGATCTCCAGCTGCTCGTGCTGATCGAATTTTCATCTTATCATCTGCATTAATCTTGTAAGGGGATTCAATCATTAATAATGGACGGTTAGATACTGTTCCAGCACTACTAATTGTGGAATCTGCATATGGTATGTTCTCCAAGTCAGCATCACTGTATATTTTCTGCAGGGTACGGACTGGTGTTGCAAGGCGGGCTCGGTGATGGCCGATAACTCTAAGAAGATCCAACAATATAGCTTCCTATTTTAAGTGTAAAGCTGGTTAGTGTCCATGTGTCTTGAACCATCAAAATAATTGCACAACTCAATAATGGAGGATATCAATATACATATCAAAAATTCAGCAGAATGCCAATTGATGTCAACATTTATTCCCAAAATAGTACAACCTACAAATATGAAGGTGGGCCATCTTTAATGGTATTGATCTACTACCTTTTAGGTCAACTACAGGTAGGTATCCTTACACCCCTTAGGTAGGGGACTAATCCTATTCAAGCTACCACAAATTAAAACATATAATAACCAAGCAAGAATATAACATTGAAAGGGTTGATGGCAAGGCTCAACATAATGGGACATGGAAGGGCGCTCGTCACATGATTATTCATGAGTCTCTCTTCTCACTAGATTCCTCAAGAATTCTCAAACTTCTTAAAGAGCTCTGCATGAGAAGTTCTGGTTTTACTTTATTGATAGTCTATTAATAGTTTACAACAGCTCTGTAATTCTCATTCATTAATTATGACTTTGTGGGTGCAGCATCACATGACATGGCATAATCTAGATAAACAAGGAAGTATTCTTACCTTAACACATAAATATTCTTCAAAATGTGAGGTCTTGACAAAACAAGACACCAATATCTGAAAATCATAGAAAAAGAAATGTATTATATCATATAATATAAATATATACTACAATACAATAAAACATAGATATAAATATGGGCTAGAGTTTGGTTTGATCATGATTCATGAAAGTTCCAAATGTACGTACACGGACAGAACTAATTAAAAAAACAAAAAGGGAAGGTACGGGTACAACTTTTCAGTGATACATAATCACAAATGGAGATAGATGCACATGTAATTGAGGCAGGTATAAATTTATTCAATTTACTCCACTACAAGGAATAGATATACTGTTCAGATGAATACTATAAGTCCTTTAAATGACTTTCATAAGGTATTAGACACTGACAAGTATAGACTATCAACTTATTTGTATTTAAGTACATCTACGGTATTTTGGGCAGTGAATACAGTATTTACAAAAATATCCTAGGCATTTAATCATGACATTTACAATGTAACCTCAAACTAATCTTAATATAAGGTGCAACATAAGAAGAAAGCCAAAGTTTCTTTGAAAAACTTATTACTGTTCTTTTATCATTTTTTAAATCACTGCATGGCCAATGAAATCCAGAGGTATTAGATTTTAAGCATAGCTGAAGAAAGTACTCAAAGTTGGAGAAAAAATTAAAATATACACACAATTTGTCCTTCTGGAACCGGAAGTTACCGCAATCTAACAAAACAAACTACAAAATGAATTTTGCATTAATATCTTGTTTATGCCTATGGAACCATGACTGCTATGGTTAACAGCTTATAGAAAAAAGGAATAAAGAATAAGATCATATTTAAGATCCCTGTCACCTAAGACAGAACCACTATTTGCAGCATAATCTAAGAACTTCATACTAACCAAAAGAGCCTGATTTTCAGGATTTATATTGTCCAAAAACACTCTCCTGTGCAACCTCTGCTGCTCAACTTGAGGATTTTTCGCTAGTACTTTTCGCATGTCAGCAACAATGTTCTGCAGAAGCACTAAACCATTTATTACGGGGAACACAAAATGCTTAATACTGGAGAAAAGCCAGTTGCATATAAACAACAAAACTACTCTACTGCTCACATTAATCTTTTTTACATCCAAATGACTAATGGCTAGGTGGGTTTTGATTCGCCAATGTGTTTTTTGAGTGAGGTTTCGCACAACATTCACTGTAAATTTGTGGTTTGGAATGTGCACAGCTTCACCATCTTCACCTCTTACAATTGTAGGTGACCACCAGCCAACATGCTGCATAATAAGAAAACATCAATGCCCAAAAGAAAGCCTCAAAGAGATCTCGAAAGCACTACACCATATTCCGTAATTTCTTTCTTTGATTGATTATCAAATGTGTGTGCGTGTGTGTGCGCGCACGCGTGCGTACGTGTATTGAGCATATAATTCCCACATTCAATAGTTAAAAATGTGCAATTTAACACACCTCAACAGTACCAGAAACCTCATATCCTTCGATCTTTGTTTGAATCCATTCATTAACCACAAAAGGACGAGTTGCATGAATCATCGCACTTGAAAGGAAGTTTGTAAATATCTAGATAGAAAACACTTCACGTCAATATGTGCCAAAATGTCATTGCTGCCACTAATATACAAAGGAACTCAGAACATCAGAAGCAACAATAAATCCCACACCTCACGACCAGCAAGAGTCAACAAAACTGTCCCAAGACCTCCAGCAGTAACCCATTTCTGGGTAGAGAAGCCTAGCAATTCCATGAACAGTGAAAAGGCTGCAATCCATACTGCCCAATAAACAGCTTTGCCTGCAAATTGGAATCCCATCTGACAAAAGCAGACAATTTATTATATATATTAGAAATTGAGCCACAACTGATACATTACTAATACCCAATACATCACCAAAATCTGGGTTTTTACAATTATTAGCATCAATAAATTGAAGTTGTCAAGCTACTTGTCTTCCATTACAATATATCATTTAAATACATGTACACAGCCACAATGAATTCTTTTAACCTATAAACATGAAAAAGACATAGCTCGCATATATTCAAGTGCTCCATGTTTTACATACTTTTCTGTAAATGAAAATTAATCTACTGGATTGTTAATCTTCATCTCTCTGTAAAACAAATTGACACAGAGAAATGATAAATCTAAAAGCTGAAAATAACACACCATTATATAGCAGGGGCATATATATTTCCCAACTATGTTGGCAGCTGATTGATAGGGAAATCAAGCTTCAACAGAGTTGTGATAGCAATTAAATTTATGAAGTTGACAGGTAATAAATGGAAATTAGATGGTAGGTTTGCCATGTTTAATCTTTAAACTAGACTAAAATGAAAGTTGCCTTTACAGAAGGAAAAGATACATACATTTCTCGTCTCACTTGCATCAGTGCTCTCAGCTAAGAATTTCTGTGCTTGTTGAATCACACTGCATATTGTACAATTAATTTTATCAAAGAAAAACTTTGTAAGCACAGTAAATTGGAAACGAATATCAGATTTAAGTACTCAAGCTGACTGCAACAATAACATATCTTGAAAAATATACAGTTGAATTTCCAATGGGGAAAAGAACAAAGCAGTGAGAGATTAAAAATGCAAGGTATCACAATTAGCCATAATAGTAAAAAACCAGACAATCGCTCTCCTAATAAGGGAAGAAAAGCCCAGTGAGCAAAAGCAGTTAAGAACAAATTATTTCAACTGGAAGTGATCGGTGCAGTGTTAACTCAAGTGAGTAGTGACCAAATTGTTCAGCAGTGTCAAAAGATCATGATGAAAGCAAGGAAATAGGCACACCTTGATAAACAATAGGCGAAGGCCAGAACAGTCGACAATGATCTTACAAAATTCAAAAGCCGTTCCTTAACAACTTGGCCAGTTTCTGTAGGTAGTATTACTGGCTCCAGTGCTCTGCAATTAGCTAACAATTCAGTATGCAGAGTATAGGTGCATGTAGAAAGATATAATGTATTTATCTTCCGATAAAGTTATTGTGTCATAACAATGAAACCTGCAGAAAAGTAGTGCTCCAGTCCATAAAAGTAATGGCCGAAGGTAAGAAGTTACTATATAATGTGTGGTACTTTTCTTCCAACTATTATCACTCCTCTGCAAAATAAAGTTAGCAATATTAGAATTGTGTACTAATGGCATTGAATCAGTTAATACAAATATGAAAAGTAGAATAACTGCAACGTAACCTGAAAAAGCAATTTCCTCATCTGACACGCTAATGGGCCAACACCCCATGCTGCAAAAATGATAATGCCAACTGCAGGAATCAACTTCACTATTACAGGACTACTTTGCAACAGGTTACAAGACCTGCAAAAACAAAATGTAATTGTATACCAACATAAAAATATAGAGCAGTTAAATATGTATGCTTGCTATGTGAAAAATCACAAAATTTACCTTGCCAGCAAGGCGGCAGCCACCTTAACAGCAGGTAGCTGACTTGGTTGGCGTGGTACTAGAAGAGAATGGCACTTGAATGAGCGGGATTTGTAAGACAATGTATGTGTTGGTCTGTTTATGTGACGGAAGTGTTGAAAACCCCAGCAATCCTGTTTCATGAACTATAATAGAAGATTATCTCAGAGTACTTTCTAATGAAAAGTAAATGACCACGCAATTTCTTTAATCTTGAAAAGGAATTATTTTCATCTCATCGTCATTATATAAACATTAAATCATCAGTAAATCCAGGCACACAAGAAGCATATTTTCCCCTAGCAATATTGCGGAGGCTGACAGAATGTTATTGATGAGTCATTTGTTGAAGTTCAAATCATATTCTATGAAATTTTATGTAACACAGAGATCCTTTTGGTATTGGATGTGTTATAGATTAAAATTGAATCAGAAAATATTTCCTACAAGAAGCAAATGATATAAGACAATAAATCGTGGAAAAAAATCAAAATTAAACAGCACCTTGAAATCCATAAATTAAACAAAATGGGTACAGTATGTATGTCATCCTAAATTTTCATAACAATGCTACAGAAATATTTTGCGCATCAATTGGACAATAACAGTAAGTAACACAATATCAATATTTTAAGAACATACCGAAAGAGGATATGATGGACCTGTATTCAATACATGTAACTTGCTTCTTCCCACAACCCGCTGTACGCCATAAAGTGGTATGAAAGTGAGAACAGAGGCAAAAACAATGAACTTTGCACAGCAACAAAGAACTCGAGAATTCTCGTACCCGATGTTTATCGCAGCCCAGGTCCCTGCAAAGTCCCAATCCATGGGACAGCTGCAGAGAACCGGGAAGAGCCATTATTGTATAAAAATGGATAGCCAAGAAGGTCTCACTAGCGGCTGAAGATCAAATAATAGTAAACTTCTATGGTATTGCTGCCTTTGACTCAATTCGATTAGGCCTATACAGATGAAGTGGTGCAGATAGACTATGACAATCTTCCAACTCAGTTTCCTGCAGTTAAACTGATATCAATTATGTGAACATTAAAATGTTAAGGATATCATATCAAAACTTTTTCTGAGCATTAAAACCAATAGTAAAGCTCTAGAATGACTAAAACCATCTCTTGATGGAAGGCATCATAAAACCTATAAAAGAAACCTACATCTCCTATTCTCCTTAACACCCGGGGGAGATTGAAGTGAACAAATTGTGGGCACAAATCAACCTATTCAACTCTCCAAATTCCTTTTCATTGTTTCCCTTGCTTCCCTTGCACCACCACTAACTTACCATCAAAACCCCTTATACCCACCATTTTTAGTTAGCCCTGATTTCTTAACTAACAAATGGAACAGTTCCACATCCTAAATAATTTAAAAAAAAAAAAAAACTTGATAGCCCCTTTGCAAAAAATATATCTACCACAGCAGCTTAAGAATCAAAACCATGAACCGAATTAAAGGAGAGAGGGGGGGGGGAGGGGGAGGATCACACAAATAAAATTGCAGTTGTGCAATGAAACTTCAAATTAAGTTGGGGGTATTGAGATATGTGTGAAAAAGATTTAAAATTTGGAAAGCTTGGTTAATTGGTAACCTTTAATGGAGAAGAAAAAGAAGCAGGAGTAGGAGCAGCTAGGTCAAATAACTCAGAGTTCCCAACCAAATTCCCAAACGGAATCTATGGATTTTTGTTGTGTCGCTGCTTCTTCTTCTGCTTCTACAAGGCGCAGCGCAAGGGACAGATGATTTCCATTTTTTTGTTGTGTTTTTTTTTTTTGTGTTAATTTGTTGTGGGCCCGACCGAGGTCTCCATTTGTGTGCCAGAAACTCATTTGTTGTCAGCCACCATTTGTGTCCCACGTGTCTTTCTCCAGCAACCATTCCTTCAAGCCAATGATTTTTTTTTTTTCGTTTTTTTTTTGGAGATAAATTTACAGGTTTATATACTGAGTGTTTGGCCATACCTTTCTAAAATTAATTTTAATGTAAAATAATTTTTATATATGATAATTTAATTATAGAAGTGATTTATATTTAAATAATATTAATCAAAATTATTTTAGATATATAATTTATAAAGAATTGTCTAAAATCAATTCTGATAGAATTGAAAAGTGAAAATTTTTCATTTTTATCTAAAATCAATTTTGATATCATAATTGATTTTCACTATAAAAAATCAAACAACAAAAAAAACGGTTAAAATCGATTTTAACCTCTTAAAATTAATTCTAAAACTTCCCAACATGTATCTAAACATATTAATAGTATATTTCGAAAATTGGACCAAATGAGAAATGATATTATAAAGCTGATTTAACATATATTAACTTAGGTAGGAACAGAAGAAAAAAAAAACATATATTAACTTACGTATACAATTATATAGAATTTAATTTTAATACACACTAATAATATAAAAAATTTTACATAGTTAATAAATTATATTCTTTTATTTACATATTTTTTCAAGTAATTAATGTAAGACTTAATTATATTTGCTG
The DNA here is from genome assembly GCA_031439585.1 of Pterocarpus macrocarpus. Lineage (NCBI taxonomy): Eukaryota > Viridiplantae > Streptophyta > Magnoliopsida > Fabales > Fabaceae > Pterocarpus > Pterocarpus macrocarpus. The sequence continues at coordinate 62,316,776 of CM062520.1, read as the reverse complement.
AAATGGCAATATATAATTTAATGATGGTATAAAAAATTTTTACACTAATATTGCATATAAATTAAATCCAATTATATAAGTACAAATTTTTATATATCATAATTAAGCTTAGATATTTAAATTATTTATTTTCTTCTTTTCATTTTATTTTTGGTGTAATTATAGATTATGTATCTAAAATTCGCATCAACCCCTAAAAAATTTGACAACCCACTTCATTATAAAAAATAACACCACTTAAACATAAATTATCATTTAATTATGCAGTTATCACAATTTTAGTCTTGGATTAGATAAAAGCATTCCCTATTATTAGTTTTTTATATGTTGGTGATACTATGATTTATATTGTTATAAATTTTCTTGTGATGATGTCTTTGAAAATCTTGTAGTAGCTCAATATCGATAATACTTAAAATAAATTATTCAACCTTTATTTTTTTGAAAGTAAAGTTTTGAATTTAAGTTATTAAGAGAATTTTAATTTTACAGTGAATTAATTTAACTTTGAATTAATTAGAATATAATTAACTCTTAGTAAAAAAATTATTAGATGTGCAAAGACAAAAAAAAAAAAAAAAAAAATTGGTGCTAGAGGCAAATCCAAAAGTCAAATTTTAAAATATAATAAGTGACAAATTTGGGGTTTTTTACCCAAATAAAATAGCAAAAATATTATTTATGTATATGTTTTCTTTTAATTTTGTTTTTTAAAATGCCTTGTTCCTAGGTACTATAGGAAAATCATTGCAAGTTAGAATGATTTCTAGGTACCTACACGATATAGAAATCGACTAAGACTTACACAATTTCTATGTTGGTCCAAAACACAAAGAAATCGTCCAAGGCTTGCACAATTTTTATACTAGTGCATTCTCCATATGGCAGATAAAATGTATGTGCCTCTAGGCGCTAGCACTCAATAAACGTATTAATTAAGGTGTAATCATACTTAAAGTGTGGAACCTGCACTGCATACCATAAATTTGTCTGCCACAAATACGGCTCCATGAGTGCATGCGGCTCAGTTATATGTGATGTCTAATGCACTGCAGAGTAGGCTATATAGCATGAATGTAACATCGTTAACATTAATGTAATGTTAATGATATTGCATTCATATAATGTTAATGATATTGCATTCATGCTATACACCTTGCTCGAGTGCTACGCACTAGGCGTCACCATCAAGATTATGGACGAGGCAGGTCAATGTGGGAGATTCGACCCTGTCATTACCACCTAGGTGGGTGTCTACCAGCCCTAAGATAAGATAGACAAGACCGTTAGATTTTACCTAAATCAAGTATTAAATATATTGTTATGTGTTTTTAATTTTAGTTTGGCTATAATATAAGTTATTATCTTGTCTAAAATTTTATGCTATCTTTTGCGGACATGATCAGGGAGTCTTGGACATGGCGTGCAAATTTCATTTGTTATCATTTTATGTAATTAATGTGCTTTTCTATGTATCTTGTTGAACATGTGTTTTCATTATTTATATCACTCATTATATTAAATACTTATGTTACCTTTGTTTGCATTGTTTTTCCTTTTATTTATATTAGTTGCTTATATATGATGACTATTGTTAAGCGTTAGTTACTTATGTAAAAGGTAGGGTCCTTTTATTTTTATTACTTATGTCATGATTATCAAACTCTCGAATTAACTCGCTTAAAAACTCAAGCATAAGTAAACTCGGATAAACTCGCATAAACTCGGGTAAACTTGCGAGTTTATTATTTTAATTCGATTTTGATTTTTCAAACACTAAAATAAGGATTTTCATAAGAAGCACTTTTAATTAAACATTCCAAATTGAATATATGCCAATAGAAATAGTGAAAAGTATCAACTCATATATATAAATAACTATCCATTATAATGAGAGATCTACCATAATTTCTTACTTTTCCCTATTTCTATTAATTGATAATATAAAACTATTTTACACTATCAATACATACCAATTAAATTCTTTCTCTTTCTCTCTCTCTCTCTCTCTATATATATATATAATGATATTTTAAATTTTAAATTTAAATATATTTTTAATCCTTATAACTATGAGTCATTTTTGTTTTAGTTTTTTTAAAATTTTTGTTTTAGTTTTGGTCCCTCTTTTTTTTTTTTTCATTATTAGGCTTTTGGTATCTGTCATTTAGATTCAATATTAAATGATGATATTTATAAATATCAAAGGAAGATTTAGAAAATATTTATAATGATAAGAAAATAAAATTTTAATATTTGTAAGGACAAATATTTATTTTAAAATATTTATTAAGACCAAAATTTAGAATGATAAAAACTAAAAATTTAAAAAAAATAAAAAATGAGAGATCAAAATTATAGAAAAAATTTTATAAGAACTAAAATCAAAATTATTTATATTTATAAAAACTAAAATTATATTTAAGCCTTAATTTTATGAATTAAATTGGTATATATTAACAGTGTAAAATTATTTTACACTGTTAATCAATAAAAATAGGAAAAAGTGAGAAATTATGGTAAGTCCTCCGTTATAACAGGTAATTATTTATGTAAGTTGACACTTTTTATTATTTTTATTGGCTGATAGTATAAAACTATTTTACAACATCAAATATATTTAAATTAAATTCTAATTTTATTTGGGTGAAAAAACGGACAAGTCTGATTAAAATAAAGACACATGTGCCTTGTTCACAAATTTTGAGGAGCCCAGACTTCCGAACCAACACGGCAAGGCGGGGAGATGGGGGAAGAGGAGGAGAGCGTGAAGAAGAAAGCATCGCAGATAATCGGAAATTTCCAGAACCTCCCTCGTCTCGTCGTCTTCGATCTCGATTACACACTTTGGCCTTTCTACTGGTACCTACATCAATATCAATGCAACAATATCCCATGCTTTTTTTTTATTTTATTTTCCCATTTTTGTTTCCACCCACATACACTCTTCCGTTAAATTTCTCAACTTTATTTTATTCACGTGTATTGGGTCTATGAATAACCTTGAAAGTCTTCTCCTTTCTGCAAATGCTGGTGCCAATTGAAATGGGTAGTGTGAACAGCATAGGGACCCTTTGTTTTAATGTATTGTATATGATGATGATAGTGATGATATCAAACCTGTTTGGGTATGTGAGGAAGTTGGCGTCTGACTTGGGGACACTTAACTATTAGCTATGCTGCTTTTGATGCATTGAAGTTGGTTATTTTCTGATTTGAAGAAAAAATCGCAATCTTCCAGTATCATACGTACAGAAGCCATAAGGGAAAAGCAGAATGAATAAATAGAACTGTTTTGGGCATAGATGGTAGCTTGCTAGACGACTTTGTTGTTGTTTGTGGTCTGTTGATGAGTTCAAATCATTATTTGTGCGATTGCTTGCATAAAACCTCTTCTGGTTCACTTGCAGTAGAGTTGTTATGATTCTGATGTATTACTATTACATCGGGTGAATTGATTTTTTTTAAAAAAAGAAAAAAATACTTGGAATTTATGAACTCATATGGAATCAAGTGAATATGAACCATACTTCAAGCCCAAGATATACATGGATCTTAGGAGATTCTATGTTAACGTTTTCTTGTGGCTGTTCTTGGTACCTAGTTTCCTTGTGTTATTTGAGTGGTAGCAAGAGCTCTATTATGAAGACAGGATGCTATATCTGCTCTGCTTTCTTGATTGAATATTACTTCGTTTGCTTGTGGGTTATGACAAGTTTAAATTGGCTCCATCTGTTTTTTTGTCTTTCTGATGGAAATGCAAATTTTTTCTAATCACATCTGATAGCATTGGAGGGTGCTATATCAATCACTTAAATTTGTTAGTTGTTTGATTGGTTGCAGCAGAAGATTTCCACTTGCTTATACCTGATGAATTTATTTCAATGTTGATGGTGTTCTGTTGCTCATTTGTTGCCCTAAAATATTTGCTTTGCCTATTTTAAAGGAGTAGTACAACGTACGCAACAACAGCTAAGCCTTATCTCACTAGGTGGTGTCGGCTACATGGATTAGACGATGCCATAGTGTCCTGTCATAAATCATATTTACAATCTTAAAGGAGTAATATTATTCAAAATATGTTAACACATGGAATCCGGTTAACACGAACCATAGCTAGAAGTTTTCTTAGGTTATAGTGTACTTTTTTTTTTTACAATTTTTTTTAACCCCTCTCTCTAACCTTGTGTCAATAGTTATTAACTTATTGGTACTCGGCCTTCTGCTATTTTGGCAGTGAGTGCTATTATGAAGATGACATGCCTTATTTGTTTCCACAAGCTAGAGGCATACTATATGCACTTAAGGACAAGGGGATAGATATGGCAATTGCTTCTAGGTCTCCAACTCCAAAGATAGCAAAAGCATTTCTTAATAAGTTGGGCATCGAGTCCATGTTTGTGGCACAGGTGAGCGGCTAATTAAGTTGCTCTATGTCCTGTTTTTCTCTCTTTATATGAATACTGGGTATGGTGTCCTCCTCCTTTGTCTATGTTTGTTGTGTATTTATTTATTTTATCGTTTTAAGTTATTAGTTTTAGATGCTTGACTCTTTGGTTTTTGCAGGAAATTTTTTCCAGTTGGACTCATAAAACAGATCATTTCCAAAGAATCCATAGGAAAACTGGGATTCCTTGCAGTTCGATGCTATTCTTTGATGATGAAGATAGGAACATCGAAGCGGTAAAGTTGTCTTTCTTCCATTTTTTTTTTCTCTTTTGTTTATGTTTATAGAAACTTCTATATATTCATTTGGAACTCAAGGGACTTGATATTTTCTAAAGGGAAAGACTTGATTCTATACTTTCAACTCACGGAAGTTTTTTTTTATCATTTGCTGTACATGCAGGTCTCCAAAATGGGCGTGACAAGCATTATGGTTGGCAATGGAGTGAACCTTGTGGCTTTGAGGAAGGGATTGTCAGAATTTTCTCAGAATTCAGGCTAATCAAGCAGTAACTAATATTATATTTAAGTTCGCCTCAAAGCATACATTGCTATAACGAATGGTTCTTAATGAGAAACAAGGTTGATCAATCCGTAGGACCAGAATGTAAACATCCGACAACACTCACGATTGATGTGATATTGACTAATACATTTGTAATATTTGAATGTGGCCCATTTTGCTGACAGTTTTCAATGTCCGATTATGCTATGTTGCCAATTACTTTGATGGGCGATAGCTAATGAACAATCTTTTTGTGGTACCTACTTCAGGATTACCTTCTGCCACATCTTTTGAGTTACGGTTTGGAATAACAAAATTATAGCACGGGATGAAAAAGTTATAGATGTGGTATCAAAAGTTACGATATTGCAGCGCGGATTAAACTTGTCCCATAGCATGCCTTTTAGCTTATATCGTAACAAATATTTCTAACAATATAATTTTTTGGGATAAAATTTTATTTACGATCCTTATATTTAATGGTGATTTTAATTTTGCCCAAAAGTTTTTTTTTATTTCATTTATATCTTTAATATTTTTAAAACATTTTAATTTTATTATTTCGATATTTAAATTATAAATGGAAAAAATTGATATGAATTAGAGGTTATGATATTAGTGATGATATATTTATCATTTATCTAAATAGGTTGATATTGTTTACCGTCATTTTTACTCATATTTTCTAAGATATGAAAGTTTTCTTTTTTAATTTAAACTTCCTTAACATTTAATTAATCTTTCTTATAATAAAATTAATGTTTAAAGTTTTAAAGTTTTTCCATGAAAAATTAAAGGCAAACAATCTCTGTTGGTGAAATTTGGATATTATTAACATCAAAATTTAATTTTAATATTAATTTTTTTTGTTTATAATTTGGATGTTGTATATTGAAAGAATAATATTAAAATGTTTTGAAAACCTTGGGGATGTAAATAAGAAAAAAAAAAAATTTAGAATTAAGTTAAAATTATTATAAAATGTAAGGAATGTAAATGAAGTTTTACCTTAACTTCTTTTCGTAGCACTCTTGTATGGTGCAGGGGGATTTGGATTACTTTGAAAAAATTATGAGTTGAGTTCTGGTGTATACATTTCTCAACAACTAGACTCCTTACATTTTGATGCAGTGCCCGGAATACTAGTGTAAGTTTTGAAATTACACCAAGGTTGTTCCAGGAAATTTTAAGCAACGGTTTCTTGAAATTAAAATTAACATAACGCTAGAATGCAAATCATACGGGCTGTTAATTACATTTTCCCATTCTAAGATTCTTATTTTACCAAAACGGAATTTTGTTTTTTTTTTACTGAAAACAACTAATAAAAGTCAAAATTCCATTTATTTTTTACCTTTTTAACGAGAAGAAGGACTTTTGACCAGCCTTCCTTAACGTCGTCGTCGAATCACGTTACAACAAAGTCAATGACGGCGTGCGCGGTTTCCACTGCCCTGTAAATCTAGCACATGTCATCTTTTGTTATAACCCCTCCGCTCTTTCCCTTCCGGCGACGTTTATCACCAGGCTCAATCTTGGTACGCTAGTGTACTAGGGTTTTAAAGCCGTTCAGATAAAAACAGAGAATATTATAGCGGCCCAGATGTTGTGTGAAAAAGTATCAGTAGTAATTATTTCTCAGGTACCACCTATGCACTTCGATCAGTAGGATATGTTGCTTGACGAATCAAAAAATGGGAGAGTCGAAATGACCTGAATGGGCATACATTGAGTGGTGACGTCTAACATGGTCCCCCATCATTTCTGGCATTTCTGATGGTCCTATAAAAAAATTGCAAAAAGATCCTCGTGTCATTAAGGGGGACTGAAACATATTTGCAATGAGGGGATTTATTGGTTTTAGATTACACAGGTTTGGTTTTTGCCGTTCTTAGACGATGAGTTGGGTGTCCTAGCGCAGCTGATTTTTTGAGGGGGGAAGGTGGGCATGAACATACGAGTTGGCTGCAGTTGAAGTCTAAAGTTGGAAGAGCTTAGAAGAGATGCTGAGTGTTGCATTTGCTTGGATGGCATTTAGGTGGCTTATTGGACATTTAGAGCTAAGGGCAGTGTTTGCAAGTTAACGTTATGGTTGAGTTTAGAAACATTTGATTTTTCGTCAAAGTGTGCATCATTGATTATGGTAATTGCAGTAGTTGTTAGTAATGTTACTTTAGGAATAGACATTAGATGTTATCACCCATGTTATTTTAAAGTATTGTGATTGAGTTTCTGTTTTCAGAGAGTAGATTAAGGATGACAATTGAGAAAATGATGTATGACTAGTTCCAGGTGATAGATGAAATATAATATAGTTTCTTTAGCATTGAGGAATAAGATGACAGGTTAGTTGTGCAGGGGCATGGTGATGGTTAAGAGAGTTGGATAGGTATTGCACTATAGAGAGGTATTTTAGTTTAGTTGATATGCATATTAAACGACATAAAATAAACCTGTATAATCTAAAATCAGTGAGATCCCTCTTTGCAAATATGTTTCAGTCCCTTTTAGTGATGTGGGGGTCTTATACGGAACTTATTTTTTGGCTTAAATCGCACCTGGATGAGTTCTTTGTTTTTTATTTCTTATTGGTTCTGCTATGCGGTACAGTGTGCATGTTTGGGAACTACCTAAAACAATTTTTATTTTTTTGAAAAAGATGCTATTTTGAAAAATTGATCATGTTTGATTCAAAAATGAAAATAAATTATAATAAAAAAACTGATAATTTTAAATTAAAAAATAGTTTATAATCATAGGTAATATTTTGAAGCTTATAATTATAATCAGAAGCTGATTATTTTAGAATTGTTATGTTTTTATCAAATTGATCATAAATAATAAATATTATATAATATCAACAATCATTTCATACCTTTTTTAGTAATTTTATTATATAAAAGTAATTTTTTTTATACAATCTAAACAAAATAGATTATCTTAAAACTACTTTTCAACTAAAATATCTAAATATAAATTAATTCTTAAATAAGTGATTATATAAAAAAGTGATTATACAAATAAATAATTATTAAAATAATTTCTTTTTTCAGCTTTCCCAAACACAAACAGTATAATCAGTGGCGGAAAATTATTTTAGATCACGCTTTTTTTTTTTTTTTTAACTAATGTTAGTAAGTCTGTAACGTTAATGTATTTAATATAGAGAATAGAATACATTGTATAATTTTCTAATAAGTTTATTGTTAATATATAAGCCATGACTGATAGAAGAAAAAATTCATGTACAATCTTTTTATTGCAAATGCATATACTTTCAAATTTAATGAGTTGTAATACTTAATTCTATCCGGAGGCGGTGGATGATATCACTGGCAGTTACAGGTTCAATGTCAAGTTCATGGGCATGTTGGAAAAATATCGAGTGAAATAGCATAAATAATATTAGAATAGAAATAAATTATCTCTAAACAATAAGCATAATTGATCTCGAGAACATAAAATTAAAGAATTGAAATAAATAAAGAAATAACTTATCATTATGATTGGTTGTGGCGTGTTAGATAATGAATTTAAGAATATTTTGCCATTATGAACTGATTATTGGGTGTTAATGGTCTTCACAATAAATATTTACTAAAATATAACAGTTATTTTTTACTAATTCTGCACTTGAACTAATAGGACTATAAAAACAATTATATTGATTGCTCAAGGGAATAAAAAACTAGTCTCCAGAACTAAAATTTGTATATATTTATAAACAATAATGAAGAAGATAATTACCAAAATTAAAAAGGAAGTCATTGAAAGTATTCAAAGAAAGTGTCCGGTTAGGCATATCTTCCCTTCACTTGGCTAAAATATCATGATTTATAACAAATTTTTTTTTCCCGTTACCCAACATTAAAAGGCTAACATGTAGCATCTTTGACGGGATTTGATCTTTAATTGTGATACATTATCCAATATGAAACCATCAACGTGCTAAAACACATATATCAATTACATGACTTGGTCAAATTAAATCTGTAATATTAATACTAAATTGTAGCAACGTTCTAAATGAAGAATTCTAGAAATCTGTTTTATATGATTCTCCAAAACAAAATCTCATGCAGTGTAGAAATATATATGGTTAAGATTATAAGCTAACATATACTGACATTAAAGACCCTAGTGTATATATGCTAGTATATAAAAGATGAAATTGGATTTGATAATAATAATAATAATAATAATAATAATAATAACTTTGAAATATAAACTAATTATAAATAAAACATAACAAGCAAACTGCAAACTACGGGAAAATAAGGTAGGCATGGAAGCAAAGTTGTTTGACGAAATATCAACTATGAAGTCCATTTGATATAATTTGACCTAAAAAAGAAAGAGTAAAACACAACTCCCTTTTTAAAAGATAAGATTATTACACCTTTTTTTATTTTTAAAATATATACTTCCCTCCCTAAAAAATTAAGATAATAAATATGATACAATCCTCTTCCTTAAGAGATGATAATGTTACACTACCTTTATTTTTATTTTTAAAACATACATTTTTCTCTTCTAAAAATTTAGATAAATTATATTTTAATCTATTTTTAAGTTTATCATTAATTTTTTATTATCTCATTATTTTCTTTTTGACCAAAATACCCTTTATTAATAATATATATTAATTTTTTTAACAAAATAAAATCAATATGGCTAATAATAATATAAAATATTGATATATTTTTATTTATATAGTTCAATTTAACTTTTAAATTATTACTATATTAAAATAACAAATTATTAATAGTAGTAATAATTTGCAATAATTATTCTTTAAAAATAAAAAATTACATATTTTCTTTTCTATTAATTCTAGAATATTAATGTATATAAAAATAAAAAAAATTATTTGCTAATATCATATATAAGGATGAATCACAAGGAAGATAAAAAAATGATTTTGTGATTTTACTATAAAAAAATATACATTAATATTCTAAAATTAATAGTTGACAAAATATGTAATTTTTATCTTTAAAAAAATAATTATTAAAAATTATTGTTACTATTAATAATTTGTTCTCTAGTAATAATTCAAAAATTGAATTAAATTTTTTATATATATAAATATTTTATATAATTATGAGCCATACATATATATATATATATATATATATATATATATATATATATATATATATATATATATATATTACCAAGCAATATAAGAGCATGCATTGACCACCGGCCATCCAGTAAAATATTTTTCTAATAAAAAATGGAGTTTTGTGAAATGACTCAAATGCACTCAATGTCAGGCCTTAGATTTCACAAGCCGATTCTGTACAACCAATAGTATGGTACATGGAGTTGGACGGTAAACTCAGGCGGCTAATTATTCAGAAATGTGCAAGTAGTAACTCTTTTTTTTTTTTTTTTTTTAGCTCTTTCTAATCAGGTATATGTAATATAAATTGGTAAGTTAAATCTCACCAAAGAACAAAAAAATTGGTAAGTTAAATTATTTAATTATAAATATAATATAAGCCGAATATATATGATTTAATTAAGTTATCCAATATAACTTTAAATATTAATAAGAATGTAAGAAATTAGCTTTTTTTTCGTATATTATTTAGTTGTATATATTACCTTGATTTTGATGTAGATAAAAATTTACCAAATATTTTTAGATTTACATTAATTATGAAAATCTACAGAGATTATATATAACTTATGAATTACTATTCGAATAGTTGGTGTTTGTAAAAAAATAAGTAAGATTGTGTAGCAACATAAGATTTTAAATAATATATAAGCCAGCCATGAATGTGAAAATAAAAATTAGCAAGTTGTAGGCAAGCTTAAATGTCGTGAAAATAGTAAATTATTTTTTATAAAATTAGACCATCTCAATTTTTATGTGATGGAATAAACTGCAGTGAAGCGGAAGTTGGAAAAAATATACCGATTAAATTAGTGTTTTTGTTATAAACAAGATAAAGGGTTTTAAAAATGATGTTGTTGTATTATTTAGTCAATTGTATTTACTATATGTATATATTGATATAGAGCATTATTGTATAATTTAGAAAAGTTTATTATTTATGTAAATGTAATATATTGTTTGAAGGTTATATGGCGTAAATCATTGACAAGCACTTCTTACTATTATTGTATTTACATGGTTTTTGTGGTACATAATTTTTTTTTGAGTATTTTGAATAAATTAAAAAATATAAATAAATTAAGAAATATACATGATAGACCAAAAATTTTGATGTGATGAAGTAGAGAGAAGAGTGATGCAATTGAGTAAACAGAAAAAGTTTTAGGAGAAAAATTGATATTAAACGGGGAGTGTGAATAGGCAAGTAGTAATTTATTTAATTAGGCCAGTAGGAGTAGGTCAATAGTGATGGATTTAGATAATTTGTATAAAAGCATATATAGGTTCAAATTGCAGTGCCACTGATGTATCAAAAAAAAATGTAATCTGCTTAATTAAATTTAATTTTAATAAAGTCAATTTATTTAAATCAAAGTAGTCTAGGAAGTCAAAGTTATAACTTAATAATGAGGGAGTATAGATAAGTAAAAGCAAGTGCTAATATTCCTACCCCATTATCAACTTATAAGGGAGTAAGCAGATTGAAAAGATCTAATAGATCCGAATATTCGAATCAAATCAATCCAATAGAATTGATCACCTGATCAACTAATTATTTTTATTTATTTCTAATGTTTCAAAATTTTACATTTAAGATTTTAGTAATAAAGTCACTTATTATCTTCTCTGTTAATATTCATTTAAAGAATTTATCTATTTACGCTATTATTAAGATATATTATAATTAAATTTTATATTATTATTAGTTGTTATAAGAATAATTATAAAAAAATACAATTATTTATTTTTTAATTTAACCTGATTACCTGAACCAAACCAACTCGATATTGATCGGTTTGATTTGGTTTAGATTTGTTAGAAAAAAAAATGTCAAAAATCAAGCGAAATCAACCTAATTAAATTTCATCAGTTTAGACTTATTTTTACTCAAATTCAAACTAAATCAACCCACTGATACCCCTATCAACTTATACAAATTAAATAAAATAGATTTTTTAAAAAATTGTCTCAATATAATTAAAAAAAATAATATTTAACATTCTTTAAAAAAGAAATTATACGACAAAAAAGAAATATCGATAAAACCAGAAAATAATATAAATAAAAATTAAACTATTTGTTTAACTAATTTTAATGTGTACAGAATAGTAATTATAGTTTTATATATTAAATATGTTATCTTTTATTAAAAGGATTTAATTTATATATATTGATAGTATAAAATTATTTTACACTATCATTCAATCATATTATCCTATTTGCATGATTTTTGGATTAATGAAAGTGAGAGTCATGCATATTTACTTATGTGATAGTATATAAGTAGATAACAATGTAAATTTTTTTTTATATTATTAATACATATAAATTAAACCCTTATTAAAAATAAAGAACAAAAAAATACTTAACTCATAGACCTTGCTCCACAACTTCAGAATGTCGTATTATAAGGTAATATTAATGTACATATCGTGGTATCTAGCCACGACTTTGGAAATTAACAAAAATAAAAAATTGCTACTTATTGCTAATTGAAACTTTGGAAAATCAGTTTTTTTCAACCACTATATTTACTTTTTATGCAATATTAATCATTACATTTATTTTCTTACTTAATCAATTGATTAAAATAATATAGATCAGTGTTCGATCAATTGAATTTTACTAAACTTTTTTCTTGAACTATAGCAAAAGTCTTTGATTCCTATTAAAATTTTTTAATATGTATGTATTTTTTAAAAAAATACATCTCTCTATATATTTTACATCCCTTAAAAATAAATTAATTATTATTAATGTATCTAATATATTAATTATATTTAAATAAATAGCAATAATATATATAAATTATTTGAACAAAATTTAAAATAAAAGATAATATTTATATATAAAAATACTAACCTCCACATGAAAAGCTCTATATTTTATTTTAGATAAAATATTTACTTATTTTTTTAACTAATTTAAAATTTTTGATAATTTGTGATTATCAATTTTTTATGAATCTTTTGTTTCTATTAAAATATCTAAAAGGTCATTATATACATAAAAAACTTAGGCTTATGTATAAAATATTAAATTTATTAATAATACTAAAAATTTAATTTTAAGTTATTATTAGCATAAAATTTTTTATATAAATATATAATTATATATTATTATATTAAAAAAATAATTGTATTCAACCAATTATTATTTTAAAAATTTTATAAATAGAAATATATAAATGGATGATAGTATAAATTTTTTTTACAATAATAGTATATTAAAATTAATCTCTAATAATAATAATAATAATAATAATAATGATTAATAAATTAATAGAATACTTAAATAATAAATCAACAAATTTTGTTAATTTATTTAATTATAAATTTATATTTTCTTAATATCATTAAAAAAATAATAATAAAACTGCACATTCAGATTAGCTTTGACAAAAGAGGCGTGAAAGGGCCCTTCAAAACAGAGTCATAGGGACGGCTAGACCAAATTTAGAAGGTGGGTTAATTTGACTTTTTAAGCAACTGGTAACTGACTGGTTAAAAACTGGTACATCAGTGTACCAGAAGTTACCTGGGAACATTGCAAAAGCCGCCTCCCTCTTCCCCCTCTCCTCACACCAAAATAATAAACCAGACCAACCAAAAAATAGAAAAAAAAATAGGAAAAAAAAGAAAGAAAGATAGGTATTGCTCAAATCGAATCGCTTAATCCTCATGGTTCTCTGCATCATTAGATTTCCTTAATATGAAATTTTTCCAGGTTTTGAATTTTTTTTCCCCGCAATTTTGATTTTCCTTGTAGGATCGTAACGTAATCGCGATCGATCGAAGATGTTGGAGCAACTGCTGATATTCACGAGGGGAGGGTTGATCCTGTGGACATGCAGGGAGCTCGGAAATGCCCTCAAGGGTTCGCCGATCGACACCTTGATCCGATCGTGCCTCCTGGAGGAGCGATCCGGTGCGGCGTCATACAACTACGACGCACCTGGAGCCTCGTATTCGCTCAAGTGGACGTTCCATAACGACCTTGGGCTCGTGTTCGTCGCCGTGTACCAGCGGATCCTCCACCTTCTTTACGTCGACGATCTTCTCGCCGCCGTGAAGCGCGAGTTCTCGCAGATCTACGACGAGAAGAGGACCGAGTACCGAGATTTTGACGAGATCTTCCGGCAGCTGAAGGCGGAGGCCGAGGCACGCGCCGAGGATCTCAAGAAGGCGAATCCTATCGGGAGGAACGTGATCGGTGGCGGCGGGAATAGCAACAGCAAGAAGCAAGGGTTAGGGCACAAGGTTGGATCCGAAGGTGGTCGTGGGAAGAAGAAGAGTGGTGGTGATGATGATGGTGATGGTGATGGGAAAAAGGGGGTGAAATTGGAGAATGGGCACTCCAGTGATAATTTTGTTGTAGCCAAAGGGACTAACTTGAAGGGTAGTAGTGTGAATGGTAAGGAGAATGAGAGCTCCAATCTTGGGGCTTTTGATGTACATAGGCTTCAGAAGCTTAGGTCCAAAGGAGGGAATGGGAAGAAGGGTGATAGTGCTGTTGCCAAGGGTTCCTCCAAGGTGGAGCCACCGAAGAAGGCGGTGAAGAAGAATAGGGTTTGGGATGATTCGCCAACTGAGACCAAATTGGACTTTACGGATCATCGGGGTGAGGATGCAGGGGATAGGAACGTTGATTTTCTGGCTAAGGAGCAAGGGGAGAGTATGATGGATAAAGATGAGGTTGTTAGCAGCGAGAGTGAGGATGAAGAGGATGATGATGACAATGGGAAGAACAGCAAGCCTGATGCTAAGAAGAAGGGTTGGTTTTCGTCTATGTTCCATAGGTGAGATTGCTCAACTAGTGAACTTGTTCTCTGTGTTTTGGTGCATTTTGCTTGCTTGATTGGCACATATTCCTTCGTTTAGATTTTTGTTAAGTTGTTTGGATATCGTGCTAGAATGAGTTGTAGTTTACCTTATAGTGTTGGATTGATGCTGTGGCGCTTGAATTCCTGAAAAATGATATGTAGCTGTACATTGGATGTTCGACTTTGTATGTGAAGATTTTATTGTTTGTCTCATTGTCTCCATTCCATGAGACACCTTGAGGGTTGTTCACTTGTTTGTCTCGTTGAAAACTTCTTTAGTAAGTGTTAATAACGGCAAGTAGCAGCAAATTGTGTTGCTATAGTGCCTGAGTATTGCAGAGCAGCCTTAGGACGCAATAGACGAGAGACTCGGGCGGAAACTTTAGGCGCGAAAGTTAGTTTCTCTAACTGATTATACATGTGTCATTTAATTAACAGAGAGTAGCTGAACTGCTTCTGCAGGAATAACAGTATACTCATATTCTCTAACATGTATTGACTTGTTATTTATGCGTTAGATTGATGGTGATTTTGTGTTTAAAGCCGAGACTATGACGTTTAATTATATGTGTGTAATTGTGGGTAATTTTTTATTTTTTAAACATTTATATGTATGAAGCATAAATTGTATAATATTTGTGTGTATTCTTCAATGTAGTGGCTATCCTGCTATACTGTTTTTGAGGCCGGGTACTCTGCTGCTATCCAAGATTAACAACTAATTCTACTTTATTTCCATATCCAGTTTTTCACCCAAATGACTAATAGTAATATATTCCTGCACATCCTTGTGCTCAGTATTGCAGGGAAGGCAAATTTGGAGAAGTCAGATTTGGAACCTGCTTTGAAAGCTCTGAAGGATAGGCTGATGACTAAGAATGTGGTATGTTTATATAGTCAACCTCGTTACTTGTTACCCCTTGTGTGTCTAAGTGGTTATATGTTAGCTACTTTTTGCTCTTATCAAACTGGCTGATATTTTTTCACGCACTGTGTTATTTTTAGGCTGAGGAAATAGCTGAGAAATTATGTGAGTCAGTGGCAGCTAGTCTTGAAGGCAAGAAGCTAGCTTCATTTACAAGGATATCTTCAACAGTGCATGTTTGTCTCTGTCTTTCCCTATGAACATTGATCCTGGCCTTCCTTTATAAATACACTATTGTAAGATTTGTGCTGATGCTATGGTTGAAATATCAATGCAGGCAGCAATGGAAGAGGCCCTTGTTCGTATTTTAACTCCTAGACGTTCTATTGACATATTGAGGGATGTGCATGCTGCCAAGGAGCAAAGGAAACCATATGTTGTTGTATTTGTTGGAGTAAATGGAGTTGGAAAATCTACTAATCTTGCTAAGGTGAAGGAGAATCACATTGTTTCTTCAATTTATTTAAGGTTCCATATGTTGGGCTTGCCTTTTAACTGGATGGAGAAATTCTATTTCTTGTGTCATTGTATAGGTTGCTTACTGGCTTCTGCAGCACAATATTAGTGTCATGATGGCTGCTTGTGATACATTTAGATCAGGTGCGGTTGAGCAGCTGCGGACCCATGCACGTAGACTTCAGGTTTATATTGATTTTACTATTCAACAGTTGATGCATACTTTCTTTATTGGAAGCATATTTTCTTACAATTTCCCTTTTCAGATCCCTATATTTGAGAAGGGCTATGAGAAAGATCCTGCTGTTGTGGCAAAAGAAGCAATTCAGGAAGCCTCACGCAATGGTTCTGATGTGGTTCTAGTTGATACAGCTGGTCGTATGCAGGTAATTGCAGTTATGGTTGACATGTTTGGTTTTGATTTTTTTGGGAGAAATAATCTTTTCCTTTTTTTTTTTTTGGAAAAAAGATTTCAATTTTTTTTTTAAATAAATTGTTTTTAACCCAAAATAAGCTAATCTAAACACACAGGGTCAAGAGTTCAATGATTTCATAAGAGAGTACAAACAAGTTACTTGGCAACGTCTATTACTCATGATCTCTATTTCTAGTCTTTGCTGCTGTTATAGACTTGTAGTACTTGTCTACAATGAATCTTGCATTTATTTTATGTATATTGGAATTTGAATACAGGACTATCCTCATATTGGATTGGTTAAATGATTTTAGCTTTATTTGGACACTCTTGATGATTTTTATGTGTGCGCTTTTATGTTCATCTGATATGTTACTGCTGGTTTTCAGGATAATGAACCATTGATGAGAGCACTTTCAAAGCTCATATACCTTAACAATCCTGACCTGGTCTTATTTGTTGGAGAAGCACTGGTTGGTAATGATGCAGTTGATCAGCTTTCAAAGTTCAATCAGGTTCAGTTCTATGCCTTCAATATTTTGTCCAAATAAGTTTTCTCTTTTTCTTTTGTTTTCTTTATCTAGTTATTGAACCTAGCTATTGGGTTGCAGAAATTGGCCGACCTCTCAACTTCTTCTACACCCAGATTGATAGATGGGATCCTACTCACAAAGTTTGACACCATTGATGATAAGGTATGAGAGTTGTAATATCATTGCAAGGAAATGAAATTTGTACTGAGCATTTGGATCTTCGTTATGAATGTTTTGTCATTTAACTGATGTTTCTTTTCGTCAGGTGGGAGCTGCACTTTCGATGGTTTACATATCTGGGGCTCCGGTTATGTTTGTGGGCTGCGGACAGTCCTACACTGATCTTAAGAAACTCAATGTCAAATCAATCGTGAAGACCCTCCTTAAATGAGGGAACTTAATATGTTATTTTCGCTTGCTAGCTGTACACCTGTCATGAATGTTTCTGTTTGATGACTGACTATACTTATCCCCTTGATCCTATTACTTTGTGAGCAAAACTGTGTGGCTGACTTTGGAGGTACTTTGGTTTGTTTATAATGAAAAGCTTCTTCCCTCTATCCACCTTGAGGAAATCTGATGTATTTATTTCCTCAAATAACTAATGCATAGCCATGCCTGCTCATATAACCTTGCAAGATTGTTGGCTGAAAAATATAGTGTTTCAGATATTTTGATCATTTTGACATAAGCAAAGTCCTGATAAAGTCTACAACACTCTTCTCCCACTTTCTCTTTTTTGAAAAATTTAATAGATTTCAGACTTCAGAACTTCTGCGTATTTACAAGTGTAGTTTCCCATTTATAAAACCTTTTGACATTTTGAATGAACTATACACGCATTTTAACATAAGCCAATCATCTATTATGCAGGCATTACATAAAGAACATCTTAAAAGCGAGCATTAGTTTACTTTAGATTTGAGTGGCAGTGTTAAATCGTTAGTGAATCAGTAAAGTACCACACTATTACATTCCCAATCTCATTTATAACTTTGCACTTAAAGATAATAATAAATTTTTTTCGAACAAGCACGCTGCATCCCATACATATGGAAACCATCCTTTGTTTCTATGACAAGCGTCTCACAAAAATTCAAGCAAAAATGCTGACATAGATATAGCAATATTTATATCATATTTCTTATTGACAAAAGGAACTAATTTTATTTCTCAAGAATTCCCCTTTTCTTATCTCCAAGATAGGCATTGAGGGCAGGTAGATTGCTCAGAAGTCCACACGAATGTGCCATACAAAACAATGAGGATATTCAAGGATACCGAAGGAAGGGAAGAAGGATATTAAGGATACTAAGAAGTAATCGTAAGAATACAGAATGTTGATACTTGGGAAATACATATGTACAAAAATCCAGAACTGTGGAACAATTTATACTGAGGAAACTAAAAATTTCTATTCTTAAAACTTAGAATTGAAACCATTGGAGGAACTTAAAATGGGCAGGTATCAGTCGATTTTCACTGATGAATAGATCAGCCTTGTGAACCAGAAGCATGCATAGAAACCAATTGTGCCAGTCAACACAAAGAAAGCATATGAAAGCAGCAGCATGTACCCAAAATACAAAACCACAGATACTGGCTTTGCGATCTCAAGCCTTGTGAAGAAGTAAAAAGCGGCATATAGGAGAAGGTAGAGTGCAGAGGAACCTGAAGTCAGGTATGACCTCCACCACCAAAGGTAGTCTCCACTACACAGCTGGACGTAGCAGAGAACAATTGTTATCTCAGCACAAGTGACGATGAGGATGACGAACATGATGAACAGGAAACTGTATATATGATAAAACTGAAAAAACAAGATTGATGTGAGAATGAAGAATAGCTCAATGAAGACAGCACCAAACGGGAGAATGCCTCCTATTAGAATAGAGAAGACTGGTTTCTTGTACCAGACCTGCTCTGGAATCTGCCTAGCTATCTTGTTTGTCTTTACAGGATCCTCAATTGCTGGATTTCTAAAACCCACATAACCACCAACGAAGACAAGCGGTACCAAGATGCCGAACCATAAGAAAACAAGGACAAACATTGTTCCAAATGGGACAGCCCCAGAAGAACCCTGGCCCCAAATAAGAGCATTTAGCACAAAGAATACTGCAAAGGCAGTGGCAGGGAACATGAAGGCTGTCCTGAGAGTGATTTTTTTCCATTCTGTTCCCTTAAACATCTTATAAAGGCGAGCTGAAGCATATCCAGCAAATGGCCCCATAAGTACAAAGAGCAAGAGCATGGCTGTCATCAACCCCCCTCTGTTTGAGGGAGACAGAAATCCAAGGGCAGCAAAGATCATGGTGACAAGAATCATTCCACTAAACTGAACACCTGTTCCAACATATACACAGAGTAAGTCTGAGTTTGATGGAGGCCTGAAAACATCCCCATGGACAAGTTTCCACCCTGTCTCTTCCTGAGCTTCTTCTTGGCTATCTAATTGATTGTACTTAGAAATATCCCGGTAAAGTGTCCGCAACATTATCATAGCCACCATGCCCGAGAGGAATAGTACAATCATTAAAGAGTTAACAATTGAAAACCAGTCACCGAACTTTGGAAGATAGGCATCCCATCGAGATTCCCACTTCACATCACTTGCCTACAAAGGAAAAACTAAATACTATTAATAAAAGAAATCAACATCAAAATCCAATTCTTAGTGGCACTTTGTGGTAATTCAATTACCATGATGTAATGGTAACTAACCTCAAACTCAACATCATAGGTAAAAATGATTTCCTTCTGGTCTTCAGCCTCTTGAGGGGATTCAAAGCCAGTGTGTGTGTGGGGATCACAGGTAATTAAGCGGGCCTTCTTATTCCATTTACCTTCATATTCATGCTTCACACTGAATTCATAGGAATAATTTCAATTTACAAGTCTCATTAACCATGAAATTGAGAGATTAGCAAAGAAAAAACTTTTTGCATCCAGTTAGAAAAGAAATATAATACAACCTGAAAGGTTTAACCTCGAAGCCTACAATCCTTGACACCTTTGTCACTGGAACTTTATGATACTTAACCACAAATTTTAAGTGGTTATAGATAAAATACTTTACCTCCTTGCTCTGCCAAAAGTTGAGTACAACTGGTCAAAATGAATTCAAATCAATGATTATAAAATAATGGTCAGCAAGCCTGTACTTACTCCAGCATACCATCCTTTAAGACCAACATGGAAGCCATGCTGATACACCATGGAAGATTCCTCATCGAGTCTCCTTATAGGAATGACCAAGGGAAGATTGTCCAAAATCCTGCAACGATGCAAGGATAGAATATCATTTTGTCACAGACATTAATGGCACAAAGTTGCGAGTGTAAAATTAAGGTCATCAATGTCTGTCACATGTTCACCCGATATTCATCATCTATCTTTTCCTTGAAATCTTTGGCCATTTTTGCATCAAGAGTTAGACGACAAACAACATTGCACATCTGTGGTTCTCTCATTTTAAACTGGAAGAATCAAATTGTTTCAACATTTTAGTAGTTGAATACTGTAAAAAAAAGGTAGAAAGTTACAACCCGTCCAAAAATTCAACCAACCACATAGGGAGAGTTTTCAATGCGGTCACCCAGAAGAAGTTCCCCAAGATTTTCTGCACTGTCAACAATGTGGTGTGGATGACAATAAGGCAGTGAATAGTAGGAGAAAGGAAGCTGTGTTTTTGTGGAAGTCAGTTTGTTCACTTTCACCTTCAATGGATCCCCCTGTCACCAATGAACATAAGATAACATATCAATGCTATGATTAGGAAAAGTTATCGCCATTTCGTTGGCTAATCACCTTGGCATTTGATTGAATCAGGTGAATAAGCTGTCAATTATGTCAGCTTAAGACCTTGGAGAATTTCTAGGAAATGCCAAATTTAGATGCTATCATAGAACGACAACTACATACAGCTATGCAAAGGAAAATACAAGTCTAATTCCTTCAACTTCCACTATAACTGGCATTGCATGGTAGAATCAGAATAACTATGAAATAGCCACGAACGATCAAAACCCAATCATATGTACAGAGAATTTAAATTAATCATGCACTCAACAAGTATAAACCAAAAAGCAAAAGAGAACCAACTAATAGCTGCTACTTGAACACATTCACTTCTAGAAGACATATAGAAGACAAGCTAACTTAATGCCTCAAAGGGTGGAAAAAAGTTCAAAATAATCATTGCCCAATTTCTGAAACAGACAAAAATCTAAAGTCAACAAGGTAAAGAACCATAAAACCAAGATTACCCATTATTCATCGGACCCGAAATTCAATGAACAATGGAATGAACAACGCAAAAATGCTTGAAAAGAATATATTTTTGAACGTCCAAAAACAAAAAAAAAAATGGAGTGACCTTTTGGAAATCTTGAGGTGCAACATCAGATAGGTAAAAACAAGTAGCATGGTGGGCAATGAGCAGAATACAGGTGCACACTGAGATCCATAGTTGACGACCGAGAGGTTCTGTCGCCATTGTTTCCTACAAAAGAACACAATTCCACTAACGAACTTCTCTCGTACTGTATGTTTGGTCCTCTTCCCCTGTTCTGCTCCGTTGTATGCTTGTGTTTACTGGTCTGCTCTGGTTTGGTTTTTGCGTGAAAGTCAAAGTCTACTCCGTTCATCATAAGATTTTCAAGTCAATAAAATAGAAAATAATGGCAATAATAATAGAATTTAATTTTGATATATTTTTACTATAAAATTTTTTTATATAAATATTTAATTATATATTATCACATTAATAAAAATATTCGAATCAACCACCTTTTATCTTAAGAGTATTGTAAATAGAAGCATATACTTGAACTTCTACACTAATCATGCATAATAATAATAATAATAAGAAAGGAATTGGAACTTGGTATACAATAATGAGCGGATTTGAGAGATATTTGGGCTGATCGTTTACAATAAAGAAATATTTCATACACACATTTACATTTATATTATCCTACATATTTAAATTTTTTGTCATATAATTATAATTCACCTCACTATATCTTTTGCCTATCACAAATTAAATTTGGTTGGCTTGATGAAGATTAATGTTTGGAACGATTTGTCCAAATATAACGTGGCTTGATTGCTCTAGTTGAATGAATTTTTCTTTTTTTTTTTGGGTGCGTCAATAAATTGAACTCAATCACAGTTTTAAAATATACAAAAGAAATTAATTTTGATGTAGTATCAATATTTATACTGCCATCAAATTATATGCTTCTATTTGTAAAATTTTTAAAATAATAAATAATTAATTTAAATACTTTTAATGATATGATAATATATAATTAAATATTTATATAAAATTTTTTATATTGACCATATATCAAAATTAAATTTTATAGAAAATATGTATACTCCAATGGAGAAAAAGTTGCATTTAGCACAAGGCAATGACTATGTACTCTTCCATAAATTAAGAAACAAAAAGAAGGATATTACAACTAGAAAAATATTTGCTAGAATCTTTTATAATTATCAGATAAAATAAAGTAACGTAATCCATTCATTTATCCAAAAATTAATAGCATCCTACATCATTCTACTAACTCAATTATAGTAAAAAATTCTAACTCCAACATTTTTCAAACCAGAATGCTAAAGAGACAATTTTTGTTTGATATCGATATTGATTCTTCGATGACCAAGTGGATTTTACCACTTTGTATTACCCAATCACCACCATAATCTCTGTAAAAAAATTCTGGTTACATTCTTTTAATTGTGTAAAATTATTCATTAACAAAACATTTTGGCAGATCAAGCCCCAAATCTAGATAACTATATTTCATTTAAATTTCACCACCCAAAAGGAGAAAAAAAGATTGTGATATATGTCATTTTGAATTTGTTGCATTTGTCTTATTGACAGAGACATGGTTCCATGTGCAAACGTAACCTCCATCCTCCGATGTTTGACTCCGACTCCAGATTATCCAATAGATGGGCCAATTTTTGCAGAATGAATTTAGTAACAAAACAAAGCGCAAATAAAATGAATAGCTTGTATTTTTGTGGAGATTTTGTGGTGCCTGCATGCCCCATACAACTTGTTAATTGATCTGTTAGGTTTACTTTACTATTTTAACAGTATGTATCTAATCAATGGCAGTGCCTGTGATGGTCCATGATAAATTTTGGTCCAAACTGGTTACTAAATTTAATCCATTAAATTTTCATCCAATAAAAGCTTTTATTATAAAAAAATAATCCTCTAATAACCTATAGTCATATTTTAATATTTATCAAAAATTAAATTATTTATTTTTACCCTCTCATTCCGCTTCTCCCATCCTGTCTCCACTGCTTCCCTCGAGTTCGCCGACGGAGTTAGCTTTTTAGCGCTGTAATGCTCCATGAAACTTATGGACCTTGAAGATTAATAGCCAAAATTTGATGGTGCATACATACACCAATCATTGCTGAAGCACAACAGTAGAGCCCGTTTGCCTCTTTCTCTAACCAAAAAAGCTACCTCTGCTGCAACCCCTCCCCCATGGCCCCGTCGTCTCCCCCCTCCCCCAAAAAACAAGAAACAACACTCTGGATGCCACCCACGACCACCGGCCGCCACCCTCCTCACCGGCAACACCCATGACCCCCACTCCCTGCCCCACCCACCGACAACGACAGCGCATAAATCAGTATAAATCACCTTCTCAAATACACAAACAGAAGAAGAAACAGTAGAGATCCATTGTAAATCACGAACGATGAGAGGGGAAAACAAATTGCATGAAGGTGAGGATGCCCAGGGGCAGTGATGTCAACAGTGTGCTCATAGGTGAAGAAGAAGAAGAAGAAAAAGAAGAAGAGAGACTAAAGAGAGGTGTCGTAACCTTGTTGGCGTGGGGTAAGAAGAGAGAGAGAGGGGTGGATGGAAGGGGTAAAAAGGTCATTTTAATACTCATTTTTATTATAACAATAATAATGATACTTATCAACTCAAAACTCATCAAAGTTTTTAAATTTTGATAACCTAATTTTGTTTAGGAAACTACAAACTAGACATTACCAGATGTTGGTGCTTTAATTTTCGGTTTCCTGGAGACTGTACTTGACTAGTTCCTTTTTGAGTGCAGAATAATCCGCTAGGTCCTTTGCACAAATGGGCTCTCCAATGACAGGTGGTGTCTAATTTAATCCACACCATTACATAGTCGACCTTTATAAACCTGTTGGATTCAATTTAATGACAATCCTATAACTAAAATCAAACACATACCTATATGGACCCTATTTATCATGAAGCATGGCAAGTTTTGCAAATGTACTTCCATTTCTCTCCACCCAGCGTTAAGAGCTTCACCATCGACAACCAAAACTAAACTGATTCAGCCACTTGGAAACAATCAAAGATTCAAATCCAACTGAAAAAATACAAAATAAAAATTCTGGTTTCAAAAAATTGTCCACATTTTTCAGAAGCATATAAAGCATACTTCAATACCCCATCCCTCCCAAAAAAAAAAAAAACTACAAAATGCATTCATGATGCATACAGCTACAAGGAGGAAAAGAGGCGCAGCTGGGGCGAATCCAGATATAGCAAGAAGTGGAATTTTAGTTATTCTCTTTGTACAGGTGATTCTAGCATCCTTACAGTGTGAGGAAGCATGAACTCAGCAAATATAGGAAAATGAGAGGATGGATAATAACCATCAATGTTATCATTCATCACTTCACATGAAACAGGAATCAGAGATCTACCTCTGAAAAAGGATCCAATCAATGTGAAGATCCTGCGTTTGGCGATCCCAGCAGAGGCAGAAGGTAGAGGGCTCTAAAAATTAATTTGAGGAATTCAAGTACTCCCTGTTTGTCACCTAACAGCACCAGATAACACTTAGTAATATTACAGTCATATCATGCTCATAAAACTGAATAAAAATGTAAAAGCACAATACCCTTGAATTCATGATAAGTGTGCGGATTAGGGAAACATTTTTCCTTACACGGGCGCTAGGCCATGCATCCCTCATATCCCCAACTACACCGTGCTCTCTCTCTTTACTCAATAAGAGTAAACACACAAGTTACACCTACTCTACTCTAGTCTGTATCTCATTCACAAATAATCACATAAAGCACAACTTATCCAACTCAAATGAAAAATAAAGATGGTTGCACCATACACTACTGGAAATATGACCTTGAGCTCCAAACAGTAACATGATATAATCTTGAAAATCGACAATAACTAACAATTAGAAATATATGCAGTAAGACAATACCTAGATCTTCCAAGAAGAAAGCGTCCGCTAGTTGATTCTTTTAGTTGAATCCTCCATAGTACACAACTGGCAACCTAGAGGGCAAGGATGCAATGTGCTGCCATGTTAGTAAAGCACATCATCTACGGGCGTAAGGACTGAACTGGTCCATGCTTGTATTTACTATCTGAAATGAGAATCCTGGTGGCTCAACTCCATTTAGTTGAAATGTGTGGACATCATGTCAAAGAAACAAATGATTCAAAGATTTCCTAACAAAGTAAAACACATTTGAAAGCAATTCAAGTTATAATTTATTTTCTAAATTACAAGGATATAGCCCATGTTGCAATGCAAGGAACTTCAGAACCCCATGACATGCTTCTAGGTATAGATGGAGACTCAGACAACCAAAATGTCCCACCTTCCAGAAGTTCTACCTACATTTGAGAAAATAATGACATTAGTTAACTAATTAGTTCTCCAACCAGTTAAATTAAAATAAATAAATAAATAAAATACTGAAATATCTCACACCTTTTCCTTATCATAGAAGATGGTGCAATGCTCATCAATAGTGTCTTGGGGCCCTTTTCGAGATATGCCAAACTGATCATAACCTTTGCATTTTTTTATCAAAATAGAGAGTCCATTTAGAAGCAGAATAATGTTAACCATAAAAATGGTATGGCTTAGTTGTGAAATGAAGTGTCCATGACATCTAATGGGGACTCAAGCCAATGGTGAAAGCAACTAGATGAAAATAGTACCCTTTCTAGTAACAGGATTGAAAATGAAGTCTCCACATAATAATAGACATTTCCCTTTTTTATTGCCTTCACAAACTAGCACTACTACTGATTACAAAACAGCTTTTTCTATAGTTTGCCCCTCTATAGTATATACAGAAAACTCTCTTGACTTGTATTTTATCTTTTAAGCCCACCCTAACCAAACAACGTATCATTCTTGAGAAGAGCAATCATTTTTCCTTGTTATAGTTTGTTTCCAGTTGTCATCAGGTTTCAATTATAACAAGACAAGAGTCGGTAAGTACAATAGATGTCTGAAGACATGATTTCATGATAATGGTATTTCCATGTATTTCCATTTGCCTTTCTTGTAGATTACAATAGTATTGTCTTATCTTCTCTAAGACTCTAATCAAAGCATCCTTTGCTTCTCTTGAAGAATGATTGTTTATAAAATCAGTTTGGAAGCCAGCCTCTATTAATTCATGTTCATGACCAAGGAAGCTAGTTGGTTTGAGCTAAAAAACTCTACTTAAGCATAAAACAGGGCAAATTAAATAATGAAAGAAAAAAAGTTACTAGAAATAGATGAAATTGTTTCCTGAAATAAATAGTGCATAGCCATGCTTACTCATGACTTTTCAAGATTGTTGGCAGAAAAGAATATTATTTCAGATATTTTGATCATTTTGACATCTTATATAAGCAAAATCCTGATGAAGTCTTCGACACTCTCCTCCCACTTTCTCTTTTTTAAAATATTTTATAGATTTCAGACTTGAAAACATCTGCCTATTTACAAGTGCAGTTTCTCATTCTAGTTAGAATCTTATTTTATCAAACCTTTTGGCATTTTGAATGAACTATACGCCCATTTTAACATAACCCAATCATCTAGTGTGCAGGCACTACATAAGAACAACTTAATAGAGAGCATTAGTTTACTTAAAATTTGAGCATATTTTATGTAACATGACTGATAACAGCACCTTATTGAAAAATTTCTTTAAGTATCATATGATACAATCCATTAACAAGGCAATGGCTATAACCTATGGCAGAGACATTATGTTAAATTAAGATAGAAAAATGCTGGTGATCAAACCATGCATGTAGTAAATCTGAGAACTTATAAATTAATCCTTTCAGAACCTAAAGAACAACACATTCAAATACCTGGCAAACCCTGCTGAAGAAAATCCAATTGTGTTTTCACTCCTGCATCCAGATGCAAATAAAAAACAGACAAGGGGATGAATCAATAAATTGAGGCAGAATAATAGAAGGACAAAATGCTAACATGTCATCATCTATATAAATATAAAGCACCCAGATCAACAATCTGAAGGAGAAAACTAGAGGAAGGCTGGGGGGGGGGGGGGGGGAGGAGGACAAGTATGTGAAGAGCAATGGTACTGAAGCAAAGCAAAAATCTTCAAATCAAAGCATCAACATCAATATTCCCCCTAAAAGCATTTGCACTAGGCAAGCAGGTGAATACTGAAAAGTAGCTTCATCCAGAAGGATCCAGAACCATCCACCAAAACCCAGATCACAGTAAAAGGAACCATTTTTAGCAAACCCAGATGAAAGATAAGATCCGCAAAGAAACAACACAATACATGACACACCAAGAAAGAAGAAGTAAGAAGAGGGAGAAGAAGAACATTGTTGGGTACAGAGGATCATAGGAGAGTAACTGGTGATGACACTGATGCACAAGTCCCTCCTCTTCTCCCATGAATTAGGACTATCCTGTGGCTGATCATCATGCAGATTGAACGTCATCACAGTCAAAGAAACACTCATTTTCTCTCTTAATCCCAATAAGGGAAAAAAAAGTAACCTTTTTTCCCTTTCTCAGTGTGTTCTTCCCTCTTCTACTTCATAGTTACAGTATTGCAATCGAAATGAAAAAGGAATGATCCAAAGAAGAACAAAACTTGGATAGGCTGTGATGCTATTATATGTTATTGTACTCCATGTCAATCATGGTTACAGTCATAGATGGAGGCACGCTTTCAACAAAATGCCACACACCAAAAAATGAGGGAGTCTTTATTTTATTTTCTTCTTTTAAAAAAAAAAAAATTTCCCACCCTTTTTCTACTGTTTGGTGTGAAAGAGAAGAAAAGAGAACAGAAGAGAGAGGTTGGCGTGTGAGGAAGTGTGAAGTGCAGCTGAAGTAACTAAGGATGCAAGATGAACATGGTCCACGGTCTAAGGTCTAAGGATGCTCTTTTTCTTCCTTAAATGGCGTCCGATATGTCATGCTTTCCAACTACAGGCTACTGCCAACCCCAACCAAAATTATAAAAAATAAAAAAAATAAAATAAAGACTATTCATTATTTTTTTTATTTGGTTTGGGAGGGAGGATTGTTGAAGCTATTTTATGAAAATTTACCCTAATTTTTACTCCCAAATCAAACCTACTCTTGAGGTAAAATTATTAGACAGAGAAA
Source organism: Pterocarpus macrocarpus (assembly GCA_031439585.1). Taxonomy (NCBI): domain Eukaryota; kingdom Viridiplantae; phylum Streptophyta; class Magnoliopsida; order Fabales; family Fabaceae; genus Pterocarpus; species Pterocarpus macrocarpus. Next base: position 62,288,087 of record CM062520.1, on the reverse strand, counting down.
AAGGGAAGTACAGATTTGATTGCTAGATTACATCTGATTCTTTAAGAGAATTTAAACTCGTATCTTTATTTAATGAAGATAAATTTATTTATTTGAAAAAAAATTAAACATTAGCAACAGTTAGAAAGAATTGTTAGTATACCGATTTAAAAAAATAAAATAAAAATATATTCAATAAATAAAATATTTAATACCTTGAGAATCTAAATATTTTATTATCGAAGTTTAAGATTTTTCTTTAACGTACGAGTTTGAATTCGTAAAACCATACATAAAGAGTAATTCGATATTTGAGTATCTATATATAGAAATATAGAGCTGAAGGGGCTGACATAGTTAAATAGATCATTTGAATTAAATTTAAAGAATTTTTTAAACTGAATTAAAGCGAAACAAAAGCATTACAAATTTTACTCTCATAATACCTGCCCAAAACAGTTTGGTTCGCAAAAATTTATTTCTTATAACCATATAGTTCATACCATAATTTTAAGATTCCAAAAGGTAAACCAAGTATGCCATAAGCATTTGCAGTACTTATAGGAGAAATTTTCAAAAAGAACTGTTTTTTGAACATGTTTAAAAGAGAAACTTTAGGTGTATCATAATACAATTGGTGTACGATGAACATACGAAATTTGTGATGCCTTTTAAACATGCGTTATGACTACAAATTCAAATAATAGTCCTCATTTTTTAATCATGTACAGAATAATATCCCGTGAAATTAACTCAATCGTTACTGCCAGCAGACGGCACATAACTGTATCGGAAGCGTTTAAAATGCTCCAAGTATTTTTTCTGTACACCAGTGATCCATTTTTCATTCGGTGGCCTGTTTTTTTCAGTTTTATTTTTTCAAAAAAAGAAATACAGAAAGACAATTTCACCCCATCAAAACACTTTATTGGACAAACTTATCTTTTTGGACCAATAACATGTCATCATTGTCACTCGTACTCTTTTCTACTTTTTCTTTGGATCGTAGTGGGTTGAGAGTTATTATTAATTATCATTATTATTTTTATTTTTATTTATATTGTTTTAAATTTTAAAAATATTATATTTTTGTAATTTTAATATGTAAACATTATTCAAATCTAAAAAAATTTATATATTAAATAATATCTTCTAAATTTATAAAATTCGAATTTCTTATTTCTTATATATTAAATACATCAACTTTTTTTATTACTAATATTTTTTTTTTAAAAAAAAGTCACCTTAATTCATGATATCCTATCATATCTTGACATAGCAAAAGAACAAATATTATTTTCATATGCTCTTAATTTTTTTTTATTCCTAGTACTTAAATATTTTTATCACACACTTGCCTTCATTAACAGACAAGCATTTTAATTTTTTTTTTTACTTCTCGACTTCAAAATCTGCATTGTGTTATTATTTACATGAATTTTATTTTATTTCGTAGTTTTAATTTTATATTTTCATAAATTCACACAATTTTAAAAAGTATTGTTTCTATAACACAGTTATAATTAAAAATTCAAATATTACTTTACTTTTCTTCTTAATGAAAGTAACTGAACTCTTGGAACAAAAATTCCAAGATGTAATAAGTGTTGATTTCAATTTAAGATTGAACAAAGAAAATTAGATCATCGACAAGTTTAAATGGATTTGAAAGATGGTTCTAATAAGATGTGTCAAAAATTATATCTACTTATATTTTTAATAATTCAGAGAGATTAATAAACAAAGTTTTACACATGTCACTTTTTTATATATTTATCTCTCCACAATTTTCAAAATATTTCCTCTTATGAAAATATTATTAAAATATATTATTTATTTTTTGATTTGACTGAAAAATTCTAAGTCAACCCAAAAGCGATTACTCCCAAAAACACTTATTTACCGTTATCTAATCTCGAAGTTAAAGGGATTAAATCCCCTAAACTAAGGTGAGTTCCTAATCTTTACATACTATATACCTCTTGACCCTTGTTGACTTAAGTATTGGAGCCTTTGTAGGTACACTATCAACTATTGGAGGAAGGTCATTCCAGTCTCATGTTTCTCGTCTCCACCTTATCGGTCGAGCATACTATCCAGGTAATTCAAATCTCATCTTAAAAATTAATAGAGTGAAATAAAACTTAATACTTATTGATAATTGGAATTTCAGAAAAATGTGTTTAAAAAAATATTAGAAAGATGGGACTTAGTGTGATGCCCAAGTAAATTTATAAGGTTTAAAACTCGTGCTAAATTGGACAAATTAAATCATGACATGTTTAAATACTTTTTACACATAATTCTATAAATTTAACTATTAATAATTATAAATTAATTCTTTTAATAATTTTAATAGCAAAATATATTCATGAGGATCCTTTTCTTAATTATACGATTGTGAAGAAGGAGGATGAGAGATTATCTCCCAAGAGATTATCTCCCAAATTATGGGAGATAATGAGTGTGGAATTAAAGAGAAGATCATGTAGTAATTAATTATGTGATTTTGAAGATGTCCGTAATTAAACAAAAAGATTGTTTGACATATATGATGGAATAGAACCTGATAGTATAAGACCTGATAAAATTTTAGTATTATACAATATTTGGTGCGCTGTTGTATAAGATATTGTTTTACATAAAATAAAACATTCACGGATAATAATATTTATTAATTATAAATTAACAAATAAATTATATTAAATATTTCTTAATTCTTAATTACTTTATTATACACAATATTAATTTATATTAAATAAAACTTATTATTTATCTATATGATTTAGTAATTGTTAATAAAATAAAAAAAATTAGCAAATATATAAGAATTTAATTTTGATATATTATTAGCAATTTTTTTTTTTTACTGACATTCAATCATGTATTGCCATATTAGCAAAAAATTTTGATTCGACCATTCACTATCTTAAAAATTTTATAAATAGAAGTATATGATTATCGTGACAAAGATAAAATTCTTTAACACTGATAATAGATTAAAATTAATCTTAATATGTAATACTCTCTCCTTTATATATTTTGATATTTTCTATTTTCTATTATGAAATATTACAAGAAAAAGAAAATTATAATAAATAATAAATTTATTAGTTAAAATTCAAACATTGTTTCACTATGTTGTAGGGACAGATCCCTTTCGCTAGACTAACTTCTATTATTATCCTAACATGTTTTTACACAATAGCAAAATACAGAAATTAATTTCTTTCACATGGTCTTAGTTTATTTTTATTCCTATTACTTGAATATTTTTTTCTCACACTTGCCTTAATTAACATAGAAGCATTTTGATTTTTTTTATTACTGCTTAATTTCAATTTAGGCACTCTGCTGTTGCTGTTCATATGAATTTTATTTTATTTTTATATTTTTAATTTAATATTTTCATAATTTCACACAATTTTAAAAAATCATTATTTCTATAACATTGTACGTTGTTTTTTTTTTTAAAGAAATTAACTGAACAAATTAATGACATATGCGGCCACAAGCAAAATAATAATAATAATAATAATAAATGACGCAGCATTATCAAATTCAATATTTATTCAACTATTTACAATAATTTAAAATAATGAAAATTAAAAAATTATATAAAATCATACAAATTAAACTATTTATTTACCTATTTTTAATATGTAAACGTTATTGATTTTTTAAAATCCTTATGATCTATTATACAATCTTACATATGAATAAATAACTTAACGTTTGTTAAAATGATCAAAAGGGAGAAAAAAAAATTAACAGGCTATATTTTATAATCTCATGTCGACTATAACTACAAATAATATATACATAGAATGTCATGCCACGGCTTTAAACAGTATCAAAATTTAAATAATAATAATAAAGATTATGAATGTAAACTACGTTTGCGGCACAACTGTTTCTACGAGCTAATGAGCTACCCATTCCAGTAATTTAGAAATCCAACAATTTTTAATTATTAAATGATTGACCTGATAACCTGCAGTGTATACATAGTCAAATATTACATGTTATTACCTTAGATTCACATGATTAGATCTAAACCGTTACAATATTTTTATTTATATCTGAGTGGTTATAAAAACTTGGATCATCAGTGATCCACAAAAGTACCTGCACCATTGTAAACACTTCCTTTTCTATGTGTGTAAAATGCTCCAAGTATTTTTTCTGTACACCAGTGATCCATTTTTCATTCGGTGGCCTGTTTTTTTCAGTTTTATTTTTTCAAAAAAAGAAATACAGAAAGACAATTTCACCCCATCAAAACACTTTATTGGACAAACTTATCTTTTTGGACCAATAACATGTCATCATTGTCACTCGTACTCTTTTCTACTTTTTCTTTGGATCGTAGTGGGTTGAGAGTTATTATTAATTATCATTATTATTTTTATTTTTATTTATATTGTTTTAAATTTTAAAAATATTATATTTTTGTAATTTTAATATGTAAACATTATTCAAATCTAAAAAAATTTATATATTAAATAATATCTTCTAAATTTATATATTAAATAAGAATTTAATTTTGATATATTATTAGCAATTTTTTTTTTTTACTGACATTCAATCATGTATTGCCATATTAGCAAAAAATTTTGATTCGACCATTCACTATCTTAAAAATTTTACAAATAGAAGTATATGATTGCATGACAGTATAAAATTCTTTAACACTGATAATAGATTAAAATTAATCTTAATATGTAATACTCTCTCCTTTATATATTTTGATATTTTCTATTTTCTATTATGAAATATTACAAGAAAAAGAAAATTATAATAAATAATAAATTTATTAGTTAAAATTCAAACATTGTTTCACTATGTTGTAGGGACAGATCCCTTTCGCTAGACTAACTTCTATTATTATCCTAACATGTTTTTACACAATAGCAAAATACAGAAATTAATTTCTTTCACATGGTCTTAGTTTATTTTTATTCCTATTACTTGAATATTTTTTTCTCACACTTGCCTTAATTAACATAGAAGCATTTTGATTTTTTTTATTACTGCTTAATTTCAATTTAGGCACTCTGCTGTTGCTGTTCATATGAATTTTATTTTATTTTTATATTTTTAATTTAATATTTTCATAATTTCACACAATTTTAAAAAATCATTATTTCTATAACATTGTACGTTGTTTTTTTTTTTTTTTAAAGAAATTAACTGAACAAATTAATGACATATGCGGCCACAAGCAAAATAATAATAATAATAATAATAAATGACGCAGCATTATCAAATTCAATATTTATTCAACTATTTACAATAATTTAAAATAATGAAAATTAAAAAATTATATAAAATCATACAAATTAAACTATTTATTTACCTATTTTTAATATGTAAACGTTATTGATTTTTTAAAATCCTTATGATCTATTATACAATCTTACATATGAATAAATAACTTAACGTTTGTTAAAATGATCAAAAGGGAGAAAAAAAAAATTAACAGGCCATATTTTATAATCTCATGTCGACTATAACTACAAATAATATATACATAGAATGTCATGCCACGGCTTTAAACAGTATCAAAATTTAAATAATAATAATAAAGATTATGAATGTAAACTACGTTTGCGGCACAACTGTTTCTACGAGCTAATGAGCTACCCATTCCAGTAATTTAGAAATCCAACAATTTTTAATTATTAAATGATTGACCTGATAACCTGCAGTGTATACATAGTCAAATATTACATGTTATTACCTTAGATTCACATGATTAGATCTAAACCGTTACAATATTTTTATTTATATCTGAGTGGTTATAAAAACTTGGATCATCAGTGATCCACAAAAGTACCTGCACCATTGTAAACACTTCCTTTTCTATGTGGCGAAAACTTTCCCGCAGTATAGAATTCGCAGACACAGGTGATCACTCAGATCGTTATCACCAATTGAAGAAGGAACATGATCCAATAGGCAATAGCGACATCGTAATTCGTCCCATCGTAACGTTTAAATCTTAATCAAGACGAAACTGAATTAGAAGTTTCAAGAGTTTCCACCAATGAACATTCTTTTTACTTTTTGGTATGTCAAATGTCGTGATATTTTTCTTTTGGTAAACATCCTGATAGCTAAGAATGGATGAAATTTTTACCTTTTGGTTTAAGAATGGATGAATTTTTTATTAGGACTTGGGTTCTCACTCATTTTTTTTTGGGGCTGACAATTTCGGTTCTTGTGCATCTCGTAATTGGCAAAAAGAATTTGTCTCTTTAAAAATAAAACAGTTGGGCCGAGAATCAGCTGGTAGGTTGTAAAATATTAATGGTGGCATGAGTTATGTGGGCCCAAACAAGAAGCCCAATCTTCGACCCTTTCCAAGGACTTGTGGGCTTCGATCCAATCCACAACTTTTTTTGTTTTTATCATAATTCGAAAACAGATATTCTGGCAGAAAGGGCGTCAACAGCATCGGGAAGCTTGAAGGGACTCGTGTTCGAATCCCAGTTTTAAAACCCATTATGACTGGCATTTTTATTGCAAAAAGCACATATCAAGTAATATTTTCTTATAAAACATCCCTTAATCATAATTCTAAGGAAAAAAAAAAACAATTAAAAATATAATTAGTAAAACGTAAAATCATCTGACATACGGGTAAAATAAAAAGAGTTCTTGTTCAAACTTCAACCTTTTTTATTTGGTCAATACTTCAACCTTAAACACTGATACAAAGGCCAAAAAATCCAACAGAGAAATAATGTGGATGCCGTTTGCCCCATCCCTCAGGGCTCAGGCAAAGGTGAAAGGAACGGTCAAGCTTCAAGCATGGGAATGGCCAATTCGGTGCATGCATCATCCTTCAAAATTTGTTGTAGTTAGCCCAAAACAAAATACATACTGACATAATAATGGCAAATTCTGTGGTGTAAGTTTTGATAACCATATTCCATAATTTAACTACATTCGAAAACGTGATTACAATATGTGAGTAATGTAACTTGAAAGTATTTAGCCACATTCAGATTTGCATTTAGCCACATACATACCATCCAACACACCACAGCATCCGCCTAAAATAATAAATATCATTTCCAACTCAGTGAATCTTGATTCGAATGGTGTCAGTTTATAATACGCGTGTATATGTATATATTTGATTTAATTTTATGTGAATCAGTTTATAATATATTATTTCCAAGCCAACTGGGAAATACTTACTGTTTTCAAATAACTCTCATGTCAGGATGATAGCTCATAATCTTAATTATTGATTCATAATATTATTAATTTTTCTTTTGACAAATCATTAATAATCAATCAACCTGAGATAAGCGTAATAGTAAATGACGTAAGCTCCTAAAAAGCATTAAGCAGTAAAGGCTAACTTCATTTCTCTTTCCATTTTCAATCATGATCTACAAATTAAAATAGAAGAAGAAAAAGAATTATTGTGTTATATTTCTTCTTGCTGAATCTGCAGGCTGGCCAACGAACAACAGCTTCTACACACACCTATTGTACCGAGCAAAAACACTGAACGTAGTTAAGGAGTTGAACTACCCCAACTGCACCATTTTAATGCAGTAAACCAGACACACATACACACCCTCTTTGTTCCCACCCTCAGTAATACAGTACCCCTTTTATTACTATTATTTAACATTGAATCTTCCACCCTCTGAATTCGAGCACTTGTTTTTTTCTTCTCATTTTCTCAGATCTCACCGTTCACCACTTTCACCCTTCAATGGCGGGTTTCTTCTCCCTTCTCAGGCGTCTCTACCTCTCCCTCTACAACTGGACCGTCTTCTTGGGATGGTATTCACACTCAAATTTCTCCCTTCAACTTATTCAGATCTTTCTTATTAGCCGTGTATTATTCATTTCTGATTGGAACTGTTCGAGCCTCTCAATTTGCGCAGGTCTCAGGTTCTGTATTGTGTTCTGAAGACGTTGAAGGAATCGGGCCATGAAAATGTGTACAACGCAGCCGAAAAGCCCTTGCTTTTTGCTCAAACCGCTGCTGTGTTAGAGGTACTTTAGTCCATAAAGAACTGATTCTGATTACATCTGGAGATACCCTTTTGTTTGTTTTATCGGAAAATGTTCAAATTTTATTGTGGGAATTGTCTGAAATTTGTACTTTTTTTTTGGGGGCTTTTTGGTACGGCTTTGGATTGCATGGTGTGCTAGATTCTGCATGGTTTGTTGGGTGAGTGATCCGTTGCTCATTGTCATTACTTTGGGGTTAATAGATATGGGAATTGATATTAGAGAATGCTTGTTTATTGACCTTCTATTTTTTATTCAATGGTGAAGGGCTAGTGCGGTCTCCAGTGTCAGCAACATTGCCACAGATAGGTTCAAGGTTGTACCTGACTTGGGGCATCTTATGGAGTTTCCCCGAGGTTGCGACAATTTTGAACTTTTTTTGGTTAATTTTATTTTTACTGTCATTTAATTCCGTAATTCAACTTCCAACCATGTTCTTTTATTGAAAAGTTACTGTGTATATGTGATGACAGGTTCGGACTCATGTGCTCGTTAGCTCCCTATTAATCAGCTGGTCTATCACTGAGGCAAGTCTTTCATGATTGTTTGGTGGTTGTTGTTGTATCTGTACTTAATCATGTCTATTTCGATTTCCTGCTGTTTGCATTCTGTAACCTAAACCATCATCCTTGAAGGAAATGAAAGTGCAAAAACAGCATAGATTGATTACTTGGCTAGGGAATAATGATGAGTAGATTGTAGTTGGTGGATTCCATTGCATAGAAGTAGAAAATCATTCAGGGGATAAATTATGTAAGAGTTGACTGTTAATGAAAGTTTAGGCTGTAGGATGTAGGCTGTAGGGTGTGGTGGAAAACATTTGATCCTAAGTCCAAGTCACCATTCCGGCTGGAAAAGAGAAACACTGAATTAGTGTCACAACAGTTGAATTCTTTTCAGGTTGCTTTTTTTGCCACCTTCAAAATAGCCTCCAATTATAGTTATGGGTTCTTAGATTTAAATGGTTTGTCTATAGAGATGGTTTATGATGACACAATGATGTCATCTGATGTATATAACTGACCCTATCTAGTGGAGAAAGGCTTGGTTGTTGTTGTTGTTATAGCTATGGACCCAATCAATTTTTGAAAGCACTTGTTATAAATTTTGTTGGCTTCATGCTATATTTAACGATGCAAATATGCTGTATGACTAACATTAAAGTTCCAGTAAATAGATGGACTTGAGATGATTATCCTGCATACCCTATTGTTAGATTTTTACTAGCTTATGTTTTTATAATGACCTTGGGGCTTGGGATGTGTCTGTCTATCATGCCAAACATAGAGGTGGTCCTGAGATATCATATAAAGCCTGATGTAGAACACATAAAAATAGTGCAAGTAGAGATTCATGGAGGCATTAATTTTTTCTTTTGGGAGAGGGGGGGGGGATAAAATGAGAATTATATTGATAAGAAGATAGAATTTACAAGAAGATAGGAGGGCAAGAGATCCTCTATACAAGAACAAGAAAGCTATAGAAAAAATTATCAATAGAGCATAGCTTTCCCAATATATCTGAGAGGGAAACTCCTCTAAAAAGACTATAGGCTTTAGACCAAATAGAGGCCAAGCGTCTAATTAATGGTGGCATTAATTAGATACCTGAGTATGTAATTTTTGAATAGGAAATGTTAATTTATAGATTTAATGGTTATAAGCACTTATTATTAGCAATTTAAACCAGTGAGTCTGGGGGTTTGGTGCCCCATCTTCCGTTGCAATTCTTCCTTCGCTTTTGGTAACCATATCCCTTTTTATTGAAAAGGTAAGAGAACTATTACCAAAGGTCAGTATTGCTTATCTTTTTGGCTGTTAGAACTGCAGATCATTCGCTATTCTTTCTTTGGCTTCAAAGAGGCTTTTGGATTTGCCCCATCATGGCTTTTGTGGCTCAGGTATGGAGTTTGAATGTTTGCTAGTTGTGTGGAGTAGAGTGATAGATAAATCTTATCTTGCTCTTATATTGGCAAAATTTTTTCCTCGCAGATATAGCACCTTCTTACTGCTTTATCCAACAGGTATTAGCAGTGAAGTTGGTCTAATATACATTGCATTGCCATTCATTAAGGTAAAGAATTAATACAGCCAATGTCCACAATGCTTTTAGAATCTGGTAGGAGATCTAGACCTGCTGGTTGTGTTCTGTTTTGTTTGATCATCATGAATATAGGTCTTTCTCTTTCACACTTATATTTACTAGTCATCAAGCCAAGGGCAAGTCCTGTAAGTGGGCTTCCTCCTCAAGACAAGGAGGGACTTTGGAGTTTGGTCTAGTCAAAAAGGGAAGATCACTCTCCTCCTTTGCAATTTTTTTTCATTTTGTGTTTCCCTTGAGTTTGTTTTTAGTTGACCTTTCAAAACCTTGATCACCTGCTATTTCTTTGGATTCCTAAAGTGGTAAAAGAGAAATGAGGAGACAGTGATAGTCTATTACTCATGATTGACTCTAGAACTATTTGATATGGTGGTTTTTAATGACTCGAGTTAATGATCTATGGTATATTTCAGGCATCTGAGAAGTATTGCATAAGGATGCCCAACAAATGGAACTTCTCATTCGATTACTTCTATGCTGCTATTATTGCACTTGGAATCTACGTTCCAGGCACGAACTCTGCGACTTTCTTACTGGCACTGTCCTTAGACTTGTATATCCATTGCTGACCTTCTAACTGTTTGGATGGCATAATTCCATGCAGGTAGCCCTCACATGTATACGTACATGCTTGCACAGAGGAAGAAAGCTCTCTCAAAATCAAAGAGGGAATAGAGTAGAATCTGTAGTTTTGCGTTGGATTTTGGCCAAACATAGGATATAGACATGTCTTTGTTTGGATTCACGTGTGTATCGGAGTAACTCTCGCCTTTGTTGCTAGTGTATGCTTAAGATAAAATGCTGGGGGAAAAAAAGAAATTAAATTATCTTGTTCTTTGCTTATTTGTTGCAATTTCCTCTAGCTAATAATGCCTATCATACTACATGGACCTGATAATATGCATATTGTTTCTCCCTAACTTCGATACATAAAATCATCAAGAAAAGGACATGATATCTAAAACTGAGCAATTGCCAAATAATCCACTGTTATGAATAGCCTGTCCCTGAATGATGATGCGTTCAGCATGTTAACTTACCTGCTAACTGCAAATATATAAGAGCATAAGATAGAGTATAGGGGCTCTGCATTTCATGAGGATTTGCAATGATTGTGTTGAGAGAATGCTGACCCTGCCAATAGGGATTGGGAAATTGAGTAGAGGGGAAAACCTACCTTGTCATATGAAGGAATAAAGGGTGTCAAGCTGTCTACCTTGTCCAATGCCTTTCGAAGTGCAAGCGTTTTGCCCACAGCAACTTCCACCCTCTTCTAAAGTTTCGGGAAACGATAAGGAGTTACTATAGAGTTATGGTGAGGCTCTTTCGGTGTTAAGCCACAGCCACACACCCTTCCTCTACTTCAATTATATAAAACAAAAAGCCTCTGTTAGTGGTGTGGAATAGGAGGCACTCTTTGGTACATGTAATGCATAATTGGTGCCTCCAACGTTGATTTCTTTCCTCACAGGTCATTACTGGTTTGTTCCAGTCTTCCAGACGCAAAACTTAGGATAGGTTGTGCTTTTATTAGTCCATTCTCAACTAGACGGACTATTTATACGTTTTAATGCATATTTATTGCATGGCACTGGCAAGTTCAACTGAGCTGTATTGATATGGTTTATGGACACGGTAAATGCTCGAGCCAAGTATACATTGGTTACATCGAGCCAAGTATATTTATATTACGTAGAAAAGGCATAGTAATATTGCTTGGAGGTGCCGTATAACAAAATATTTCAAGAAGCCATTGATCGTGCAAAGCAAGGTTCTACCCATGCTTAGAAGAGATGGTCCCATTTCCATAAAGCGATCATCATAAAATTGGGGTGAAGACACTACCATATTTGAGCAGCTGGTGAAGGAGAAAAAGAAAGAGGAATAAAGATTTCTGTAGATCCTTGTTGGGAATGAACCTCTTGACAGCCTTATATCTATATTTTTGTAATAAACATTTTGATTCCTTTTAATTACCTTAAAAATATAAAATTCCTTTTTTTTTAAATTTAATAATTGTTATTTTAACTAATTAGAAAATATAGGAATATTTGATAGGATGATGCACAAAAATAAAGAAAGATATTTTTTTTCCTCATGTTCAGGACCCTAATGCCGTGGACTCGGCTCATGAAGAAAGACTTAGTAACAAGAACAAACAAATAGCATGACAGTAATTCTCTTGGCTCCTTGGACTTGGAGAGAGAAGAGCGCACATAAACCAAGCCCAGATCAATTTCAGCCTTGAGGGAGAAATACTAGGAAAGTACAAATCAACGAGTTAGCCCTACAGAGCTGATGCAGAGTAAACCACTGAAAACTCAAATTTCATTATTCTTCAGCGGCACTAGCAGCAGTCAGATCCACAGACAGGTCCAATTCCTGAGATATGAAGCAGTCAAAAAATGAATTAGTAGAATAGCAGAGTAGCATAACCTTCTTTCAACAGCTGAAATCAATAGAGAGGAAACTTGCCATGTCCCAGAACCATGAAATAATAGTCTAATCAATAATGTAATCAAAGCGATGGCATAGTTTCACATCTCAAGAATTAACAGATACAAAGGACAATTCAGTGTTTTCTTAAATTTCAAGGAGATGACAAAACAATATAAAATATTAGTAAGCCGATATTTTCCTTAGAAATTTGAAGTATCACTTCCCACGTGAAAAGGTACCTCAGCATGACTACATACAATGGGACTCCACTACCTAAGGCTAATTATAGATATACCAGCAGGACATATTTCTGAGAATATTCTTTGGGTACATCTATTTTTGAGATTTTTTTCTTTTTTCTTTTTTTGTGTGTTTTTGTTGTTTGGGGGGGGGGGGGGGGTGTACAGTGGACTATTTTTCAGAATCTGATTCTCTTCTTTTAATTTTGAACGTCAGTTAAACTTGAGTATTGGTGGCTCGTCTATACAGACTGTCCTGGCAGTATTATTGCAGCAAGAAGTACAGCAACCTGTAACTTGATAAGCAAACAATTGAAACGACTGATACTCTGTTAGTCATCTTCTATTCATTAGAGATTTTCGTTCTGACGCTTTTCAAGACAAGCGTATGAATTCTCACTACTTCCATCTAATTGTAATTGTCTACTTCTGATTGGCCATGTCTTATTATCACAAAACAAAAGCATAATACGTTCTAAATTTTCTTGGGTCTTTAATTGTAGTCCTGAGACCGAAAACTAAAACCAGAAAAATTAAAACCATAATTGCCATTTATTTTTCTAAACATGCAAAAGTATAGAAATTAATTCTTCAATTCTTGGACGTCAACAGAATTCAAATAGAAATCAATAATCGGCAACTTTCTGTTCACATGGCAAGACAGAAATTCTATTTACCTTTCCAGTTATTTTGCTGTACATGGCAATCACATCTCTCACTGTGGTTTCAAAATGTGTTGTCGCATCATAGCTCTGCAAAATTTATATTTCAGAATTTGATCGATGGTGACAAGAAATATGGCTAAACACATGCAGTAACTCTTCCCTCTACTAAAACTCAAAATCGTATGGAACAAAGTAGCAGCTACAGAGCAGTCTTCCAGAGAAGTTAATACATAAACATACTTAACTGAAAGAAAATTATACAGGCAAGTAGAGTTAGCAATGTCTCAACAATCTCGCAAGGGGACTAGATGAAAATGGAATATTGAACCAGGCTCTCATGCACAAAGCATTTGGGAAAAAATAAGGTCCTAGTTACACAGCACTTTACAGAGCTTCGTCTACCAAAAAGTAAAAATGGTTTTCCCTTTAAATTATACTTACTTTGGATATGAAGCAGCTATCATCATCATGCTGGTTAGCAGGTTCATATCTATCGTAGGTCTCAAAAAATATTTCGTCCACAGGTCCAAGGAGATCTATGCCAGGCTTCAATTCCTCCTCAGGATTATCGGTCTCTGCTTCTGTTGTCACAAAAGCAATATATTTTCCGTTTGGAGCTACATTATGGGAGTAGGAGCAGCAGAAAAGATACCTGAAGCATGGTTAAGGCAAGTTACTGTAACAAGAGGTTGATGTAACCACCAGCAACAATAATATTTTGTTGTGACATGATACAAGCATTTATCCTATCTGAGTTTCATTGTAATACATTAGCGGACACATTCGAAACACGTTCAATTGGTAAGTGTAAGAGGTTTAGTGGAAAAAGAAAAATAAATTCACTAATCTATAAAAAGTTGGCATACATACATGTCTGATTTACGGCCAAGTTGTTTCTGAGGCAGAATAACCTGAACTGACGGAGAGTCTTGGGTGTTTGGGATCGGATGGCTCATGATACAAATAGCACGGGCCACTTTCCCAACCTTCTTCACCTATTGACAGAGACAGGGTTTCATTTAAAGGAATAAAACTTGGATTGATCTTCCTACAGGATGATCATTATAAGTAACGTTTTCGTACCTTGTCTGGTAAGTATGAAGGATCACAGACAACTTTTTTGCATTTTGCTGTTTCTCCTTCAGAGGTCACACCTATGGCCTTTCCATTCTCATCAAACTCAACCTGCCATCAGTAGCATCCAGCGTTATGCCCCGCTACCTCAATAAATGGTTTAGCAGTCAAGCTATATATAGACACAAGTACATCCTAAACTGAATTTGATCTACTAGTTATCATAATATATAATTTTTTAGGCTTCTAGCTGATATCTGTAGTGATGCTACATGACTGAGCTGGGATTTAGTAAATAGAGGATAGAGTGATGACATAAAGTCTTTATGTTCAATTACTACGCTCGAATAAGAAGGAGGTTGTCAATTATTAAATTGGTTGCAAATACAAAATATCCCGGTACCATAATTTCCATTTTTCAAGTTTCACAATGCAAGCTATTTATGAAGTCAGTACAATCATCACTCATAAGGCATTGAAATTTTTTATATTCTGAAGCATATATTACCTTGCATTCCGGCTTGTTCAGCATGTAGGTGCCACCATAAACAGCACTCAAACGAGCAAATCCCTGCCAATTTTGCATCAGCCAAAGTAAATACAAGATTCCCAATGGACATTCTTTTGCTGCTTGAGATGTGTCTTACTAACCTGAGGAAGCTCTCCCAGTCCATAGAGTGGATAAATGTATGGAGATCCACCCCGAAAACGTGCTAGAGACTCTGCATATAGCTTTATTAAAACCAAGGTTAAAATAAATTAGACCTTCCCATTGGTTACTTTGCACAAGCATATTCATAACTGACAATTCACTCCTCCCCAATAAAAAGGTTATGATCGGTTATGATTTAGGCCAAACTAGGCATGGCATGTTTCAAAGGAAAAATGTTGGATCAAGAGAAGTTCAAATATGAATGTCGTAATGATATTTGATATCTGGATTTGAAATTTTGAAACAACATACAAAAGCTTTCTGAATAGCTTTACAAGTTACAACGTCATCCATTCCCATGATTTCATCCTTTAGCCTCTTCAACTAAACTAGAAAAATCAGAATTATGCAATTAAAATCAATTATGCAAGACACCCATCGCATCTTCCCACAACAGAGTGAAATTTTAGAGAAAAGGATGTCCCTGATTCTGTTTTTTATTACTTTTCCCCAAAGTAGAAGACTTCGTACAAAATGTCTGACTTCAATTCTATTTAAATACACCAGCCATACTTCCAGTAGTTAAAAGTGAATATTATACTGGATGAGCTTAGCAGTTAGCTCAACTGGTATCTCCCTTTGTCTTTGTAAGGGGCTGTGGTAACATTCCCACTTCTCTTTCACCCTTAGGTCCAATAGGACCTCCCAATAACCAAAAAATAGAAAAAGAAGTTATTTTTACAGAAGCTGGACACATGAAGTCACAGACTACTATTGCAGTGTTGTAACACCCTGGTGCAACCTTGCTTCTTCTGCCTCTGATACAAACTGACTTAAAGAAATAACTATATAAGTAGTTAACATGAGGGAAATAGTTAACATGCAAGTAGAAGATGAGGGAAAACAAGAAATTGCACCAGAAATAACTATATAAGGGAAAACTATATACCTTAATCCTTTTCACAAAATCCATTGCAGGCTGACTTAAGTAGGAATCATCCAAATGTAGAGCCAATGCATGGCCAATGAAGTCAATTGTGTTGTCATCCAACCCATATTTCCTAATTAATAAACAAACTTTAAGTTATTAACCAAATCAGAAAATTCTGAAATAGTCATAAAGGTTAATCATCCTGAAAGAGTATCCTCTCTCCAGTACGTTGAAAATAGCTATACAGTTGTCAGTAGCTTTAAACTAAATTAAGAGATCGTCCATGTTAAAGAAATAACTGGTTATTTGTTGTTCAAAAATCAAATTATTCACACACACAAAAGACATTCAGAGGAAATGCTACTGAGACAGTACGAAATGAGTTCTTTTGCTGTGACTTGGTTAAGGTCCATCCCTTCATGAGATTTTGGATCACTTTCGTCATAGTCTTGTACATAAATGAAAAATTTTCGAGCACGACGCTTCTCAAACAGCCCCATAAGGGGAGATTTCAAAGCTTCTACATCATTTGCTGGTACTTTATGAATCTGAAGAAAGAATTCAAATTCATCAGCTTGATATAGAAGACCTTAAGAATGAGGTTTTATATTGAATATGATTGATTCTAGGCCCAGAGAAACGTTTATTTAGCTTCAAACCTTTCCTTTGTTGTACACAAAACTGCCATCTACGGCCTTGAAACTCAGATATTTGGTCACGTTTGTGTGGATGAGTACGCGAACCAAAGCGCCATTTGCCATCATGAACTGTTGAAGCATAAATAGAACAGTAAGGTGGGAAAAGGTGAATAATGACAAGCAGCATGAGAGCAGAGACAATCACAAGCTTCTTTTTTCTATCTTAATAAGTCTTTGAGAACGAACTTTTTTAAAAAATAAATAGTGAAATCCACTGTTCATTCAGATTTTTTTTGGGTACTTGATTCAGATTTCATTTGTATGTCAAGTTATAAAGATCTGACTTTCATGTTGGTATAAGACATTTATATAATTCAAAAACTCTAGTCTCTAGGTAAAGAGACTCCATATTCTACTAGTTAGGTGAAGCTCAGTGAATTAAGAGCATAATTGTGATTGCAAAACCTTAGTGAAATTGAACCTCCTCACACTGATGTTCAATTAAATGCACAACTAATTTCTTTTGACAACCACTCTCTCAGAGAGAAAAAGAAAAGCCAATAAGGTCTTTCAATGATGCATTCGATGTGAAACATTGATGAAAAAATCATCCTAAATTTTTTATCCCATTTTAAGGGTTACCAAGCTGACTCTAACTGTAAAATAATTTGGCAATAAAAAATTATAAAAATGTGTGTACCTTTGGGATCATATCAACATTGTATTCTTTACTTGAGCCCAAATGCTCTGGAGGATTGTCATTTCCCCTGAACCGCGTCCACAACTACACCCGAAGAAGAAATTAGTGCCAGTGAATGTGATAATATGATATGGAGAACCTAATGAGCAAGCATTTACCTGTTTAAGATTAAGCGACGTGGACTCTCCTCCATAATAATCATTCCGATCCATATGCAACACCTGATTTAAGTATTTAAGCACACACAATCTTAATTTTCACATAGTAGCCACTAACCAGTACCATAACTAGAAGCTTTTCACATGCATCTCTTACAACAAGTCACAAATCTAGCTGATTAATTGAATGATTATTTTTTTTTTTCAATAAAATTCCTTGTTCATTCCATATAATATTTGTTGTTGGATCCGCAATTTCCACGAATCGTAATTGGAAATTGAAGATTGAGAAGGTACAGAAAAGGTGTTAGAATGAGAGAAATACTTTGAGGCCGTCGACTGAGAGAAGGCCGCTGAGGATGCATTCTTTGAGCCCAGTTCCGAGCACTATAACATCGTATTCTTCATCCATGGCAAATAGAGAGAGAGAAAGAGAGAGAGTGCAGATTTAGAAGAGAAGAGAAAGAGAAGAGAGAAGGGAGAGGAGTGAAGAGAATTTGAACAGCTTCCCGGGAGGTTCGGATATACCGGTATAAACCGTGTCTTCAACGGCCTTTCACGCGTGTGAGTGCGCAACACTAAACAAAAACAAAAATGAGATTAATTTTTATGTACAATCTATTATTCAACTATGCTTCTATTTATAATACTTTTAAACTAGTAAATAATTGAGTCAAATATTTTTATTAATGTAAGAATATATAATTGAATATTTATATAAAAAAAAATTGTATTAAAGATACATCAATATAAGAATATTTTTGGTTTTATACAGTGGAATTGATTTTTTATTTGTTTGGCAAATTTTTTTAAAGTGTAAGCCCCTGTTTATTGAGGATGAAAGAAAAAAAAAAACTTTTATTTTTTTCAATCACTTAAAGATTATTTTTATAAAAATAAAATATTTAGGTTAAGAAAAAAGTTTGTTCCATATTCGTAGCCTACGACCTATGGGCTTATCAAGCATTTGCAAAGGCACTTACAAATTTTCTATTAATAGAAAAATTTGATAATTAAATCCAAATCATAGTGATACGTGAGCAAAAAATCGATCAAGTGAGTGAACACTATTGCCTCACCGAAAGATTACTAAAACATTAATTTTGTTTTCAAATAATTATGATATCAATTTGGTCATTATATAATATTTTTAACATAGAAGTATGAAAATTACTATTTACTATGATCGAATTAAATGATATGCTCTAGGCTAGAAATGTCAATTTTACCCACCTCGCAAGCACTTGCAAGTAATACTTGCGAGGAGACGGGTATGGGAGAAGATTTTACCTTTGCATGATAAGAATGGGTGTTTTAAATACTCGCTTGTTGAATCGGGTGATGGCAGATATTAGTATCTTTGTACCTGTGAGTATTCATATATTCAATGTTAGTATATTTTTAGAATTTTTTCTTTTAATTCTGAAAAAAAAATATTTATTTTACATTTTGAGGTGTGGCCATTGCATTTTTAGAATTTTCTTTCTCTTAATTCTATATATTGATTTTTTTTAAAAAAATTGTTATACCTAGTTTGGAGTTAAATTTATGTAAAGTTACTGCAACCCATAGTTTTAGGTTGCAACTTGCACTTGAAGTATAAAATAAAATGGTTGATTGGTTTTAGGTTATAACTAAAGTGGAAGAATAATGGATATGCATGGATATATGTGGGTACTCATTTATCTATACGGGAATTAAAGGTGTGTACCCCTATAAGTATGGGGCGTGATCCACAAGACAAGGGACGGGGGCCTATCTATCCCCCGCCTTTGCTCTATCTATCCCCCGTCTTTGCTCCGTCTCATTGATATCCCTATTCTAGACACAATCTAATCCAACTCAAAATTCAATCACGACTAGGGTTTAAAAGTTAATTCACATGTATTTATAAGTCAAAATTAGGGCACACGTCTAATTAGTGGGAATTCATTTCATAATATATTATAATATAATATTGTTACATTAATATAATAATTTAAAAATATTATAAGTATCTTCAATTTTTATTTTTTTTCTTATAGAATTTATAATTCATTTATTCTTCTTGCGTATATATATATATATATATTATTTAAATATCAAATGGTAATCCTCGTCTCATCATTAAGGTCAAATTGTCGTTAAGTGAAGTTGAGCTTAAAAGGATTACTCCAATCAATTAAAACATTAAATGAAGATTAAGCAAGGTCATAAACTCATTGTAGCTCGATCACGACTACTCCTAATTAGAATTACGTGGTTTTTAATAAACAAAGAAATTATCATTTCACGTGGCGTGAGTTTTAATCCTTCACTTTTTCTCTTCTATCTTCTTTTTTCTATTATTCTTACCTTTCCTCTTGTAAGTGTTATTGAGGGGATTGCCATCCTCCTTCCTTGATGCCAGCTCCATCCTTTTCTTTTTCATTGCTTAGGGATTTTATCTGATAAATGACTCAAATCTTATAATTCAAATCTATAGATCTTGAGCATAATTGTTCAGATATATTGATGACAAATTTTGTGTCTTTTGTTTTATTTCTGTGGTTCCTTTTGTGGTTAGTTTGTTTCTTTTTTTAAGTATTTCTATTTTGATGGTGTTACAAATGGTAAAGATGTTCAAATTTATTATGAAAGGAGGTGTAATATATTTTTTAAATTGCAGCACTTTTTATGTTAGTGTCTAATGTGAAAGATGTTTAAATATTAGTAACGTTAAACTCTCACATCATTTAAGGATATGGTCAAAATAGCCTTTAAAAGAGTTTAGACAACCTTTTCCCATGAGCTAAATTTTGAAATTGAGTTAGGCCCACTCAATTATTAAGATAATATCAGAGCCTACCTGTCATTATTGTTGGACTATTTTTAAATATTTAGTCTTACAAACTTCACACTCTAAGTGTCCAATCATAGACTTAGGACTGTCAAATGAGTCAGGTTGGATTGTTTAAACCCACAAATTATACCTGCAAATCGCTAAAATGGTGGCCTGGCATGTTTAAAGCCAACCTGCAAACTTAAACGAGGTCAACTCATTTTTTTTGAAACCTTTTTTCGACAAATTTATACTTAATCTACCAAAAAAAAAACCTTATTCCTTTTCAATTTTTTGGCAATCCAAATTCATGAAATTTAAACTACACACAGAAACAAAATGGAATATTTGAAAAAAAGAGATAATTATATAACAAGAATAAAAACTTAGCATCAAGTAAACGACATATATATATATATATATGTATATATATATATATATATATATATATATATATATATATATATATATATATATATATATATGTATATTCTCTTTTTCAATAAGTTGGAAAATGCATTGAGACAACCTGAAAAAGAAAATATATGAATAAATGAGTTAGCACATTTATCCGACAAATTGGTCTGTTTAACTTGCAAATTAAATGAGTCAAGTTAAAAATAAGTTGATTTAAATGAGTCAAAAAATTTTAAACCCAACCTACCTAATTTTGATAGGCAAACAACACAGTCTATTGGATTTGGCGTATTTTAAATGTCCTACCTGAGCTTGAAGGGATGTGTGTTAGAGTCTCATATCACTTGAAGATATGATTAAAATAACCTTTTTAAGAGTTTGATTACTTTAAAGTGTATAATATATTTATATTTTATTAAATTTAAATTTAATATATCTTTTCTTTTTTATTATGAATCTGACATATCTTTTCTAATTTATAGGTATAGTTAGGTTTCTTTATAAATAAAATTTTCTTTGAAAAAAGAAATTATCATTTCCCAAACACAATTGTCACATGAAAAAGTAGGGACAACGTGACATCATATATTTGTACTTGAAAAACACGTTTTTTTTTTTTTTGAATTATTGGTTTGACATGTTATATATCAGCCACAACCAGTAATGTTAGTTTCGCATACTAATGAATTAAATCCTACAAACAAATACATACATAACACATATATTCATATATCACGATTTTATCTCTCATTATTTTCCTTTTTGCCCATTTTAGTTACGTAAGTCTATGTAACTCCTATACATACATATATATATATACAAAGTTATGCCTTCTCTAAGTGCAAAGCACTAGCCAGACAGTATAATAAGATCAAGACTTAAATATATTTTTAATCTTTATAAAAATAGGTTATTTTGATTTTAATTTTTTTAAAGATTTTTTTTGGTTTTTAGTCCTTTTTTTTTTAATATTATGTTTTAAATTCTTATCGTTAGTCAATATTATTAAATAATGATACTTATAAGGACCAAAAGAGAATTATTAAAATATATATAAGAATAAAATAAAATTTTTAATATTTATAAAAGCTAAATATATGTTTTAAAATAATTTTCAGATTTAAATTTAGAACGATAAAGATTAAAAATATAATATTAAAAAAATGAAGGACCAAAAATGAAGAAATTTTTTTACAAGGATTAAAATCAAAATAATATATATTTATAGAAACCAAAAACATATTTAAACCTAAGATTAAGGATAATTTAGCTAAAAGTAACTACGATTGAACAATCTTATATGTTCTTTAATTTTAACTACAAATTTTATGAAATATGAAACTTAGACCGGAAAATACATATTTAATTAAAGAATTTAATTACGATACAGTATCAATGTAAAAATTTTTACACAAATATTTAATCATATATTACTATATTAATAAAAGTGTTTGACTTAATTATCAAATATCTTAAAAATCTTATAAATAGAAGCATATGATTGAATGATAGTTTAAAACTTTTTTATGCTGTCAAAATTAATCTCTTAATTAGATCAAATTGATTATATTGTACAATATATAAGTTGGCTTCCCCTAAATAACATTTTTTTTTCATTAATAATAATATAGACCTGCCTGTGCGGCTGTGCATTTACGACAATGATAGAAATATCAAATATGACATAAAGCTTTGGGCACATGCAATACGAAATAAAAATATATATCATCTATGTAATTGCGTAACTGCACATATCCATTATACATAATCAACAGTTAAAATGAATCATCAATAATTTTGTGCAAATTAAATTCGTACAATCAGGCATTTTCCTAAAACTTTTGGTGATTCGTTATGTGACGATTTAGCTAATTCATGTTGATTTAACTAGTTTAAGAGAATCGAACAAGGATTATGTGCTTATGAATGAAGTATTTAAATCAAATCCCTTGACTAATTGTATGGTAATTATTTTTCTCTACGAAAAAAAAAATGCACCTAAGAACTATATGTGAATCCATTGCAAAAGAAATTTGAAGGCAATTATCTACTCAAACATTTAGTTGTTCTTCAATATCCTAAACTTGCCACTTGAACCTTAAGGTTAGTGTACTGAATATCATACTCTTAGTACCACTTTTACTCCAGCTTGAAACTTTATAGTGATGAACGAGGGAGAAATCTGGGTGGGAGGCAGCAATTAAAGCATTTAATTACTAAAGGCTACATCGAAGAGATAGGAATATATACAAAACATCTCAAAATTACAGAAGCTTTATGAAACAAAAATACAAAGAGATTTTCTTACACCTTCGTGTAAAAAAATTTTCCTACTATTTCATTTATTATTTGATAAACTAACTTTGTGAGTGATTAAAAAACCAACAATAAAAGAGAAAAATAATAATAGTTATCATTTTAAATATTTATCTAGGGATGATTTATCAAATACTCCATCCAATTTATAATATTTATCATTTTAAATAAATTTCTTTAATTTAATTAATCTTTCTCATTATTATAAAAAATTTATTACAAAATTTTCAATTATACCCGCTACAAAACTTTAAACACAATAAACAATGAAATATTAATTCAATATATTATTTACTAAACAAATATATTTTGATAAATATTTTTAGAACAGCTCTTATTTTGAATTCCTTAATACCATACAAATGGCTAAAATAATAAATATTATGAATTGAAGAGAGTAATAAATAAAATATAATAAGACAAATTTCTTGTTCGAAGATGATATAACAACTCCTTAAATAGATAAGTGTTATGAAACAGAAATAGAGAGAATACGAGCTTAAATTAGCCTTCCAGCTAGTAACCTAGGTAGGTTGAATATAGACAGTAACTTCAATTATGCGTACACTCGCATTACAAATAAATTCTGTTAAGCTTTAACTACCAATTATCAAACTTAATTTTCAATTATTATAAATGTCGTCATAATATAACCGAAAACTTAACAAACTTCACGATTAGATTCAGCTAACTTAAGAACTCACCCAAATTAGAGGGAAAGTGAGCATAAATTTCAGTACTTATTTAACACACATTGAATTTTGTCACTCAACCCACCGTTTTGTGAAATTGAGCTTTTACTAGGGAGTAATAATTCGCTTTAACAACCCTACGCAATGCAACCCCAACCCAAAAAAAAAAAAAAAAGGCTACGATACCCACATTGCACAGGTTAAAATGCGACTTAAACATTGGAATTACATTTTAAAATCAGTTTCTTAATGACACCCATAAGTCATTACTTATATATACTATTACCACTCCACGGTGAAGTATAAGAGACAATCATCTACGACATTTAGACCATAATCTTTGTTCATCTTCGCTTGAGTTGAATCCTTACACACACTTCACTTTAGCCGGAGTAGGGTAGCCTGCGAGTAATTCGTGAAAGAGTTAAGAAAATAAGAGCAAATTAGCTACATATACACATGAACGTTATTATATGCAACTCCAGCCAAAAAAAAAGGGGGCTTTTCTTTACTGACAAGCTAAGTTCACAAGAAGAAAGTTTCAAACCCCCTTTTATACTTGAAAAGAAGCTTGACATGCTTGTCAACATAGAATAATAAAATGAACCTAGATTGTTGCTATTCTTATTCACATGATCACCTCATGTAAAGAAAGGGATAGAAACAAGCATTTAAATTGAGCTCTACAAATTTTAAGAACTCGCTTATTTAAAGTGTTTAAATGTATCGCTCTTTTCAGATAACATGGTCACGTGATTAAGAAACATAAGGGCATACAATCAAATATACTTCACTATTTAGGCCATTACCATTAGTGAACTAGTACCAGAATGTAGAATAAATTCAACGAGTTATATATGTTGTGCTAATTAAAGTGAACTCACCCCAACTTGAGTGATGTGTCGGAAGTAGTATCATAATCCTGGGGAGGTCCAGTAGTGGAGTTGCAAACGTTTGTGACAGACTCTGAAGACTGACCTTCCTCGGCAACTATGATCTCAGACTCGGCACCACCATGCCTTTTGCCATTACTCATCTCCGCCACCTAATTGAATGCAACATACATATATAGATATATACAAGATTTTTATTAGCAAATAATGCAGAAATTAATTAGATTCCGAGACAAGCAGAAACAAGTCTCCACAAGCAACAGTGCATGCAAAAAACAAATACTAACAGAACAGAAAGAGAAATTAAAAGTTTAAAACATACATGACGCCTTAGTCGCTCGTTCTCTTCCATCAATTGCATTCCCTGGAGGTTCAGTTAAGAGTTACGAGTTAACAGGAGATAAAATGAAATTTAATTAAAAACAATAGAGATCAATGGTGAACACAATTGACAATCTAATAATTTCATGAATTATTCTCACCAACAATAAAATTTCCAAAGCCTAAAATAAATGACCAAACTCATAGCCACAAGCTAGGCATATTTTTCATATTGATATATGTGCACTTCGAAGCATGTGAAAAGAAAAGTGATAAACAATGAGACGAGAGTTTCAAGTTGTACAGGTACATCCAGTAACCAATGCAAGAATTATACTAATATGTATCATTATCAATGTGTAGATCCTCAAAAAATGGAATCTCCTGTTTCTAACCTTTCTTTGGAGATCAGTGATCTCATTCATAATCTTCTCTCCCTGAAAACAACAAAGATTTAATCATATAAAAAAAATTATGAGGTAAATTATGCAAGTGGGAACCACAGGAAAAAAAAAAAAAATTGTAGACCTTCTTTTCTATCACGCGTCCCAAGCCAGTTTCGAGAGACCTCTCCAGTTGTTGTAATTCTTCTATATTTAAGCCTTGAAGATCCTCTCCTCTTAGCTGCCTGCATTTTTTTAAATTCTTAGGTACTCACATTTCAACAAATTAACACGAAAAATAAATCAGTTCCGAAATTGTGAGACTTGTACCTCAGCTGATGGCTCTTCTCAGCAACTTCTTTGCTCAGTCTGGTGTGGTTGCTGTTTTCAACTAGCTGCAGTAGACATTTGAATAGTTAAAAAAATTATGCAAAAGAAGGAATATAATCATTGCCACCTACATATCTTAAACTTTCACTCTTTGTTCCTCTCTAAATTGGAGGCAACAAGGAGAAACAATTTCATTTTTCTGCCGTCTAGTTGCACTAAATCCTAGACCTTCTTTATTATAACCCAAAAATCCTTCACTTATATTTTAAAAATGTTTTTACTAATTTCTATTAAACTGAACTACAATAAATGATCAAATTAAGTATATTAAAATTTTATACCTTTCTCTTCAATCACTAGTCATCCAAACACAGGAAACTGTTTTTTTATCCATTCCAACCCTTGCTTCTTTAGTATCTAAATATGTTTTTATATAACTCATCTGTTATATCTCATCATGGTCTTCAAAACTTCGACACATAAGTATGACTACTTCAGGTTATATTATCTGAAATCATGTTGCATAGTAATGAATACATCATTTACTTATTCATGATCATGATAATTAATATTATGAGTCTCTCGTCAAGCAAATTAAACAAGCATGGTTAATGTGATACTAGCATATTTGGGAACTACCTATAACAGCTTGTTTTGGGGAAAAAAACCTGTTGTTGAAAAATTAATCTTGTTTGAAAAAAAAATAAAAATAGATTATAATTAAAAGCTGACAATTTTAAATTAAAAAATAATTTGTAAACATAAGCAATCTTTTAAAGTTTATAATTACAAATAGACACTAATTATTTCAAAATTACTATATTTTTACCAAATTAACCCTATATATCAAATATTATATAACATAAATAATCATTCCATAATATTTTTAGTAATTTTATCACATAAAAATAATTTTTTTTCCATATAATCCAAACAAAACTGATGATCTTAAAACCACTTTTTAGCTAAAGTATCCAAACATTAATTGATTATCACATAATTGATTATATAAAAAAAAATTATATAAGTAAACAATTATTAAAATAATTTTAATTTAATAGCTTTCCCAAACACATATTTTAGCCATAAATTTCTTCAACCAAATAAAATAATCTTCTGGGTTGAGTTCTCTTCATGAATTACTAATCTTTAGGATTGAGTTCTCTTAGTGAATTTGAGTCATCATAGTTAAATATTAAAATCACCAAGAAAGTAATTAATTTAAAGCATAACAATGATGCTGAACGCAGGGATATTCGTGTCAAGTGAATGAAACTAGGAATTGAGAGGCAGAAAGCCAGATACGGTGATGGTGAAAAGATAAAAATGATAAGAGGCTCTCAATGGAGGATGTATGAACCGCACAACACTACACATCTCCCACTTCAGTGTAACTGCACCAACCAAAATTCTCCAGCAGTTTGCACAAAAAACTGAATACTAAATACATGTTCCACCGACCTGCAACTCTAGAGAGGGTTGTTCCAGCTTTGCCAGATTCTTTGAGTGCAAATGATGCCTTTCAAGTATTTCCTTCATGCTTCAGAAGACAATGCATCAAAGTCACATAACGTACGGCTCCCAATTAAAAATAGACAAGCTAGTAACATGCAAGATTGATATGTTAACAAGACAACCGTTGCATGCTTTACTGCTTTTAATATTTTCCAACTTAGCTTACCCAACTTTACTATATAGAGAAACAAAAGAGAACCTGACTGGACCAAAAATTTACATTAGTTCAAAATGTAAAAGACTATCGATTTCAACAAAAGCATGAGTTAATTAATTAGTAGAATTAAAAAGGTGCGAAATGAAAATTAAAAATTTATCAATATCATCAATTGTGGAGAAGGCTAAACATATCACCTGTGTTCACTAGATCGAATAAATAATTTAATTTGTGTTGTGATTCGTGAAAGATAGGGGGAAAGTAAAAAGAAGAGGCTCATAACACACGTAGAGAGATGACCTTTATTGACCAATAAGATGCTCAAAGAACCAAATAAAAAAGTCCATTTTTTATTATTTCGGCAACTATGTACCAAAAAAGTTATGCACAATAAATTCCACTGAAAGATGACATTGGATTCTTGTATTCTTTTCATGTCCCCACCCTATCTTCATAGCTAGGTATCCATATAGGCTTCAAAATATTAACAGACATACTTTGTGCAAGAACAAATATGGTTATGTCCATCAGTTGCGTCTTTCCCCCTCACATTAATGTAAATCTAGACCAAATCTCATTTTAAGTCTAGTGTATCTGTGAACAAATTACAAATTCCTTTTGCTCACGGCTCCATATACTATTCTTCCGCTTTCCTCAAGCTACAACACTGATCTCTAATCAATACAGTCAATCATTTAGAAAATGGTTGGTATTTAGTATAACAGGAAATGAGAAAATAAAAAGTGAAAGATTGAAAATGAATGATTTCTAGATTTATATTATATTTTAAAACCCTACCAATCATCATACATATTTACCGCACAATTTCACTTTCAATCTTGTGCATAGCCCATTCTTCATGAGTAGAATAGGTAGCCGCTATTATTTCCCGTAAGCAAACTTAACAATTAAATGTACTATTGGATGTCTATCTCCCATTTTACACAATTTTAGAAGATAAGATGGATCAAAATGATAAGGTGTACTATTGGATATCCAAATGCACCCCTTCATGCAAGAACAACTTACACAAAGTTCAGGGATATGTTAGGTCCAAATGGCACATCAACCAATTCATAAAAGCGAATGAATATAACTTCATTAACAATAAAGTCACAAGAACTAATATCAAATAACAAACTAAACAACACAATACGTAATCGATCAATTTGAGAAATAGACTAATCCCACTTTTCAAGCAGTTAACATTAAGTTACTACATACAGTCTAAGTAACGGAAAACATTTATTTTTCCTTCAGATTGATAAACAGCGAAAATACACAAATCGCATTGCTTGAACCTTGAATCTTTATGACTTTTGAAAGCAAGAAACCATTAAATCATGAATAAAGATATTTTTATGCGTTAAGGTGGTGAAATGAAATGTTTCTTACCGAGACAAACCAGGTTTGATAGTAATATTTACTGCTTCATCAAATTTCCATGACATTTATAGCTTTCATCCTTTTCATAAGTACGGGTCGAAAACTTTCAAGTCACCACAGCTTAAAGGATTCTGGCTGATTTGATCATGGAGGCAAATTCATTTTCCAAAAGACAATACCTTATTTATTTACTTTGGTCTGTTAGGACCAAAAACTAATCTGTGACGGAAGAACAGCGAGAGGGGAGGAGGGGGAATATATTGCATAACAAAGTAGGGAATTATTAGTGTCATGTATTACATGTGTTGTATTCCTATAAATATATAGCTGTTTTTCTCTTTCCAAAAAGCAATACAACCAAAGGTTCACATATAAATGGCTCTATGTGGCATTATATTTGTATAGGTTGCTTTACATGTTGATAATTTTTTGCATATAGAGAACAATACATGTGATCTGAAATGTTCAGACTTATTCAGTACAATGGATTTATTTAGGGTGATGCAACAGAATTTGGACAAGATAGGGCAGCTCCATAGAAGAATCCTTCTTTATGTTATTGCCATTGCTTTCGTGATCCCTTCTCTCTTCTCTCATATTTGTGAAGTTGGATTCTGTGCTTTTTTTTTTTTTTTCAGAGGAAGAGTGTGTTTTCAGATTAAAAAATTATTTTGTATCAAAATAGCTTATAATAAAAATTATTTGAGACAGATCTTTTTTTCAAAAAAATTGTTCTTATTTTTATAATCTAAACACCACTAAAAGCATATGACCAAATCAAAATATCTATATTGTATCGAACAAATGTATCAAAGAAAGAAGCAACATGACATAATTGATGTACTTTACAAATACAAATTAGCATGTGTCACATTTATACAATCTCTTATTTGCTTTAAAAGTTATAAAGTGCATAAATGTTCCATATATCCACAATTCCACATATAGCATAAACCTAATGAAACGCATCTTTAGAGATTGTCATCATTTTCATTCATCACCTAAGGCAAAGAAGCAAAGGAAGAAATCTAAGCACTAACCAGTAAACAGGCACTGAAAACCTAAGATGGAAACCACTTGTTTTGAAGCAAACGCACAAAAAAAATGCTTTAGAAAGAATTATACAACTGCATTACATCTATGAATTATCTCAGAAGTCATAACTGCCATCGCTTAGCCTCCAAACAGTGCTATGAACATCATCTTTGTCTTTTTCCATATTTTTACTTTTCATTTTTTGCTAGCCATATAAAATGAAAAAGCTCAACTTCACTTCTCATCACAAATATATATACCACCCTTAAAAGAACTAACTTAAATATATGATCTTGCTTAGTATAATATAATGGCTAGCCTGCTTCTGTTGTAGCTAGGTTGCTTTCATCCTCATTATGTAAACCATAATAGATATATAGATAGATCTTAAGCCAAAAAAAAACAGAAGAAGAGTATCAAAGCATAGATGGTCTAGGACTGAAACCCCATTAACTATTTTCAGTCATAATTAATTAGCCACAGAGAGAGAGAGAGAGAGAGAGAGAGAGAGAGAGAGAGAGAGAGAGAGCATAGAAAAAAGAAAGACCTTGAGCTGGAGTACTCAAAGAGCTTCCCTGTAGAAGAGAAGATTATGAGGGCAACATCAGCATCACAAAGAACCGAGAGCTCCTCAGCTTTCTTGAAGAGCCCTCTGCGCCTCTTGGAGAAAGTCACCTGCCTCGCAGTGGCGTTGTCGATCTTCTTAATCTGAATCTTCTCCCTCGCCATCCAAATCTTCCCACCCTTCACCTTTATCCTCATTTAAGGAAAAAAAAAAAAAAACCAAAAACACAGAAGAAAGAAAGAAGAAAGTAATCAGCTTTAGCCTTTTTAATTTTTATTTTTTCTGAGTAATAATAACACAGAGAATGAACCAACATACAATCAAGGAAACCAAACCCACCTAAAATAAGACAAGACAAGGAAAAGCAAAGCAAGAGTTTGAGTCGTTGACTATTTATGGTGTGTTTTATGTTATTAAAGCAAAAAGGTAAAGAGTGGTTAGTGTGAGTGGGATATTTGGTAGCATAAATATGCAGGCATTTATAACCAAATTTGGCTTTGAGAGTTACTAGTAATAACTGAGGAAATTCTATGGTAAATCTCTCAGATCCAGGGAGCAGACACCAGACAGACAGGCATAGATTT
Organism: Pterocarpus macrocarpus; assembly: GCA_031439585.1. NCBI lineage: Eukaryota > Viridiplantae > Streptophyta > Magnoliopsida > Fabales > Fabaceae > Pterocarpus > Pterocarpus macrocarpus. Next base: position 62,257,075 of record CM062520.1, on the reverse strand, counting down.
GTTGGGCAATATAGTGAAATGTTGTGTTGGGATGAGAGGGGTGAGATAAATGAGGGTGATGCAGTTTTTTGTGTGTGGGATGTTGAAAGCTTTTAGCTAAGTAAGGAAAAATTTGGTATCCGAATTGTACTTGTGATTTTCCTTTCCTTATTCGGGGAAGGCCTTGATGTTGGTATGTTGGTATTGGTGCTTTGTTTGGCTTCTGAGATGTTCTCAGCTTTGAGATGAAAGCCACCAATGAGAGAAGAGAGAGAGAGAGGGTCCGTCAGGGAGCGTGGAAAAACTATCAGTCCTTTCTAGGTGAAGCAATGTGTCTTTTGCTCATCTCCCAAAGGTTATAAGGGTGGATCCAAGAGCAACATTAATAGCATGTTTGGGAGCGCTGCGAGGGCCAGCAGAATCGATTATGGCAGTGCAAAATCGGATTTTTTTTACGTATTTAAAATTAAAAAAATAATATTTATGGATACATCTTATTTCAACTTTTTTATCATAATATTTTATTTATAAAATATTGGTGAATTCGATTGAGATTAGATCAAATTTATAATTATTTAAAATTTTCCGAAACACAAAAAATTCGATTCAGGATATGGAGAATTTAACACTATCTAGGTGAATAGTATTGACTTTGATCCAGATTGAATCAAATTTAATACTATTTAGGTGAATAGTATGAAATTTAACTTAACCTGGATCGAATTCTTTGTATTTTGAAAAATTTTGAATAATTATAAATTCGATTCAACTTTGATCGAATTCATCACCATCTCATAAATAAGACATTTTGACAAAAAAAATTGAAATAGAGTATATCCATACATATTTTTTTATTTTAAATATATAAAAAAGCCTGTAAAATTGATTTTGAATATTTTTTATATTATTTGATTTAAAAGGATAAAAATTAATTATTATTTTTAAAATAAATTTTAAGAAAAATGAAAAAAAATTGATTAAAATTATTTTTAAAAATATTATTAAATATAAATTATTTTACTTAAAAATTAATTTTACAAAAATAAAAGTAAACACACACTAAATTTGAATCAGTTGGGCTCAGTTTATTTTAATAAAAAAATAAATTATTTTTATAAAGATTATTTATATTAGTTTTTATTTAAAAATTAATAAAATATTTTTAATTTTAAATAAAATTTAAAATAAGTAATTTTTATAAAAAAATAATTTTTAATAATTAAAAAATTACTTTTTAACCTAAAAAGGTCGAAACAAACACAATCTTAAAGTTTGAACATCACTGCGCTCATCACTGCGCTTTGATTGGACAAAGAGAATACATTTTATGTATGTTTTCTTATCTCTTATTATTTTATTAATTAATGAGAAGAAAGACAAAAAAAAAATTGTAATTATATATAAATAATTCTTTTCCTTATCTTAATTGTCTTTCACTATAGAAGAGAAGAGTATGAAAATAAGATTGTAATTATACAATACAATTATGTTTTCCTTTCATTTTTCTTCTCGTTCCAAATAATGGAATAATTAAACATTTGGTATGGGGTTCATAACATTTTCTCTCTCTCTTTATTTACTCTAGTCATTCAAATAACATAAAATGACACAATTCAGCTTCTTTTTTTCTCCTATTTTTTTCTTCTTATTTTTTATCAAGCAAAGAAAGGGTACAAATGTAAAAGAAAAATATAAGTGGTAGTGCTAATTATATTTTTAAAAAAAGTAAAAATTTTATTTCAAGAATTAAAAAAGAGGCTAAATTTCGCATTACATATTTGGAGAGCTATGTGAGCTGGTAGATTGATCCATATTCCTCATTTTAATAATTTAAGTGATTACTATGAGTAAATACAATACAATGTATTGGTCATTATTACACACAATGAAAACCTTGTGATTTTATCCAAATCTCAAAAAAAACATTTGCAAGTGTAATATAGATTGGGGGTTTGTCAATAAGGGATTTCTTCTCTTTATTGGAATAATCTACAGAATAATCTACCAGGTATGCTTCCTCCAATGAAACTTTCTCATCAGTATCAAGATCATCTAGATAATCTAGCACAATTCATATCGACCATATCTACTCTCAATCCCCATCGATCATGGGGTCAAAAATGATGGAGATTGCCAGCAAAGGATTGTTAGTAAGACACACTAATGAAACAATGTCATAATAAAGTGTAGGCTAAGTTTGTTTACAAAGAGAGGGAGTAATGACCCTACTAAAGATTAAAGACCATGTCACTCGGGGCACTGAGCAGAAGAAGCTACACTAGGTAAAGGTAGTTGTAAAGATTAGGTCACACTAGAAAAGTCTAACAATGCCCAATTTATAGGGATTGTTTGCGTTTTAAAAGTTATTTTATAACAATACTAGTTGGGGCTCCATTATTTCAATATAGGAGTAGTGCAATAACATAACAAGAATATTGTGTTTTGAAATTTATTACACGTATATGGGAATATTGTGAGAGATTTCGCACCCAAGCAGGGCAAAATATGTCAGACAAAATTTCTACACCTCAAGGGGGCGAAGTTTGAAACAAAACTTTGCAAAGAATTCACCCTCGATCAAGTAGAAGAATGTAAAAAAAGGGACATGTGCAACACATGCCCAGCGTTCACTTTCTGTCGGTGATACATGGCTATTTGCTTCACTTTTATATAAGAGTGCAGTATCTACGTATAGTATAGCGAATCTTGAAATGTTGAATAAAATTACAAATATTATTATTGTTGCACATTTTAATAGTTCTGTTATTAAAAATACGATCATTTATAAAAAGCAAGCTAATTTTAAGGGTAAGAACAAAAATTTGAATATTAGAGAAATAATTATTAAAAGAACTTTTTAGGTGTAGCAATATATTAGAAATAAGACAATAATGTCTTGAAGGATCAAATAAGATTTGTATAACATTTTGTTAACCTGTTAAAGATCAAATTATTGACAAAATTTTGCATAATTTTTAATTCAGGACTCTGATTCACTATTATTATATCTTTCTGGAAAACCCTAGATAAACTTGTTAGTATGGCAATTGGCCGAGCCGATTGGTGTTATTTTTCATCTCAAAAAATGCTATTTGAAGGTGTTTTAGTCACTTCTTTATTTTTGTTTATTTTTTTATTTAACAAAAATATTTTCACGTAATAAACTATAAAAATAAGAATGCAATTAATTAAAATATTATCTATTGAAATATCGATAATCAAAAGGAAATATTAGTATAGAATTTATAACATAATTAAAAATTAAATAAGTGAAACATTTAAAAAATTGTCTTATATTTTAAAATAGATAACACGTTAAAATTAATTTCAAATATAATATCACCACAAAATATATAGGTTGGATGGTAGGGTGTTGAGCATTTAATACATAATTATTTAATGTTAATAAACATTTCAAAGCTATATTTCTGCATTAATAGCTTTTCTAAATTTCTTATGTGCTAAACTATTAGTAGATTTGAAAGATTTTTCAATCATGAATCTTTTTGTCTATTTTTTTTCTTTTTATTTTATAGTAAGGTTAATTTTCTTTATAATATGGAGAAAGTTTTGAAACACATAGCCTATTTAATATTACGCAAGGACATCAAACAATCAAACAATTAAGATTCTTTCTGAAAAGTTGTCCATTTGGTTTTGCAACAGGGTGAGAGTTTTTGCCCCCACTATAGATAAGAAAGCCTACATGATGTTTACTGTTCCTTGTGAAAAATTTTACCCCACTCAAAATAGGAAAATCTGACAAATTTCACTTTTTTGTAGATCGAAATGCTTATAATTTTTTCACTCTTACATAATTATACAAATAATTCCATATTATCACAATTTTCTCTCATAATTCCCATATCAAAAATAAAAAGCCTACTAGTTGATTGTACATTAAACTACTACATCTCGATTTTTCTTTCACAAATTAGTTTCCAATCATATTGATATTTGATATTATTCATAAAAATTAAATTCTTTTACATGTTTAAAAGTTCGCACTGGCATTTTGCACGAAAGTACAAGGATGATTTTTCTTTCTTCAACTATTTTTTAACATGAAAAATCAGGGACTTCAATGTTTTGAGCAATGCTGTATAATAAAAGAGGGGCCGAAAGAATAGCCTAGTGAAGAAATATGGTATTTAAAAGAGCTGTATTAGTTTTTGTTTTGGGTTAAAAGGAAAACATTATTGATTGGTATACATGTAAATTATTAAATTAATATTAATATTATAGAAAACAATTATTTTTCTGTGCAATGCTATTCCACAGAACTAGGATTGTGACTCGTAAAATGTCTGATATTTTTCACTTTACGGTCGAGTGGTTGGTCTACAATGCCACAGAGGAAAGAAAAATTGCTGGTATAGTCACTTTTACATTATTTGTTAAGTAATTTTTAATAATTAATATGTATAATTTACTTTTTTAAAATATGGTGTTCTATTTTATGAATCCATAATTTTATACAAATTTGATATTAAATAAAATATTTGTAATAAATATTGTCTAATTAAAATGTTAAAATGCTTCATACAAATCTCCTCAAATTTCTGTGTCTTTTGTGTAAAGTGGTAAAATTAATTAAAATATGACTCTGAATTTTTTTCAAAAAAAAAAATGGGACAATGAAAATTAAACATCAACGATTGTAATCAAATAATAACAAATGTATAAATATATATGATATATAGTTTGTATTAGACTATGTATAAATTAGCATAAACAAGTTAGATGCATATTCGGGATTGATAGTATTCTAGAAAACATTTTTTAAACAATATGCTGGGTATTGTTTGATTATGTTGGGTGTTTTGTTTGATCAAAAGCTGATTAATATTTATAATAAAAACAATTTTTAAATAGTTACCATTTTAAACAATTTAATTATTCAACTTGAACGTGATTATATTTTCTTACCTTTTAATAAGCAATATCTTAAATAATTTCAAATATATTTTAGTAATTCAATATATGAAATTAATTTTTATACAATCTAAATAAAATATATTATTTATAACATGTTTTTAGTTTACATATTTAAATAAATAAATCATGATTGATTAGAAAATTATACTTTTTCAACTAATTTAAACACATGTTCACTTTAGGGGGGAAAAATAGGAAGGTCCATGACTATTTTAATTTATTTGAGCTTGTTCGGATAAGTATTATGTATTTTTATTTTTTAGTTGTAATAAAAATATAAGTAATAATAAATTAAATTTTATCCTATAATTTTAAATTTTATTAACAATGAAAGAATGAAAATTATTATTAAATAATAAAATTTATATGCAATAGTATACATTTAAAAAATAAATAATATAAAAATGAGAAGAAAATTAAAAAATGACTAATATACTATTTTAACGAGAGAAAAAAAAACCATTATTTAATTGTATATTTTTATATTAAAAAATAAAATTGATATATTTTTTATAAACAATAAAATTGATATATTAGAATCATCAAATGAAATGATCCAAGAAGAAATTACTCAATGAGATGCATGTCACGATGGCAGTGAAATGTGAGATTATCGATGATACTGTTCTGACTTTTTAGAGACAAAACAAATCAGCGAAATCACTGAGCACTGATCATATGCTACTTTTCACGGGGAAATTGGCTTTCCGTACAAAAGCGACGTGCCGTTGTCACTGTGCCAATTCACTCCACCAAGACAAGCATGGCCCCTCTCGTCCTCTGCCGCTTCCACTGCCACTGCCACGCATCAAAAGACGAGTGGACACAACCCATTCTCATCCCCGTCTTCCTTCTTTCGCTATTTTCAGTCATCAAAACTCGTTTGTTCATTCCCATCAATCAATGTCACCATCCCTTCCTTCTCGGTTACGAACTCGAAAGCGCAGAGAGCCCGAAACCCTAACTAATAGGGAAGTACTACGTTCAGTGCAAAATATTGTTATTTTGGTTATTTTATATACGTATTAAAAAATAGATTAATTTTTATGTATAAATAATATAAAATAATTTTATATTATTATTTAATAAAAATATAAAAAATATTAAATTATAATAAATAATTCACTTTAATATAATTTAATATTTTTTAATAAATTTATTAATTGATTATATAAAATTATTTTATATTATTAATATATATAAAAATTAATTCAAAATCAATATTTAATTATAAAAACATTTATTTTAGTATTTGACCACCAATATTCCGTTGACTTTTGACCCACCGACAATATTCGGCTCAAGGAATTGAAGAACCTATCAAGGAGATGATCCTTCTTAGCACAATTTTTTTATTCTTAGAGCATAAATTTAAGACCACTAATTAAGAGGTTGGAGTTATCTTTCCTAGCACAATTTTTTTATTCTTAGAGCATAAATTTGAGACCATTAATTAAGAGATTGGAGTTTCCTACCACTTCAATCAAGCATGTATTGATGATTATAAAAATATTTTTATTTAATAATTAATTTTTATATTAATATTTTATTATTTTTTATGCTTAAAATTATGTGAAAGGTAAAATAAAAAATTGTAATAAATATTTTATTGAAATATGAAAGTGATAGATAATATGAACTAAAAATTTTTAATCAAAGTGACAGTTATTTTGAGCTGAAGGGAGTACCAATATTACACACTTAAATTTTTTTATTAGAATATAGTAAAGAATTTAATTTATATGCATAATTAGTGTAACAATTTTTTACACAGATAACTAATTATGTATTATTATATTAGTAAAAGTATTTGACACAATCTCTTATTGTCCTAAAAATTTTACAAATATAAACATTTGATTGAATGACAATGTAAAACTCTCTTGTATCGTCAATACAAAATATTTAAACTTTATAATAAATATACTAGAATGATAAAATATGCTTTTTAAGATGATAGAATAAAAATACAAAACCTACGTGTAAAAAATATAAGGTTTTTTACCTATTTAAAAGAAACAGAATTACATATATCCTTTTTTTAATGATTATTTTCTAAAACGTCTTCTTATTTTTAATATTATAGAGAAATCGATTTAGGCGAGATCGATTTTGTTACCGAGCCAATTATGCACTATGCAGTGTGGAAAGTGTAGAAATCGATCTAGTTAAAATTAATCTAAGTTACATCGATTTCCACTCTATAAAATTAGATAGTGTTGATTTCAGTGCACCATTCTCCCTATAAATATATAATTGACCCAGGTTTGCTAGTTTACATGTGTGGTGAGGTTTAGGTTTTAGAGAAAGAAAAAGGACGGAGAGAAATTGAAGAAAAATTAGTTGGATAGAGAGATAAAGAAAGTGTTTGGTTGATAAAAAGAAGAAGAGTGATGAAAAATAATAATCTACATCGACTTGATGCCCTTTGAGTATATATTGCTGCAAATCTTAATACAAGGGTAATTTTTCATCTTAGTTTATTTTTTATTATTGTTTTGTAGTTTAGGGTAATTTTTTTATCAATGTAATTAGTAAATTATTTTGTTAATTTAATTATTACTTTATTTCTATAATAAAAATAAATTTAGATATTGAGTTAGCCTATGTTTGGCTCTGTATTTAGACCTTCTAAAATCAATTATACGAGATTATAATTGATTCTGCAAGTTTTTAATAATGTTTGATTTTTCATTACTAAAATAAATTTTTGTCTTTAGAATTGATTCTAAGAAAAATAATTTTTTTTTATTTTTTATCAAAATTACTTTTAGAAGAACCACCAAATATAAAATTATTTTATATCAAAATCAATTTTAATCAAATCAATTTGAATAAAATTAATTTTATAAAAATAAAATCAAACATACTATTTGTATTAATTTAATTTAGGGTAGGTTAGTTAGTATATTTAGAGCCCGTTTGCTTCATGTTATTTCACGAAATAAATCACTTTTTTTAGATGAAAAATCGCTTTTCGTACAACGTGAAGCTCATGAGCAAGTGGTAGGACCTGCAGTGACCAAGTCTTCTTCTAGGAAAGGACCTAGAGTGGCCAAGAGTTCTTGTTCAGGCAAAAGCGAATCTACCCTATCATCTTTAGCGAAATCTTCCACACAATTCAAAAGTTGAGCAGATGAGTCATTAAAGCATAAGCATATTTTAAAATCTAATGTTTTTTTATACATTGTAACTTTCTTTTGTATATATAAACTTGTACAGGGAGTGGGAGAGAGCTTTTTTTTGGTCAAGAAATAAATTTGGCCAACAAAAATCTTCTCCTTTTGGTCGACAAGCCAACAAAACCTCCTTCATTACATCAACTGAAACCAGTTGGGCTTGGGCTCCGTGTAAGTCGTGGCTCATTATTATCTTTACCTTTATATCTTTATCTCTATATAAGGGCGCTGGAAAGATACGGTGCGTTTGTGTGTGTTTTTAATATAAAAAGAAGTGTTTTTTTTTAATTTTTTAAAAATAAGTATTTATAAAATTTTTAATATTGTTTGTTTGTGTTTCCAAAAAAAGTAGAAATAAAAAATAATCAATTTTTTTGCTTTTTTAAAAAACAGATAGGGAGTTACTTCTCGCATAAGTAGAAACAGTAAAAAAGAGAGAATATTACTCCTTAAAATTTATAATCACTTTTTTCTCACTCAATTATAATTTTATCCTTAAAACTTTAAAAATTGTCACTCTTTTCTCACTCTCATTCTCTCGCTCTATATTATTAATTATAATTTTATTAAATAAAGTACTTCTATAGTTATCATATGCAAATAATTTAATAATTTCTAATTTTGATAAAAAGTACTTATACAATTATATCTAAACGTAAAATATTTTTCTACTTCTACTTCTACTTTTACTTTCACTTTTCAAAAAGTAATTCTCCTATAATCTTACCAAACGGATCATAATTGTTATTTGGTTACAATTCATAATATCTAATATGGCTTTACTCACTTAACATAGCTAGCATTGTGGAAACCGCTTTCACTGTCCACATTTATGTCACACCAGTGTGCACCCACGCTCACAAAACACACTGCTACACTCATCCTTCTTTATTCTGTTTCTCATTTTATGTTTCTATTCATTTTGATAATATTCTAATATTAATAAAATTATTATTGTGTATTAGTAATATTAATACCCACAAAAATAAAAGAGTGGCTTAACAGTCACTGTCGTGCCTGTTAAGCCGCTAGTAAATATAAAGAGGATTAAATGTGTTGACAAAAGAAAAAAGGGAAGATTAAATGTTAGAGATAAATTTTGATATATTATTAAAATGTCAATTAATCATCTATAAAGCACCGATACTGCAGTTTTAGGTAATTTCCTATTTCCAGACCATGTCGGTGTCAGACACAAATGTGACATGGCCCAATAAATTCTCTTTCAGTTTCAAATTTTTAATTTTTATTTTTTTAAACACTTAAAATTAAATACCACATAGATGCATTTTTTTAATCACTGGACACACTTAAAAATGGTCACAATATATGAAGCCTTTGTTTGAAAGATAAGGGTGTGTTTGATTTGTGAAAATATTTCCTGTTTTTATTTTTTATTTTTATTTTTTGAAAATAATTTTCATTTTCAGATTTTCTGAATTTATGAACTATATTTGGTTTATAAAAGTAGATTCTATTTTCAAAAAATAAAAATAATGAAAATATATATTAATTTGTCTATTTTCAAAATATACTTTCAAAATCAAATTTGAGATAATAAAATTATATTTATTATTAAATAATAAGAATTATATATATTTGATTTATACATTTTGTTCATCTACTAATACTTCAACCACAAACTTGTAATGACGAAATATATTCAGAATATATTTGATTTGTGAATAAATTATAGTCACATTAAAAAGAGATATAATTGAACAAAATAGCTTATACTATCTATAATTACAGTCTTTATTATACTTTAACTTATCAATCAGCTAAAAAATGCAAAAAGAAAAAGAGAAAGACATCACCCTATAACAAAGTATAAAAAGTGATAGTCATCAGTTATCTACAATAATTATCCCACATTTAAATAGCAATTATCTCCCTTACTTGTGCCATTTGAGTTGCTTCAATAGCATTAATATCAACACTCTCTTGATTTACACTTAAACTTTGTCCAAGATGACAATATGAAAATTTTCTTCATATGATTATGAATAGTTAAAAAAATGATATGCTTTTAATTTAATTATGTTTTTCATTAAATCTTAAATGCAAGATGACAATATGAAAAATTTCTTCATATGATTATGAATAGTAAAAAGGAATGATCCAATAACAAGTTTTTAATTATTCATCAGATCAAGTTTCTGCATAATCAGACCAAGTTTTTAATAATTGATAGCAATCATAATTTATTGATTTAAATATGTAATGGAACAACCAGACTGTAACAAAAGGCATAGCTCGGTGGCAATTTCTCTTGCAGTGTGCAGCTTGGCGTGAAGCATTGGGAAGGGGAAAAAAATAAGAAAAGTTTTTGCAATAGGTTCGAGCATAGCACACTAAAGTGGAAAGAACAATATTTGCTCTGATTTATCATTGTGCCATCGCGTTTTCAGTTGAAAATATCTCCAATAAATGTATACAAAATATTGAAAACGTATACAAAACTTGAAAAACGTGGAAATGACGTTTCAAAATCATGAAGATTTTTGAAAACATTTCCATGAAATATTTTCAACAAAATTTAACCAAACATATTTTCATAACCATTTTTCATTTTCACTGAAAATAAAAATAAGAAATAGGCAAATCAAACAGCCCCTAAGGGTTCCTAATCTTTTGTCAAAGCCAATAAACTCTTTCACCTCAGTATTTCATCTTTTTAAAGTTTTCTTTATTTCATCTCAATCCCAAATTTGGGTTCTTTTTTCAATGTATGAAGGTGCTTCTTCATCACATTTTGGTAGATTGGGCGACTAAGCGAGACTGATGCAGCCTGGATGAGCTTACTGGTATGAGAAAGATGACCCATTTCCTTCTATTTTGTTGTCTTATAGTAGAATCAAGGAGATATCCATCTTTTAGATTAGCTTTTCTTTATTTTTTTTTTGGTGTTTTTTGATATATTGTTATTTGTAAAATTTTTGAAATAGTAAATAATTGAGTTAATATTTTTTTATGAGATAATATATAATAAAATATTTAAATAAAATATTTTTATAATAACAATATATCAAAATTAAATTCTAAATATTAACTCATATATGGCTAACTTGTAAGAAATAAAAACTTTTATTATAGTACTTAATAATTAAAAAAAATCAGTTATAGCAGTTATTTTAGAAATTAACACATTTAGTTGTTAAGAATGAAAAGGAATTAATACAGCTAATATTTTTATTTTTAAAAATTATATTAAAGATTACTAGTATGTTTGAGAGAATATTTATCATCTCTAAAATTGATTCTATCAATTTTTTTTATGATATTTGATTTTTGATTCGTAGAATTAATTTTTGTTTTTAAAATTAATTTTAAGAAAAGTAAAATTTTTTTATTTTATATCAAAATTATTTTTAGATAAACTATTAAATATAAATTATTTTATTTTAAAATTAATTATAATCAAATCAATTTCAATAAAATTAATTTTATTTAAAATTAATTTTAAAAAAGAAAAAACCAAACACAAACTACATTGATTAAGAACTAGAGTGTCTGACACGGCTTTAGTTAAGAAATTTAGTCTAGAAATAAAATAGGCTTAATAGCACCTAAAAATTCTTCTTGGAGTCGTGACCTCTTGCATGTCTAGGCACATAAAAGACTGCACCTATAAAGATGCCCCCTCTAGTGATGTTACTTTCCTTATTTATCACATCCGATCCTATATCTTCTTCCAATATCTTCCAAGTAATAATAATACTCTGGTTAGAGTACACTCATGTTTCTAAAAGAGACATTTGTTGGAATTTAATAGTCCACTATTATTGTCAGTCCCATCTGACGAGTTATGGACCATTTCTTTATCAAACTTGATTATCAGCCACATCGATTACGTTAGAATCTTTTTTTTCAGAATTAGACGACATACTAGTTATTTTTCTATCCAAAATACTTGTATTTAAATTTTTTTAAACTTTTAATTAATTTAATGTTAGATAAAAAACCATGTGAGATGAATTATTTATTTTAAAATAAAGTTCTTTTAATATTAATATTTTTATTTCTAATATTTAATTTTAAGACTTTATATAAAAAATTAAGTGTTTCAACTAATCAAATACTAATATATTAATAGAATTTTAACTTTTTTACTTATTTAAAATAAATAAAATATTATATATATATATATATATATATATATATATATATATATATATATATATCCCATTTTTGAAGATTATTTTTCAAAATATCCTATTTTTGTCTATCACAGGAAAATCAATTTAGATTATATCAATTTTCTTACTAGACAATTTTACATTGTGCAATATAGAAATTGATGTAGCAACTCTAACCCTAAATCCCACTGCCCTATTTAAACACCCCACCCAGACAATCTTTTATGTGGATAGTGTGAGTTTTGAGAGAAAATTTTGAATAAAAATGGCTGAAAGGTATTATATACTTATTCATTGTAATGGTGAAATTATAAATACAGATGAGGGTGTAACTTTTTACCATCAAAATCCTCAGTTTATGACTATTCGTCTATTTGTTATTTTATTAGAGTTGTAAAACACAATTCTGCAGAAGATAGGCTAACAAAATAATAAGCAAATCATGCAAGTGTTTTATTAAGTGCCCGAACTTGGGAAAAGTGTAATCCGTTATAGAAGTTGGCAGCTGAGAGCAACAATGATATTAGTCTCATGTTTGATTGCCGTGCCTAATATCTAGAGATTCGCATCATCGAGTTATTCATCGTTTTACAGGAGTCGCACTTTACCTCTAATGGATCTGCTCTTGATGCAGCATATGTTGGAATGTCACAATCGCAGCATTCTCCAACTTTTGCAATGGTGAGTCACGTGCAGAACGAAAATGTGGATGATTTGTTGGGTGGTCTAAGCTTCCAACAGCTTGCAATGCAGATTGCGGAGTTGCTTCCGTAGGAAGGCTCTATTGCAGGTTATGATTTTATTATTGATGACAGAGATGATGAACAGAAGTCGGTTGAAATACCGTTTGACAGTGATGGTGGCTCAAATGGAGTGTCAAAGTCTATTACCCAAAGCCAACTATTGAGGACCCAATCTCAATTCCAATATCAATCAAACAAGCATGCAGGTCACTATTTGTCTCTGAATTTGGAAGCGATGATATGAGCACTTTTCCAGGGTTTGGCGCATCGTAGATGGGGGTGAAATTTCGGCATTGACAGGAGAGAATGAGTTGTAGGTAGGGCAACAATTTTGTGACAAGGAAGCTGTGTTATTTGTGATTAAAAATTACAACATCCAAAGGTTAGTTGAGTATAAGGTCTTAGAGTCAGATCATATAAAATACCATGATAAGTGTAAGCACTTTAGGAATTGGTGTAATTGGAGCATATGAGTGACATATCGCTGGAAAAAGAAATCGTGGGAAATTCAGAAGTATAACGGACCACACTTTGGGAATGGATTTTGCTATAGCACAGCCATCACTGCTAAGATCCAGCTAAGGCCTTATATACGACGAAAGTCACGAAATAAAAACAACCACTTTAAATGAACTCTGAACCTTGACTTATCTCCAAACAAGAAGCCACCAAACAAAAGCATGGTGTACACCCGAACATAGCATACTATTACATCATAAGTTGCACAGTCATTCAAGTATTTAAATGTATTTATAAACTAGTGGAGATTCATAGAGTATCCTTGCCAATGCTTCAGACCCGGCACAGCCCCGAGTAGTTCATTGAACAAGTTATATATATCCTTGCCTTCATATCGCTCCCATGACGACATACATCCGTTGATTGGATCCTTATCAATATGCAACCCCAACTAAATTGCAGCATCCTAGAGTGTGATGGTGTAATCTCCATACGATAGATAGAATGTGTACGTCTCTAGGCGCTACCACTCAACAAACGCACTAATTAACGAGTGATTATACTCGTAATAGGGAATTTGCGGTGCATGCTAGAAGCCCACATCCCGCAAGTATGACTCGATCTGTGGATACGACTTAGGTATTTTGTAACGCCCACTGCATAAGACTTGATCACGTTGTATAACATGAATGAAACATCGTTATTTAACATACCTTGGTATAGTAAGCTAAGTTAATAATTAAGTATAGTAATATACCCTAAACTAATTTAACAGTAATAAAATATCTATTTTTGTTTTACTACTAGTAAATATATTAGTAATTAAATTAACAAAATAAACTAGTAACTAAATTAAATTAATGAAAAAATAAACCTATAATATTGCTTAATCAGTTACCACTAAAATAAATTAACTAAGCTAACTTACTAATTAGGTATACTAACTAATGTACCCTAAACTAAATTAATGTTAACTCAAATATCTAAATTTATTTTACTACAGAAATAAAGTAGTAACCAAATTAATAAAATAAACTAATAACTAAATTAAATTAATAAAAATTAGAAAGTTGTGATTTTTCTTAATTAATTACCACTAAATTAAATTAACTAAATTAAGTTATCAATTAAGGGTGCATTTGGATAAGCTTTTGAGAAAAGTAATTATAAAAATTAGAAGTAGATTGTGTTTGATATAACAAAAAAAAAAAGGCACTTTTATATTAAAGAGTGATTTTAAATTGTTTGGATGTAAATATATAGAAGTGATTTTTTTCATTCTAAAATTACAAAAAGGACATAAATGGCACTCTCTTCGATCCATCTCCAAACCCACTATCACATAGCTACCTGATGAACCATTGTACCAACTCTCTTCGTCCATCTCCTACATAAAAAACATAACTCAAAACCACCTCAACCTTGAACCTCCATTACTGCAAACCACCTCTACATTGCCCTTGTGAGTTGACCACACATAACCTCATTGCATAGCCCCCTTTTCTTTTTTTCCACAGCTTTGGAAAGGCTCAACTCAGGTGTGAAGAGCAAAGTTTATATAAAAGAGGCCTATCAAAGCACAGAAGGCATCATAACAAATAAAGCAAAAAAAAACTTCAAAACTTAACTCCTACAAATTACAAAATTCATGAATCCACCTTGCATCTGTGATTGCCTCAGCTCTTAATTGATACACCAACCCAGATGACCACTAACCACAACAAATCACCACTTATCTCAAAACAGGATCAAGATCAAAAGCTAATACAGGAGTCAAATAACAGCACAAAAAAGATCTTGTTTTTACCACTTACAAACTACTACCACTCTATTTTTTCACCATTTCCCCAAAACCCCAAAAAGAGCAATTTGATAGCCATGTCATACAAGAGCTCACGAATTCTAAACTCAATAGCCCCTTTTAAAACATGCCACCAGCAACAATCATATTATTTAAATCTCCCAGCTAGTTTTCAAATCTAGCTAGACAGAAATTGAAGCCATAAAAATAGGAATCAACAAAAATCCCCTAATCATCTTCCAAGGAATGGTTGGCATTAATGAGGGCTCGGACGTGTGCCTTCTTCTTAGACTTAGAGCGAGCGTGGTAGTTGGAATTCGACAAAGAACATGAGGTTTTCTTCGACGGTGAGCATACGAAAGAAGAGGTCATCTTTCATGACGTAAGTGGAGATAGCCTTCAATAGGCTGGACTCCAAAACATTGTCATTTAACATCACAGTGCATTTGAAACTCTCCTTGGAGATTCGGTTGGTGAGGGCATCGGTTAAGGTGGACTTGCAAGAGCAACTGGTGCGCGAGGACCGACATGATCTCGTTGTCCCTAGCCTTGTCGGATATGTTGTTAAGGAGGATCTTGGTGGCGCTGTTGTTGGTTTTGGCCTTGGCGGTGTTATTTTATGTCGGGAAATTGTAGTTTGAGGAGAAGTAGGGGGAGAGGTTCATCTTGTGACGGAGATGAGGGATGGTTGTAGAGGAAGAAGTGAAGAAGAACGTGAAGACTATGACATTTTTTAGGGGCATAACTTGTCATTTGAAAATATTTTAAGGGACAATTTTGTCAAAAGTCAATCCTTGGTGTTTTGTAAAGCCTCTTCTCTCTCTTCTATCATAGGCCCTTTTTTTAGATTTTTCGAAGAAGCTGGTAGTTTCAACTTATGATAAAAGCTAAAATTAGATTATTTATAAGATTCTAATTATCTCAAAAATTTTGTCCAAACATTAGGCGCATGTTTGGATGTGTATTGGGAAGGTAAAAATTGATTTTAGAGATTTTAGGAGGTCAAAATCAATTTTGTCCATTTTTATTGCTATTTGGTTTCTCATGGTCAAAATTAATTATAGTTTTAAAATTAATTTTAGGTAGAAGTGAAAAATTTTTATTTTTCAATTATATCAGAATTAATTTTGGGCATTTCTTTGTAATTTATATATCCAAAAGTGAGTTTGATTAATACTATCCAAACATAAATCACTTTTCAGATAAAATTACTAAATATAAATCACTTTATCTCAAAATTAATTCTAACAAAATCGATTCCTTAAAAATAGAATCAAACACGCTAACATTACCAAAACAACCAACCTCTTTGCCCATAGTATGTTTCATTCAAGGTACATAAAACACTCACCTTATTACCATTGGCATATCTTGTCTAAGAATTTTAGGGTGGCCATATAGTGTTCAAAATTCAAATAATGTCTTAGGAAAAATATGTGTAATTTTCTTAAACAACTATATGGATTTTTCAAAGTTATTATGGTGGTTATAAATGGCTGCCCTAAACTACGTGAAGATATGTTACTACCTGTGACCAAAAGGACCAACAACAATAGCAAGTTTTGCAAGATTAACGAGTATATTGCCTTTATAAAAGTAAAACTTGGTTCGTATTCACTTTACCACCAAACTAAAATGCAATTGGTTACAAAAGGGCATTACTATGAAAAAAAAATCCTGAGTCCCAGATGGCAACATTCATATGAATAAAGCTTCATAGGTAGTAAGAAGGCTTTCGTCAAAAGAGAGTAGTTTGACAATTTATAACATTTGGCAATGATTGTATAGAAAAAAAGCTTTTAAAAATATTGCTAGATATATACATTTACATGCACACAACTTCTCGTTCATACAATTTCATCATTCGATTAAAATTATTTCTCATTCTTTGTATACTTATATTTTAGAGGAGTGTTATATGTATCCCCTCCGTTGACATATTCACAACCACCTAGAGAGAGGGAGTATGGGAAAAAAAATGTAAAAGAAAAAGAAATAACAGAGGTGTTGAGTGTCGGTAGGGTTTAAGATGTTCAAATAATATTTTTCTATATTTTATATTTGTCACTTATTTATACTCTTTGTTTTCAAAAAATGTGAAATAATCATTGCTCAACCTTTGGCCAATAATCAAACCTATTTTCAGTTACTTAGTTAGGATGATTTTCTCTATGGTCCTCTCCAATTGTTGGACACTTCATTAATTAGACATCAACTTTTAACATAGATTTCCAAGAGGGATTATACATGCATCTTCACTCTAAAAAATGGTAGTTTGTATATTTCATAAGTATGGGCTTAATCAAGCTAAACAACATAGTTATTTTCATTATTTCTTTCATAAAATCTTGAAAATAAGAAATATGTCAAAAAGAATGTGACATTTTTTAATTATTTTTAAAATTTAAAAAAAATATTTTCTGAAATTAAATTGATTCTAATAATTTTGACATTTTCTCTTATTTAGATATGGTGGATGTGAGAAACTTATTCTGACCTCAATTATATTAATAATTTTAATATAATTGGTCATTTTTTTGAATTAATGTCTACTAACGTTCTTAAATCTTAATATTAATTTTCCCAAACTATAGAGAAAAATTGGTTTTATTTAAAATGATTTTACCTTTGTTTATTTAATTTTTTTCACTTAGAGTAGGGATCAAAAAGTAATTTAATATGATTACAATATTTTTTATTTTTTTTCTCATACCAAGTAAGAAAAACAATGTTTCTAATTTTCTTTCTATTCATCCAAGAAATAGGTTTATCTTATCTCAATTTGCTTTCCTTCACCTCTTTTTTTCTTTTGTATTTTTTTGTCTTCTTATACAAACAAAGAGTTAGAGTCACGGCTTTAAGAAGAATTTTATCTAATCACTTGCTGAATTAAAATTACATGAACAATTCATAATACAAGAAAATGACATGAAAATTATATATCTTAATTTACAAACTTAAAGAAATCAAGAAAAAAAAATATAACACTCTTTTAGATTGATACGGAAATGGTGTGGTTTAGAGAGAGTTAAATTGTTCTTGTGGCTTATTGCTAATGAATCACTGCAAACCAATGCTTATCATCATTATCGTCACTTAACATTCTCTCTTGATTGCACTAGATGCAATGAGAGCAATCATGAATCTATACTTCATGCCTTCTGTGATTGCCCAATATTGGATGGATCATAAAATAGGCTGGTTAATCAGAATGTTTGGGCTTCCTTTTCCACCTTGAGTTTGTGCTTTTGGTTGTTATCCAATTTGCACAAGTATGAGATGATCATTGGCCAACCTTAGTGTCATATCTCTGGGTTAGTTGTGCACTTTTTGTGGCAGATTAGGAATGAAAAGGTTCTTTTGTAATCTACTCCTAGTTTTGAGGAGATTTTTTAGCATTTATGGCTTTCCTTTTATCACAACTAGATTAGGGGTGGCAATTACAACCCAACCTATAGATACCCACCCCACCTTAACCCAGTTATAGGTCAGGTTTTGAACCCACCCTACAACGGAGTGGGTTTAGGTGTGAGTAGGGTCAGGTTTAGGTTTAAGACAAATCCATCCCCTATTCCCCCTGCACCCCACATATATATAAATACACACACATAATATAGTTTTTATACATTTTTATGTGAATTTTATTGTGTGTGTGTATGTGTGTGTATATATGTGTGTATATTTCTATCACTCTAAGGCTATGTCTAGTATGGGAGCCAAAATAAAGATAAAAATTTCATAAGTTAGTTTAATGTGTAATTTTTTATATGAAATTAACATATAAAAACTTTCATTTCATTTTTACTCTTATATCAAATTCATCCTAAGTACGAATTAAATTTTAAAATAATTTTTTAGGTATTTAAAAGAAAGAGCAAGTAGGGGCAAGTAGAATATAGGTTGGGGTGGGTTGTCTGCAAGTAGGGTTTGAGTTTTGAATGTCAAAACTCGTGAGTTGTGTAAGGGCGGGTTCGAATTGAGCTAAAACCTAGCCCAATCCATCCCATTGCCACCTCTAAACTAGATTCCTGAGAACTTGGGGGAGCATATCTCAATGAATTTTAGACAATATCTAGCTTACATTCATTGGACAACGCTTGCAGATCCATGGATAAAGATCAATAGTGATGCTTCTGTCCAAAGTTCTGTTAGTGCGACTTGTAGTAGTGTCCTTCGTGATATCATAGGTCACTTTGTCAGTGTGTTCCTTGCAATGTTAGTCAATATCCTGTGGTTATTTATGAAATTTGGGGTGCCTTGTATTCTCTAGAGTTGGCTTGGTCATTAGGTCAGCGCCATCTCATTTTGGAAATGGTTGGTCTAGTGCTATCTCTTTGATTTAGCATTTTAGTGATAAGAGGCACCCTTACTCCTCTTTCATCATGAAAATTAAGCAACTTCTTGATAAGAGTTGAAATATTAAAGTGGATCATATTTATCAAGAGGCAAATCAAGCTGCTAATTTATCAGTGTTCAAGGCCATGCATTTTCTTTTGACTTGCATGTTTATTGTGTTCCTTCTGGTACCTTTGCAATATTCTTTTTGAAGATGCTAGGGGTGGCTTTGTCATGTTTGATTTGTTAATTTTCTTGTGTGTTGAGCTTTTGGCTTAGAATATCTACCAAAGAAAATTGTAACTCTCAAGTACATCATAACAAAAATAAAAAATGATAACTTATGACTGTAACAGCACAATTTATTTTTTTTATTGATAAAAAATATTTCAAAATGATAATAATTCAGGCATTCGATTAAACAGTTAACTAAGATTCACAAAATAATAAAAAAGTCATATTTTGATTTTTTTTTAAGAAAAAAGAAATCTAGAAGAAGGAGAAGTCTTGGATGACAAGTCAGCGCAAGCACCATCCAATAAGGTTGAAGCTGTGAGCAAAGTGACCCACGTTGCTGGTAATGTTATCAACTCCTAAGGAGAATCTTCAATAATTTACTCAAAAATGGAAAAGCGCTAGGTATTTGATTCGTTTTTAAGAATTAATTCGGATATCCAATTAATTTAAAGAACTGTTGTGGCCCTAGTTTATAAAAGAGTTCGACTCAAAATAATATTTTTTTTAGTGGAAGAATTTTATGATTTTAGTATTATGTTAAATTTATTTATTTATTTAATATATGATTTGTAATAATTTTATTTTTATTTAATTATGGGTCTATTTATTTTATATTTTTGTAAGAAAATTGATTTTTATAAAAAATATTTCCTAAATTTATATAAACAATTTAGATAATTTTTAAGGTTTAAATATATTTTTAATTTCTATAAATTTTGTAAATTTTGATTTTAGTACTTAAGAATTTTTTTTGTGTTGAATCTAAATATTTCGAAAAATTTTGGATTTAATCCTACCATTTGTCTATCTTCATTCAGTAATAACATGGCTCATGTTCAAGTAGGAACTAAAACTAAAATTTTTGGAAAAACTAAATAACAAGAAAAAGATTAGGGTTTAAAATCAAAATTTTTAGAAATGTTTAGATCAAGACTAAAAAAATAAATTTTTAGGGACTAAAACCCAAATTCACTAATTTTATAGAAATTAGAAACATATTTAGGCATTTTTTTAAAATAAAATCAGAAAATAGTTATTTTCTCTTATTCAAAAGCAAGTTGAAAATTGTTCCTTCTTTTGCTTTTTGTTTTATTTTTTTCTACAAAATTCATCAAACACTTTATATATTATAACACGTAGTTTTTGAGGTGCTAATAATAATATATTATAACACTTTTATTAATATTATAATATATAATTTTTAATTAAAATCATATGTATCTTCGTAGTAGAGATAATCTTATTCGAACGGGATAGAATTATTTGAACAGTAAAATTCTTTCTTTTAAGTTTTAAGATAACTATATACTTAGGGTTCCAATATGAAATCTTTGATTAAATGAAAATAGCATTCCACTAATAATAATAATATACAATTAAATGAGTATGTAAATATTTTTAATGATAACAATATATGAAAATTAAATTTTATTTTTTAAAAATTAAAAAATGTAAAATAAAAGGAGAAAGGGCAATATTTGTGAAAAATTAGATGCTGGCCCGAAAAGTAGTTGGAAAGTTGCGACCCTCAGCAAAATTCATCAGTAATATAAAAGAAATTAATTTTGATATATTATTAGGATTTAATTTTTATATTAATAATATAAAATAATTTTATATTATTATTTAATAGAAATATAAAAAATTGCTATGTCATTATGACAGTTGCATGAATTTAAATATAAAAAATACAATATGGCACATTATTATATTCATATTAGATAATATTATAAAATTATTTTATATTATTAGTACATAGAAATTAAACATATATTATTATGGTAAAATATTTTATACTTTTAATTAATTAAAAGATTTAATTTATATATACTATCAATATAATTTTATGTAGACATCTAATTATATATTGCTACATCAATCAAAATATTTGACTCAACTAATCATTATGTTAAAACTATTATAGATCAAAGTATATAATTGGATGATAGTATATTTTTTTTTACACTGTAAGTATATGCTAATTAAATTTTTAATTAAATATTATCAAATATGTGATTCTTTAGATAATTATTATAGAGATTATTTTGATACAATATCAATTTAAAAAGAATTTTATACTATTATTCAATTAAATATTTTTATTTATAAAATTTTTAAAATTATGGATGATTAGATGAAATATTTTTGTTGATATGCCAATATATGATCAAATATTTATATAAATTTTTTTTATATCTATAATATATTAAAATTAAATTTATTATTATGATTATGATTATTATTATTATTATTATTATAAGAGTTAAGTTCTTTTTTGATTAATACTATGGTAATATATTATTGAATAATTTGTTTTTATCGGAATATGTTATTGAATTAGGGGTGTTCAAATATAATCCAACTCAATTAAAATCACTAAACTAATCAAATCCAAATCGAAAATCGATCAAAACCGCAAAAGTTTGGATTGGATTGGATCTTATTTTTTACAAACCGTATGAATTGGATCAGATTTCGGATTTAATTTTCAAAACTGATCAAATCTAATCCAAACCGTATAATCTTATATAATATAATATTTTTATTATTAAGTTTATACTTTTACTTATAATAATTTAAATTTATTACATAATTTTTTATTTATGTATCAATTTTACTTAAATAATATTTTATAAATATTTAATGGCTTATTTTTATTTATTTATTTTATTAGTTTATATTATTTTTATTTTATAATATTATAAATTAAAAATTGTCTCTTTTCAAAAATTAATCAAATTGATCCAATCTAAATCACAAATAATTGGATCCTATCATATGGGATTTAAAACTTAAAATAAAATGATCTAATCTAAATTGTTATAAAATATATTATTTAAATCGGATAAATTTTTTACTTAAAATCGATACAAATCGCATCGCAAATATCCCTATTAATTGAATAATTGTACAAAAAAATCTTTTGCACTGCTGCATCAAAATTAAATCTATATATCTATATAAAAAAGTAAGTGCAGTGTGGGTGACGTTATCAAAATCCATAAAGTGGAATCTTCGATAGCTTGCTTGGAAAAGAGGGAAAGATGAGCGGAACGCGTGCTCAGGAGTCGCCACCTAAACCCACCGACTTATGTTACGTTTGTTAATAAGCTTCTCCCTTCCTGCTCACCCGTCGACGTCTTCGTGTTCCGCCCCCCTCTCCTCCGCCGCCTCTTCTTTTTTCTCTTTTCTTTTTTCCTTCCAATCATATGAATAAATAAAACCCTTTCCACTCGAGGGAAATTTTGAGATACCCGAAAAAAAAAAGAAAAAAAAAGAGAGCTGAAACAGAGTGGTAATTGCACCGTAACGCTGTTGTTCTGTGTGTTTATTGTATGCTCAGGTAGTTTTCGATCTTCTCTTAATTCCTCAATTTTTGTTTTCTATGCTCGGAATTTTAGATAATTATTATTATGATATCTAGGGTTATTTTGGGGGAAATTTTCGTGCCTGTTGAGTGTTGACTTATCGTTTGGGGCTTTGATTCAGTTAGATCGGGGTCGTTTTTGGTTGTTTTGGGTGTTTGATTCAATCTTGTTGTTTTTTCATCAATTTTTGGGGGCTGATTTTGATGTTGGAACTTGGAAGTGATATTGATATAGAGTAATTCCTTTTTTTTTTTTTTTAAATTTATGATTTGATTTGTTTACTTGATTATTTGGTCTTTTTGTTTGTGATTGTTGACAGCTACGATTTTGTTTTGCTGTTTTAGTCATGCAAAAAAAAAAAAAAAACCTTTTTGTTAGGATAGCTTGGCCTGATTTTTCTTTGAAATTTTATTATTAGATTCCATGATCAGGAGCAGGGCTGTTTCAGAGGAAAGCATGTGCAGTATGAACACTAACTGCGGTGCTGGGTATGCATAAGTTTGCTCATATTATTCCTTCATCAATTTAGTAGTAATTCTTAATTTTGACTGGTTTGTGAAATTTTTTGACGTTTTAGTTTGGCTTTTATGCTTTACTCTTTAGTTTCAAGCACCAGTACGAATTTTGTTGTTGTGCTGCATAGCCCTCTTTTGCATGGTGGATAATTAAATGATGGCGTGAGACTAGAATTGTCAAAGGTTGCCTTAGATTTTATTGTTTCTGGGCAAGGTCGAAACTTGTTTTACCTGGATATCTTGACTTATGAGTACACAGGAAATAAGATAAAATCTAATGGCAGTTATAGTAGCCAATCGCGGATAGCGGCACGTAATGGTCATTTCCAAAAACACTATAGCGGAATAGCAGATAGCGGATAGCGGATAGCGGATAGCGGAATGGCCGCTATTTGATAAAAAATATATAATTATCATGTAATTTATATAACATATATAAATATTTAAAAATAAGAAATCATCTATAATTAAATTCATTCACATCAATGATGAAAATTCATAATCCATTCCATAGTCTAAAAACATTCAATCACCATCAATCCAATGCATAAATATGGAGTCTTAAGGGCAGTAAAACGAAAAAAACAGCACCATCAAGTAGTATAAAGGTAGCAAAATAGAAAAGACAACATCAAATCCTAATTAAATCTAAGTCTTTACTCTTAAAAACTAACAAAACATTTAATAAATCAATCATCATCCTCCTCCTCCTCCTCCTCCACCACATTGTTGCCGTTGCTAAACTAGAAAACTAAAAAAAAAAGAAAAGAAAATATAAGGAAAAAAAATAGAGCTTTAGAGGTAGAAGAAGATAGAAGAAGAGAAAGACAATAAGCAGAACAAAGAGATGGAGGAAGGAGAAGGACCAACCATCGCCGTTGCCGCCATAGGAAACTCAAACCATCGCAGCCGCTAGTCTCGTAGACGCCAATATTGCCGCTGCCAGAGAGTAAGGGGTGATGGGAGAGAGAGACTGATTGAGAGAGGAAGAGAGAAGATGAAATAAACCCTAAAAGATCGAAGAACAAATAGAAGAAAGGAGGGGAGGGATCGAAATGACCTTCCAGCCAGTGTCTTGAACGGTCCAAAAACAAGGGTACAATTGTCTTTTGGACGACCACAGCAATAGTGGCCGCGATTTGCCACGATGACAAAACGCGACGCACCAGAACCTATGTCATGGCTGACCTTTGCTCTGCACCGCTCCGCTGTGATGACGCGTGATTGACTACTGTTATGGCAGTTTTAAGCATAGTAGTCAATCGCGGTGCTATCGCCCCGTCACGTCGCGTAGCGGAGGGTAGCCGTGACAAGGACGGGGGTCGCATCGCGTTTTGCAGGTGCGGCTATTGCAGCCGTGAATCGCGCTAGTTCGTGGCTCAAATCGGGGTTTCGCGGCCGCTTTTCGTTGCAGTCGTGAAGAAACTTATGTTACCCTCAATATTCAACTATTCTTCATACTGCTTACTCCTGTTCGAGATCTCCGACCCATCCTTTCTTCTTGCTCTCGCTGCTCCAACTTTCGGCGACCAGTGTCTGGCGGCAAGCCTCCGGTGGCGGCGACCAGTTCCAACGACTTGGACTCGGCGGCCATACTCCTCCTTCTCTTCTCTATTTCCTTTCTTCATTTCTCCTCCGTCATCTTTATAGTTTATTTTTATCCTCTTTGGTTTTTTTTTTTTGGCCCTTTTCTTTTTCTAATTTTTACTCTTTTTTTTTTTCCCAATGGCCCGCTACTCATCTTTTCAATGTCTCTTCCATTTGTTTGTGTATTTTTTTATTCACTATTATGAACTATGATTGCTTATATAATTATAAAATTTATTTATTTATTTAATTTAAAATTTTAACCATGGCAGCATCATCATCTCAATCACAATAAGCTTCAAATGTTTTACCAATTTGTTGTTTATGCATTAGATTTGGTGTTGTCTTTTACTCTTTTATATTTTGTCTTTCATGTTATTTGATTGTCTTTGTGTTTTTTTGTTTCTTCTTGTAGGATTTGATGTTTGTGCATTGAATTAATGGTGATTGCATGTTTTTAGACAATGTAATGGATTATAATTTTTCATCATTGATGTGAATGAGTTTAATTGTAGATGATTTTTTATTTTTAAACATTTATATGTGTTATATAAGTTGTATAATAATTCTATATTTTTTATCATATAGCGGCCTGAATGCTATCCGCTATCCGCTATTCGCTATCTCGCTATAGTGTTTTTAAGCCTACTGCCACATCAAGTTATGATTGACTACTATGGTTTTAAGAAGGACATGTCCTTTACTACTCATAGGTGTTAATTTCATTGGTGGAGCATAGGTACAATTGGGGCCAGAGTTTTTGTTGGTAGAAAGTTGGTGCGTTGGAAGGAAATGTTAGTCTACCTAAATTACTTTATATGGACTGTTTTGGCAGGAATGTAAAATAATGAGGCTAGTATCTTCTTTGGATTTGAGTAGGAATTTTTTTAGTCCTTGATGATCTTGTTATCATTCATGCTCTTGCTCTGTAATAAGGTTATTTCTAGAATTGTTGAGCAAATGGGATTTGATAATTTAGTCGAAGGTTGTAAGGAGGGAGATCTTATGTAGGAACGGAAGGGGGATATAGGATTGTAAAACGTAGGATCGTAGGATGAATCATAAGATCCTATCAGAATAGACAATTATATTATATATATATATATATATATAAAGTCACAAATCATAACTTCAAATTTAAAGATCACATAATTACATCAAGTCCATATGTCATAATTCATAATTCAAAGCATAAAAGCCGCAACAACTTAGAAGTTTTCGACATCACTTAAAATTAAAATATTAAAAACAAGTCAACAACTCAACCACTAGAAGTAGAATAACATCTAAAGCAAATCATTAAGGTCATGATCATTATATTCATCATCTTCAATAGGATCTCCTTCGTCTCCATTGCCATCTCTTTGAAGAAGTTCATCAAAATCATCATCATCAAAGGGAGGAATTTTTGAATCATCTGAAGGATTGCTAACTCTACCACTGTCTTCTTGAGGGAGCAAGTCAAGATCATTAGGAATTTTCAAATCCTTTAAACCTTCCAACTCATTATCATTTTCCACATTCCATTCTTCATCAAAATCCAAATCATCAAGATTATAGTTTCTAGGTTTTCTAGATTGCTTCTTCTTGGCCAATCTAGAGTTAAATAATCACAAACACTATATCATTCATTGTCTTTTGTTTCAAATGGTTACTCCTTTTTGTGTGGACCTAAACAAATATAAAATCAATTAACATATAGAAATTGGCAACTAATTCTAAAATTGAACTATGAATTAAAAATTTTCAATCTCTAACGTACTCCAGTTATGCTTGCATCCAAAGAACTACATGTCAAGCTTAGCACACGAATGGCAAATCTTTGGAGATCTGGATGCTCATCTCCAAAAAAATCCTACCATTATGTTGGAGTTTTGGTTTTAAGGGCAGCCTTAGCTACTTCTCTACCAAAAAAATTTGATCTACTCTTGAAATCTTCAATTGAGCATCAATCTTGGTTATTTGCTCCTTGTTTCCCACAATTCTTTGCTCCTTTCTTAACTTCATAATCAATCTTAAATCTAGGACTATAGTGCAATTGAGGATTCAAGTAGTAGCCTGTAGTATGCAAGGGCCTATGGAGTTGGTTATCCCATCTTTCATCAATGATATCCTACAGAGGCATATAACTAAAGAATAGAAAACTAAGATTAGTTACTAAACAAATACCAAAGTATTCTAATTTAAATTAAACTTGAATATTAAGTGTTTTACCTCTTTTGGACACTTTGAAAGGCTTTTTATATTTTCTCTTTAGCTTGATCCATTTCTTGACAGATGTATCCCATGGCTGGCTTCTCATTTAAATCCACTAAACGAAGCACATGAAGAAGAGGATAAGCACCTCAAGCAAAGAATAATGTCTCTCCAAAATAGCCTATCCAAAACAATATTTTCAATAAACTTCCCATCCTCTATCTTTGCAAACTTGCTTGATTTCCATTCATCAGACATAAATGTTCTTAACAGTGCACCCTTCTTCTCATGGAGACAACCCAAAGTGAGGTAAGATGTAGCAAAGACAGTCGTGCTCGGTCTCACCATATCTTTTCCTTTGGTGTGATGTTACACTAGGGAAATGAGAAGAGTTCTTGAATAGATATAAGTTGTAATTTTTCTTCCCTTAGAAATTTTCTCCTTGTGAAGCTCCAACTTCTCTTCAAAATCGTCCAACATTAAGTCAATGCAATGAGTAGCACAAGGTATCCAATAAAGCTTCTTTTTTTCTCTCCAGCAGCTTTATAGTTAGCTGCATTGTCTGTGACAACCTGGACAAAATTCTCTTCACCAACCTCCTCAACAACAACATCTATCATCTTAAATATCCTATTAGTAGTTTTGGAAATATGAGAGGTATCAATTGACTTCCAAAAAAAGTCCTCTTAGGGCTATTCACCAAGAAATTCAATATAGTTCACCTTCTCTTATTCGTCCAACCATCAGTCATAATAGTGCATCCTATTTTCTTCTAGCAAGCTTTATGTTCCTCCAACTATTCCATAGTGATATCTACTTTTTGCGTTAAGTATTTGACTCTTAATTCATGGGAAGAAGGAGGCTTGAATCCTAAACCATGTTGATCAACCTTTTCAAACATTCTAACATATTCTTTACTCTTTGCCACATTAAAAGGTACGGCATTGTTGTAGAAGAAAGAAGCAATTTCTTGGCATGCTTCTTCCCTCAAATTCTTCTTAAATATGCTATTGATGGTGGCTTGAGTGTTAATACACCTTTTTTTGAAAGGAGTTCCAGGCATAGTAGTCAATCATGCGCGATAGTGGCACGATCGTGGTGGAGCGAAGCGGAGCGGAGGTCGGACGCGACTAAGCCGCCGATGCATCGTGTTTCTTTGTCGCTGCAAATTGCGGCCGCTATTGCGGGCCATCGTGGCCAGCGCAGCCGCTATTGATGTTGTCCGAGGAATTAGCCCAGAACTGCTCCACCAGATCTGCCTTCTTTGCTCTTGGATGCTCGAATATGCTATCTGGGTATTCGGATAGCATTGTGATGGGTTTCATTTTGATCTGGTGGTGCTCCAGATCTGAAAATGCTATTTTTTCACATTTCATGTGAAATTACGTGTCTATCCCCACTTAAATTAGTGAAGTTTCTATTTTGCTCCCATTTAAACTAGTCAAATATCTATTTTGCCATCACATAAATTAGTGAAGTTTCTGTTTTACCCTCACTTAAATCAAGGAAATTTCTAGTGTGCCCTCACTTAAACTAAGGAAATTTCTAGTTTGCTCCTTCACTTCACCTCACCTCACCTTCTTCAACCTACCGAGCAAACTTTACATTTACAGCAGCTCCATTGTTCTCTAAAAAATAGAGCATGTATCTTCTAGTGACACCAGCCCTCTATTTTTCATTCTTCTCCTCCCTCCTCCCTTTGTTTTATTCCATCGTAGTCTTTCTTTTTTTCTTTCCTGTCTCTCTCCTTAGTTGTTTTCCCTATGGCCTGCACCTATTGCCTGCTCTCCTCTGCTTATCAATATCTCTTCCTCTAGTTGGGTGTTCTTTGTTCACTTTTCACTATGGATTAAGATCATGACATTTGATTATTGATGATAAATATGAGTTTAATTGTGGATTGTTACTTATTGTTAAAACATTTATATGTATGTTGTATAAATTTTGCATTTAATTATCTATATTTATTTTCAAATGGCGGCCATCCCGCTATCCGCTATCCAGCTATAGCATTTTTTGGGGTCGGCCGCTTCGTATCGCTATCCGCGATTGACTACTATGGTTCCAGGTGTCTCCACTTCCTTCCCTTAACTTTTTTCACCATCAGAACAATCATCACCATCATTGTTGGTTGCTCCTCCTCCTTCAACATCTCTTGTTTTTTTGATCAAATTTTGGTGCAAACCAACTACAATATCCCATATTTGTTTCTTCACCTCATCAGTAACTGCGTTGCAAGCTCCAACATTCTTTTGTGTTCTAGCCAAATAATGCTTCAATCTATAAACACTCCTAGATATCACCTTCTCACAGTAATTGCATTTTATTTTTCTTGCATTTCCATCAATACTAGTCCCATGACTCCAAGCCACATCACTCTTATTTCCATGAGCATTTTTGTTAATTTGTTTACTTCCACTTCTACTTTCGCTCCTAGCAACACTCCTAGATTTAGAATTTGCAGGAGGCCTATTACCTGCATTAGCACCTCTGCCTGATGACATTTTTTTTTTCAAAAATAGATAAATCCCCTTAATTCTTAAACAAAGAATCAAAATAATCACGCTGACAATAAGAAAATTTCAGAACCAATGCAAAAATCAAATAATGCATTGTAAAAACTAAAAACCCCACACACACTCACCAAATAGAAGTCCTAAAAGAAGAAAACACAAAGAAGCAGGCAAGCAGCAGCATCTAGATCGAGCCACAGAGCCACCCACTGAAGAGACACAACATAGCACTCAACTAGCGAAGACCACCGAAGAGGTGAAAATAGATGTGGATGGTGGCGAGGTTGGCAACGATGAGGTGGCTGGAGGTGGTGCGGCGATCAGCGACGGTGTGAGAGAGACAGAAATGGCCGTTGCTTGAGAGATAGAGTGAGTTCAAGTGTGAGAGACAGAGAGTGCGAGAGAGAGAGATCAAACGAAGGGGGGATTTCCTTAGGGCTTCTTTCTAAAATGGGCTAGGTCAGTGCTCCATTTTTTAGGACCATGGGAGTGCCCAGCTCGTTAAGATTGCATGATCCTTGTGCTCCTACGCTCTTGCACGGCACTTGCACTGCATTCCCTCAAGTCTGTGTTGAAGATGAGATTCGAGAATGCTGACGGCTTCTAGGAGTGTAGGCGTTCCTATTTGCAAGAACATGCTCTTGACAACCATGATTTAGTCAGTTTCTGTTTTGCTTCATTCGTATTTCATAGATCATGGTTTATGGCCACCTTTTATATAGAGCATTTGCCGGATTTGTAACTACAAATAATACATTATTTGGTGTATTCATGTTTTTATTTGTATTTAATTTTATTGGATTCTTGAGATGTAAGCCAGTGAAGCTGCTAATAATTGGGCTCAAAATTACTATGTGTACATGAAAATCTAGTAAAATTGAATTATCCATTATGTTTTGGGCAGAGAAGATAAGTCCATGTTCAGCAATTTGAAAATTTCTAGAACAGTCAACAGTGTGATGCAGGAGCAACTTCTATCATGCTCTGCTTTTATGTTCTCTGTTTCAGCCTGTTCTATTTCGATTTTCAAATGTTTTCTAAGTCCTAAATAGTCACATAACTACTATGTGACCTTCCTATGAGGTCCTAATTTCAAGGTTACTTGGGCTCTGAAAGATTGGGGTGGGCTTAGTATGTTGCTGTATTTGTAATACGAATTGTCTTAGGGTTTTGCATTAAGCTATCTTTTAGCTGCTGTGTGCCATCTTTTTCCACGTCACACAATTTTCATGGTGCTTGAAACTTGAGAAAGCATGGGTAAATAAAACTAGGTACTTTTTCTCTCTCTCAAATAAGATGTACTTTCCGGATTCAGCTCCCTAATTGTTCTTTACTGATGTCAAGAAACATGATCAATATTGTGAAATTGCCTCTAGAGGAGTCTGAATTAGAATTGATATTTCCTTTTTACTTGTATTGTCTTGAGGCATTTGCAGTCATTGGTCTCATGAAGTTCAAGTGACATTTGAGTAGTTGAGGAATATTTAATATAGAATTGAATTGATTTGGCTTAGAATTATTTGGCATTATCCTGTTCATTTATACGATTTATGTTAAAAGCTTTCTAAATCAACTTACTGTGTTGTCTTTTGAGCGTTGTTGATTACTCTTTTGCTATGTTTTATTAATTTGATACTTTATTTTCATTTTCTACTTATTATCTTGTTGGAGATAGTACTTCTGCCATATTTCACTTGCAAAACTGATCCAGATTACCATTCTCGAATTATTTTATTTAATGTATCCTCATTGATTTATAATGATGAACACATGATCATATATATGTATATATATATATATATATATATATATATATATATATATATATATATATATATAGTTCAATATTCTCAAAAAGTTTTAAACATCCAGGAGCTGCCAAGTGTTCTTGATGTCATGGTCTTCACCATCACTGCCACAGTTTATCTAAAACTGCTCAAGGTCTAGAGTTCATTTTGACTGCTGCATCTGAGCTTTTATATTTAAACGTGTGTATAGATATTGATCTAGTAGTTAGAAATGAAATCCGAAACCGCGAAGGCATTGGATAGGATTGTGCTCAACCTGAAGCGAAAGCGGGCTGCCCAGTATGTTGCATATCTAAATGGAGGTTCACGATCAGTTTTACCCCAATGGCCATCATTTTGGTCACCAACAAACAAGGTTGCCAAACGGATGAGGTTGGGCAGACATAAAAGCAAGATGACAAGCTCTGGGACCCATATTGGACGATCCTTGGTTACGTATTATTTGAACTATAAGAAGAGTGGTAGGCCTGAACGTTTGATGTTCTATCAGAATGGTGAATGGATGGACTTTCCTAAGGATGTTGTTGACTTTGTTAAGAAAGATCTTGAAGTGAAGAAAGCAGCTGTAGAGGTTGAGTTAAATGGCCATCATTTTGTGCTAGATTTTTTGCACATGTATCGGATGGACTTGAAAACCAGTTTGCAGCAACCTATTGCTTGGATTGATGAGAAAGGGTGCTTCTTTTTCCCTGAAAGCTATGCTGCTTTTGATGAAGAGCCTTATGATATCTGCAGACAGGAGGTTGGAAAAAGTAATGACTCATTGTTGCATGATCCTTATGAATCTAATGAAATAAAATTACATTTAGAAATTGAAATAAATGGAGTGGATGAATCCAGGTTGGGGGAGTGTAGTGGGGAGTCCAATGCCTTAGTTAAGCATATTCAAATTGATGCTAAACAAGCCTGCAGTCAATATAATGTAGAAGTTGAAGATAGCAATAACAAAATGGACTCTGGAAATAGTGGTGAAGCCATTGAGAAAAATCAAAATGCTGGTTTCAATGCTTATACTGAATTTTTATATGGAAAGTTAGATTTGGATACTGTACAGAATATGTTTCTCAAGGGAATGAGTAGTTTTGGCAGTACTGACATAGTTGATATTTGTCACTGCTCAATTATGTTGATGCAACCACGATTGGAGCTATTCCAGAAGCAAGCGGAGATTACAAAAAACTGTCGTGGGGATGCTAATGTTCGATATGCTTGGCTTGCTTCTTCTAAAGGAGAACTATCTACAATCATGATGTATGGGTTCAGTCACGGTGGACTATCTGCATCTAAATGCACCCATGGGATTGGTGTTCATCTTGCAGCTGCTACCTGCCCTTACGCCAGGTTGATTTTTCTTATCAACTACTTACAATAAAATCTTTTTTTTGGTGAAGCACTATAAAATCTTTAAATTACTAATAAATCATCTTATTGGAGGCTTAAATTTTTCTGGGTAAAAGCCAGATGAATATAAATGTATGGGCCTTATCATTTCTTTTCTTTATTGTCTACCTTTTTTTTATGTTATTTGGTATTTAAATTATAGATTATTCTGTTGTAATGGTTAGAGAACGATTCAAGTTTGGCTTATTTACAGTGCAAGTTATTGTGATGTTGACGAAAATGGGGTTCGACACTTGGTCTTGTGTCGGGTAATAATGGGGAACATGGAGCTTGTCCGTCCTGGCAGTAGACAGTTTCATCCCAGTAGTAGTGACTATGATAGTGGGGTGGATGACGTTCAAAGTCCGAGATACTATATAGTATGGAATATGAATATGAACACCCACATCTATCCGGAATCGGTTGTTAGTTTCAAGGTTTCTTCTGATGTTGAAGGTGATACATTGTTCCTTTAGTTTTTTTTTTTTTTTTTGTTTTAAATTTATTTTGGTACCTACTATTGATTTTTGTTTTGAACCCAAAAAAAGAAAAAGAAAAAGAAAGTAATAAAAAAGAAAACTTGTACTTTTTATTGTATAATTTGTACTTAATGAGTTTATCAGAGACAAACTAGTTGAGTTCTATGTTTCCATTGGATGGATTGTTGATATCTCCTTGTGGTCGGGCTCTCTCACATTCAGCAGATGTTTCATCACTGGTTCAATGACATAGCCATCTGTTTGTGCTGCTAATACCCGTATGAGTGCTATTCCTTTTGGATTTTTTTTTCTCCCTTGTCACTGATAGATTATGCATTTTTACAGGCCATCTTTGTGGAGGTGAGAGTAACAATAATGTTTCTGGGATTAGTACGACTGGTCATAGTCCTCAGGGCTTGTTACCATCTGAATCTTCTACTCTAAATACTGTAAGTTGCTTGGTATTTGAGTATTCCTTCTGAGCATTGCATCTGATGTTTTCCAAGTTTTCAATGTGAAAGGCAATGTTGGTGCCAATTTTTTAACCGTATGTTTTTTAACTTTTTATCTAAATATGCTTTCTTTTCTCACTTTTTTATCTATTCAAATATCTTTTTCTTTGTTTTAATTTATCTCTTGATATGGAGAAAAATGATGTGGTTGATCTTTTCTAAAAGAAGGGAAGAAGTTAGCTTAGCATTTGATGGCTGAAAGTGGAAGATGGGCTGCCAATTTTTAGATGACTAAGGATATGAATATAGAGGAATTGAAAGTTCCATGAGGTTTTCCTGGTGTAAGGTAGTCTTCAAGTTATAGGATGTAATTAAGGGCTGAAAGTATGTTGCCTTCAGTGCTGTGAATAGTTACTGCAAAAATAGTATTGAAGCTTTCTTGGGCTGCTGGCACAAATTAGGGTTTTGGAAGGAAAAAATCATCTAGATGAGAAAAAAGAATAATGGTTAGATAGATAATTTCGTGAGGATCAGATTGGTAAATGGAATGATGACAAGTATATGATTGATTTGGCATTGCATAACATATTCTAGTGAAAATAGTTTTGTCTCGAGTCAGTCATATGACTTATTACTACTTAAAAATAAATATTACATTCATATAGAATTTTTACTTCTGAGAAGGATTTGTACTATATTTCTAATTCATCAAGACTTAGAACTTCCAAATTTTAATAGTAATCAGTCGAAGAATTATTCAGGTTAAAAAGCATAAAATTTACTGGCAAATATAACCGATGACCTGGGTTTAGAAATTTTTGGCACACCCATATGGGAGCTGCCATCAGAAGCACCATGCAGCCAGAGTTAAGCCAATGCCTGAGTGGGGATTAATCTGAGAGTCTCACCTTGTCTTCACCTAATGCACGCGGGAGCATCTGCTAGTGCTAGAAGAAAAACACGAAAAGATATAGTAATTAAAGGATTACATACTGATATCTCATGAAACTCATAACTTTCAACATTATTCATATTGAATGTTGTAACCACTCTCTATTAAGCATGAGCCAAAATATTTAGATTCTTTGGCCTTTAGATTTTCTTATTCTCTACATCTAAATGGCTGTAATCAGAATTTTGAATAATTGCATGCTGTTGACCATTGACCCAGACTTTAAGTTTACTAAAATTATTCCTGCTGTTTGTGGATGATTTATTACCGTGAGGATAGTTCATGCATGCAAAGGAATTTCAAAATATGGTATAGAGTGGGTAGAATTAAGAGTTTTGTTTATGGGGAACAAAGTTGTGTGTTTCCATTGTGATAATTTTGTTAATGGTCACACATAGTGGGCAGTGATCTATCGGATTTGCTTCTATCATTTATTTGATGATGTCTTCTTGACTCTTTCCCTTTCGTAATATGATGATCTGGTGATGTGACACTTGTTTTTGTCCATTTATGTATGTTGAATTCTTCTAACGTCCTTTTATGTCTGTGCTATTTTGCATATTGCTTATTTACTTGGTGGGGATAATATGTGGTCTTTCTTTTACCTGTGATGATGTATTCATGTGACAATTTTTCTTACCCTTAGGGTTTGTGGCTCTTCTAGCAATTGTTGTAGTGTCTCATTTGTTTTGTCTCATGTGTTACATGTGTGGCTGATCACTTGATAATTTTTGTTTTCATGTGTCAATTTATAATATTTAGGTTCTTTGATCTTTTGAAATTTGTTTTCTGCTTTTAAATCTTCTAACCAATTTTGGATTGTGCTATGCCTCAGGGGAAAGCTGCTACTGTCATTGCCAGCTTGCCAAAAGCTCCGAAATCCCCTTGGATGCCTTTTCCTATGCTTTTTGCTGCTATAACAAATAAGGTTCCTCCCAAGGATATGGAACTTATCAATATGCATTATCAACAATTCAGGGTATGTAAAGTATAGCTCCACTCGATGCCTCTATCTGTCTTGGTCGATGAAATATGTCTAATATATAATGTTATTCTGGTATCACCAGTCGAAGACGATAAGCCGTGATGATTTTGTGAAGAAGTTGAGGTTGATAGTTGGAGATACTCTCTTGAGGGCTACAATAACAAATCTTCAGTGCAAGGTACAGATATTGAGATCTTGTGCATGGTCTTCTACTGTGATTATTTGTACCTCCTAAAGGCATTACATGCTGTTAAGCATATTAAGCTATTATTTCCAGATGTTTTTTCAACTTGATGTTGGCATTTTGTGCATGGTTTTCTGCTATGTGTTTATACCTCCCAAATGTTTAACTGGCTGCTTGCAGTTACCATCAAACTTTCGTGTGAATTAAGAGTCAAACAAGGAGGAGGAAGGCTGAGGCTGTCGGCTGTCTTCCTATGAGGAGGTGGAGCTCCTTGCACTTGAGATAACCTTTGTCACTTAAAGTTGGACGAGTCAAAGTCAACTTGTGAATAATATTAGCTATTAGGCAAACTATCTGCTTTTTCATTTCCTTTTGTTCTTCTCATCCTCTTTTGGACCCGGCGTGTACTAGCCATCGGAACTTCATTTGTGATGATTTGAGCCATCTGTGATTTGATGCACTGTCAAGCCCAATAGTTTATACTTATATAGGGCTTTTGTAATTAAAACTTGGTAATTCCTTGTTTTTTTTTTGGGCACCTAAACTGGAGCACTCACTTCGTAGTGTTGACTGTTGGATTACTTTTGTAGGAGTAATGAATGATTTGAAGCATTTTATGGATATTTTGTCTCCAATTTCTGCCGCTTTGACCCTGCAGATTTTTATCCCCATGAAGGTTCTTATCTTTTGGGCTGGTTAATCAGATTGGAATATAGTTAATGCTTCTGGTTTGGTCTGTAATCGTATCGAACGTTTGATCTACAATTCTATAATTGAAACATTAATTGAGCTAACGCTATTTTGTTCGAATTTTTTTGGATCAACGGGTGGATTATTGTGTTTGATTTTTGCTGTAGGCGTTCAATGGTACGTTATTTATACGTTCAGGCTTACGGTGTGTCCTCATTTTGAAATGAGATAACTCTGTTCACCTAAACTGTGTTTAGAATTTTCAAAGATAAAAAATTATGGTGACCGAAAAAAAAAAAAGATAAAAAATTATTTTACTTAATTCGAATTATTTTGATTTGATTTATTGATAGCTTTTTTGGTGTAGGTTTGACAATAGTTTAAGCAGCATTAAATTCATGTTTGTAGAACGTGAGAATAATTTAATTAAATAATTATACTTGTTATAAATATTTATTTTATTTTTATTTAATAGGCTGCTAAAACATTATTTACATGTTTTATTAAAGTTTAGATATAAGAGAATTTTTTCTCCTTATTTGCTCACCCCCTATATGTTTTTTAATTGTAATAGTGAGGCTGAGTATGCACCAAACAATGTGACAAATTTAATTTGGGATTCAATTAAAACTTTAATTAGGCACTAAGGACAAAATATATCGTTAGAATAAGACTAATCCATATTTCGTAACTCATTTACCAAACTATATAAATAATTCATTTACCTAACTCGTAAGTAGCTTTCAGCTTTAGTTGACAGTATTATTATAAATCTTGTTGACCTTGTATCGTCTGAATGGACGACGTAGCTTACAAACCATGCTTATGAAGTGAAGAAGTTAGCTGGCTGTGTGGTTAGTGGGTTGCAAACCATGCAAAAATAATGTATACGTTACCACTAATAATGTTGTAATGGCGTGCTGTTGTATTGCCATCAAGTTATAAACACTATAATATAATGAATATGTTTACCGTCCACATGATATGGAGAGATGTAATAATCTCTACCAATGGTTAATGTAACAGTAAATAACTGAAAAATCACTCAACACTTTTTATTTAATGCCTCATTAATTTAAACTGGTAAATAATACTTAGTCATAAATAATATTAACTTGAATATATTCTTTTATATATATTTTTTAAAATAATTTAAATACATGACTTAAAATATTTAGTTCATCCACTCATTCAAAATACGACTAGATCAGGTTCTTATTATTATATAGTGGGTGTCACAAAAACTTATCAGGCTTATCTTTAGTGTGTTAAGTGTACAACTTGATTTTTCTTCTATAGCCTTATGGATTATTCTCCGATTCTCTACCTATAAATACACGGCATCATTACCAATGAGAATAACAACAACAACTACTACCTTGAG
The DNA here is from genome assembly GCA_031439585.1 of Pterocarpus macrocarpus. Lineage (NCBI taxonomy): Eukaryota > Viridiplantae > Streptophyta > Magnoliopsida > Fabales > Fabaceae > Pterocarpus > Pterocarpus macrocarpus. The sequence continues at coordinate 62,218,772 of CM062520.1, read as the reverse complement.
AATTAATGGATATGGTGATTTTTGAAGGTTGTTATTTATACCACTTTTTAATATAGATACCCACATATAAAGTTGGAAAAAAAATTATGAAAGAAAAAGAAAAAATTAAAAAGCAAAGGGGGAGAGGAGAGAGATAAAGAGAAAGTGTTAAAAGATGTTAATTGGTAGTATATACAAATAATATTTTTTGTGATTTTTGGATTAAGCAGGACAGGAGTGCAACTTCAAGGTAATAGCAAGGTAGGGCAATTTCACTAGTTCATTCTATCTTCGATCCTTTATTTTTAACTGGAAAATAATATTGGATCCAACATGATGTCCAGCATTTAACATGTCATATCAACACTAGTTAGTAGTGTTTAAGATGATAGGTAATTGAAGGATAAATGTGGTGATTGTTCTCTTTTTAGAGACTTATCAAATGACAATGATTTTGGGGATTACTATAACAATGCCAATATTTTTTGATGACTAAAATAAGGGTTTATTAAAAAACATATCAATACTACATATAAACAAATATCAATATTATAAAATTAATTAGTTATGTATAATTTTAATATAAATTTAATTTTAATATAATATCAATATATATTTCCATATTGTCATGAAAGTATTATTTTATGTCAATAAAAATATTTAATTTTTATAATAATTAATTTAAAATTTATTTATAAATTATAATTAATTAATAATACTATTCTTTATACTTGTAGTATATTCAAGTTACATTGACACTTAATTAATTCAAGTGATTTATACTTGTTTTTTTTAAATAATATATCAAATTTAGATTTTGTGAATAAAAAAAATAATAGGACTGGGAGACCGGACTTAGATATCCAGTAAACTTTAGTCATTGATGGTGTAGATAAAAAGAACATCAGAAATATTAAATTCTCCAAAGCAATATGTCTAAAAATCTTCTTAATTTAAAATTTTACTCATATATATTATGTGTAAATTACAACTCATACAAGTAAATGAGATTTAAATTAGAAAAAAATTTAGGTTAATTATTAAAAGAATATGAGTTTAATTGATATGTACTGATAATATAAAATAGTTTTGTACTGTCAACTAATAGAAATAAGAAAAAATGAGAAATCATGGCGGACCATTCATCATAATAGGTGATTATTTGTATGAGTTGCACTTTCTACTATTTTTATTAGTTGATAATGTAAAATTATTTTTTATTATTAATATATTTAAATTAAATTTAAAAAATATAAAAAAATTATTTATATATTATTATCTAATTACATATTATTATCCATAATAATTTTAAAATAATAAATAATTGAATCAAATATTATTGTTAATATAATATAGTTAAATATTTGTATGAAGTTTTTTTAATAGTAGATCAAAAACTCTTTTTTTCCTACATGGAATCCAGACATTTCATTAACTTACGGACAATTTAACACCCTGGCCGCGCGCAAGCCTTATCGTCAGAAGTCAGAAACAAACTCCAATCCTGATTAGTAACTGACAGCGAGGGGTAAAGCTACGAGAAGCGCATAAAAGTAATGTGGGCCCCGCGTCACCATGTTCTCCAAAACGACACCGTCTCTTCCTTCTCTTTCCCCCTTCCGTACTTTTTTTAACAGCCACAGCCACTACTGTAATAACAAATAACAGTTAACAATGATGACGACAAAATCCCAATAGCTTCTCAATTGAGTGTAAACTGTAAAGTGTTCCCTTTTACTTTTCTTCTTCTTCTTCTTCTTCTTCTTATTATTTTAATTTTAATTTAAGAAAAATTCTATTTTTATTATATCATTGCAATTTTTTTTCTTGGTTTCGATTTCGAACCACAGAGAGACAGAGGGTTTTTGGTTTGCGAAGGCAAACGGCAATGGCGGAGCAGAGGAACCGGTGGAGCTGGGACGTCGCCGGCTTCGAGCCGTGGAAGTCGCCGTCGCCTGAGCGTGGCGATCAGAGGCCGAGTGCACCGCCGGCGAGGCGGCACTCCATGTCTTCCTCGGTTCCTCCGCCCTCCGCTGCTTCCAAGGTTCAGCGATTGAAGGACAAGGTTAAGGTAATGCGTTTTCATTTCCAAGCATATATAGCTGTGTTCTTCTTACTCTTTCGAATCTCGTATCTTAAGCTGAATTTTCAGTTTTGAGCTTCTTTATGTGAGAGTTTATTGAAGTCCTTACTGCTTCAGTGCTAACGAAAGGTTTCATTTTTTCGTTTTTTTGGAGAATTTTACTGATGAACTAGCTTCGGAATTTGAGAAAGTGAGGTTTCTTTGCAATTGTGGAAATTTGCTTTGCCTAAAATGGCATGAAGTTCTGGGAAGGTTGGATAGGTTGTTTGAACAATTTTTTTTCTTTCTTTTTAGTTTTTCAGTTCCATATTTTTTTTTGGGGGGGGGGGGGGGAACTGTTTTCACAGAAAGAAAAAAGAGATACGTACGTAGTGAGTCTAGTGACATTCCATTTTTTCAAAATATGCCTCATTGCGTATAATGCATTCGGAATAGGACTAACAGGTGCATGTCTGCTTGTGTTGGGAAACAGGATAGATTGTAAGAAAAGGAGGGATTCGATGCCCTTTTTGAGACTGGTACATTAGAGTATTTAGAATGTAGTCTTTGTTAGGTGGTAACTTCTTTTAGCAATTGCTTGTGCATATCAGGTTCGATAAGGTTTCATTTAGATTACGGATTCAAAAAATGCTAATTGTTTTTCCTTCTTTGCTAGGTTTATTGCAATGCATTGCTCTGCATCTAAGGTTCTAACTTCTAAGTGTTTATATGTCTTCATAAACTGCTTAGGATTTCTTACAGTGTTGTGAGGTTATAGTATGACCTTGAACTGTAGTTAGTGAAAGTATTATTTGAATTTTTCTTGAAATTAATTAATCGTATGAATAAATAATAGATGGTAAAAGATTTATATTAATAAAATTAGTTGAAAACTAATTTGTATATTTTCTAAGCAATAAGAAAAAGTAATTTTTCTAACCTTAAAAATTCATTCAAAACTCTAAAAATAGTGAGGATATAATTTTGTAAGGTGCATAAGAAGTAACAACTAATGAGGTTAATTTTAAGAGTAAAAAGACTATATATCATTCGCTCACCAGTAAATATGCATCGCCTTTAGCAACTCAATATATAGTAGTATCTAAATTCCATTATGTTTACTTAAAACTCTAATTAAACCCTCCCTGTTTATCTAAAAGCCCTCCCCATCGTAAGAGCTATACATTTTTAATAACATAGCAATACCTGATTAGATGACAGAAGCCTTTTACTTTGATAGCAAATTATATGTAATTTTTAAAGAATTTAATTTTTGCACGCATGTGGTGGCTAGCAAATATTAGCAAAGATGATTCTAATGTAATCACATACTTGTAGTATATAAAACCAGGATGGATAAAGGAACGTTGTAAATTTTTGAAAATCTCTTGTTTGGGACTATACAAGGATTGGATTGTTCAGGAGTTTGGGTAGTTTGTAGTAGGTATTAGTTTCCAACCTCCATGCCACCATGTACCCAAAAATTTATGTTTAGATGTGCTTCTATGGAATGTCTTTATACAATTTGAAGTACTCGTACATTATTACAAGCCCGATCTTGTTGGTTTTGGATATTTGTGTTTCTGTGGTGTCCTAGTCGATGTTTGTGGATCATGCAATTTTTTTTTAGGCATGTGTTAACAATCTCATCAGGTACTTTGCACAGCTTGCTAGAAAAGACTACTTGCAGTTAAGACAAGAAGCAAGTGAACTTCAGGAATATACAAATGCAAAACTTGATCGAGTTACCCGATATCTTGGTGTTCTTGCTGAGAAAACCCGCAAGCTAGGTAACTCACTAGTTTGTATTGACTTATGGTTCTTTAGATATGCAGAATGTTTGGGTATTTGTCATTTTTCTTATCAATTCTTTTGCTTAATTGGGTTAGACCCAATTTGGATAAAATAAACTACATAAGTAAGTGCATATTCAAGGAGAGAGAGCTTATTAGATAAGCCTCTGTTGTAAGTGTGATATGGAATAAGCTGAATAACATTTGGATAGGCACCTCTAGAAATGCTCATGCATGAAATATGAACATTAGGAATTTTGATGATTCAATAAGATCTATAGACTCTATTGCTGGAAAATATTTGAAAAACCAACACTGGTCAAGCTGTTTTCAGCTATCATAAAGGCTTATTTCCATAAGCTGCAGCTTTAGCTAATGAAAACAAGCCCAGCAGAAAGAAGGGTTTCAAAAGTTGTTTTAATAAGCTCATCTGCACCAACATAAAATTTTTCACAAGTACTTACTGTATTAGAGAGGCCCAAATAAGCTGTAAATATGTAAATAAGCTCATCCACACAGAACCTGACAGCATGAGACTTATTCTCTAAAGTCGAAACTTATGTGGAATATTGTTGTTCAAATGGTTGCAAGGACTAATGTTGTGTGTGCAACCATAAAAAAAATTAGCTCCATGCAAGCTTGGGACTAATTCTTTAAACGTATGTTGGAAAGCATGTTTTGAATGCAAGTAAATGGTATGATGCTCTGTACTACCATAATAAATGGAGCAGTTATATCTCTGATATGCATTCATTTCTTGTTGTACTTGCAGTTGTGAAATTTGAATATACCTACACTGACTTTGTATTTTCTTGTAAAGCTATTGCATTGTTGATTTTCTGTTTTTAGATTTTGAATTTTGTCACCTGCATGTGAATGCCAGATCAAGTTGCCCTTGAAACTGAAGCAAGAATATCTCCGGTGATCAATGAGAAAAGGATATTGTTCAATGACTTATTGACATCTAAAGGTAATTACTATGTGTAGTTCCCCTACTATTGTTAGTTTCTTTGTATTGACTTTGGTATTTGTTCCTCAAAGATAATGTTTGTATGTTATGTAATATACAGTAACTGGAACTTAAGCTAGTTAACTACATCACATGGCCTTCCTATTTTTAAGAATATTTAAATGTATGCTTTACTATCATTTGCAGGCAACATACGAGTTTTCTGCCGTACAAGGCCATTATTCGAAGATGAAGGTCCCTCGGTCATCGAATTTCCAGATGACTATACTATCCGTGTAAATACTGGTGATGAATCCTTGTCTAACGCCAAGAAAGATTTTGAGTTTGACAGAGTCTATGGTCCTCATGTTGGACAGGGTAAAATGGTTCTATTTAATTTTTCTATCTTTTTGTTGTTCAAACTTTAAACCTTTTACATGCTTTTTCCTGATCTCACCTTGTATATTCTGTTTGCAGCTGAGTTGTTCAATGATGTTCAGCCGCTCGTGCAATCAGCTTTGGATGGATATAACATTTCCTTATTTGCGTATGGACAAACCCATTCTGGAAAGACATACACTATGGTTGTTCTTTCTGTCTTTCACTTTGCGTGTGTATGTGTGTGTGCTTGTGCAGATGACTGGCCCTCTCTCTCAAAAGAAAAAAAAATAGTTGGATGAGGGTCTTGAATTCAGCGTTGATTTAACAATTGAAATGCCTGTCCTATGGGTGAAGTCAATTATTTTTACATGTTCTTTCTTTCACCTTGAGTCAATAATGTTGGGCCTGATAATTTGCATTTTTCATGTTCGTTGATTGTTCTCAGGAAGGCTCAAGCTATGATCGGGGTCTATATGCTCGTTGTTTTGAGGAGCTGTTTGATTTAGCCAACTCAGATACAACTGCCACTTCTCAATATAAATTCTGCATTACTGTTTTTGAGCTCTACAATGAACAGGTCTTTTTCTCTTTCACTTGTTATGTACAACCTTTCTGGCGTGTCTACGGTTTGCTTCCTGGTTTTTGGTTGACTTAGGATTATCAAGGTTTTCATAGTCTCTTTTTATGTTCTTGCAGACAAGAGATCTAATCTTGGAGTCAGGGAAAAGCACGCCTAAACTCTGTTTTGGAGCACCTGAATGTTTCATAGAACTAGTGCAGGAAAAAGTTGATAACCCTCTGGAGTTTGTTAGGGTTTTGAAAGCTGCATTTCAGAGTCGGGGAAATGATACATTAAAGATTAATGTTTCTCATTTGTATGATCTAAATTCTCTGCCCGGAGTATGCATTGTTGTATTGTACATTGGCTTTATGTTTGCTGTTTGCTTTTGTATGATATACTCCTATTGATAGCATATTTTCACTAACGTAGCTTGTAATGTCAATGCGCAAATCAGATTGTATTATAAGATGTAATATGATTTGGTAAATATTTTTTTAAAGACATTATTGAATTTTGTGTGACTCAGTAAAATGACAATAGGAAGCAGAAAATATTAAGGACCGGATCTTAAAAAAAATTATGGGCTTATTAAGCAACAATATTACTGTTTTGATATTTGTGTTCATCTGTCCTGTGTTAGTAGATGTTTTCTGAGTTCTGTACACTAATTTGGATACATGGATTTCATGCCTTCATTGTCAGGATCGTCACAATACACATATTTTATGACAATTTGATCACCGGTGAAAACTCATATAGCAAACTCTCTCTTGTTGATTTGGCTGGAAGTGAAGGTTTAATAACAGAAGATGATAGTGGTGAGCGAGTCACAGATTTGCTGCATGTTATGAAGTCACTTTCAGCGTATGTCATTTTAATATTTTATGTTTTTCTTCACTGTCAACTTTATGTTTTATTTACTTACTAGTGAGCTAGTGTTTTGCCCACCCTTGTGATTTGGCGTCAAATGAGTATTCTCTCTGTTATCCTAGATTTTTGGTGGTTTGTCACTTTTCATTACCTGGTGTAAATGGTACTAGGTTCAGTAACTGGTCTCTTGTTATCTCTGATTTCTCTTGGGGAGCAAATCTATAGATAGTTAGCCTCCGACGACTAGCTCAGCTTTGTGTTTTCCTCATGGGATCATGGCTGTTAGGAAATACTTGCAAGAGTTATATCTAGTGTTACTTGGTTTCCTGGTCAACGAAAATTGGACCAAGGATGTAAGGTACACTCAACTTTCATCACAAAACCAAACAATCTATTCTACCAAGAGATAGCGATAGAATGGTGTTGGAACAGGTGGGGAATTGATCTGAACACCACAAAAATGCAATCAAGTAGTAATAGACGGTTTTAAACATATGCAAATCATATTTGGCCAAGTATCTATGGCTTACTTAGCATTCACATGGAAGGCCAAACAATCTATTGCATAAGAGATAGCAACAGAAAAATGTTGGGACTGATGGGGAATTGATCTGAACAGGCACACACATATGCAATCAAGCAGTAATAGGTGGTTTAAACATATGCAAATCATGGCAAACCAAGCAGAGTTTCCAAATGTATTTAAATTCCAAATAGCTTATGACTAAGCCTACCCCTTTTGTATTGTGGATTCTACATAGTGTCATACCTGTACATACCCAGAGTTGTTTGACATACTTTTTGAACCACAAATTAGGTAATATGCTTCAAATCAACAAAACTGAAATGTAATCTGATTCCTCCTTGTAAAGTTTATGTATTTCCTTTGTCATTCATATTGAAATTTTTGAGCAAGTTTAGAAATTTCATTGTCTAACGTCTTGCTGCATTTTAAAATATTTTTACAGTTTGGGAGATGTTTTGTCTTCTTTGACATCGAAAAAGGATGTTATTCCTTATGAAAACTCGGTGCTAACAAAACTGCTTGCAGACTCACTTGGTATTAATTCTTCTTCCCTCTTTTTATTTGCAAACTAATGGTGGCATCTGTTTGGTCTTTGAGTTGTTGGACAATAGGTACTTGATGTAATAATGACAACATCAACTGAATGTGGCTCTTGAGATGCTAGAAAGGTTTTACAGGTTGGGAGTGGTTTTTTGCATGCTAATATCCTATCTGGTTGTAAATCATAGGATTCAAGTTGGATGGAAGAGTAATTCAGGTGTTATTTGTGATTAAAAAAATACCACTTAAACTTAAAGGGAAAATTTTGGTGCATAGATATAAAACTGGCTATGTTGTATGGAACTGAATGTTGGGCAGTAAAGAGCCAAAAAGAAACTTATTGTTGCAGAGATGAGGATGTTGTATTGGATAAGTGGATACGCTTTAAGATAGGATTAGGAATAAATACATTAGAAAAAAAGTTTGAGATAGTACTTATTATGGAACAGATGATACAATCTCGCTTTAGGTAGTTTGGGCATGTGTGGAGAAGGCATGTAGAAGCCCTAGTAAGAAAAGTGGATTAGATGGAGGGTAGTCCAATAGTTATAGGTAGAGGAAGACCTAGAAAAAGCCATAGGTGATACTATTAGAAGAATTTTAGATTTTAATGGTTTGAATATAAATATGATTTATGGCAAGATACTATGACATTGTCAAATCTATATAGTTGACTTGACCTTCCGAACTAAGGCTTAGTTCTTGTTACTATTGTTGTTATTGTAATATCCTATCTGGTCAATACCTTGATTCTCAGCCTAGTTTTTACTGTAATTCATCATCGATCTGTAATTGGATTGTTAAAACTAATCCATATTGGGTTTGGGTGTTTACCATGAAGCAGCATCTCTTTTAATTATGACTTCTGTTGCTGGAACTGTTTCTTGATTATGTTTTATGTTTATGGCTTCTGTGTGCAGAAGAGGTTTTAGTTGCTTTGTACTCTTTAGCACCCATCAAATAAAGAAAGAGAATCCCCCCCCCCCTCCTCTCCTTCTTCTAACTAAACAAAGGAGAATATTTTATTTAAGGTTGGAGGAAACCATATGCAAGCAGAGGACAAGAGACCCCCCTACCAAATAATAAAGAAAACTGTTGAGCAGATACCTATGATAATTATAAGTTGATAACTGGCATGGTACTTCTCTCTCCTTAATCAGAAGATCTGAAGTCGCTCTTTTTGAAAAGAGCCGCAGACCTCTTCTCTGTGATTTTTGCCAAGATAATGTTATTGTTTTGCAATTCTTCCTTTATTTGGCATCACTAAGATGATTGTTAGACGCTAAAGTCAGCATTGTTAGGAAAAGTAACTTTTCTTAGGTACAAATAAATGGTAACCTGCAGCCTCTAGAACACTGAGGACAAGCAGTAATGTTATGGAACCTGTATCTGCCAATCCATAATGGAATACACTTTTTTTTGGGCCCAACTTTGGTGCTACCATGCTAGTAAAGTGGGTTTCTACTGCCTCGAAGGCTTTTTTTGAGTTGTTATTCCACCAAAGAATAACTTATTATCCTAAGCGGGATAGACAAGTGTGAAGTTACACTCTGAACATAATATTTGCATATATATATATGTGTGTGTGTGTGTGTTTTTCTCCTTTTTTTCTATCCAGGAAATTGACTCAATGTAATTATGTATATTGTTTCATCATGATTTGGAATTCAGTTATTTCTGCTTAAATTCAGACACTTGATCACTTTTTTGTTGTACATTTTCTTTGATGTTTGTAGGTGGGAGTTCGAAAACACTAATGATTGTGAATGTGTGTCCAAATATTTCAAATTTGTCTGAGACATTATTGTCCCTCAATTTCTCCGCCAGAGCTCGAAATTCTGTATTAAGCCTTGGAAACCGAGATACAATTAAGAAGTGGAGAGATGTTGTAAGTTCTTCTGTAACCCCATTCCTTCTTTGGCATTCATCCCCTCCTTCTGTTTGTATGATTTGAACTGTGATTTGCTAGTTTAAAAGAAAGAGTACATATAATGTAACATTGATTCATGTAATGTAAGAAAGAGTACATATGATGTAAGATTGATTCATATGTGGTGTAACTGAGAAACTTTCTTGGAGTTTACTATACTTTTCCTTATGTATAAGAGATTTAATTTTTCTCAGTTTACAAGCCATTTTCAGAAAAATATATGGTGGTCATTGCATCAAAGACTTCAAGATTACAATTTTGCTGTTTATCTTCTAAATTTAACTTGTCATGGTTCCTATAGGCGAATGATGCACGAAAGGAGTTGTATGAGAGAGAAAAAGAAATCCAAGATCTGAAGCAAGAGAGTCTGGGACTCGAGCAAGCACTTAAAGATGCAAATTATCAGTGTGTTCTACTCTTCAATGAAGTGCAGAAGGCATGGAAAGTCTCTTCTGCATTGCAGACAGATTTAAAGGTTTGGTAATTTAATGAATTGGGCCTAGTTTTATGGTCAATATGGTGACAGGTTCCTAAGTAGTTTGGCAATTTTATTTTCTCCATGTGACATGCTTTAATGATGTTATTTAATCTGTCAGGTTATTCTATGTTCTTTACATGCGGCAAGTAGTAAAACTTTTTTATACAGCATTTGAAAGTTTCTTAAGTGGTTAACACAGCCAAAGATTATATCGAGTCCCTTCTTGGATTTACTTATATCATTTTTTGGCTTGGATTTGAGGCGTGCGTTTGGTCGATTAGAAGATTCACTTGTGTGCATGGATTTGATAGAACTTAAGTGCAACCAATCACCTATAAGACTATCCTTTCATTGGCATGCATGAGTACTGATTTTGCTGTATTCTCTTGCCATTGTCTATGTGTTAATTATGAAAATTAAGTTTACTTTTGACTTGATGTTTCCTTAAATTATAACTTCTACAGATGGGTATTATTTTACTATTTATTCTCATTATCCCAATTTGATGCCTATTCTTTCACTTTTTTCCGATGTTATATATTGTTTGAAAGAACTGGAGTCATATGTACTTTGTTTAGTTGAGAGATATAGATAATTTTGCACTGCAAGATGTGCTGTCCACTTTCTGCAAACATTCATAGTTGCAAGTGAACTACATTGTTGTTTTATTTGCTGCAGGCAGAGCATATTTTGCTGGCAGATAATCATAAGATAGAGAAAGAACAAAATGCTCAGCTAAGAAATCAAGTTTCTCAACTGTTACAGTCAGAGCAAGAGCAAAAATTGAAGATACAACAGCAAGATTCAACCATACAAACTTTGCAGGTTGATTCTATTAGGTTTATCAAGTCCAATTTGTTAGTGTTTGCTATATAATTTTCACTTTCTCCTGATATCAAGTTTAGATGTTCTAAAATAACGCTTTGTATATACAAACAATAACAATAACAACTAAGCCTTGTTCCACTAAATGGGGTTGGCTACATGAATTAGATAATGTCATAGTGTTCTATCATAAATCATGTTTATGTTCAAACCATTAAAATCTATTTTTTTTTTTTTTTTTTAGTAGTTTCAGCTATTATTTTTCTAGATCTCCCTTTACCTTTAGCTATCGGACTACTCTTCATCGGATCAGCTCCTTACTACAGCTTTACTAGGGCTTCTACAAGACTTCTCTAGACATGCCTAAACCACCTAAGGCGATATTCTATCATTTTTTCTCATAATAGGCACTATCCTAATTTTCTCTTTAATGCATTCATTCGTAATCCTATCTTGTCTACTGTGTCTATTCATCCAACGTAACATCCTCATCAAGTGTGTCCATTCATTACTAATCCTATCATTCCTAACGCTTTGTATAAAATGTTCTAAAATAATGGCATGTTAGAATCAACCTTCATATTCAATTCAGCAAACCAAATCTAATATTCTTGTTGATTAGCTTTGTTGGTTTTGGGAGGAGGAAGGAAGCCAAATCTTTGTGGCAATGTGCTATCTATGCCATTGTTTGGTGCATTTGGTTGTAATAGAGTTTGAGAGAAGAGGAAATGAGAGAGAGCTAAATGGAATCTGAATTGTTTCATTATAAATGATTGCTAGGTACATCAGTGTTTATATAGTGAAGGAGGAGAGGAGAGTTTGTTATTACATCCAGCTGGCACTAGAAGCCAGCACCTAACTACCTACCTAACTGACAGTGGAATGGAATCCACTATTCTAAGGATATACTACACTATCATGCCCCCGCAATTCCATCAGGGGTTTTCCGTTGGAGATCTGCTGAAGATCCTTCACTTTGACTTTGTCTCTGAGAACTGAAAACTTAGCTTTGGAGACAGCCTTAGTTAACAAGTCAGCTGGTTGATCATGTGAAGGGATGTGAGCAATTAGTAGTTTCCCTTACATAACCTTTCTCTCACAAAGAATAGACTCAATTCCATGTGCTTCGTTCGCGAGTGCAGAACCGGATTATGAGAGAGCATTGCTGTGCTCAAGTTGTCACAATATACAATAGGCCTTGGTGAGGGAACTTTAAGTTCTTCAAGGAGGGATTGAAGCCACATGATCTCAGCTGGGATATTTGCCAAACTTCGGTATTCAGCCTCAGTGCTAGATCGAGCAACTAGTGGTTGTTTCTTGGACCACCAAGAGACTAGATTTGGGCCCAAGAAAACACAAGCACCTGATGTTGACCTTCTGTCATCAACATCAGAGGCCCAATCAGGATCACAGAACCCTCTAAGGCCCAAGGGTTGTTGAAAGGACCTTTGCTGATGCAAACCATGGTGGAGAGTCCCAGCTAGATATCGAAGGATGTGTTTTACAACTTTCCAATGACTGTCAAGGGGCTCTGCCATAAATTGATAGGCTTTATTCACACAATACGAAATTTCGGGTCTTGTCACGGCTGCATATTGAAGAGCTCCAACCACAGAGCGATAGAGTGAGGGATCAGAGAATTTGTCACTACCATGCCTAGATAGTTTAAGCCCAGAAACCATAGGTGTAGAGATTGGTTTGGCTTTGTCCATTTTGCTGTGGATCAATAGGTCTTTGATGTATTTCTGCTGTGAAAGTAGTAGGGTCCCATCAGAAAGGTGATGAACTTATAGCCCCAAAAAATAGTGAAGAGAGCCAAGGTCTTTCAAGGCAAATTCAGAGTTGAGTTTGCGGATGAGGCCTTGAATGAAAGTAGCAGAAGCACCGGTGACTATGATATCATCTACATAGATTAGAACATAGGTGGCTCTGGACCCGTGGGTACGAACAAAGAGAGATGGATCACACTTGCTGCTTGTGAATCCAAACTTCACTAAAGCTACTGCCAACCTTTCAAACCAGGCTCTTGGAGCCTGTTTTAAACCGTACAAGGCCTTGTGCAGTTTGCACACTAGATTAGAATCATTGGAGAACCCTTCGGGTTGTGTCATATAAACCTCTTCATGGAGAATGCCATTTAGAAAGGCATTGTTGACATCCAGTTGGCGAATTATCCACTGTTGAGATAGTGCTAGAGTGAGTATAACTCTGATAGTAGATGGTTTAACCATAGGGGAAAAGGTTTCTGAGTAGTCAAAACCCACCCTTTGATGAAATCCTTTGGCCACCAACCTGGCCTTGTATTTATGGACTGAACCATTAGGATTTTGTTTGATCCAAAACACCCACTTACAGCCGATAGCGTGCCTATCCGGGGGGAGTGGGACTAGAGACCGAGTGCCATTCTTTTGGAGAGCATTAAACTCTTCGGTCATTGCCTCAAGCCACTGGGGTGAGGCCAAAGCTTCAGAAACTATGGTCGGTTCAGAGTTGGTGAGAAGAGCTTGGAGAGCAGGGGATTGAGCCTTAGAGCGAGTGAGCATAGGATGAGGGGTTGGAGTGGATGGGAGGGAAATAGGTGAGGAATTTGGTGAAGGATGATATAGACTGGGCGAAGTATAGGTGGTAGAGGGAGATGATGACAAAGATGAGGGAGTGGGGTTTGGAGGGGTGGTATGTGCTGGTTGGTCAGAATGGGATGTGGGAAAAGGAGGAGAATGGAAAGAGGAACTAGGCGAAATGGAAGGTGGAGATGGTGCAGAAATAGGAGAATGGGAAAAGGGGTGTGGTGATGGGGGTGGAGAGTGAGGGGGAAAGGTTGTAGGACTTTGTAGTGATATGTCAGAGATAGAGGACGATGGGGAAGGTGGGTGATGCTCCTGAAAGGGAAACCTTGTTTCATGAAAGACAACATCCTTAGAAATATAAACACGGCCACTAGGGTCCAAGCATTGGTAACCTTTGTGGTGAGGGTTGTAGCCCAGAAAAGTGCACTCAGAGGAGTGAAACTGAAACTTGTGTTTGTTATATGGGCGTATGAAGGGATAACAAGCACAGCCAAAGACTTTGAAGGCTGTGTAGTCAGGTTGTTTGTGAAATAAGACCTCAAAGGGAGAGTTGGAAAGAAGAGAAGAGGGAGGAATGCGATTGATGATGTGAGTGGCAGTGGCCATTGCATCATCCCAAAACCGAAGTGGCATTGAAGCTTGGGCTAAAATAGTGAGCCCAACTTCAGTGAGGTGTCTGTGTTTGCGTTCAACAGTACCATTTTGTTGGTGTGTGTGTGGACAAATGAGACGATGTGTGATGCCATGAGTTTGAAAATTTTGTAAAGGCATGAAATTCACCCCCCTAATTAGATTGAATTGATTTGATGTTGTGGCCCAATTGTAACTCAACAGAGGCCTTAAATTGTAGAAAAGCTTGAAATGCTTCAGATTTTGTTTTTAGAAAATAAACCCAGGTGTATCTAGAAAATGCATCAACAAAGGCAATATAGTATTTATAACCATGTGAAGATGTGATGAGAGCATGTGCCTTTCCCAAGCAGCAAGCCTTACAAACATCAGTCACATTTTTATTAGAAAATGAGATATTAAATTGGTGTAGAATATGAGAGATTACATTTTTAGAGGCATGACCTAACCTATTGTGCCACAGATCAAAGACAGACAGTACATTATTTATATTACAATGTGCATTGGCATTATTGACAGAAAATTGTACACTGGAGTACAAGTATTAGAAAACATCTGTTTGGCGTGAGAGCTTGCCGTACCATCGGCTGGTGAGGGTGCAAGGTGTTGAAGGTTGAAGGAATGAAACTGATACAGGCCATCCTTGCCCAAAACACCATGCAGCAGCACTTCACTAGTGCCTTGTGATTTAACAAAACAGTGAAAGGGATGAAATTCAAAGTAGACATTATTGTCTATAGCTAGTTTACTAACACTAACAAGATTTTTGGTAATTGATGGAACATAAAGCAGATTATGAAGTTTAAGAGTCGTATGAGAAGAGTTAGGAAGCATAATATTAGAACTACCTACATGAGAAATTTTAAGTCCTTGACCATTACCTATGTGGAGCTGGTTAGCTACTTGGTAAGGAGAAGAGTGCATTAGGTTGTGGAACTCAGGAGCCAGAAACCCCTGAGTCTGGATACTACGCCATATCAACCACTGATTCAGGTGTAGCCATAGAGGTAGAATGACTATAAACTGAGGATAAGGAACTCGAAACCCTTACAGGAGCATGAGGATGAGGAGTTGGATAAGATGAATTAGGTGTATAAGGTGTAGGTGATTGAGGTAGGAATGATGGATGATATGTAGTGAGATGAGCAAACGGTGGAGGAGGAGGTGGTGAGGGCTGAAAGTTTTGGTCAAACCTGTGCCAACAGTTGAAGCTAGTATGGCCCAGCTTGTGACAGAGTTGACACTAAAGAGAGTTGCGTCCCGAAGAGCGGCCTCGGCCTCAGCCACCACAACCACCGGATCGCCCACCACGGCTGCTGCGAAAACCAGCAAAGGACTGTGGTGCGACGGAGCCGGATTGATCGGCGGAAACAAAATTCTGATCTCGATTGGCTACATGAGCCTGAAACGCCGGCGAAGTTAATTTCTGTTGAGCTTGTTCAATGTGCGATTTATGCGCAAGAAGTAGTGCTTCAATCTTAGTGATAGAATACGGATGTATACGTGTATTTACTGAGGTTACAAAGGTATCATACTCAGTAGATAAGCCACCAAGGATTACCGCAATGTGTTCGGAGTCTGAAACTATACAACCAATGGAGACTAGAGCGTTGACAAGAGCCTTGATCCGCAACAAATATTCAGAAACTGGAGTGGATCCTTTGGTGGAATTGCGGAGTTCAGTTTTCAGTTGCTGTACTCGGGCATGAGTATGAGAGGCAAAGTAGATCTGGAGTTTTTCCCAAACTTGCCATGTGAAATCACACTCCACAACTTGTGTGAGAATGGATTCACTCATAGAGGCCATAAGCCACGAGAGGAGAAGCTGGTCCTGCTGCTCCCATAACCTGAACTCCTCAGAAACTCGATCTTGGAGAGCATCATCAGAAGAAGCATATCGTGGCGGAACTTTAGCGGCATGATCAATGTAGTGGAGAAGGTCATGGCCTTTAATGGTGGCAATTACTTGACGCCGCTATAGGAGGAAGTTCTTGTCATCGAGTTTGATAGTGAGAGGATGAGAAAACGTAACGCAATGTGATGATGGAAGAGGATTTGAAGGAATTGGTGAATTTTGTGTGGTTGAGGGAGAAGAATTTTGGATTGGAACGGTGGTTGCACCGGTTGTTGCACGGATCGGAGTGGATTCTGGAGGATCCATAGCTGCAAGCTTTGTTTAGGCTCTGGATACCATAATAGAGTTTGAGAGAAGAGGAAGTGAGAGAGAGAGAGAGAGAATTAGAAGCTGAATAGAATCTGAATTGTTTCATTATAAATGATTGCTAGGTACATCAGTGTTTATATAGTGAAGGAGGAGAGGAGAGTTTGTTACAGACAGTTACATCCAGCTGGCACTAGAAGCCAGCACCTAACTACCTAACTAACTGACAGTGGAATGGAATCCACTATTCTAAGGACTATCTTACACTATCAGGTTGCAGTGTAACTCTCGCATTTTTAATGGCAAATATTCGGACAAGCAAGTCTTGTGGGGTAGGATTAGGCATCTTGCTTCTATTTGGTGCAAGGCACACAATCTTTTTAGAGGGGTGTCTCTCTCAATTATGCAGAGAGATTGGAAAGCATTGCTATTTTGATGTTTTTTGTCTAATCCTACTTTTTGTATTGAGGATCTCTGGTCCTCCATGGTCTTTGTATTATCCATCTCTTCTTGTTAATATTATTTCTTCTTTTTTTTTAAAGAAAAAAAATTCCGCAAACCCTTACTAACTCTTTTCATCATGGTCGATGTTGAGATTTGAATAGAGGAATTACTGAGTCAAGAAATACTCATTTTCACACAAATCAGGATGAAGCTGCACTTCCCATCTTTTATCAATAATTTTAATATTTTTGTATCTTCTTTTTTTCTTGCTTAGGAGGTTTTGACAATGGTTTCCTGTATCCAAATGGTCATTAACATAAGTTATAACCCATTAGAGGTTTCGGCTAACCATCAACCTATTGAAGCATAGACTGAAGGACGAAGCACTAAAAAATGGGCAACATTGTTACAGAACCCATCACTAAGCACAATTTTGAGATGCATGCTTTCTTGTCTTTCCTTTGCTGATTTACTATATGTCCAATCTTCTGGGGTAAAAATCTTTCGCAAGGATCCTTTTTCATTTTTTTTGGTTTTTTTTTTTTGAGGGGGGGGGGGTGGAGAACAAACATGCCTTTTAAGTATTGAGTGCATCAGTGAAGGAGAGAACTCGTAGACATGAATGATAATTGATTACCTGGACAGAGGACCACAAGTAGCTGGTGGCAAATTGAGATGCTGCCAGTGACTTCCAAAGATTCTAATCCACTCAGACAGGGTCAAAGATAGTTTGGGCTTTGTCGCTTTAAGTATTCCGAATTTCCAATTACATGTTTTTAGTTAGCACATAATGCAGTTACTAGTACTAAGCCTTCTGTATTGTTGGTGGCTCTACTACAGGTGTCCCATCCAATTGTTGCTTTCCTTTGTCTCTGACATGGCACATGCAACTATTGGCTATAGCTTTGTGCTATAGTGTGCTGTTAGCAACTGTGATCTTAGATTCATTTGATCAGCTTTATTCATGCTTGCCAGCTAATGTATTTAATCTCTGTCCCTCTGATACAGGCTAAAATTGGAACCCTTGAAAAACAACTCAATGAAGCCCTTAGATCTAGCAACACTGGGTCAAATGTTGGCCCAGAGCCAGAGTCAGGAGCTCTATCCAATTCCAGGGCAAGTGGGGATGGCATGAATTCTTCTGCAGTAACCAAGAAACTAGAAGAGGAACTCAAGAAACGTGATGCTCTGATTGAGGTCTGCTTTACTTGGCAATTTCCTGTCTGCTAGTGTCTTCCAATTGTTGCTTCCCGTGGGATTGTGGTTATTACTTTTGACCTTTTTTTACCTTTGATTTTTCTTTTCAAAAATTTTTTGTAGTCTTCATTTAACTGAGGATAAATTTAGCAAACCAATGGCTAGTTGGTCAAGTGGCACCAGTTCTGTAGTCTTGGGCTGCCCATGTTGAGATCCTTTCTAACCATCTTAATATATATTATGAAATGTGGGAAAATGCTAAAACTGCAACCAAGAAATCTTAGCTCGCTATTCTAGTTTGCTCTTTTGGTGAACTTTCTAGATTGTAAAAGATCTATTGTGTTATCCCTGAAAAAGAGGCCTACACATTAAAAATTGTGCCATGCCATAAGCAAATATTTATTTTGTTGAATCTTTAGCTATATTGAATTTTGATATGCTCAGTTTTGTTTCATTTGTGAGGAGCTCAATTCAATGTTTTGCAGAGGTTGCATGAAGAAAATGAGAAATTATTTGATAGATTAACAGAGAAAACATCTTTGGGTGGATCGCCCCAGGTAGGCAAATTCTATTTCATACAACACTAACTGTTCTCATTTGTCATGGAATATATATGTATTTGTATGTGTGTATTATGTCTTAACAAACTTAACTACATTGAATAACTTTCTATATATGTTAGAAGTTTATCCTTCCAACTGTTGAATCAAAAGTTCATAAGGTATATCGAGCTTATAAATTTCATAGAATTTAATTGGTACTTCATTTAACTACTTTACTTTAATGTATAAAATGATTTCCAAAAAATAAGTACATGTTAAATATTATATTAGATATATATGGATGTCCAATTTATTTATCTTAAGCTTAATATGCATGATCATCTTGATATTATGATAACATTCAAAGGTTGGATTAGTACAATTCACAAACTCAAAAATGTAATCGAACAATACTTACTCTTGGAGAAAAGAGATATCCACATTTTAATTTGCGAATATAATCAAATTATGTTATTTGATCAAAATAGTTTTCAACGTGCCTAATCCTTCTGTATTCTTTTGATGGATTGTGCATGCATTAAAAAGAAATGCAACATAGTACAAAATGTTTCATGTTTCTCTCTCGCACTAAAATAACATTTTGATTGCAATAAACTTTTTAAACTTACAAGTAAATCAAATTATGTTATTTTATCAAAATATATTCTGCTACGCCTAATCCAGTAATCCTTCTGTATTCTTTTGATGGATTATGCATGCATTAAAAAGAAATGCAACACAGCAGTACAAAATGTTTCATGTTTCGCTCTTGCACTAAAATAACATTTTGATTGCAATGAACTTTTTATTTTTAAACTGGCTTCTGTCTGCAGGGATCCCAACTAGAGAGATTCTTAAATTTTGTTTCATCATAGTCTGCCTTCTTTTCATCAATTAGGCAACCAGCAACACACTGTAGCATATACAGGGGATAGATAGCAGAACCAAAAGCGCTATGACCATTATTTGTATTGCATGCTTCTGTGCTGTCTATGTGGTGTTTCTGGCTTTATAAAAGATTTCCCTTTATTTACAGCTTTCAAGTCCTAGGGGATCAGTTAATGTTCAGCCTCAAAATATGGGGAGGTATAATTTTAATTTATTTCCTGCAAGTTTTGCAGTTGTATTTTGTTTTAAAGCATATGATTATTGGCTTTATTCTCATTGTTTTGAATATGGAATGACCCTAGTAACAATACAAGAGGTCGTTCTGTGGATGTTCTTCCTTCACCCTTGATGACAGATAAGAATGGTGGCACAGTTGCTCTAGTTAAATCTGGTTCTGAGAAAGTTAAGACTACCCCTGCTGGTGAATATCTTACTGCTGCCCTGAATGACTTTAATCCTGATCAATATGAAGGGCTTGCTGCCATTTCTGATGGTGCAAACAAGCTTCTGATGCTGGTATTCATCTTGTTGTGTTTAGTGTTCAGTTTGTTGAAAATAGTTGAATTGTAATATATGTGGAGATGTGTTGTATATTGTGTCTTTTCGGGGAGGAGTTCCTTTCAAAATCCTTATCATATGTCAACAATTGAAAAATTCAGTATTCTCTAACCTCTTCTGCTAGTAACTCACTGAAGGGTAGAAAGTGCTTAGGATGTGCTGAAGTTTTTGGCAGGTCCAGATTGTGAGTTCCATTTTTTGCTGCCAAAATCTGGGCCTTAGGAATCATGCTTTTAATCCTGTTTGAAAATTTATGGAAGTTTAATTCGTTATAGTGTTGTGATGGTGACTGTTCAATTTATTGTGATACCAAAGAGAAAGGGTAGAAAGTGCATCCGGTGGGACAATGAAATTCCTTCTGTAAGATAAAAATAAAATAAATCAGTGAGATAAAGTTTCTCAAAAATTCCATAAAGCTGTCCAATCTCTTTGCATATTAGTAATAGAAATGTAATAGAAATTCCCTGACAACAATCATGTGCAGAACATCAAGGATAAGCCATAAACACAATTCTATCCCATAACAAATGTAAGAGCACAGAGACACCCTTGAAAGAATCTGCTCTGCTGTTGGTTGCTCTGCATCCAGATGAAGTGTCTAGACCAAATTGAGTACCAGCAGCATGATAATATCCATTACAGGCTAGAATTTTATGATCATTTTTCCTAATGGTTGCAGGTTCTGGCTGCTGTCATCAAAGCTGGTGCCTCCAGAGAACATGAGATACTTGCTGAAATTAGGGATGCCGTTTTCTCTTTTATTCGGAAAATGGAGCCAAAGCGAGTAATGGATACCATGCTTGTTTCCCGTGTTAGAATCCTGTATATAAGGTCTTTGCTTGCTAGATCTCCAGAGTTGCAATCCATTAAGGTAATAAGATTTTTGTTGTGTATGGTGGTGTTCTATCCAATTGAATCTGGCGGGGGATACCTTTGATTAATTTGGTTAATCTTGCATATTGGATTGGAAGGTCTTGCCAGTTGAGTGCTTTCTTGAAAAGGCTAATACTGGGCGCAGTAGAAGTTCCAGCAGAGGGAGTAGTCCTGGAAGATCTCCTGTGCAATATATTGATGAGCAGATCCAAGGATTTAAAGTGAATCTAAAGCCCGAAAAGAAGTCCAAATTTTCATCTGTTGTGTTGAAGATACGTGGGATTGATGAGGTAATGCCTAGTATGCTCTGATCTCATCTTTGATGCTGAGTAGGAAGATGTAGTTTCTCATGTGACTTTCTTTCTAACTTTGAGCTTCATTAAAAAAATAAAATAAAATAAACTACTCTTTGTCCCTGTCTTGTATTATCACCTTTGTAAATAGCCCTTATTAAACTTAAAAAGTTTCCGAGAGGACACATTCATTCTTTTAATTTGATTTTGAGTCTTCTTTTCTGTTACAAATACTGGCTAAAATCTGCTCCTTCTTTGAACTTAAGTTACAGATAGATTTTATTTGTTTATTTTTATTGTTGTTATTTACATTGTTGTTCTTATAATTTGAAATAAACTGCATAGGACACCTGGAGACAGCAGGTAACTGGTGGAAAGCTTAGGGAAATTACTGAGGAAGCCAAAAGTTTTTCAATTGGAAACAAGGCTCTTGCTGCACTCTTTGTACATACTCCAGCAGGTGAGCTGCAGCGTCAAATTAGATCCTGGCTTGCAGAGAACTTTGATTTTCTATCTCTTACTGGAAATGATGCACCGGGGGGATCAACTGGTCAGTTGGAGCTTATTTCAACTGCAATTATGGATGGTTGGATGGCTGGACTTGGTGCTGCTCTGCCTCCCAGCACTGATGCGCTTGGCCAACTTTTATTTGAATATTCAAAGCGTGTCTATACTTCGCAACTGCAGCACTTGAAGGTATGCCTCATCTTAAATTGGTCTAGAAAATGAATACAGTAACCTTGATGTTCTTGACTATTGGAAGAAGCGTTGCTTACATTTGGACTCTGTTTTGAGAGATGGTGAACTCACAAGTATACGTTCATCTAATTTGGTACAATAGTAAGCATGCTAGACTTAGTATACTTGCATTGGTGTCAATGGGATGATGTGGTTTTTTATCTTCGTTTTGGTATATTTAACAAATGGCCAAAGGAGTGTCTTTGGTGGATGAAAAAAGAGGTTGGCAAGTTGCATGCTTTACTTGGACGAAGTGCTTTCTTTTAGCCTTTAGGCTGGTCTTTTGTTTTATGTTACTGTTAGGAGTGTATCTTATACCACGTTTTTGTTTTCTTTTCTCCCTTTTCTAATAATTTTTTTCTCTGATCTGATAAAAACATTCTAGACTAAGTCTGCTACAGCTTGACTATATAAAGGTTATTTGGTGTTAGATGTATTTATTTACAATATATTTTGTTTACCTGCTGTACTTTTTTCTTTTTTTCATTAAAAGTTCTTCAGAAGGCATGCCGGTCAGATGCGATGCAAATGATTTGTATATAC
Organism: Pterocarpus macrocarpus; assembly: GCA_031439585.1. Classification (NCBI taxonomy): domain Eukaryota; kingdom Viridiplantae; phylum Streptophyta; class Magnoliopsida; order Fabales; family Fabaceae; genus Pterocarpus; species Pterocarpus macrocarpus. The sequence goes on along the minus strand of CM062520.1, from coordinate 62,196,443 downwards.
ACTATTAGTTCCCAAAAAGATTTGACTTGTTTGCTTCAGATTCTATTTTCTTATTCTAGTCATCATGTATATTTTTTTGTACAAGTTGTTCCATTTTAATTAACTTCTCAGAAACAGGAAATCCTAATAATATTCCTGGTATAGCTTTATTTATATGGAATTCGTAGTTGTTTATTATAATTTCTGTTCACAGTAGAATTTCAACACATCTACCCAAAAAAAAAAAAAAAAAAAAAAAAACTGGGAGACTCTTTGAGAACACAAGATGCTCAGGAAGGCTCTGGCTTGTTCAGGCGGTGAAGGAGTATTAATGTTGTCATTCTCATTTTAATTTTCTTTTGTTTGAGGGATGGCAAAACTGCCTTGACCACCATCTGACTGCATGATTATTGATTTGAGGGATACTAATTCCAGCTTCCACTACCATCTGAGCTGCATGCATACCTTGCAATACCATCCATGGCTAGTTAATTTATGTGATATGCTTAATTGGATTGAGTGGGGTTGATGCATTTTGAGATATAAAGCCATTCATTACCCAATAGCTTAAGCTTTCGGGAGAAATGGTTCATGACATGGTGTTAGAGCCTCTATGATCAAGTGGTCTAGAGTTTGATCCTTGTTTGCCCCCATTTCTAAATAAAAGTTAAATTTTAGCACAAGGTAGGGTGGACTTGTGCATTGTTCCTGCTTAAAGCCCAAAAATGCTCTTGCGTGAGGGTCATGTTGAGGTATAAAGCCATTCACATTCCTTTACCCAACAGTTTAAACTTTTGGGAGAGATGATCATGAGAATGCATATCCTAAACCCACAAAATGAGTTAAACGTCCTGTCTGACTAATTTTCCTTGTATGTTTTCTTCTGATTTTATTATTTTATACTTTAGATAATGTGCTGATTCTATGTTTTATGACATTTGGCTATCAGGATATTGCTGGTACCTTGGCAACCGAAGAGGCTGACAATGCAGCACAGGTGGCCAAGTTGCGTTCAGCTCTAGAATCTGTTGATCTCAAAAGAAGAAAGGTACTTCGTTTTATTTAATTGTTATATCTCATGCATACATGCAATTTTGTAAACTTACATTTGCATACTCCCTTTATGAATTGCAGGAACGTTGCACTAGGTTACTAGATAAAGCTTGCCCGAGAAATTTTAATATAACTAATGACTGTAGTGCTGTATTTTGTTTTAAAATATTTTCACTTTGATACTTGTAAATTGCTCTGATAAGAGGAAGTGGAAGTCCCATACAAAATTACTAATTTAGTAGTTTTATTGGTTGTGCTTTTGTTCACACAGTCTTATTCAGGGCTTCCAGCGGCCCATACTTATGTGGTCAGGGGGAAGATATAAATGCAACGTGTACCACTTTTCGATACCCGCACATAGACAACACCAGTTAGTTATGACCATGGAACTTTAGGAGGTTCTTGGGAAGTTAGCAGCCCTGGGCTTCAATTTCGTAAAATTGATTACTGCTCTTCTTACTGAACAGCAAAATAGGCAATTAAAGGAGGGGGGAAAGTTCCAGTGACATTAACTTCCTTTCTTAAATGATATTCTGTTAACTGTCACACTTGTACTATAGTAAATTTTGCAATGTTAGTGGTAGATTAAGTTTAAATAGAAATTAAAGAAGGATCCTAATGCATTATTTTATTAAATATATGTTTACTTATCAGTGCTAACACTGATTTCTTATTAAATTTAGATCTTGCAACAAATGAGAAGTGATGTAGCTTTATTGACATTGGAAAATGGTGGTTCAGCCATGCAAAGTCCTTCAACTGCAGCTGAAGATGCACGATTGGCATCTCTCATTTCACTTGATAGCATATTGGAGCAAATCAAGGTTCTTGTTTCTTCTTCAAATCTGTTTTGGTAACTTGAGCAGAAAATAATCAATAATTTATGGTATAATTTGTACAGGATATAAGAAGACTTTCTAATGTTAACACCATCGGGAAAAGTAAGAAAAGAACAGTGCTTGTTTCTCTTGATGAACTAACAGAACAGATGCCTTCGCTTCTTGAAATTGATCATCCATGTGCTCAGAGGCACGTTGCAGAGGCTCGCCGCATGGTTGAGGTATGCAAAGTTTTGCTTGTCCACCTTTTGCCTTGTTTTTTAGAGTCTTCGCTATTGCTTTTTAAAGGTAAAATTCCACTTTACTCCCCTTAACTATAGGTTATGTATACTTTGGTCCTTGAATTAAAAAAAATGTGCAATGTAATTTCCCAAGCTTTCTTAAATATACACTTTAGTCATTCTGTTAAGTTTCGGTCTATTGTTCAAGAAAGTTTAGCAGATAGAGTTGCACTTATTTTTTAATTTTAGTGACTAAAGTGCATATGATCAAAAGTTTAGGAGGGTAAAGTACACTCATTTTCCGTTAACAATGGGCGAAAACTTATAAGAAGAAGTAAAGTAAACATTTAGAAAAGTTTGGGGATCACATTGCACTATTTTTAGTTCAGCGATTAAAGTGCACATGACCTATAATTGAAGAGGATAAAGTGAAATTTTCTCTTTTTTAAATGACCGACAACACTGAAATAGAACAAAATTGTTTGCTCAGCTGATTGGGTTTATAGCCGAGTTGAATGCTAAGGAATGAACAGATAGAAAATAATTTGAAATCATTTTGTCTCCTTGCATTTGTATGAAATTTAGATTTAGATGTTTCTTTGTCTGGTATCAAGTGGGTCTGGCCTGCCTTCTTTTTTTTTTTTTTTTTTTGAGTTTTTAGATTCTTAAGCCCTCTCTTCATGTATGATGCAGTCAATTCCTGAAGAAGATGACAGCATTCAAGGCAAGCCATCAACAGATCTGGGCTCTGCAACTGATGTGGCACAGTGGAATGTCCTCCAATTTAATACAGGCAATACCTTACCATTTATTATCAAATGTGGAGCAAACTCAAATTCAGAACTAATCATCAAAGCTGATGCTCGAGTTCAGGAACCTAAAGGAGGTGAGATTGTGAGGGTTACACCTAGACCTTCCATTTTGGAAAATATGAGCTTGGAGCAAATGAAACAAGTTTTTGCGGAACTACCTGAGGCTCTAAGCTTGCTTGCTCTGGCAAGGACTGCAGATGGGACTCGAGCACGGTATTCTAGATTATATAGGACCTTAGCTATGAAGGTTCCATCCCTTAGGGATCTGGTCACTGAGCTTGAAAAAGGAGGTGCACTGAAAGATGTGAGAACATAACCTCATTATGTTGGAAACTAACCTGCCTCGAGTCAATTCTGTTAATGGCTTCAGCTTTTGGTGCGTTGGTTGAGCGTGGTTGCACGTTCGGGGTAACCTCAATGTACGATAGTTGTTGTGCATGTAAGTTGTGTTTAGTGTTTATTTTTCTATTTGTAATTTCAAAACTATGGTTTGAGCAAATGTTATAAAAGAGATATATTGCTCAACCCGTGGATTGGAGATTTACACACATGCAGTTTTGCCCACGAGTGTAATCAATCCAAATAGCTCGAGTCCACTTGATTTATGCTTGGTTACGTTCATTTGATATTTTAAATAAAACTAATTGAGAGGCGAGACCAAAAATTCAACTACTAACAGCTCATAATCAAACCCCTCATCGAATTTCACTTACCAAATTAGCAACTAAATTTGCCCGGAAAAATGATGGCTCGGTTCAACTTAAGGTTGACTGTTGACCAACTTCCATGTGTAGTTTACAAGAGCGGTCAAAGCCCAATGGAAACAAAAAAAAAAAAGGGGAAATTACAAGGAGGGATTATCTACGTGGGGCATAACAGCCCTCGAAAGATTGCGTGAAAAGACATTACCTCGTGTTGATGGGAGCATTTGTCCGCACCTTATTGTCAAAAGTTCAGTTGAAGGTTGTAACTTGCAACCCAATCAATGTCCCTATTGCTTTCTCCGTTGGTGTGCATTAATTGTATTACTCAGTCCTTATTTACTAAGGTGTGAATTCTTGTGATCAAACTACTATAATCAAAGTTCCCCATAGTCAGCAGTCCTAGGGTTTTCCTTAGCAACCCATCTGTATTGAGCGTAACCCAGTCTTTGGGAGGAAAAGCCAGCCTATGAAAATGGTTTCTCTGGTGGTGATAGAGGATCCGTGTGGCTTGGTTCAAGATCCAGTGGTGCGCCATTCTCGGTCACCTTAATACAACTCCTGATTCCTCTAGTTTCAAATTTTCCTGCAAGTGATAAAGAAAATATTGATCCACTTCCAGTTTCCATTGTGACCCCAATTTACAGGCTACAAAAGAGACTATTCCATTGGCTTTCAGTAGTTTAACCCAAATCCGAGAGGCCCGGATAGTCCCTAAGAGCATGAAGGGTATTTTCTCAGTTACCATCACAATGGCTGTAACTAGGGACATTTCCATGCCAAAGATTTGTCCTTTCTGAAGTAAGGATCCGATCATGAGTCACTAGCAATAGGAAATTTTTCATACGTTGGGCCCTTTCTACGCCGAAATCTTACTCCACAACTCGTCCTTATTATTAGTGATGTCAGCTAAGACTTCCAAGCACACCCACCAGGAGCATCCAAGGGTTTAGGAAGGGGGACAGTGCTTATCACTTCAAGAATTTCTGAAAGGAGGTAGCCTTGGAATTAGGTTAATTAAAATTCTCCATTCCCTGTAGTGAAGCCTATGACCTTCAGTTGCTCCTATGATATATTAATAGCTCTCTAGACACATGGCTCAAAGGCCCAATCCCATCCAACCACTACCAGCCAACCTTCCAAAAGGACATTGATACTTCATTCCCCACATTTCTCCGAATATTCAAAGCATGCTCAGGTTGCTTCACAATGGTAACCCTCCATATGGGGGGAATCCCCTCCCCTGCAGATTGGATTGTCAATACGGGCCTTGCCTTAGTTGTACTTTCCCAATGAGAACTTGGGCTCAAAGATTGTGAGGCATGCCAAGGGTCTCCTAGCCAATTGTCCAATGAAAAGCAACATTTATTCATGTCCCCCATTGATGACCTTGTTTTCTTAGGATTTTTGCAGCTAATGCATTTCTTCATGAAGTATCAACTCTTTCATATTTTTCCCAACTTCAAGCTCGAGTTTATCTAAATTACTCACTATGAACATATTGAGGTTGAATACCCCTAATCCGATTCACTGGACCTTCTTTTTGTGAAATGTGTTGGCAAATACTTCATGGTTCCACACTTTCAACTTGACAGTGAACTTTGTGGTAGCTCCAAAGGTTGAGTTATCGCAGTTATCAACCATCAAAAGGCTTGAAACTTGGGTGGTGGAGCCACATAACCTCGAACTTGAAAGGTTGGTTACCTCTATTGACTTTCTTGTTGATCTACATGAAAAGGGGATGATGGTCAAAGTGAAGGTGATGGAAGACATTCACCAGTTCCTCAAGGAAGGTTGTTCTCCATTCCACATTGTACAATATTTGTTTTCATTTTCAATGTTTCTTGTAAAAAATACTGAAAGCAGTAAACAAAATGAAAACAACGTAGAATAGTAAAAACAAGATATTTTTTATTGAACCAAACAAGTCCTAAAGTATTGTTCGGGAGATCGAAAAACTTAAAAACAATGGAAGGGAATGGCTAATAATGGAATGAGAAGGAGAGGCAAAGAATTGAATGAACAAACATATGCCACCCTCTTATTTGGTTGTGTAATGAAGAAAGGAAAGGGCTTCTACAAAATATCATTTCATTATCTTTTTGACCTCCTAATTTGGAGGGACAAAAAAAGGGTGTTTTGAGTGATAAGGGAGGGACACCTTGACCCTCCTCAACCATTTCATTTCCTTATCTAAACTTGCTTCCAAACATGCTTTACTTAACTTTAACCATTGTATTTCTTACCACTCCCTCACTTGCCAGCCTCCCAAATATAGCCTAAAAGAGTGTTTGTTTCCAGGTTTAAAATTACTAATATAGCCTAAGGGGGCATTTGTTTCTAGGAATGTTATTAATGGGTATTCTAACAAAATTTGTTTGTTTAGCATTAAAATTTTTTGCGATTATCTGTTGAAATTCCTAAGAATGAATTAACAACGTATTTGAATTATAATACATATTTTTGGACATATATATATTCATATAATAATTCTCAAAATACCCCTAAAATAGTTAATTATATTATTTATTATTAATAATTGAGGGATGTTTTAGTATTTTGGTTTAATAATTTTCATTCTCACATTAGGGAATGAAGGGAATGTTTCATTCCCAATTCTTATGATGGGAATAAAAACCTATTAAAGGGGAATATAACTTTCCTGTAAATGATTAGCACCTAGAAATATATTTGAAAAACTTGAAATAAAAATGGGAATATATCATTTTCAAATAATTATTCTAAGAAATAATTTCACATACCTTGAAACTAAAAGTGTTTAAATTCAATCAAAACCAATCAAAATCATTAAATCAATGCAATCCAAACTGAAAATTGATCAAGATCGTAAAAGTTTGGATTGAATTGGCTCTTGGTTTTAACAAACAGCTTGAATTAGATCATATTTCATATTTAATTTTTAAAATTGATCCAATCTAAGATAAAACGAATAATATTATATAATATAATTTTTTATTATTAAGTTTATATATTTACTTATAATAATTTTAATTTATCTCATAATTTTTTATATACATTACATTAGTCATTTTTACCTCTTATTTTTATTTATTTATTATAGAGATTAATTTGTATGTACTGATAGCATAAAGTTTGATAGTATAAAAGAACTTTATACTATCAATCAATAAAAATATAAGAAAGTGCCAAATTATGGTGGGTCCTTCATCATAGTGGATGGTTACCCAATATGATTTGACACTTGCATTTTTATTGGTTGATAGTGTAAAATTATTTTACATTATCAATATATATAAATGAGACTCTGTTATATTAATTCAAATTATTTTTATTTATAATATTTTATATTTAAATTTTCTTTTATCAAACATCAATTAAATGGATCCCATTTAAATTACTATATATTTTATTGGTGTGATGACTCGTGCAATGCACGCGAGAAAGAAAAAAGGTATGAATAAAATGTTATAATTTAAATGATAATTTATGTAATGATAACAATAATAAAATGTCATTGTATTGTATTCTAAAATGAATAAAACTGTCAGCATTTACACAATGCTCAAAATAACTTGTGTTACAATTGATGGTCTATGTATACTATATCTTTGATGTCACAGTCTGAGATTGACAACATGCCTGTAATAAAAAAAAACAGTTGATGAAAAAATTTTACAATAAGAGTAGTTGATGATAAGAACACTTATAAATGAAAATTATAAACATATAAATAGGTGATTAACCTGGATTTTAAATTTTTTCAAACACTTCTTGCTAAACTACATTTTTTGTTATGTTTGATGGATTTTCATTTTCATCCAAAATCAATATCTTTAAACCACTCTTTGACGTCACTCTTGACACAGCAATGTACAATTGTCCATGTCTAAAAACTAGCTTTGGCAAAAACAATCCAACATAGGAGAGTGATTGGCCTTGATTCTTATTAATTGTCATAGTAAAGCAAAGAGTAATTGGGAATTGTCTCCTTTGAAATTTTAGAGGAATTCCTGGATCGGATGGAATTAAATTCATTTGAGGGATGTAAACTTTTTGTCCAATATAATTCCTTGTCACAACAACTGCACCAATAACATTATATCTCAATTCTTGAACGATTAGTCTTGTTCCATTACACAATCCTAAATATTGATCTATATTTCTAAGAAGCATAATTGGAACTCTTTTCTTCAATACTAATCTATGATTTGGAATTCTAGAACACTTGATCTCATCCAAGAATTCAACCATTATCCAATCTGGTTTAATACCTACGTCCTCATCTGCTTTGCAATAAGAGTCAAAGCTCAAATATTCTTTCTCTTCACCTGGAATTTGAGAAAGCATATAGTCATCGACCATTTCAACAACTTCAAGAGTTGGTGCAAGTAAAGCCTTATCCTCAAAATATTTGTAGTCACTCATGCTTTGGAATAAATTTGGACAGGTAAAGTCGACAATACTTTGAAGAGGTGAGCTTATATCCATTATTAGAAGTTCACTTGGGATTTCAACTTCAGCTACACCATCACTGTCAATACCTACTTTACCATCTTGAATCTTAATTATCCAATCAGCAAATTGTTTCAAGTTCTGATCATGTGTCGACGAATCCATTGATTGCAATCTCATATTCTTTTTTACTGTAAGAACCTTGCAATAATTCCATAAAGTTGATGAGTTGATAGTTGCAAAAACAATATCTTGTCTTAAAGCTCTTGGAATAACATGTAGTATATGACGAAAATCTCCTCCTAGAACAACAATTTTTCCTCCAAATACATTATTTGCTAAATCTGGTGTAGAAAACCTCATTATATCTCTTAATGTCCTATCCAAAGCCTCAAAAGCAAATTTATTAACCATACGTGCTTCATCCCATATGATCACACTTGCTTGTTGTAGAAGCTCTACTTTACAACTTTCCTGCTTGATATTGCATGTTGATAGCTTAGTTAAATTAAGAGGAATTGAACATCTAGAATGGGCTGTCTACCTCCAGGTAAGAGAAGAAAAGCTATACCACTTGATGCAACATTTAAAATGATTTTACCTTGAGATCGAATTGTTGCAGACAAAGTCTTCCATATGAAAGTTTTCCCAGTTCCACCATATCCGAAGACAAAATAGAAGCCTCCGTTGTTACTTTGAACTGCATCCATTATCTCATTGAACACTATCCTTTGGTCTTCATTTATAGAAGATAGGTACCTTTTGAGATCAGCTGCCATTTCCTGTTTGTCATAGTTTAATTCATCCACCAAAAAATTATTTCGAAATGCATTGATTGGACTATCATCAGGAAACGACATGGAATTAAATTCTTTCAATGACCTTCCATTTGTTTGAAGGAGCTTCTCTATTTCTATCAAACACAAGTTCTTCAAATTGAGAGCTGGAATTATGAGACCTATTTACAATAAAATAATCATAAATAATAACTTTATATTATGGAATGCATATATAGTCAAAATTTGTAATTTCAAAATTGGTAAAGGTGTTATTACCTGGGTATGACATTGACCAGATGACAGAAACACCTTTTACAATAATACATGCCCGAATATGGGGTAACAACCTTGTTACACTTGCAAGCTGGGTACCACCATTCAGTGCTATTGTCGATAGCATCAACAATAGCAAACACATTGCAAAAACCATCCTTAAATAAAAATAGAAATAAAATTCAGTAAAATAAAAAATTTAAATTATAAGACAAATAAATTATTTTTAGGAATAAAACTTTCTGAAAGTAGTACTTCTTTGCAATCATTGAGTTCTTCTATCATTTTTCCCGGTGTAGAAATTAAAAAGTCCTCCTCAAATGATTAGGAGGGACTATCAGACAATTTGAAAATTGATTGTGAGCATTCAAGGGTGGTAGGAGGCAAGTTGCATATAAAAATACATTATATTATTAATAACTACTGAGATGATAATAGTAATAATAATAATACAAATAAAAAAAATTCAAAGTAATTTATTAAGGAAAAAAAATCATAAAAGATTACCTATTTCTAAACTTAGGTGATAATAATACATATCCAGAAAAAAATTGAAAGTAATTTATTAAGGAAAAAATTCATAAAAAATTACTTGTTTCTAAACTTAATGACTTCGGGGATATTAGGATTAATCAAAAGACGCATGCCAAACATAACATTCTGGACAACATTTTTATCTGTTCAAAAACAAAAAAAGAATATACACATTCAAAATAATTAACTAATTATTTAATTACAAATTATAAATCTAAAATTACCCTTAAGCCATTTAATTTTGCTAAATTGAAGAACAACAATTTGCTGTTGAACCTCACTATTTGTTATGAAGCTATTGATCTCATCCACAAAATTGCCAAATAGTGCAATTTTCGAGCTTCAAACTGAAATGGAAAAAGAAATATCATAACATGCAATAACTAAACAAATTTTAGGTAATTAAGAATTATAACTATTTCAAAGCCAACCTGTCTGCTTTAAGGTGAATGACAATCATTCTTGTTTTTTTGCTATCTTTTTCATACTCTTTTTTAGTCCCCACAGCAGTCAAAACACCCATGGCATTTGCAACACAAATGAAAGCATTTAAAACTTTCGATAAAATTGCCTAACTCAATTACATTAACAGAAAAAAAACATTTAAGAGAGGATAAATATACCAACTAAATAAAGGAAATCTCTATCTGCTTGAAGAATCTCATCAAACAAAAGCAACTTTAGCCCATAAATTGGAATAGATTATGTTTCAGATGGCCTGATAGTGGTTCTAAGTTGAAAGTTAAGTCGAAATTCATGCCTAGTGATACGGAAAGTTCCTATATTTCCGTCCACACCAAAATAAGCCATTATGTAAACTTGCCCCCCTGAATCAGTGGTTTGAATTTATGGACTAAAGTCTTCCTAACCGTTGCATGCGTGATACAGCCATAAAAAGAATAATTAAAAAAATAAGATTTTGAAATAAGATATAAATAAATAAAACATTTGCAATAGGATTATAGGATAGAAAAACTTACAAATTTATTCATGACAACCATTTCAAGGCTGTTAATGGAATTTGGATTATTAAAACTTGGCAGAGACTAAAGTCTTACCACACGAACCTTGATCCTCTAGCACTCCTTCACAGAAGTAATTATTTCAAGAGGGTCACAACGATTTGCCATTGAGATTATGTTCAGAAGCAATGAAAAGATGCAAGAGGAACAACTCAAAAGTATAAGTTTCAAAATAAGGGCTCAACAAAACAGAAAGGGAACCTATATATAGAGGAGTAATGGAATTAGAAGAGTTAAGATCTCTCACCAATGTACAAGCTTTTGTTGAAGGAATGAAATACTAACCGATGAGATTCCAAATAAATTGCCAAATCCCACAAACCGTTCATTAATCTCGCACTCATCATTCAATGATTCAAAGGCAATAGTGGCAATAGCAAGAGAGGCATTGTGGTCTGCGTTTTGGCTTTGTAACTTGCAAAAAATTGAAAACTCACATTGTGTTCTACGTCTTTGAATCGTGAACATTTTATCTCACCTTGTTTGACTTTTCACACATCTTGTGAAGTGGATAGGCACATTGGAAACTGACGGTAACCATTTAATGGTCACAACAGATTAAAAATCTAAAAACATGACAACCAATAAGGTTTCTTAAGTCAATCAAAGTTGCAAAACACATCATACAAATAGACACACCGTCATATTAGCCTGGCCCTTCTAAGGAGTATGACTAAAAATTGCTTCCATCGCGTACTTAAGTGTTGCAATGGTTGCCATATTATCAAGTAGGAAGTCATAAAAAATAACAAATATTATTCTCCTTTAGATAAGAGCATAGTGAAAATAAAAACCATTACAATAGTATCAATAGATTTTTTAATCATTATTCTCATTTTTTATAAATTTTTTGGTGGTGCCACCTATATGCTTTCCCTACTATAATATTCACGTTTTGTAATTCAAAGGTGCAATATCAAATTAAAATTTGTATCTTGAAACCAAATAGTGACCTCACCTTTAATTAATCAGTGTGATTTGAAGAATGCTTCTAACATGTTCCAAGAATTAGCATTCCAGTGGTTTGCACATAGTTCAAACGTTAAGATAGTACACCAACATAGAGAGGCATTGTGGTCTGTATTTTGGCTTTGTAACTTACAAAAAATTAAAAACTCACATTGTGATTCGAAGAATGCTTCCAACATGCTCCAAGAATTAGCATTCCAGTGGCTTGCACATAGTTCAAATGCTAAGATAGTACACCAACATTGAGAGGCATTGTGGTCTGCGTTTTGACTTTGTAACTCACAAAAAATTAAAACTCACATTGTGCTCTACGTGTTTGAATGATGAACATTTTATCTCACCTTGTTTGTCTTTTCAAACATCTTGTGAAGTGGATAGGAATATTGGAAACTGACGGTTTACACTAAAAATATTTTGAAAATTGACAGTTTACAAAGAGCCTTCATATTCTATCGGAATCTGATGGCTTAGAAAAATTTTTAAAACTATAATAGATGATTAATTATTTCCTAAATTATTTCCTAATTTATGGTTCTCAAATATTATATTATAATAATAATGGATTGTTTGAGTGGAGTAAATTTTGAAGTCAGCCCCGCAAACACCCTACTGGAAACAAACGCCCGTAAGGCTAAGGGTGTGGTAAAATTATGATGGAAGAAATCGAGTAACACATTTGCCCCCACATCAGCAAATATTTTCATTTCCCACCCACCTCCCAGGCTTTGCTTTCCCTTCCGGTTTTGTCTCGTCCTCGAGCATAACAACTAACAAAGACACACACACACGCACACACCCCACAAAAAAAAAAAAGAAAAAGAAAAAGAAAATGTCTTGTCCAATCTCATGCACAAAGCTATCACTGGTAACCATAGGAGCGGTAATCTTGCAGTTCATCGGTCTCTCAATCTTCGTCTTCGGCTTCTTCCCCGTCAAACCAGCTCTCTCCGGCCACAGGTACTGCCATTTCGTTTTCCACTTTCTCAGATCTCAGAAGCTTTTTCCCCAAAAACTGAATTTTCATTATTCCGTTGTTAGTGGTTTGGAAAGTTTCCGACGGCCAACCTGCGACGCCGATGGCGCTGCGAATCGGAGCGAGGAGGTATCTCTGTCTCCCGATCGGCTTCGATTGTTGTATCAGGTACTTGAATTTGATTTGTTCGGTTTTCGCGGTGATTAGGAATTTATAACATGATGCAACTAACTAAGAATTGGTTGTTTGGTGGTTTATTTAATTGATGACTGAAGTTTCAGATAATTACTGTGATGCCAGGCATCTACATTGTCTGTGCTTGCTGCAAATGTGTTTGTGTAAAGCGTTGGTTTGTTTACTCAAAGGATGATTGAATTAATCCAGTTGCTGTTCTTGCTTCTATTTTTGTTTTTTACTGAGAAATTTAGAAAATGTTCTTTGTGTAGGAAGTATCTGAGATCCCTCCTTCATATGATCGACTCATCTTAATGGTATGTACAATGAATGGCCACAGTCTCCCATATTTTCTGAGGTCTATGATTTGTACATTTATATATTATGGTTGTTCATGGTATGAGGCATCAGTAAATATGTTAATTTTCCACATACAATCATTTCACGGTAGGTCATTGATGGTCTTCCAGCAGAATTTGTGCTTGGCAAGAAGGGTAAGCCTCCAAGAAAGGCTTTTATGGAAGCCATGCCATATACGCAATCATTGTTGGCAAATGGTACGGCTGTTGGATATCACGCCATAGCTGCAGCTCCAACAGTTACCATGCCTCGTTTGAAGGTTAGTGCCCTTTCATGTTTCAAAGGTGGCATTACAAAAGGACAGCATCAAATCTAAGGGTTTCCTTTCCATTTTCCAACCTCTTATTTTATCTTTTTCGTTTGTCATTCTAGGCCATGGTTTCTGGAGCAATTGGGGGTTTCCTGGATGTGGCTTTGAACTTTAATACCCAGGCTTATTTAGATGACAATCTTCTTGGTTAGTTGTAGCAACCATGTTTAAAAATTGACCATATCATTGACTTTTCTGTGAACTAGTATTGACATCATTGTCACTTGCTTATTGCAGCACAGTTCTTTAAGATTGGATGGAAAATGGTTATGCATGGTGATGATACATGGCTAAAGTTATTTCCTGGTTTATTTGCAAGGCATGATGGAGTTAGCAGTTTTTTTGTAAGTTTTCAATTACATGTTAGTATAAAGGCATGATCTTATGCCCCAAAATAGGCCAGCGATCATGTTCGTCAGTAAACACTTAGGTTTTACTTAAAAAAGAGTTCTATTTACCTCTTGACTCCATTGGCATATCTCATTAATAAATTCTTACTTCTAGGGGACATGGCAGTTTGTTTCTTTACAGAGCATGTTCTTTCAGTGGCCATAAGTTTATATATGGAAGTATTGTTGCTCCATTATTTTACATGGTTTTTATCAAGCTTCTCATTACCACAGGTTAAAGATACTGTGCAAGTAGATCAAAATGTGTCTCGGCATCTTGGTGAAGAGCTCAGTAGAGATGACTGGAATTTTCTGGTCAGTAACTGTAACCACTTCTTAATTTGATCTCTACCTAATGTTTTTTGAGTTTTCATTTGTGATATTTTTCACTTTGCAATTGGAAGGCTAATGCCAATTGGAATTTTCTAGCTAGTTGTAACTAGTGCCAATTGCCAAATGTTATAGTTGAAGTTAGATGGACTTGAGCTTAGGCATATTCCAATTAGTACTACTTTTTATCAACAATAAGCTGATTCGATTCTACTTTATATACCAAACAAGCAGTTGTGCCCTTTTTCAGTTATGAGAGTTGGTTTGGTTCTACTTATATGATTGCACCACATAGGAAAAATGTATTTGTTTTAGTTCTACCTTATAATATTTACTTCATACTCTGTATCCAGTTTGCTGGTTGCTATATACTTCATTTTGATCTATCTTATCAACAGATTTCTTTCAATTTGTGATTTTTAAAGGCAGATATTAGATATTGAAATAATAAATTGTTGGTTTTCAGTGAAAGTTTAAGATTCATTTTGTGGTATAAGGATTCTTCAAAATTGCATATTAAATATATTCAATATTTATGTAGTGTGTCTCATGTCCATGCAAATGTCAAATGTGGAATATATATTTTTTTTTAAACTCTTTTTTTTTTTAAGTTGTTCTAAATTGCATGATGCTTTTCAATGAAAGTTTAATTTCATTTATAAGCATTTTACTGAGTTTGTTTTAGATTCTTCATTATCTAGGCTTGGATCATGTTGGACATATTGGTGGGCGCAACAGGTATCTTCATTGATTCATTATCTCTATGCTCTCTTAATATAACCTCATTTTGTTCTCTAAGCGTCACTTGGACATTTACTGTTTCAGTGTGTTAATGGTTTCAAAACTTTCTGAAATGGATGAAGTGGTGAAGATGATTCATATGAATACCTTGCAAAATCTAGAAAATGATCAAGGACGGACACTTCTGGTTTGTGACTATTTTGCTGCTGCATTTTTAATTGTGGATTCGAAAATTCACATGACTTGCGTACACCTTACTCTGTTGTTGTCGCCGATTGTTGACATTAGTATCAACACAAGGCTTACCCTATTGGATTTTATCTATTTAACATCTTAATGCACACAACACTTCTTGTAAGCCTGCACACATGTTTTTACTGAAAAACACATGATTGGGTTCCGCTAAGAGCTTGCTTTTAAGTTAATGACAAATGGCCCTTGTTTTTGTCTGAAATTGTCAATTCTATGGTGATTTCAGGAAGACATATTTGAAGTTACCATTGTATTTGTACATTCAGTTATCTATTGAATCTGGAATATTTTGGTTCACATATTCTTTTGGATTACAGAATTTACATGTATTAATCATTGTGTTCACGCATTGATTGTATACTCTCATGGATTTCCAAGTCTCTACCTTTATATTATGTACATATTGACAGTTACAATATTTATAATTTGTGGTCTTAAACCTTTGGTGTTATTTAGTTTTAAGTGTGATTGATGTTTGCTACTTTTCTTTCTATATCTATTTTCAATTAATTATTAATTGTTATTATAAAGATCAAGTCCATTCAAAAATCAAAAGTTTAGTTAATCTCTGCTGCAAATTGTTATACAGGTTGTAGTCAGTGACCATGGAATGACTGAGACTGGTAATCATGGTGGTTCCTCATATGAGGAAGCGGACTCTCTAGCTCTATTTATTGGCCTGAAAAACCATGCCTCTGACCATGCATTATCCAATCATGATACAATTTTTCAGGTAATGAAATTATACTTCATGCTTGTAGGCTGTAGCACACAACGACTAACCGAAATTGATAGTTTTCTTCTCTTCTTTTGAACTTGAATGTTCTGCTGAAACTGTTCCGAAGCCATGAGAGAATCTCTTCTTCTACAAGCCAACTTCTTTTCTTATGCATTCTTATGTGGCGGGCCTTTTATGCTTACATGAAATTGTCACCCTCCCCATTAAAAGTTAACACTTCATTTGTTATCTAACTATTCTCCTTGTTTGCTTGTTTATCATTTTTTAACCTAACTCAAAATTCAACCACTGAATCACTGACAATATCCTGAATTTACCATTTAACTAAAGATCCTGGGTAGTAGGTGGTTAAATGTGTATGAAATTTACTTTGTATTATGGTGCTCCAGGTTGATATTGCACCAACATTAGCTTTACTTTTTGGTGTGCCAATTCCCAAAAACAATATTGGTGTTTTGATCTCTCGGATGGTGGACTCTCTGACAGGTTACTTCACTTTATCTGTCTATACTTGTCTATTTATCCCACACACCGATTAGAAGATGATATGGAAATTTTTGCCATCTGCTTTCATTGTTTCTTTGAGCATAATATATGTTGTGACAGCAAAACTATCAATATTTATCTTCTTCTTGTTTTTTCCTTTTTGCTTCTTTGGTGAACTAGATGACCAAAAGTTGAGGGCACTGCAGTTGAACTCATGGCAGTTATTCAGATTACTTCAAGCCCAGTTGCCTGGTTTGTCTTGTAGAAATTTTCCGTGTGATGCCTTTGTTACTAATAGTGGACCCACGGTTAGTGAATGCAAAGGTAGCCAGGAGAAGTTGTTTTGTTGCTTGTATTTAAATGCCGCCACTCTTCATGATGCCTGGAAGGCTAAAGTAGCCACCAGGTATGTGACAATTCTGTTGTACCAAGTTTTTAATAAATTCCACAAGAAATATTTGTGAACCTTTTTTTTTTTTTTTTCCATTTGCAATTTATCTTTTAGGTCTAGTAGTAAAGAAGGCTACAACAGGATTATTGCAGCTTATCATGAGTTGTTGAGCAGAGCGAGTGAGTGGCTATCACACAAAGCGACTGATGTATGTATGATCTTCTGATTTGAAAGTTCTTGACCTTGATAAACTGAAATATTGTTTGAGTATATATAGCCAGTATTGGGGAATGCCATCTTGTTATCTGATCTATGTCTTTAGAGCTTCTCTAAAGTTTTCTCTCATTTTCTGTTCTTTCTTATGACATTTGTCTTTGTGCAGAAACCAATGAGCTTACTTGTTTCTGGAGTTTCTGCTTTGATCACATCATGTTTGATACTGCTGAGACTTGTATTCATCATCCATAAAGAAGTTCCTGCTGAAGGAATACAAGATATTGACAATTATATGAAGCCATGGAAGTCAGACGAGATGTTCATTTTGTTTAGCATCATGATCCTTGTCATTAGTATGGGATCAAGTTCCATGATTGAGGAAGAGCATTATCTTTGGCATTTTCTAACAGCTACAGTTATCTTGTTATTTCTTCGGAAATCAATACAGTCTTTGAAACTTAATAAAGCACATGATTATCTCAGTTCAATAAAGAGACAAAATATATCAGGATGCCAAATGAGTTCATTGTTACTTATTCTTTTTTCTGGAAGAATTTTGAGAGGCTGGCAACAAGGTGGTGTGAATTGGACTAACCTTCCTGACATTTCTAAGTGGCTTGAGCAGGCTGGCACACATTATATAAACTTGATTCAGCTAGCATCGTGTGTCATGATCATCATTTTAGGCATACTTGTGTTGTACTTAATGCACTCCAGAACAAAAGTTGTAGTGGTAATTGGGTTGAGCTTGTTAATGTCTGGTTTGTTGGTATTGCAACATTTCATGAAACATCGGGACATGTCTGCCGCATACAATAAGGATGCCACCTTATCAATACAAATATTCTATGCCATTGTGGGAACCACCACTGTTGCAGTTGTATTGATTTTGCCATGGGTTATGCCCATGCAAACTCCTGAAATGTGCTCTAGATGGAACTCCTACATGTCTGCTTCTGTCCCTGTTGAGATTCAGAGCATGACAACAATTTTGCTATTAAAAGATTGCTTGTACGTGGTTGGGTGCATGTATGTAACTTCTTGGTGTCTTTTGCAGTTGTTGCTTCAACAACCCATGAATGCAATGCCTGTTTTGTTACTTTTTGTTCAAGTCTTGATCAGCATGCTTACTTTTTCTTCTGCTGGGCCACATCATAAGCAGTGGGTTGAGGTTAGTTGCAAGATGTTATCAATAAATATTGGGTTTTCTTTCATATTTTGATAGTAGTTTGGTTTTGGGTTCTAGAGCACAGTGCCATCACTGAAATTGTTTGCACTGGATTATGAAAATCAGGTTCAGGTGAAATTTGTGGTGGAATATCTATCCGATATTGACCCATTGATGTTATGAACTTTACTTTCTATTAAGATTATATTTCTGTAAAATTATGAATTTGCTGTAGTTGATACTTCAGCAAATTGCACTATGCTACGGCTACACATCTTGTATTTTGTTTTGATGCATAATGAGTATTTGAATGGGTTTGGAGTGCAAATCAAGTACTGATACTATGCATTTTGTAGATTGCTGCACTGTACAACATGGGAATGGCAGGGCATTTTGCTCTTGGGAACAGCAATACGCTAGCTACCATTGATGTTGCTGCAGCTTTTATTGTAATGTTTCCTTTTTATCTTTTGTAGTTACTTTTAAAAGAGCGCATTGTTTTCTGCACTGCATGTAATATACTAATTGTCCATGAGATCTGTATTTTCTCAGCAAGGTATTACTATTCATTTGCAGGGAATTTCAAGTCACTCAACATTCCTTTCGGGTGTTCTAATGTTCATCATTACTTATGCATCCCCAATGTTATTCTTTCTTAGTATGGTGATGTACATCTCTGTCAAGGTCACAATATATCCACTAGTTACCAGGGATCGAAATGCTGGAGAAATTCTCAAGACTCTCCTTGGATTTCCTTGTCTAGTTCCTCTGAGCATGAATTCTGTTCTCTTGACTGCCTACACGATTGTCTTGCTGTTGATGAGGAACCATTTATTTATTTGGAGTGTCTATTCTCCCAAGTGAGTCTTCACTGAATCTGATGTTTCAAAGTTGATGAATGATTGAAATTTGAAACACATTATCCTTTCTAACTTTTTTAATTTAATTTTGAAGAATTTATAGGTATATATTTCAATTTTCTGATCTTATATTTCTCATAGATATCATTTATCGTTGAAAAACTTACGCTATCAATTTCTCTTGTAGGTACCTTTATGTTTGTGCTGCAACTGCATGTGTCTATGTCGGGGTCTTCATTGTAGTTGCAACCGTGATTTATACATGTATGGTGCTTTTTTGGCTGAGAAAGAGTTTCCCATAACTAGCAAGGAAAATGTTAGTTGGTCATCTAAGGCAAGATCAAATTAGTTAAACTGTTGAAAAGCAATTTTGACTCTTCTAACTGGTTTGAGTTTTAGGCAAATATTGATTTTTTTTATTTTATTTATTTTTTGTGTGGGGGGATAGGAAGGGAGGTGGAATGTAGCAGGCTTGTCACCCACTTCACCTGCCTTGCCTCTCTGTCCCTCCGACCATTTACTGTTGATTTCCTCCGACCATTTACTGTTGATTTCTTATTCATTGATGAAGAAGGATATGTATTAATTTGGAATTTTTTAATATATATATATATAGGCTGGTTTTGAAGCCTTGGAGAGGGTTAATTTGGCATATTCTGGTTTGGTTGAGCTAGAATCAAGCTGATAGGAACCTAGGTGTAACAGGGTAGGTATAGGCCAGTTTGCCACCTTTACTTAATGAACGTTGGGGAAATTTAAAGACGATTGAAGGGAGTCATTAATAATGGAATAGGATGGAAAGGTAAGGTATGGAATGAAAACATGTGCGACCCTCTTTTTTAGTTATTTTATGACTTAAGGAAAGACTTCCACCAAAAGCTATTCCATTCACTCCTTGATCTCCCAGATTTGTAGAGGGGAAAACTAGGAGTTGAGTGACAAGGGAGTGATACCTTGACTCTCTTGCTCTTCCTCTCATTTGTTTTAAAATATTTTCAAATAAACAAAGTTAAATTTGACCATTACATTTTTGCCATTCCTCCCTTGCCATCAACTATTACACACTCTTTAATAATTAGTGACTAATATTTATTTTATCAAAAATATTATGACTAATGTTTAGTCATAAATCAATTAACCTAAAAGCATAATTTTTTATACTTTTTTTTATTTTTTAAAAAATATGAGATGTATAACTTAATATTAACCACTAATTATTAAAGAGTATAAATACTTTTGAAAAACAAGGATACCACAAAAACTTAAAAAAAAAATTATATATTTGAAGCTAGCAAATTTATGGCTAAATGTTAGTTACTAACTATTAAAAGGTTTCTATAGCCTTCAATGTAAAGGATACCAAAAAGGTAGGAGCAACTTTAAGCTTCATATCATTTTTTTGGTGCCAAGGAGGGGCTAAGGCCCCTAAAAAGCAACTGAATTTAACATAGATATACCAGATATCTGGAAGTAAAAAGAAACTGATTTTAACATAGATATACCAAATATTCAGAAGTAAAGACCCACACCCAATAGGGGGTTGCTCTAACATATGAAGGCCAAGAAGGAGAGTGCTGTGGCCGACGCGTTAGCACAGACGACATCACCTGTGGCCTCTTGAGTGTAGCCACATCAGAGGTGCGAGTTCGACTCGCACTACGGTCAAAGACTACTTGCCCAAACCCCCCAAGGTGCGTGCGTGCGTGCGTGCGACCCAAAAAAAAAGTGTTAGCATCATTGGCAAGAAAGTCTCTATATCATTCTCTAAATACATGAGACATCTTGACTAGCCAAATATATCACTTTGATTTATGCCTAGGAAATATTGAAACAAATTTAGTTGCAAGTACATTTTTTTAAATTTCGAATTGGGCCAACCAAGGTTGTCAAACTCGCCAGTTTATTTTACCTCATGGAACTTAGATAAACTTAAATAGTAAATTTGATTTATAAATTTATAAGAGTTTACTTATTTTAAAAATAATTATAATATCTAATTGTAATAAAATAAATTTGTGATAAGACAAATATATGTCAAAATTTTAATTGCAACATCATAATGAAACAAATATATACTATAAATTATGAAATACAAATTAAAGTCACAAAAAGTAACATCAGAATTTCATGATGTTAAAA
The DNA here is from genome assembly GCA_031439585.1 of Pterocarpus macrocarpus. NCBI lineage: Eukaryota > Viridiplantae > Streptophyta > Magnoliopsida > Fabales > Fabaceae > Pterocarpus > Pterocarpus macrocarpus. Next base: position 62,175,299 of record CM062520.1, on the reverse strand, counting down.
ATCAAAATAATTTAAATCAAGATCTTTAATTTTCAAATGACTAATTAAAGGTATTTCTTATGCAATATTGTGTTATGGACTTTTCGTGCTCGAGAGATTGAATATTGATTAAAATAGTAAAGTGGTGAATTTATACCAAGTTTATTTGAGTTCATTCGAGTTTATACAAGTTTATTTAAGTCTGAATTTTTAAGTGAGTTAACTCAATTTAGAAACCTAAACTCATAAACTTGTAACTTGAGAGTTGATCACCGTGGAGCCAACCTAAAGTATTATAGCTCGAAAATGTGTTGGGATCATATAATGAATTGAGTTATAATAACCCATTTCATTAGATTATATATAAAATATAATATAATAAAATTAAAATACTTTATTGAGCGTACAACTCTCAAAAATACATAAGAATTTTTTATCATTGTAAAAAAACAGTTTTTTTTTTTTGTGCATGGAATTTATTCACGCACGTGAAGCATGTGAAAAAACATCGCAAACTTGAAGGAAAAAAATTAGGAAGGAGAAAAGCAGTATCATCCAATGTCGACGACAAGCCACTTAGCCTTAATAAGAATTTATTTTGGTCAACGCCTTAATAAGAATTTATAACATTTATTTTTTGGGGGTCGAACAATGCTTGTGAATGAGTAACTAACTAAAGACCAACAATAAAAGTCAGGCCTAAAACCTTTTTTAATAAAGCTCGGACTTTGGACCCACGCGAAAATTAGGCCTATGCAAAGCTAATCGCCAAACGTAAAGTAAAATTAGACTTTTTTTTCAACGGGTGCTCATAAGAATTTCTCAACTGCATGTCAGTAGCCTTGAAAATTAACCCGCTCTCAAGCAAAGGTCTGAGACTCTCTTAGCTTCGAAATGCTGCCAATTGCCGTCCCAAAACCCAATGGCATAAAATAAATTGTTATTGTCAAATTGAAAAACTAATTTAATATTTAACTATGTTAACTTATATAAAAATAAATTAATTTTAATATATATTATTTAACATTAGCTTGGAGATTATGAATCTAAATCCTGAAAATAGTCCTTCCATTTGAGATTAATGCTGCATATATCTACCGTTTCTAGACCCATTTGGTGAGAATATAGTACATCGGGTAGTCTCTTATATATTATTTAACATAAAATTGGTAAAAACAAAATCTTAATTATGAATAATAAATATGTACAATTAAAACAAATAAAATTATTTTTACTAAACAAAGTCACAATAAATAAAAAACTTTTTTAAATAATAAAAAACTTTAATTAACTTTTTTAAATCATTAGTAGAAAACAAAGCGATAAATTAGGAAAACAGAATTAGATAAAATTAATTCCAAATTATTTCTTAAGAACTAATTTTATCTTAGAATTAATTTAGATAAAAATTAATTTTGAAAATTTCAATAATTACTGCTATGGACTAGCCTATAAGCCCAATAGTAAATGGGCTAACGATGGCGTCTAAGCCCAAGTCGGAAGTCTCAGCCAACATATGACCCTACATCCGTGTAACTAAATTGAAACTCAAGGAATCCTATCTTATTACTTCAGAAGATCTTAGCTGAAGGAGAATCCATGAAAATAGGAGATGATTTCTCCAATTCAAATCCATTTATCTCTATAAAAGACCCTCTGAACCAATAATTCAAGTCTGCACATTTTTCTATTTACACAGTATCTCTTGACCTATGCTAATTTAAGCAACGAAGTCCTCACAGGTACATCTCCACTGACTTGGAATGAGGATCAACTGCTGCTTCGTATTTCCTACACTACACCAAAGACCATGTAAGCTTTATTCTGATTGCTTAGTTTCAAACAATGGCGCTGTCTATGAGGACATAACTAGTATTAATCTTCTCTTGTTTTTCCAGGACTAGCTTCGAAGCTAGAGAGTGATAGCACCGCCTCTACCCAAAACGCAGCCATCAACCACCATCAAATTGATTTGGTGAAGAATGCCCCTCACAAGGCCAAAATTTCTTTCGCAAAATAGTCAGGATTAGTTAGTTGTCCTGGATATCGAGTGACTAAGCAACATGATCTACAAACAAACTAAAAATCTCTACTTCCAAATTGAATATTGTGAGATTGATGTCCACACAAAGCCAAGGGATCAATTTATGTCTTCTTATGAGTAGAGAGTGCAACCATTTAACAAAGGCAAACAAACCATAGGGTCACACATTCCAAACTATTGTCATGTTGAATCTTGAAGAAAGAGATAGTGATGGCACAAGCTCGTGTGAGCCCCAATGCTAATGGTGATGCCGCCATAGTGCAAGAGAGAAGATAAACAAAACTTCCATTGTTGGTTTCTGCCAGCGTCGCCTCTTCATGTGCTGTCGTCATGAAGATCATGATAGCACCCTCAGGAAGGAAGATGCCGCCACCTTGCATGCCGCTACACAACCGCCATCGCTGTAACGGGGATAGCGGAAAGCTTATGCCACCGCCCTTGGGTTTTTGATCACCGTTGCTACCAAATGCAGCTTCTATTGTGTTCACTATCTATTGTGCCACCGTAGTGGAAGACCACCGTACGATGGCTGAAGCCGTTGCAGTTTGCAGGAGGAGTCGCTCGGCTATCCACCACTATGGTCTCAGTATCACTCTGGACAGGAGGTCCTCAATGCGACGTCAACTGGGGAAGAAGAAGCCTCTGTGGTTGTTGTTGTTAGGAGGAGCAGCGACACAAAATGAAACTAGGGTTCCATAAAAAATCGAGTCTTAGGTCGGCCCATGTGGCCGAAAAAACAAAAAGAAAAAGCTACTGAAAATTCGAGAATTAAGGAAAAAAAGATTCAAACCAAGGCCACTTCGTTTATGTCAAGCCACCAAGCCAACTGAATAACCCACGAAAGTCTCCTTGCATGATATATTTAAATATATTTGTGGAAATACTAGAATCAAGGAAGCAGGATTCGAATATGGGATCCCAGGGACATTAAAACGCGGCTCACCACCATGCCAACATAGCAATATGCTAAAATTTGCCCACTTAATATATTTAAATATATTCGTGTGAAAGGAAATAGAACCTATGCACTTTCATATGTGCCAACAACATTCCACCACCATGCCAACCCACTAGCCTGCAAGTTTTTTGCTGCCTCTTTTTTTAAAATGTCCTTATAGAAAGGAAAAAGCAAAATTGAAAAAGAAGACAATAATTGTGAAGGCTAGATTTGAACTCACAACCTCAAGGATCCACGGATAAGAGAATGCACATTGTGTACAAATATTATTACTATTGGATAACATCATTCTGAGAATTGCTGTTTGAGATATTTCGGCACAAAGCCTATACTATCTAATTCATCTAACCCAAGTTAAGGTTGGGGAAGAAACCGACCTTGGATAAAAGCATAACAAAGCCAAGACTGGAGTTTGAGCATAAACATAATAGAGACAAAGCACATTCACAAAGTATCCTATAAATCCCATGCGAAAACACACCAAAGACAAAGCATGCAGATCCCAAAGTCCATACTTGGCCTTAAAGCGGTCCTTAGCTAGATGTAGTCTTCGACTCTAAATAAGATCGGTCAACACTTGAGTGCCAAAGCCCACATCTAACTCAAAATGAGATCATCAAACAAGTGGCAAAGCTCACAGAAGACCTCTAACTCGTAATAAGATCAGCCAACCAGGGTCAAGGTTCTCGTATATGGATCTCGAATAAATCCCTTAGATGAATATTCTAAGCATGAAAATCAAATCCCTTAGACAAATGCTTTGAGCGCGAGAGTTAAATCCCTCAAACAAATGTTCTAAGTAGGAAAGTAAGAAAAGTTAGGTAAACAATTTAAAGTTGGACCTCGATTTATTGCTTTAGACAAGCACTCTAAGGACATTACTTAAAAGCTCAGTTAAAGAATTCAACAATAAAAATGAAATGACTATTTAAAGTCGAATCTCATTTACTCCCTTAGACAATTGCTCTAAGCATGAGTATAAATCAACTCTTTTAAACAAGTGTTCTAAGCATTGAGTATAAATCATTTCCCTTTATATCAGGATTGTACTCTATGCTTAGATAAGTTATCTAAGCATAGAGTACAATCCTGATATAAAGGGACGACTACAAGGTCGAAACCTAATTAGCTATGTAGAAAATTAAAGTAAGTTAGAATTTAAAGCACAATGATAAAGGACAACTTGAGAAAGTTGGGCCGTAGCCAAACCAGTTAAGCAATCGACCTAAGTCAGAAACTTCAAGCAAAAGAATGACAATTTAAATCAAACCTCCATTTAATCCTTTAGACTTACATTCTAAGTCGAAAGTCGAATCAAACCCCTTAAGCAAATGTCTTAAGCGCGAAAATCAAATGCCAAAACCCTTAAGCATGTGTCATACGTAAAGGAGCCAGAAAATCCTTTAAGTGAAAGCTTTCAGCTCTGAATAACTAGAGTCCTTAGACAAATGGTCTAAGTGCCAAACATTTACATAAGGTGAAAACCAAGTTATTGGTTATATATTATAGCCCTCACTGAGACAAAATTTCATACAATAAGCCCATATTAGGGTAAAAGTTTCATTAAAAATAGAAAAGGAGAACAGAACTTAGACCTTGAGATAGGTGAATAAAGCATCATGCATTAACATCCAATGGGGACTATTAGAGTGCTTGGCGCAGCATATTCTCTCATGCTCCCTGCGGATTGATCTTCCTTCTTTCCTTAAAGAGTAATTAACACCTCCGACTTAAGCGAATGAAGATACTCACTGTTAATTAAGGTATGCATCGATATATGGAGTTTATCGAGAGCAAAAACTAGAGAACTTTAGGCGGTAGAGAAGCTCTCTTTAAGGGAAAACTACAAGTAATAAGACTTTCAAAATCTTAAGGTCGAAAGGATAAGCCCAAATTGAGGCAAGAAGATTAGCCTGGATTAAGGTTGGAAATAAAGCTTTTGGTTACCTGGGCATTATCTAAGTCTTGGAAACTCTAGCATTAGGTAACCTCGATTTGACATTCATCTTCTAAGTATAGGCAATCCTAGCATCGGACAACCACCATTCGGCAGTCATCATCCAAAGCTCAACACCTCCCAGCACTATACAAAATCTTGGCCAAGAAAATGGTTAGTCAAAAGTTAAGAATATAAACAAGATACAAGTCTTGAGAGTAAAGAGAAGCTTAGTCAAAATTGAATAATCCCAAAAAATGAAGTCGAGAAAAAATTCAAATAATTAGAGATGTATAAAGTATGGATGTTAATCTGACTTCCATTATCCAATAGTCTACTCAGAATCTATCACGAAAGAACGTGTAATTCAAGGTCCAAAACTCAGACCAAGGTTGGTGGCATTATTATGGGCTATCCAAGAGCCCAAGATGCTAATGGCTTAAAGGTTCCCTACAAAGGCCAAAATCGGAAACCGGCCTAGGAGCTAGTGACGGACAATTGAAGAAACGAATTTCATGGGATCTTATGTTTACATTCCTTTTGGGAAAAGTTTGGACTAGGCAAAGGAAGAACTACAACAATCTTTAAACATGAAAGGTTTAACAACACTTACCAAGAGACAATCCTGGGCAATGACCTCATCAAGGATGGGGGCTTGATCCCTTCAAATTCAACGAAAAGATCTTCTCGAACGTGTCCACTCTACACTTAGGGAAACTCTCATAAATGTTTAGTTGACATATGTAGAAAGCTTGAAGATAATGAGCTCAATTACAAGGATAAGCTTGAAAAAATGAGCTTGACGCCTCTCAAAAAAGACCTCAACTGACTCATAAAGCTCGAAGCAAAGAACTTGGAGCTTCAACAGATGTAGCTATTGAATAAAACTTACATCAAGGCAAAATGCCCCATGGAAACAAAGCTTGGAACTCATATCCAAGCTCTTATCCACAATCTTCTTAAAAATGTTCCAAGATCGAATTAAAAGCAATATGAACCTCAGCTCCCGACCTCATATCACTCTAGCTTTGACAATTCAGATATTTCCTCTAAAAGGAAAATAATCATGAACCTTTGAGTAATCAATGATGGGATGACGGCTTTTGATTCAGAATCCTGTATAGGAAATCATGAGCCCAAATTAAGAAGTCAACCATCCAGACCAGAAAAGCAACCAGCTCGGACATCGACAAAATGGCTTGTATCGAGAATGGAAGTTCCACCCGACAACTTTACTTTTGATGAAATCCTGAAGATTGTTCTGGAGCAAGCAACCCAAATATGTGTTTTGGAAGATAATATCAAGAAATGCTAGGTTGAGGACGAAAAATGACACAGAAAAGATGATAAGCATAAAGAAAAGGACTTGAGGCATCGGTCCAAAAGCTGACATTAATGGACGAGTCGAAGCCAAAGCCAAAGCCAAAGCTAGAGCCCAAAGAAAGGAAAGGATAGAAAGGCTAGTTCAGCAGATGAATCCTCAAACGATCACAATTGTAATAACAATAGCAAAAGGCTAGAAACAAGCCATGCATATTGGCAACATGACAGCACCAGAGGCTCCCTGCCTTCCAGGGTGAAACGTGTTGATAAGCAATCATGTTATGGCAAAAGTTGGCAACCATCTTGTATTAAAAAGATTGGGCATTGGTCAATAACCATGTTTGACTACAAGGAGTCTTAATACGAAGAGGGTGATGAAGGCTTACCTTTTGTCGAGGAAATTATGACCACACCTTGCCTCCCAGCTTCAAAGAACTCACTGACATGGAAGGATACAATGGGACAGTGAAGCCTTAAGATCATCTAAATGCATTTCGATCCAGAATGTATTTATCAGGGGCGATATATGCTATTAAATGTAGGGCTTTCCGCATCACCTTGCAAAAGTTAGCCCTGAAGTGCTTCAATACACTACCTCTGAGGACCATAACACATTTCGCCGTTATTAGCCCTCAATTTCTCACACAGTTGACAACCAATAAAGCTAAACCAAAGTCGGCAACCACCCTACTCAGCTTGAAGCAGGGCCCCAATGAGCCCTTGCACGGTTACTACAAATGCTTCAACTAGGAAATGCTAAAAATAAAAGATTTGCATGCCCAAACTGTTCGGTGACAATAGTGAATGGTCTGAGAATGGTAGCTTTCACTAAGTCTCTGGCAAAAAATGAACCCGAAACTCTTGATGAGTTGGAGAGAAAGGCGGAAAAGTACATTAATATTAGAAGAAACCACAAAACTCAAGGCGGAAGAGGATCGTCAACAAAGAAGGAAAGCGAGTCTTAGAAGAAATGATAAGTTCAAAAAGGAAGCTCACACGCCCACGGTCGAAAGGTTCATCGAATATACTCCTCTGGTAGTGAGCTTGAGCAATTTATGGATGTACATCAAACCAAGAGACTCCTAGACCAAGCCCTTGCGGGCAACGGCCAATACGAACAAATCCTTATATTGTGAATACCATGAGAGCAAAAATGTTCAATGATGATCAAATAGGCATAATTGACAACGATTTAACGTATGCCATGCCAATGAATGCGACGAGCTCTTAATCTAAAGTCTTAACCTTGGAACTAAGTTAGGGGCTTATTGAGTTATGCTTAGAGTTCAGACAACGCTCACTAGGACTCTTAAGTCAAGGTCTTAACATCGAAACCTAATTATGCTTAAAATTTAGATAACACTCTAACTCATGATATCATTAGAACTCATAATCCGAGGTCTTAACCTCAGATCCAAGTTGGGGGCTCTGTTACGGATTAGCTTATAGGCTCAATAGCAAATGGGCTGGATGATGGTGCCTAAGCCCAAGTCGAAATTCTTAGCCAACATATGACCCTACATCCATGTAACTAAATCGGAACTCAAAGGATCTCATCTTATCACTTCATTAGAAGATCATAACTGAAAGAGAATCTCACAAAAATAGAAGATAATATCTCCAATTCAAATCTTCTTATCTCTATGAAAGGTCTCTGAACCAATGATTCAAGTATGTACACTTTTTTATTTACATAGTATCTCTTGACCCATACTAACTTAAACAATAAGGTTCTTACAAGTACACCTCCATTAATTTGGAGCAAGGATTAACGGCTGTTTCATGTTTCCTACTCTACATCTGAGACAAAGTAATCTCTATTCTGATTGCCTAATCCTGAACAATTACTAGATATTATATATTCCAAAATCTGATTTAGTCATAATTAAGCAGTATTTAGTTAGTTTCTTAAAATTGCCGAGCATGCACCCTGAAATCCAGAAGTCCACTGCCGTTGACCCCTACCACAATAAGCAACGCCATCATCATCATCATATCAAGACAGACAGATTGCTCAACAAGCAAATACCCGTGAACAAAATGACCAAAACACCCTTCTCTCTCTCTCCCAATCCCTTCGCACTCTTTCCCATTCCAAAATCCTAATTCCCCCAACTGCCTTCTCCGCCAGCACCGCCTTAACCCTTTTTCTCACTCTCTTTCACTCTCTCCCTCTCACAAATTTCAAAAAATGGACGCTCCTCCGGGGGGCTCCAATACCGAAACCCTCATCGCAGCCTGCACCGCCATGCTCTCCCGCCGCCGCTTCTCCACCTCCCGCGACTTCGCGCTCCGCCTCCCCCCCACCGACCCTTCCGCCCACCAAATCCTTGCCGTCGCCGAAGTCCTCTCCGCAGCCGACCGCCGTGACTGGTACGCCGTCCTCCAGCTACGCCCCACCGACTTCGCCGGCGCCGGCCCCGACAGCCTCCCGCGGCAACAGTTCAAGAAGCTTGCCCTCCTTTTGGACCCCAACACCAACACGTTCCCTTTTTCCGCAGAAGCCCTCACGTGCCTCCTCGAGGCCTGGCACGTGCTCTCCGACCCCCAAAGGCGCCAACTTTACGACCGCGAGATCGCGGGGGAGTGCCCCCCGCCCCCGCCGCCGCCGCAGCAGCAGCACTTGCGCGGCACGTTCTGGACGGCGTGCCCGTACTGCTGGAACATGTACGAGTACGAGGAGGGTTACGAGGATTGCGCTTTAAGGTGCGAGGGTTGCCGAAAGGTGTTTCAAGGCGTGGCAGTGAAGCCGCCGGTGAGGGAGGAGACGGTGGTGGTGGAGGGGGAGAGGAGGGAGTACTATAGGTGCAACGCGAGTGTGCCGTTGAGGTATTACGAGGTTTTGGAGATGAATGTGGAGGAGGAGGAAGAAGATAAGAACTTTGGTGGAGAAAATATTGTGTATATTTCAGATGATGATGTTGTTTTGGGGGGAGAAGGGGTGAAGGGTGATGATGTGAGGAATGTGGGGTGTAATAATGGGAGAGTGGAGTTGCAAGGGAACAATGGGAAGAAGGGGATGAGGGTGAAGACTGTGGCAAAGAAGGTTGGTGGGAACAGAATGAGAAGGCAAGGGTGTGTTGATGCTGATAATGACTTGGGTTTGGATTTGGATGCAGATGATGGTGGTGAATTGGAGTTTACACAAGGCGATGATGGGGATATCTTTGTTGGTGTGCGGTTTGGCAAGTGATATGCAAAAAGGTAAATGGTAAATTTGCCTTGTTTCTTTGGTAGTTCTAGGAGAACAGTATAGGCGGCGTGTAGTGTTTTTTTTTCTGTTGTTAGTTGTTCTGCACAGATTTCTTGAGGTGAAAAAAACATCCGAAAAGAGGAACTTGATAGTATAGTTGTTGACTTGGAGGCATTGCGTTGTCTATATTTTACCATTTTTGTAATGCCCCCCTTTTTGAATTTGAAAAGAAAATATTTGGTCTCTTTGTTGATTGTTTGATTCAACTGACTATAATCTGTATGTCCATTCTCTGAATGAATTGGTTTATTCTGTGTGATAGTTTTTCTGGAAGTAAGACTACTTGAAATTTTTTTTTTTTTTTTTTTTCTTTTGGTTGCCAACGAGGTCTCTTATGAATAAGTTGAAACTCAGCTTCTCCAAGATTCGGTTGGTTCTTATATTCAGTTATCTGGGAACATTGTTTATCACTTGGTCATGACCAACACTGGATTGATGTTGTTGGTTACTGAGGTCTAGGAATCACACGGACATGTATATGAGCACTGAGCAGTGTCACCATGTTGAACTCACCTCAGAGAAGCTGTAATTACAGTGAATTTCTTTCTTCAAGATGAGTGACCAAAATTTTTTAAGCCAAACGTGTTTAGATTTTAGTTCAACGGAGTTCACGTTCTTTTACCTTCTTTTATGTTTAATTTGGTTTTGAAATATTTGGCTCACGTCGTTCTTTCCTTTTAGTCACTTTACATTATATACCCTTAGGATATCTGTATGTTTTTATCTGAGACTTTTTCTTAACGTAGTGATTGGTTTGTGCTTTTTCTTTGCCAATTCACTTCCTTCTGCAGTATTCTTTTCCTTAGTATTTATGGTGCAGTACGGCCTTGCGAATATTTGTTATTTGGGTTGAACTGCATATAGAAAAATCTAGTGAGTCAGATTATTGTTGAATCTGTTGTGTCTACTGAAAGTGTGTTTCACCTAAGCCAGTTGTTTTTTGAGGATAAGAATTTTGGAAAGCCCTCTGTGGTGCTTGCTCAAAACTTCCAAGTGTCAGATCTCTGCTAAAAGCCTTTTGATCATCTAATGATAGAGCACAGGTAAGAAGCAACATAGTCATGTGGGCAAGGATATAAATGAAAATGCAGTTTACTGTCTCCATAAAATAATTGAATTACCTTGTTACATGTTTAAGTTCTTGCATTGGTACATGGCAGATACCGGCGAGAGTTGGATCAACAACAATACAACAAATTTACACTATCTTGTATTTTCATTTGTTTACTTACTATTTGATCATAATTGTACCCATCTTATTTTGTACATTTGTTTATTATTTGATCATAATTGTACCCATCTTATTTTGTACATACTGATTTTGACGTATGTCTAGCATGTTTGGGAGGTGCATGAGTGCATCCCCCTCAAATCCCATCTCCCCTTTCTTTTGGGACGTCCCTAAGAAAAATGATAACTGGATGAAGTAATATATGCTGCCTACAGGACTAGTGAACGTTGTACAAGATAGATAGATTATACTAAATGATATTAGTCTTCGTGCTCACTGCTCAGCGCTCACGCTAAATTCAATACAAATCCTTCTACGTGAGCGTCTACTACTCAAATATTTTGGCTTTTTCTGCTGATTCCTGATAACATAGCCTCGACGAAGGTTTTTGTACACTCTTGTTCATATGCTTGTTTCAACTAATTCTCATTCCTAAGAAAAGAAAAAGGGTTCGTCTCAATCTATTTCCGCAGCATCCCTGTTGTAGATTTTTCTTCCCTTCCCAGTTAAGAATTTTTCCTATGCGGTGTTCTTCGGTTTTTGGGGTACAACTCCTATGCAATATTCTAATTAAGCAATAGTTGCTAAAATGATTTGCTTATCCCCCAACCCTCATTTTATCTTTAATGTTATCATTCCCCCAAAAAATGGTAGGTTGAATCAATGTTAAGTTGACGAATAATAATAATAATAATACCAATGTTAAGTTGGCATGCGCGTGACTTGTGTGTTGTTTTAATATAATTGGAATTTAATTTTCCTTTTTAGTCTGACCATTATTTTCAAAGTAAATTTAAGTAAAAAAAGAAAAAATCATGAATTATCGAAGGGTGTCAGTCAGAGTAAAAAGTGCTGGGTATTTTAAGTATATTGTTCTACCTATGCTCAATTCCATAATTCATGTTCATGGTGAAAAATAAAAATTAAAAAACCTTATTGGGAGGGGTCCTCACTTAAATATCTAGCGGTAACTCGAGATATTAGTTTCTCATTTGTTAGGTGAGGGGATTTAGGAGAAAAAAAATCATGAATCATAGCTTTTAAGTCTAACATTGATATTAAAAAACGTAATGCAACCGATGGTAGGATTACATATCGTTGACTGTGTACCAACAACACCAGAGACACAATAGAAGCATAGTATTAACTCTATAATTGTGGTATTTCACTTGGATTGATACAATATTCAAAAAACAACAGATTAAAATTAGAAGGTGTCGGCCGACGTGGGAGCAAATCAAGCATTTTATGACAAGGATTTTAAAATTAAGTTTGGAATCATGCCCCTTTTAAATGTTGATGATGTTATAATTATTTTCTGATTCGCCATAATTAGAAGTTAAAATTTTCCTAATATTATTAAATTGTAAATATATGTTTTGCATTTGCAATTAACTCCTTTATTTGTATTCATTTATTTATATTTATTAAGGACGATCTATTCCCTTCTTATAAGGTAATGGAATAGTTTCCCCAAAGGTTCGAATTACCAATCTTCCTTGATTTGTGGTAATTGCATCTTACATCTTTTAGGATACAAGCTTCCATAGAAGGCAAATCAAATCAATTCAAACTCATGGTTCCACTAGCACAGGTGATGTCAATACCAACTTTATTCTTCATGATTATTAAATCAAGTCTTGTTTTCTTTGTTCTATTTTAGTAAAATAGTTAGAGCATGGCATGCAGCAAGTTCGAAATTACTATTATTCTGGAGCTCAAATGATAAGGAGCTCTTCTCAGACATTCAGATCATACGATTACATTTTCACAAAGCCAAGATCGAAGGCAGAGAACAAAATACAGGCAGCTATAAAGCACAGTCAAGCAGAAAGGAGACGTAGGCTGCGAATCAATAGCCAATATGAGACCCTCAAAAACCTCTTTCGAAATAATAATACAAAAGTATGTAGTAGTTTATCATGCATTGGATATTTTGTCCATTCTTAAAAACAAACCAATGAATTCTTTTTTAATTTTATTTATAAGTAACAGGAACTATATAATTCTACCGTCATTTTAATTTTTTGTGACAAGCTTGCTAACTTCAGATTTTGTTGTCTTCTATCAGACGGACAAGGCATCATTATTGGCAGCGACTATTGAGATAATTAAAAATTTGAGAAAAACTAGTAGCCCAAAGGAAGAAGCTAGTAGCTCAAAGAATGAAATGAAAAGAGTTAGTAACCAAAAGGAAGTGAAAGAAGCTTGTAGTACAAAGGAAATGCAAGCAGCTAGTAGCTCTAAGAAGGAAATGAAAGAAGCGAGTAACCCAACAAATGATGATGTCTTTCCTAGTTGGGAAGACAAGTGGGGTTTAAGACATGAGGAGGGTCTAATGAAGGCCACATTGAATTGTGAGGATAAGCCAGGATTGATGTCAACAATAGCAAAGGCATTGGGGTCAGTGGAAGCCAAGGTGGTAAAGGCTGAGATGGTGACTGTAGGAGGAAGAACCAGGGTTGTGCTGTGGGTGAAAGATTCCAAAGGTGAACATAAAGGTGAGGAGATCCTGAAGAGGACACTCAGTGCTCTCACGCAGAAGTCAGCCCCTAAGAAGAGGCGTTATAATCAATAATTATTTGTTTTGTGTGATTGATCTTGATTCTGATTTCTAATGATGGTAGATTGTTTAATTAGTTAGGGATTATAATCCATAGGGGCTAATAATAAGTTTTTCCAGGTTGAAGACTAAAGAATAATGACACATTTGGGTCATTGTAGAGTTGGGTCCTAGGACTTCCATGACTTTGTCATGTTTGTAAGTTCTAACATCTTTAGCTTTGACTTTGTATATGAATATCAATAGTTCAACTCTTAATATAAGCATATAATAACATGACAAATCAACATGCTCTCCATGAGACTAGTTGGTAAAGAGATTTACCCAAGTTTTAAAAGGGAAAAAAATTCCTTGAAAACATAAGAACTCCAAAGCTGAAGATATTGCTATTAAAACTCAACAAAGTGGCACCTTACCCGATCCTTATGTCAGAGTGTTCTGATGCTATTTTCTTAGCAAGTGTTTAGAATACTAACTAAGATTGTGAGATTCTTAGATCCATTAACTTTAGAGGGAATGTGAGCAAGAATAGTTCAAGAGAACTACTCTCCTGAAGTGGTCCTTAGTAGAGAACATGTGTAATTACCATAAAGATCCTAGAAATGATGAGATCCTTGCTCCTTGTTTGTCTTCAAGGACACTCTGTTACTCGAGATAATACTTAGAACGCCTAGGTCAAGTTAATATAGGTTGGGTGTGTTTCTTGGGGATTCAATAGACTCTGAAGGTCTTTGGTAACTTGGAAATACTAGTGAACTTGTTTCGGGACTGTGGGCATCAAGTTTCAGCAGGATTTCAAGGTGGAATCAACCTAATTCACCTGGTTTCTCATTAGTTTACTTTGGTATTTGGTGTGTTCAACCTCTCCTACCATGGGGATAGATTTTTATGGAGGCTGGGGTCTAAGTGTTTTTGGGTAACTTGATTAGCTTGTTTTCTTCCCTAATCGTGGGAATTAAGTTCTGTGGTCTCCTACGAGTCATAGAAAAGGACAAAGTTTGATGACCAATGAAAGTGACATGCCATGGGGGTTTAGGGCATTATACATTGTCTTTTTATCAGCTTTAATAGTAGATTCAAAGATAGCCACTCTAATGGCAAAAAAAACATAGGGGAAGAATGGGTCATCACGAAATTTTTTTCATATGGTGTAATTCAAGTATTGGATTTTATTGGATGTGAGAAGTTAAAAGTGACAACAAAACATCCAACTAGAGGAAAGATTTTTTTATCTCACCAAGGATCTAAATGGTGTCTTTTTTAGGGAAAACCTCCCCTAAAAGCAATAATACATCTAAAAACCTACTAAACCACATCAAAAAAGTAATTCCCAATAAGAACTTTGTCAATTCTTAATTAATCCTAGTTGGGCATCATCCTTTTATGCAATTCTCTAAAAGTAACCAAACTCACCTTTTTTTGATCATTACCTTCATTAATCACCCATTAATCATTGATATAATCTACAATCCGAATTAGGTTACCAACACACAGGATTTTCAGTACTAGATCAGGGATTCTATCCAACGCTCATCCCTTAGAAAAATAAAATAAAATAAAATAAAAGAACTCAACAAAGTATAATTGAATCAAATCTTAAAGGCTGGCTATCTTAAAATGATGTGATAGTTCACTCCGTAACCTTGATTTTATAAAACAAATTAATCTTTTTCAATTACTTTTGTGTATCACTTGAGCAAGAGATGAGACGTTAAAACAGTAACCTCCATTCTACTACCATTGGCGAAATAATGATTTTCTCTATACCAAAAATATCCAAGACAACCGATTGCTTCTATCTCAACTCAAACTCAATAAAACGTTTGAGCTGATGCATCTCTACTAGTTCTCCTAGAATATATACTAGAATTTTTGTCATAATGGTTAGTAGTGACATATCTTTTAAGGTCAATACCCCTACTGCCACTGCGATTTTTGTTTTTGTTAGCATACAAAACTGTTTTATCTTCTAACTCTGAGTCCCGCCAGTGCCTCCTACTAGCATCACTGTCCACTAAGAAATCTGAAGATAAGTTATCATAAGAGGAAGACGCCACCGAGTTAGATGAAAGCCCGTAGTTGTTATACCAATTGGGCCCCACCTCACCAAATATGTAATCCGAGAAGTCAGCAGAACTGGCTGAGTCCTTAATACTTGCAGTACTGCAAGAACTTGCATCTGAAGAGCTGAAAAGGGAAGAACTTTCACTAGAAGAATCCACCAAAGTATTTCTTCCCCCATAGGGGAATCTCCATTCTTCTGGATATGCAAATTCATTTCTTAAGGAATCATCAACAGCACTCCATGAAGGATGCTTGCCATGCTTCTTTTGTAGGGCTTTAGAGTCAGCACTTGCAGCCATGGACTTTGGTGTTGTCTTAGAAGCAGCAGGAATGGCTTCCAAGCTCCTCCTCTTGAACTTTCCACCAGAAGATATTGCACTAACTGAACCCAGGGGCTTTGGAGAGTGCCTAAAGATTTGTAAAGTAAGCATAACACAATGCTATTATTGCTGCTAAGACAAATTCCACAAACGTAATAAACATTGATGTGGAACATATCCAACCAGAAATTTTACATGAACCTCCACAGGCCTATTACCTTGCATAAAGAAGCATGTACGCCCTTTCTGATAGGACTCTCGACAATTCAACAGGTTCTACCTAAATAGAAGCACAAAAGCTCTCCTCAGTTTACATGCAGAAATACGTCTCATAAATTAAGTATGCATATTTGATATTGTCAACAGTTTTCAAAAGGACTATCTCAAAACTTAATGCTAAAATCTACAAGTTTGATTAAATAAATCTTTCACCGGTTCATGGCAATTTTTTAAAATGATTGTGGCGTTTCTTTACATTTGAAAAACAAAAGGCACAAGTAGCTTTTAAATCATATTCTAACATGCTATGATGCTTCAAAAACTTAACAAGCACAAACAACTTTTAACGAGTAACTTCTCAGGAACTAACCCCCTTGCACTCGTGTAATATCTACCAAATACTTCCAATTAAGTAGAAGGCACTCACAAAGCAATTTGGACACCAAATATGAGGAGTCAGGACCAATCTCCTATTCAAACCACTTCTGGAACAAGCCTAGATGGCAGGTGCCAAAGTGGAAACTTCTTAAATGACATGAACTTATGCAAAATCTACAAAACAGTTCCCTCCTTTTTTTCAGATTGATTCTTCATGTATTGCATGTCTAGTTCTTCATATATTGAGGATAAGAAAAGGGCACAATGTCAACTAAAAAAAAGCACGTATGAATACCAAAGCCAAAACTCAAATGACAGTGTCGTTTGTATAATCTTAATTTTTTTTGGGGAAGGGAGGAGACATTCAGGCACAGAAAAGATATGTCGGGCACAGATATTGCACCTTGCTGTCATCAGTCCTGAACCATTCTCCTTGAATGTTCTTCACATAGCAGACATAATGGCCTGAAAATGCAGCATTCATGATATCCAAATGGACAACCACTGCATAAAGGCTGTACGATGGAGATTTATCTTTTGTTCCACTCATATACGGAGCCATATTCAAGACTTCAGGAAACTGAACTGACTTATTCAACTTCTCAAAATTACCAGACTGCTAAAGCAGACAGCAGAATATGCATGAGAATACATAACATAAAACTAAAATTACAACAGAAGAACAGAGTAAATAGAGAACAAATAACACTTCAATATTAATATTGGAGATGTACCTGAAACCGTTTCAATACAATTGTAAGAATATTTGGTGCCTCCAATACTGTCAACTTCTTCCTGGCTTTCTCATAGGATTTACATCTAGATAGCAATAAAAAACAAAATAAAACGATTTCATAAAGATGTTGTCCCCAAATGGAAGGAAAGTAAACTTAAAAACCGAACTTAAAAACCGAGGTTGGAATCACAAGCTCATTAATGGGATAGAACCATTCGTGCCCCACCAAACTGCATGATATTAGTAGCATTCCTTCAATATCATAAATCAAAATAAAAAACTCCACTTAGAATCCAAAAATCGAACCTAAAGTTGAGTCTTTAGTACAATATTTATGGGCAGAATTATAATTGTGATAACATTTTGAGTTTGATGAAATTACATTAGCTGAACAAAGAGCAACCAATTTTGAAGAAATCCTACGAAGTTCCTAAAATGATCAAATAAATTTGTCAAACAGAATAGTTTAGCCCATTCACAAGATCCCACAGCATTCTTTACCCACAAACTTCCCAAACTGTTTTGCACAAACTTCTCATTTTTCTCGTAATAGTAGCATGTTTTTTTTGACATAAAAGAAGAATATAATTAAGGAGAAGAGAAGAAAAGTACAAGAAGGTGGGAGGAGAAGAAATCCTCGTAACAAGAGCAAACACAAACAAAAGACAAATGAAGAAACTATCTATAAAGCATAGCTTTACTATCTTTCAACATGTTTGAAAGGGAAACTCCTCTAAAAAGATTATGAGCTTTACACCAAAGAAAGGCCAAGCACCTAACCCTGTCCCACAAAGCATGTTTGTCTGAAGATCTATCTTTGAAGGCGTGAGAATTACACTCCAACCAAATACTCCAAACAGTAGCATATATGACACATTGCCACACGGATATGGCTTCCTTCCTTCTCCCAAAACTAGAAAACTAGTCAACAAAAACTGATCTAAGGTAGTACCATTAAAAAGATGACTCATTTAAATCAGATTAACAGGATTTTATTTTATTACACCACTAGGCCAGTAGTACTCCATTGATTCACATCTTTAAAACATTCATATTCATTGACTGCAGCTTCTGGTCAATTTTTTGTCCTTCGGTTAGTTTATTCCCCTCCCAAGTCCCAATAAAGCCTGGAAGTATAACCTTCCAACAGGTTTATGACCATTTCCTCTATTACTTTTGAAGGCTCACGAAGCTTTAAAATAAAGATCATTTATCGCTATGTATGCAACAGATGAACTGTATCTTGGAACTACGTCACTATGATTTAACTATTTATTTCAAGAGAGACCCCAAATCAGTACTTGCTTATTTGGTTTAAGAGTCCTACTTCTTAATTAAAAACACAGGATCCAAATCTTGATAATTTTTACTATCATGTAATTTGTGCTTTTTTCTGGCTCAATTAGAACTGGAAAACAGTAACTAAATCATGGTTTAAATTGCAATTTTAATTTCTATATGCCATTCAAAAAATGAAACGAAATTAAATGACCACATAACATGGCCACGATAAATGCAATGTATTATACTTGTTAGGGGCCAAAAAAAAAAAAAGGCTGGGAAGATTACATAAATGTGATGAAGGAAAGAAATTAGCATACCTGCTGCAATTATACTTATTGTCTTTATCCAAAATTTCAGGTGCTGTAAATTGTCCAAGAGCCTCCTCCAATGTTCCAATATCTCCATCTATCTCAACAGTCAGATCCATCATTCTCTCATACCTCTCAGATTTCCCCAGGCACCTTAAGCACTTTATCTGCAATTTACAGCCACCCAAAAAAAAATAAAAAAATCAATATATAGGAAAAATAACTGGTTCCCCCTCAGTAAAGTGGAAAAGATGAACCTCTAGTAGACTGTCAGATTGAAAACAACCTTAGATCGTAGATAACCTCCAAAAGTATACCCAATTAGAGTTGTTTCTTCTGCCAAAGGACTCGAAACACCAGCTTCCTTGAGGCAAATGGATTGCATTGTATCAACCGCACACCTGTCAATTGAGCATTTTATCATGAAGACAACTTGACATACAAAAGTAACCATTTTACCATTTTTTTTTTGAAGGAGAGGTAGGAGCTGAGTAAGCATTGGCAAAGAATCAGCTCAAGCAATTATTTGGCTCACCTCAAAAATTCATGGGCATCTTCCTCCCTCCCATGTCCAAGATGACTACCAATCTTGTGTATTTTAGATAATATCCCAATTGGAGAAAGTGGAGAATTCCCTTCTTTTGCCTTCTGAATTAGGTATTCAAACTCACAGATAAAACACCATCCCTTCTTCTGACCTAGTGAAAACAGTGACGATTCAATTAACTAAAAGCTCCTAATAGTTCAACAAGTTAAATGAAAAAGATATTATTAAGAGGAACTTGCATTGTTTCGAATGGAAGCCTTGAAAAAGATAAGAAGTTAGAGGCCGAGTATATGCCAGGCACTGGAGTACTGCATTAGCATAACAGCTGCACAAGAGTTATTCATTAGCAACAAGGTAAGTACTTTTGAACAGAAAAAACTGCTACACAAACAAGCACTGAATGTGTCTCCCTTGAACTACAAAGAACACAAGATAGAAAGCAACACTGAATCCCAGTAAGAAAGTTTAGCCAGCTAACAACTAGATCATTCTCTCAAAAGTTCCCTGAAGGCCTACTGTACTTGCCAAAATTCTTTCAGCACAAGTATCATACTCTAATTTTATGCTTCTATCCATGCTCCAAAAGAGAGCACTTACGGGCAAAAAATGAAAATATAGAAACATAAAGCTCCCAAACAAAATATCAGACTCTTCACTCCCTCCCTTTCTCTCAGCATAACATTTTCATAGCATATAATATAGCATGCTAATCAATGGAAAGCAATAAGATCTCTAAAATACCTGTTCCCACAGTTTGTAAGGCCAAAGGGGAATAGCTTCACCTTGTCATAACAGTAAAGTTCTGAAAAGAATTCGTAAGGAAAGGCCAACTGCAAAAAGTGTACAATTTGCACATAGACAGAGACAAAATTAATAATAATAATAATAATAATAATAACAATCATAATAATAGTCATGTTCTCAAGAAATGAGTCAATATATATTCCCAACCTCATTTTCGACAGATATGAGATTGGATCTCGACTCTTTTGAGCCTCTAAACTGCTGGACAACTTTCTGCATTGATGTTTTCAAACCATTACGAACATTTAGTGGTAGATTCGGCATAGCACTTTTTGCAGGCAAGGTATGATAATTGTCAGTTTTGGCAGACTTGGAATGTGATAACAAATCCCCCTTAGTAGCCGAGGATAGTCGATCAGCAGAACTAGATGATGATCTTCGTGCTTCTTTGTGTTTGGACAAATGTGATTCTTCTACCAAATCATGATTGGCTACAGAATTTGTATTAGAACTATTCAAGGAAGACACATTTCTGCACTTATTATCTGCTACTGATTTTTCAACTGTAGCAACTTTTCTCCTGTGTTCATGGCCACTGGAACTTGAAGCCACATCAAGAGATGTGTCAGACTTGGTTTTGGGGAATTTTGATTTAAAGTCAGTCTCATCAGCAGTGCTAATAGAATTTGTCTTACTTCTTCTATTTGCACCAGAATCCTTAACTTCTACATTTACAGAATTTTTAGACTCTACGGGAAATGTAGGGGCCGACACTGTCTCATTGGCATGAGCAGAAGCAGCACATGTATCATCAGCAGTCCTATCGCTGACAGGTTTTGCCACTCTGTTGCGAAAACCATCATCAAATGATTTTCTTGCAGCAACAGAAGGATTAGCACCGGAAAATGGGTCATTGGAAGATGCCATACCAGCATGTATTCCTTTAATTTCTGCAAAGGATCTAACCACATCAGATACCATACATGACGCACGAAATAACATAATGCAACTTCCAATCAAAACCATTACCATGAAAACTGGACTGCGTTTCTGATACTTCTGCCCTGTGAGAAACACTTTCCTCATTCATCTGCACGGTGGCAATTGGAGGACAGCATTCATCCTTGTGACCATGCCTCCAGTGAATAATTTGACACTTACCAGAACTACAAGAAAGCATGCTTGTCAAAACTAATAACAAGTAACAACCATAGTAACATAACAACGAAAAACTCAAAAATGATGGCACTTCTACTTCTTCCTTTTTAAATAGTCCTCTGTGCTCTTATTTCAACATAAGAGAATATAAAATAAAGAATAAACAATAAGTAGAGTTTCATATGTATGTGACATGTCATAAACGATAAGAGCCACAGGCAGAAATTACAAACAAATGCTAAGGAATGCAGCTATGTCAAAGATTAGACAAGTCAAGCCCTAAATAAGCTGCACATAAATTTCAATTTCACACCCAAAATATTAAAATTAAAAAAAAAAAAAACAACTTTCCCTCAAAAAATTCATACTTTCTAATTGGGCAAGCAAAAAGGAGAACAATAATAACAGCTAAAATAAAAGAAAGAAAGGAAAAACAGAAAGAGAGAAACTTGGAAGAGGGGAAAGGAAAAACGAACCAGTATCGAACGGACTTGCACTGAGAGCAACGCATGGTGGTGGGGGCGTAACACACCGCACACTGGTACCACCTTGAGCTTGGAACCGAAACCGAGGAGGAGGAGGAGGAGGAGGAGGAGGAGGAGGAGGAAGAGAAGGAGTAATCAGGTGAAGCAGCATCCATTTCAGCCATTGCTGCATCCTCCACCAGCCTCGCGATCTCCTCCCTCTTCGCCTCCGCATTCCTCCAGGCCCGCCTAATAGCCAGAAAACCCAACAGCAACACCGCATACACCACCCCCTGAAACCCTAGAATCCCCGGCACCAGCATCTCCCTCTCTTTCTCTCTCTCTCTCTCTCTCTCTCTCTCTCTCTTCTTAGCCGGCACCCAGGACCATCCCCCAACACAGCATCCAAACGATGGCTGCCGTTTTGCTAGGCATAGATGGCGGCGGAGAGATCAATTACGCGGCGGCTGCCGGAGTCGGAGAAAGTGCTGCCGGCAGGGGCAAAATGGGAAAGTTAAGTTGGTGAGGAGAGAGAGCGAGCATCTGGGATAGTGCGGTGTGTGTGTGGGTTTTGTGTTTTTTGAGGCTCTGAAATCGATTCCGGGTTTTTTTTTTTTTTTGGGGTTCACTTTTGGAATCCAACCGTAACGCGGAATTGTGAATGTGCGAGGTAGCGATCGTTTGTCCTGTCCTCCGGGACTTGCCGTTGCGATATCCTTGTCTACTACTTTCGATGCGTTCTCAGTTGTTTACGTTTTAACACTCTCTCTCTCTCTCTCTCTCTCTCTCTCTATTTGCTTTTATTTTTTTACCTTTATTAAATGTTATTACGTTATTCTGATGTTTATCTTGTTACTATTGGGCTTGGCTTCTCTCCGTTACTGTTGTTTTGTTGAGCATATGAGGTTAGCTTGTTGGAGATAATAATTGTTCTTTTGCTGGCAATTGGCTCGTAGCTAAAGATGGTGGAATCTTTGTACTTGCGAAGGAAATGGGTGGAATCTCACATCACTCTGATATTTGCAACCGGTTTCACACAGCACGCCGGAATTGGATAATTATGTTACTTTGGCACGGTGTTTATGATAATAAGTGCTAGAACAAGTGGTTGTGTCTGAAAACAGTAAGAATGATTTAGACTAATTATTTTTAGAGTTTAGCTTAAGTGCTTGTTAAGAATAGAAATAGGGAAATGTAATTATGTAACATAGTAACGTTTAATAGTACCAGAGGGAAACGTACAGATTCCCCTCTGATAGTTTTATTGAAATTCATCTCTTATCTTTAATTGCCTTTTATGTAATTATATTTTTTATGATTTACCAAACTCTCACTCGTAACTTTTTCATAGAGAATACTCATATTAAATAGCATTATTGAATGCAATAAACTAGTAATTAACATATCATTTTTTATCCAATAAAATAAATACTAGTTGGCATGATAAAAGAGAAGTACTGAACACGAGTAGGTATGTTGCCACATCTCTGGATTTTGCAAATTGGATTCCTATTGATAAAAAAGTAAGGCATGGAGGACGCTACTCTTCTCTTATCTTTATTTTAATATTAGAATTATATGATTTAAAAATTCATTAATAAAAGTCTCCCTTATTATTTTTATATGATATGATGCCTCCTTTAAAATTAACTCATCCATGATGAAGATTAATTTCGCATATTCACTCGCCCAAGATTTCGGGTAGTGGTTAATTAATCCTTATAAATATGTATAAGATATATTATTTCTGTTGATATTCAACCAAGTAAGGCACTGTTACTGTCACAACCAGTTCAAATTTGCCCTCCCCGGGGGCCCAATTGGCGAACACAGGCAGAGTTACAGTCTGTCACAAATTCAAAGTTGGAATGAGGAGGCCATTTAATTGAACCCATTGAGTTTAAGAAGAATATTTTTTTTTGGGTCAACGAGTTTAAGAAGTTTGTGACTGCTATAAGCAATTCATGTGGGGCTGCATGTGAGCTATTCATGAGTTTATGCATACCATAATCTGGGTTATACATTTTTTGGGTCAAACTGGGCTATACATTGAGAGTGTCGATTGATAGTTGTTTGGGCCATGCCTAGGTACTTTTCATGCGGCTTAGCTGGGTAATCAGATGTAACTCTGTGTAATCCAGTATGCTAAAAATAAAAAACTTTCTCAAACCGAAAAATAAAATAAAGTATAAAAAGGTTTGCGTGGTCTTGTTTATTGTCGGAAAAAGAATATGTAAATAAGTAGTTTTTAAGTTTTTGTGCCCAAAAAAAATACGTTAAGCTTTATTGTTATTCACTAATCAATTTCGCAAAGAGAGGAGCAAATATTAGTCGATAATTGATAAAAATAAGCTACCTGTTTGTCTCTAATTATCTATCATTTTAGAATATATCAAGAAAACAATATTGAGTTTTTTTTTAACTTTATCCTTATCTTTTATTCTCTTGACTAATTAAAGCAGAGAGAGAAAAGAGAATTTAATAAAATTAAACCATGTTCACTCTATATCCAAACTCATGTTAATATCCTAAATTCTTCTATATAAACTTAATAAAAAAAATCCTTATATACATAAATCTTAAAAGACACTTACGTATAAACTAACAATAATGTTATTTGTACATGTATTTGGGATGTATTTTCGACGCATTACCAACTATTTTTTTTAGTTGCCAACTTTTTGAATAAAAATTACTAACCTTTTTGACTGAATTACCAACCAGTTGTAACGTACAAATACTAATTTTTTTTCTAAGTTATCAACTTTTTAAATTAAAATTACCAATTTATGCGACTGAGTTACCAACTAGTTGAAAATGTCCTGTAATGTTATGTTACAACTAGTTGGTAACTTAGTTGAATAAATTGGTAACTTTAGTTTAAAAAGTTGGTAACTGAAAAAAAAAAGTTGATAATGCGTTGAATGCGTCCGTTTTTTTGCGTTCAAATAACACAAGTTATAAACTAAAGGTACAATTATCACATTACTAGAAATTGCAAAATAACTGCCCGAACAAATCTATCAGAAATATTGACAGATTAATCATCAGTAAAATTAAAAAAAAAATTGATGTTGAATTTTACCAATGGATCAATCAATTTATTGATAAAACTATCGATAAATATTTGCGCCTAATGGCGCCAAATTATTAACGACAAATCTTCCGTTAGTAACATTTAGCATTTTAATTTAATATTTAAAATTTTATTGACGAACATTCTGTCAATAAATAAAGTAAATTATCGACGGTTATTTCGTTGGTTTAGAATTATATATTCATTTTAATATTATTTAAAATGTAAATTGTTATCAACAGTAATTAATATAAATAAATATTACTTGCTTAAGTTATCGATCGATCTACCATTGGGAACTTTTTATTTTATTTTTTCTTCAGATTATTTTTTTTAATATTATTAACGGAAAATCCATTAGTATGTGAAATTTTGGGCGTTACTGCCAAAGACCATTTTGTTCCATATTACTGACGGATTTTCTGTTGATAATGATTGATTAATGAAATGATTCGTTTCATTATCTTTTTACAAATGGAAAATTCGTAGGTAATATGTGTTTAATTAAACGAATTGTTTCATTAAATCACTATCGATAGAAAATCTATCAGTAATATTAAACCAAAATGCTAAAACGCGAAACATCCCTTTTTTCTTCCTCATTTGCACCTTACACACTTTCTCTCTACTCTTTCTCGTCCCTTCATACAGCCATTAGCCATTTGACTATCGTCGGAGTTTCCATTTTACTGCCGAAGATCGCCATTATGCTTGTGGTATGTCACTGAGTATTTTAATCGGTTTGGTTTTTTTATTTAGTCTCTCTTTTCTATTCTATTTCTTTACTCAAAGTTTTTAATTTCTAAGTTAGTTAACTAACTTATTTTGTTGTGTTGATTATTAATGATCTTGTTTGAAGCACTTGATGATTGGTGCATTGACTGATTGGAGTGAGTTGGGAAGTATTAGGTATGCATATTATACCCTTGTTTTAATTTTATATTTTCCAAAATAATAGAGATTTAAAATTTCTAGGATAGAGTTATACGAAGGAAGAAGGAGGATGAGATTGCATGACTGGGGGAAGGTTTAGAGTTCCTTCCTATTGTTTGAATTGTGTACTATGGTGTTATGCCTGCATAATGTGAAGTAAGGGATGCGCTCTAGAACAATTTTTAGGATTAATTGATTAATTTGTAGAACTATATGTGTTTGATTGATGAAATAATTTTTGTGGACGCTCTTAAATTAAGGGGAGACTTTGCCCAAATTTTTTTGATCATTTAGAATATTATTTGAATTAAATAATTATTATAATGAAATAAGTAATTGTTATTTATGCTTCATTGATGAATTAATTTTTGTGGAGACTTAGGAAACTTTGCCCAAATCTTTTTTAATATTTAAAATATTGCTTGAATTAAATAAATATTGTAAGTGTGGACTAAAATATTGCTAAGAATTAACAAAATTACTGTAAAAAGAATTAATGGGAATTCTTTATTTACGGGAAGACGCTGCCTAATTTTTTTGATTGATGTGTGATTGTATTACTCTAGAAGTGTGTGATATTGTTGATATACAATACTTGCTCCAAATAGAGCATTGATGTATGATAGATTATACCCAAGTTGGGGGGAATTAAACCACAATTTTATGAGGGGATTGAAAAATTCATAACGACTTGTGATCGAATAGAACAGTTTACACGTGGAATGACAGTTAGTTGCCCTTGTCATAAACATAAATGTAGGAGATTTTTAAATATTGAGTCCATTAGATATCACTTATACAAAAACTTGATTACTAGGTTTGGACTAAATATGGAGAAGTCCTTTCACTAGAGAATCAATTCGGTATAGGTTATGTTGGAAGTAGTTCGACTAGGGTCTATGTAGGTAATGAAGAGGGTGGTAGTGTGACTTGGGAAGATAACCTTAGTCGTTATTAGGGAATGATTTTTTATGCTACTGGCCATGAGTTTGGAATGTATTCCAAACCTTCAGAAAAGGTTCCCAATCCGAATGATGAGAGATTTTATAGTTTGTTAGAGATAGTGAATAGGCTTTTTATGGGAAAAGTATGCATTCCCAATTGCCTTTGGTGATAAGAATGTAGAGTAGTAAGTTTGAGGCAAACCAAGGCCAAAAGTTCTTTGATCGGTGGGCTTCATTAATGAATAAGATTAGTCCACAACCAGAAACTATCCTAAAGGATTTTTACCAAGCCAAAAGGTTAGTTTCTAAGCTTAGGTTGAATGAAGTCAAGATTGATTGCTATTTGAATGGATGTATACTCTATTGCAAATATGATGTTGCCCTGACTCATTGTAAATTCTATAGAGAGCCCAGGTTTAAATTGAAGAGAGGAGGAAGTGTGGCACACAAAGATGTTCCACATACAAGAATGCACTATTTGCCCATAATCCCTAGATTTAAAAGCGTGTATACATCAATGAATTTAGCACCTTACATGAGGTGGTACTTTGAGAACCAAAGAAGTGATGGTGTAATGACACATCATTCTCATGGTGAAGCTTGGCAACATTTTAATTGAACCAATCCTGATTTTGCATCTGATCTCCACAATATTAGCTTATGGCTATGTGTTGATAATTTTACTTCTAACAATCAATTTAGTAAACTATATTCTTGTTGGCTTGTAGTTATTACTCCTTACAATCTTCGCCTGAAATATATATGAAAGATCCTTACTCATTCTTAACTTGTATAATTCCCAATCTCGATAATCCGAAAGCCAAGATTGATGTTTATCTCCAACCTTTAATTAATGAATTAAATAAGTTATAATGTAATAGTGTTTTGACTTACAACATCTCAACCAAGCATAATTTTATGTCAAGAGCAGTATTGATGTGGATCATCAATGATTTTCTAGCTTACGAAATGTTGTCTGGATGGACGACGTAGGGGAAATTGGTGTGTTTGAAAGAATTCTTATTTTGACTATCATAGATGATTTTTTGATATGGATCATACTTATAGACGTAGTAGGCATGGATTTAAAGAAAACAAAATAGAGAGTGAGGAGACTCCTGTTAGACTTACTGGTTAGCAAATTTGGGACAAGATTAGGCAACGTCCAAAGATTTTAGAAGTTGGAAAAAACACTAGATTGCTTGGCTATGGGGTAAAACATAATTAGACCAAAAAAATTATATTCTAGGAACTATCCTATCAAAAGGATCACTTAGTTCGTCATTGTTTAGATATGATGCATGTTAAGAGGATTGTATTTGATAATATTATGCACACTGTGATGAATAGTCACCGAACTAAAGACAATGAGAAAGTAATGATAGATTTAGAGGAGTACTGTAGACGCCTTAAGTTAAATTTACAACCCTTAAGAGATGGTCGTTGGTCTTAGCCTAAGGCTAGTTATGTATTGACCTCTGTATAAAGAAAAAACGTGTGTAAGTGGGTGCAAGAGATAAAAATGCATGATGGCTATGCTTCAAACTTGGATAGGTGTGTGAATGCTACATAAAGAAAGTTTTTTCGCATAAAAAGTCATGATTGTCATGTATTTATGGAGTGTTTGTTGTCTGTTGCATTGAAAGAACTGTCTGGTCATATTTGGAGGTTGTTAATTAAGTTGAGTGAGTATTTTTGAAATTTGTATTCACCATTCTCAGGGTCAATGATCTTTTGATGATGGAGAAGAACATTCTTATTATTCTTTGTAAGTTAGAGTTGATATTTCCTCTTGAATTTTTTTTACTCTATAGAGCACTTGCTTGTACACTTGGCCTATGAAGCATGGGTATATGGGCCAGTCCAATATAGGTGAATGTACTCGTTTGAGCAGGAAATAGGAAGGTTCAAAAGAACAGTAAAGAATAGAGCTAAAGTAGAAGGATTGATATGTTAGGTGTACATTTCGAATGAGATATCTAACTTTTACTCCTACTACTTTGAGCCGCATGTCCAATCTAGGAGAACTAGAGTTAATCAAAATGATGATGGTGATGAAAGCTTAATCGAACCAACCTTGTCAATATTCAACTAACCTGGCCATGCTTCTAGACGATACAAAGACTAATGGTTAACTGGAAATGAATGGAAGTCTGCTCATTTATATATATTGCAAAATTGTGATGAATTGGAATCATTCAGAAGATAACCAATAAACTATTTTCTTGTATTTTTTGTTCTCTAATTCTTCAAATCCTACATAATGGTAAATTGTGACAAAATGTCTTCTTTTGTACTTCGTTCAATGTTTATAGGTATTTTGAACAACTATACAGTCAACAATCCTTTGAACAATTTCCAAAATGATTTAAATCATTTGTATGTGACATAGTGATTTTATTTTATTGTTCATGTTTTTGTTTTTGTATTTTTATGTGATTGATATTCTAATCTTTATACTTAGGTGCATGATCAGAAGAATAGTGTAACCAATCCTCACTTGTATAATTTAGCTTAGGGTCTACAAACCAAAACTATGAGTTAGCCACATATTAATGGTTACAAGTTTCATATAACTAAATGGAAAAACGAGAAGAAAATTGACAATATTGGGGTTTGTGTTGGAGGAGATATGGGTTAGAGGAGATATTGGAGATGGAGAAAGTGACTGGCATGGAATAGTTAATGAAATATTTGAGTTGGAGTACCATGATGAACCTATTAAAAGAGTTATACTATTCAATTATGAATAATGTAATCCAACACGTCTCGGGGGAAAACATAAACACAATCACTACAAAATAACTGAGATTAACGATACTAAAAGATATGGAATCAAAATGCAATATAAGTTTATTACCCACTATATCTTAGAAGGTGCAAATCTAACTAAAGGGTGGTAAGAAAATGCAAACCAAGGGATTAAATAGAGGTTGAAGAAATATTTGAGCAAATTTACCAAACAAATGATCTAAGTCTTTCCAAGGTTGCTATTGATACCAACATCCCCTCCGATTTATGTTCTATCTCAACAGAAGTTGACATAATTGAACTCTCAAGGTAATATTTAATGAGTTAGTCTGATGAGTGGGGAGCAAAACTGAGGATGAGGAAAAAGAATTCGACAACAATATTAAAACTGAGAGTGATAAAGATAGTTTTCAACTTTCAGATTAACGAGGTGCCAAATGTATTATGTTTTTATTTAGTTAATATATCTCTTACGTTTTAGTTAACGAGGTTCCACTGCACCTGCATCCACTACTCCCACCACTTCTACTATTGCCTTTGCTACTACTTCTACCTTTCTTGGTCATCCTCCACATATTCAGAAGTTTGTTATGTACCTAACCCTAGGTATTTAGAGTTAGGGTCTCAGCCCTCATTCTTCCCTGAGCCTTCTCCATCTCCACTCGCATCTCACATGTACCTGGTTCCACTCCTTCCCCTACCTCCAGCTAGCCTGGTTCGTAGGGTGTCCAGGCCTCATCGTCTACCCCCTCACAAGGCTCTAGGAACCGGCGCATGGAGCTTAGATATGATGGTAAATCCTGGTAAGTAATTTCAAATTTAAATTTATTATGAATTGTTAATCGTGATAGAAAATTTAATTAATGGATATTTGACTTAATCTATTATTTATGATATAGTTGCATTCCATTAGCTTCAGGCTTGCACAAGATTACCAAGGTATTCGATGAGCATTTTCCTAGCCCATATACTAGTTTGTGCAATCCGCTAAGGCAACACAGTAGTTGTGATGAAGAGAGTGGAGGGTAAAATAATCATTATTTTTATTATTAATTTTGATTTTTATTCTTATGCATGCTTATTTATTACAATTGAGTTAACTATTACCTCATTTGTGTGCCGCATATGTTCATTATTGATCTACGTGAGGAGACTGCGATCTACATGGCTCACGGACCAAGGTCGATAAGCGGCTCTGTAATATGTTTTACGATATTCACAAGAATGACGCTAACACCTATTGGCTCACTAACGGCATTCTCCAAGCACTAAAGGCCTACTAGGACTCACTTTAGTGCAAGGCAAAACAAGTGAAGGCCTGGGCGAGAAGAGGATCCACCCCAGGTGGCTCACTGCACACTAAAGACTCTACTACTGTTGAGGGCATACGGCTAAGGAAGGTAAATATCATCTTTTACACTCATTTAGTTATTCAGTTTCTATATTAAATATTATATGATCACGTGAAAATTATTTGAAATGTAGGAGAAGACGATAAGCAAATCGTCAACTCAAGGGAGCTATTCTGAAAGACCTACACCCAGAAGCAAGATAAGTCCCAATGGGTTAATACTTGATTGGAGACCACATATATAAATACTTATAATTTTAGTTTTCAATACTTTTAATTTATTATATTTGCTATTATTTAAATCTAATTTAATTTGTTTTATGTCTTCCAATTATAGCATGAGTTCACCAAGCGACTGATCGAGGCCTAATCGTAGTAGTCGCAGTAGGGGGATGGGAGTGCTACTGCAAGCCTACCTATTAGTGATGACCAGATATGGGCTCAAACAGTTAGCGGCCGCTACAAGGGACAGATTTTTGGTATGGGGACAGCAAGTCATATTCTTCAGTCTCTATGTTTGGAATTAGGCCTACTAGGACCGATATGGAGAACATCCATGATCAGGTGCATACACTAAATGAATCAAAGCAGAAGCAGCTCAAGAAGGCCAATAGGTGGTATATGGAGCTATATGAGCGGCACGAGAAAGACAAGGAGCAGTGGATGTAGCAGATGTAGTCCATGGAGTAGAAGATGATGATCATGTATAGCTACTTCAAGCAGATGTGGCGTGGTGGTTCATCATCCAATGCACAGCCTCTACCACCTCCACCTCCACATTCTCCACACGACTACACACCCAAAGACTCGGACGGTATTTCAAATACTGACGATGATCAGTATTCATAGTTTTAGGATTTTTCTACTTTTAAAATTGTACATTAATAGTTATATTTTATTTCTTTTGTTATTGAAAATTTTTATTTTAATTTACAGTATATTTTTTTTATATTTTTAATTATATGGATTTGTGGATAATTACAACAATAATTTGAAACATTCAAATACTAATTTCAAATTTTAATAATATAAACCCGAAAAAAATTAAAAATCTTACATTATCAAAGCAATTTCCGTCGGTAATATCTAACTAGCAAATTATTGTTTCCCACGGATTGTCTGTTGGTAATTATATCCATTAAAATAGTATTTTTACTTTACTGATAGATATTCTATCAATAATTTATTAATAATAAAAAATATATACTTATAATTACTGATGAATATTCCGTCGATAATTATAAGTAATTTGTCAATGTAAATGCTTTATTGACAATTTTTGACATTCATATTACCAACGCTTTTGTTAATAGTATCAATGAAATATTTTGTTGGTATAATTATGAAAATTATCGATGAAAACCCTAATCTATTGGTAATATTCAATTTTTTTATGTTCAATGCGTTAATTATAGATGGATCTACTTCATTGGTAATTCTGTTGGTAAAATTGTTACTGACAAATTTTGTCGACTTTTCCATTGGTAATTTCATCAGTAAATGGCACATTTTTAGTAGTGTCAAACGAACAAAAAAAAAATGGCAATCAAATATCTTTGGTTTTTTTTTCTTTCGAGTACCTTCAAATATGAAAAAGAATATGATACATCTCCTAAATTTAGGCACACATGTGCAACACTCATAATTATTCGATTAAGTGGAATGAGAAATGTGATTTATCCTAAGGTTTTGTGAGATCTTGCCCCACCATTTCTTCTCCTGACCTTACCCCATCATGTCATCCACCAGGTAACTACCATCTCTCTACACTCTAGGAATCGTCCACCACACCTATATCCTTGCTTTCCAATTTATTAAGAATAGACAAGTAAACGGCAACCAATAAGCCAATACATACTAACACTTAACAATCGTGTGCCCTTTTCTTAAAAAGTGATAGTGACCCAAATTTTACAAATAAATCAGAAGCAAGGTACCTGTACATATGCATGCTCAAATCAATATTGATAAGATTTAACTTGCGAGCTACCAATACCAAAATTGCATGTTTTTCTTAGGTAAATCACTCTTATCTCTACTTTTAGCCCTTCTCTTGTTAAATGAATCAAAGTCGGTCTCATTCTTGGCCTGCTTATTTGTCTTTGCCTTTGTTAATTGTTTGTATGCTACTAATGCTACATTTTCCACTCGCCAAGATGGAGAGGCTGGTGGTGCAGGTCACAGTGACAAATTGGATTTTATATGAATTTAGACAAGGATGCAAAGAGGGGGGAATGCCTAAATTTGATGGGTCTATATAGGGTTACAAATTGGATCATAACTCATGTCCAAACTTTTATTTTGTCTTTTTTTTTTCCATATTGGTAATAATATAATCGATGAGTTTGTGTATGAGTTAGGGACACTAGCATTATATACATACCCTCATACTTATGTTTCCTTACTTTTACTTTTATTATTTGATTGTAACTAAAAACGTACTTTTAATGAGGTATCTCTATCATTTTTTGGGAATGAAAATTATTGAGATATGCTAAAACAACTCTGAGAAAATATGCATATAAAATGTAAGCATTTCGTCAAAAACAATAATTATACAATAATAATTTAAATACGAGACACTAAATAGTTCAGTCGCTTTGGCCGAGTGGTTAAGGCGTGTGCCTGCTAAGTACATGGGGTTTCCCCGCGAGAGTTCGAATCTCTCAGGCAACGGTTC
This sequence comes from Pterocarpus macrocarpus, assembly GCA_031439585.1. NCBI lineage: Eukaryota > Viridiplantae > Streptophyta > Magnoliopsida > Fabales > Fabaceae > Pterocarpus > Pterocarpus macrocarpus. The sequence goes on along the minus strand of CM062520.1, from coordinate 62,142,055 downwards.
TCACAAATTTTTTCATTTTTTCAGGTTTTGCGCGTTGCGAAGAACCTCCCAAAGTGGAGCCCAGGGCGGTGAGATTGGTAACTGGGGAAGGTTGAGTTGCGATCAATGAAAGAATGCCCTTGTGCCTCCCCCAGACACCACCTATGATCTCACCTACAGCCTCTTTAATTTTTTTTTTTCATTGAATAAATGCTTCTTTAATTTTATCTAATAATGTTCCAAAAAAGTTGGTTCGGGAATTTTTTTATGTTAAATTTAATAAATTTTTAAAAGATTCTTATAACCACTAAGATGGTGTTTGTATTGATGTTTGCAAACTCATTTTTGGGTTAACTCAATTTTGTAAACTTAATTTTAACCATAATTGTGGTAATCCTAACATGTTTATGTTCGAGAAAATGTATTTTAATGAGAATTTTGATATGATAAATATTATTTGTATAATATCAATAAAAATTATTTTTACATATAAAGTTACCAAAATAATATAAATATGATATTTAATTAAATAATAATATAATATTAAATTAAAAGTATATTTTTGGTAATGCATATTTTAATGAGTTTTCATTCAATACAAAAACAATAAAATAATACTTTATTGTTAAAAGATATAAAATCAAGTTTTAGACCAAACTTAATTGTCATAAATCATGTAAATATACTTAACACAACATTCAAAGTTCCGAACGAGTTTTAGTTGGCTGAATGCCAAACCAAACACTATTGGTTGCCTAAGCCGTAGTAGACTTAAATTCAAACGCTTTACGCTTATCATCTGAAACAATATTGGTTGCCGCTTTGGCCGTACAAATTCACTTGGTCATCATCTGAACCAGTCCCTCCCATCATCTGGGGACGCGTGGCGAGCACATGGCATGCTTCTGGAGGAAATTTAGGGTTTACATTTGAAGAGGGCAAATTGGCAAAGTCAAGAATCCAGAATAGCATTTGATACCCTCCAATGGACGCCTTCGAATTTTAACCACTGGACTCTTCGCCAGTGTGATCCTATTTTCCAAATCTTGTCGCTAATTTTCTTTGTGCAAGTGGTCATCGTTCAATTAGTGGCAATTTGTGTTGGACAGTGATTATATTTTCATTTTTTATTTTTTTCCCACTCTAGTTCGGATCAAGTTGCATTTAACTATTTAGGTTATTCCCGAAAGTCCACCCTTGCGTGTGTATTACTAGCTCTACAAGTTAATGTGTTATTTCACTGTATTTCAGGGTCAGTTGTCCATCTTAGATAGAAAAATATTTCAAAAAAGATTTTATCCAGACATTTTATTGTTTTATACATATTTCGTGGTCGGTTTCTGTAACAACAGTCTTGAATTTGTTCTCATCGATAATTGGTATAGCTTTCGTAGCACATTTTTGTATGCACATGTTTTGTAAAGATAAATCAGTTGCATTTACTAACTAAAAATATCTTCTTTTTCGGATAAAAGATATTTTATCTGATTTTTTTACATTATTTGAAATTATGTTATATTAATGTGTTATTGTGATTATATTACTTTACTATTTTTCACAAGATTAATAAAAAAAAAGTAGTGTTTCTATGTGGTATATTTTTATGCTGTCAATGCAGGTGTAGAATGGTTTAAAATGAAATATGATCAGATTTCAAAATTGATCGTATTTTTTACATGTCAATCAAAAAGTAAATTATTTATTAGTGGTTAAAACAATTTTGACATTTAAAACGATACGTGATCATATGATGTAATGCATTGCTGGTTCAATGCATTTAAAACGAGCGTGTGGGGAACTCACGCCTGACGTTTGCGGAGTGTAGATGGTCAACTCCGAAATTGTAGAGCCGGTCTCACTCGAGTAAGTGAGGAAGATGAATAAATAAGTCATAGAAATCCAGGTAACACGAGTTTGAATATTAAAGAGATTGAATAATTTGTGTGTTTCCACGGTAAAACGAAAATTGGTTTTATGAATTTCTTAAATATGTCGAACACGTAAATAAATAAGACATAGTATTTTAGTCCTAAATTTTTGGACAACACCGTCATTTTTTTATTAAAAATGTCCGGCTAGTGTGAACATTAGGATTATTTTAATCAGGTTTTGTTTTTATAAGTGTTTTTTTATGAAATTAATTTTCTACATATTACCATGATTAAAAGCGTTTTTTAATATATATTTTTAAATTATAAGTCTCAACAATTGTCGTAATTATTTTTTATTTATTAAAGAGTGAGTTGATATGATAAACAATGTTAATCTATTAAGACAAGGATATAGTTTGGTTTTTTTTTTATTTTAATGTGGATATAGTTTAAATTTTGAAAAATAATTATTGTGTAATTTTCATATTCGTACCATTAAATGAGAATTAGTATCGTAAACGTTTTATATTGGTCAAATTTATATCTACTATTCTGATGAAAAAAAAACAATTATTGTAACTAATTAAAATTTTTATTAACATTTAATTTGTGAAAATCTAACAAAAGAAGATCCAAATAACATGAAAAAGCAAATATGTACTATTGTGAGCTTGGTAAAACTTGTAATGGCGCCTTTAAGCAACCTGTTTAATGTAACACCCTAATAAACCCATACTACGCTTAAGTCGTATTACGGCGTTTTATTAGTTATTCTTATCTTTCGTGGTAAACTAATCTTTGCTTGAAATTAAGTTACGCGGAAATTACGATAAGATTTATCTTTGAAATCGTCGTCGACTTTGCGGCGTTTTGAAAAGTAAAGCGCTTGAATGAGAAGCTATGGAGAAAGAGCGTGTCGCATAAAATACGTACTCCAATATCATAAAACAAGAGAAAGGTAAATAAATAGTAATTTACCAATACATTGCACTATGTAGCAAAATCATTACATCGATATGAGTTCATAATATATAGACATACATATATATATCAGCATTACATCAAAAGGGGGCTCATGGTCAGGCCATGGTCCAAATACTAGATACAAACTAAAATCGACATCGTTCGGCACAAAAGAGATAAATGAAGATGCAGAGCTACGTCGACGATAAGTCCACATCAGCAATCGTCTGACATCCCACGTCATACGCCCGCTCACAGTGTCGGGGATCCATGCTCTGCTCCACCGGATGCGCCATCGAGATCTGGTGATGATACGGGAGAATAACTAGGGTGAGAAATGGAATTTCTCAGTAGGACTCGAACCCGACACAAAAGTGTCATCGTCATCATCCCAGCCACTTCGGTTTTATTAATGAAAATAGTGAGCATGCATAAGGTTCAATTCTTGGATTTTCGAAAAGCATGAATATCCGAAACGGATTCAATTTTAACATAATCTCCAATCACTTACATCATATCATACATGGGCATAAGTATAATCATATAAAAATGCATGACTGTGCTATAAGTTTTTCTTAACTTCTTCCCTTGTTAGGGTTTAGACCGAGGTCCCTTTTCTTTTCTTAACTTAACTTTATCTTTTCACTCACTAAACAGAAGTGGTAATGAGCTCATCTGGTAGCCGCCACCATAGAATTTCGGTACTTACACTAGCTGGGTCATGCCATGTCTCATGTAAGACCTATCCCCTATACTCACACTAGCTAGGTCATGCCATGCCTCATGTGAGTCGTGGGTGAGGGGAAACTTAAATTAGGTTACCTTCCCTTTTAAAGGATCACTTACTTGAATTAAACTTCTTCTTATTTAAGCATTATGATGCAAAATATTTCTAAGTCCATAATTCTTACAAAATTTCTAAGAAGATAACTACAGACTGCTTCCCAAAATTTTGCCAAACAGAGAAACCAATATCATATAATATTAAGCATCATATCATATCATCATCATCATGATCATCATCATAACATCATCATATCATCATCATCATCATCATCATCATAACATCATGCTTGCACATAAACATAGGCATATTCTCAAGCAATATTTTATGAGCTTAACTTAATAAATTGGGTGCAAGCTTTTAATTGAGGTTGTCTCTTATGTAAACTTCTTTTATTGGGCATAATGCCAATTTTGTCTAATGTCCTTTTTGATACATTTTAAGTTGAATTATGAGGGTTCTCTAATGCTTAATATAAGGGTATTAATGTCTTAAAGCTTATTTCTCCTTATTCTTTAACTTTTACCCTAACCAGTTTTACTTTTACAGTGGGACAGTAACTTTGAAAATTCACCATAATTTCATCTTTTACTCTTTTATTTCAAATTTTTGTGTGGATATACTTCTCTGAGTCTATTTTTAAACAAAACAAACCCCACTTAAAAATTCATTTTGTAGCTTGAGTTATGCACATTTAATTCTGACTGCTTAGGATTGAAAGTTCATCTCGGGTCAGTGGCTTGTCCACTTCACTGGGAGTGCCTCACATGGAATCTGACAAAACTGTTTTATGGGAGTGTTCCTCTATGTCTTAGCTTTCTAACAAACTTAGTCCCACTCAAAAATGTTATATATAACTTGAGTTATGCATATTTTATTACCTACTGCCCGGACAGAAACCCATCCAGGAACAGCAAACTTTGAAAAATAATATCTCTCTCGTTTTAAGGCCAAATCTCACATATTTTATATGTATGAAAAGCTCTTTGAGTCTACTTTCACAGAAAATTAGTTTCATTCCATTTTGAGTTTTGTACCAATAAATATACCTCACGCTTTATAGACTGCCAGAATTTCAGATTCACTAGTTTTCAAGTTTTTCACTTCAAGCTTATGGAGAAATTGTTATATCACTTCAAATCACCATTTTCATGTTTTAACTCATCATCATACTCAAAGTTTTAGTCACCAAATCAGTATTTTGAAAACAAAATAAAGTAAGATACATAAATCCATCATGCCACATATTCTCACTTCAAGGCAACATTTTTCAACAAGACAAGGAAGCTCATAAAGCAAGAAATGGTCATGAGACCTTGGAGCAAGTCCTAAAACCACCTAGCTATGAAGAGCTTAGGAGTTCTAGAGCTTGATAAATACACAAAAAGAGAGGTTAGAGTCACTACCAATTGGATTTCTTGAAAGCTTGAAGAGAAAGAAAGATGTTGGAGATGGCCTCCTTCTCCTTGAGCTTAATAGTGAGGCTTGTGTATGAGTGACTTTGCTTCTCCAAGGACCAAAAATGGTAGTCCTTGAAGGGATAGTGATGGTGGTGATAGGAGATGAAGGTGATGGTGGTAGAAAAGTGAGGACTTAGGGTAGAAAAACAAGAAGAAAAAGAGGAAGAGTAGGAAGAACAAGAGAGGCTTAGAGAGAGGTGAGAGCTTTGTGTGTATTCTTGAGAGAGGGAATGAAATGAATTAAGGAGAGAAGGAGGGCTGAAAGTGGCGCAAATGAGGGAGAGAAAGTGAGGTGACTTTTGCTTCTTTCATAAGCTAGGGAGTGGGAAAAACCTTGGGGTAAAAGAGAGTGTTGTGTTTCCTTTGAGTCTTGGCAATTGGGTAAATGCTTGTAGTGTTTCTTTTCTAGTGATTAAAAGCATGGTTCATCTTAGGATTTGGCATTGGATGGCTAGGATCATACCAAGTGTCATTATCTTGAGGAAGGAGAGTACAACTCTTGTCATGACTTAAAGGATCTACTAATATGGACTCTAGATCTTGTGGTGTATGATGAGAAAGTAAATGGATGGTTGGATATGGCTCTTGCTTTGACCAAACTTTCAAACCATAATTAAAGGAAAGTTTCTACATCTATATAATTGTTACAATTATCTAAATGTTAATTAATTCACTTGGTCTAAATTACTCATTAGCACATTTTAATTAAGAAGGATTTTTCCTCATTAATTTTGTAAGAAGATGTGAAGGATAATATGATTAAGTTTTGAGACTTATATGCTCTTAGTTAATTAGATTAGATCACCTTGATTTTATGTTCTAAATCATGGATTAATAAGGATTGGGCAATTAAGTTTTTAATTGTAACTTTTAATGCATTAAGTCTCAATTGTCGACTTGCCTTTAATTTACTAAACTCTTGCTCTCGAGATTAATCGATTAATTCTCAATTAATTGCTAACCTCTCTAATTAGCCAGGATCACTAAACTAATTAGCTTAGACAAAAATTGGGGATGTTACATTTAACATTACCTTCTACAGAACTAATGTATTAACGTGGGTCATTGTCATTTCAACACTCTTAATTTGAGGAATCTAAAATAAAAATTTTAGTAAAAAATAAAATATTAAACTTGTCAAAAATTCATAAGCATTAACTAATAACATTTGACTAATAATTAATTAAATATTGAACCAAAAATGAAAGTGTTCTTATGGAGAACTCTTGGAAGAGAAATGATATTTTGACATAACTCATTTTGTATTTTCAGCTGATATACCACCCATCTACCATTAGATGGGTGTGGACCTAATCTGGGTGTGTGACCTCCACTTAGATTAGGTCCACACCTATCCAATGATAGATGAATGGTATGTTAGTCTGGAGTATAAGGTGGACTATGTACAAATAACATATCTCCTTTCGAAAATATTCTTCCAACATTTGATAGATTAAATGAGAAAGGAATGAATGTCGAACATGGGTATCGTATGTGTCAAAACCCCTCTGAGACAATTTGGCATGTACTGAAAGAGTGTCCATTTGCTCAAAACGTACAACAGGTATGTAACATTGGACTGAGCCCTATTCCAATAACTGATACTTGTTCCTTGATGCTATTTTCATAGGGCCTTTTTCAAAATTCTAGCTTGAAAACCCTAGAGAAAGTAGCAGCTATCTAGAAAGTAATCTAAAAACTCAGAATAAACATTTGACAAGAAAAGGGCATGAAAACATCAGAACAAATAGCAAACCAAGCAATGGAATCTTTGTGGAGTTTTCAACAAGCAAAGAGAAAAGGATGACATTTACCCACCTTCAGGACCCATACAACACAAGTGGCAAAGGCCTCCACCAAGACTGATGAAAGTTAACATCGATGTTGCCATTTTTGAGCAAGAAAAAGCCATAGGGTTGGGAGCACTAGTTAGAAATGAATTGGGCCAAGTAGTTGTAGCAAAAGCACGAAGGTCGAAAAGTGTGAAGTGATGGCTGCAGCAGAGAAGCTGAAGCTAGCACTGGAGCAGGGGTTTCAAGCAAGGATTCTCGAAGGGGATTCAAGGCTAGGGATTGAGCAAATTGAGTCTAGCCCTAGGGACCTCTCTTACAATGGGAGTCTAGTACACGAAATTAGTTTATTGGGGCTCAAGTTTTGAAGGTTCAAATCCTAATATGTTCTCAGGAATTGTAACAAGATAGCAGACTCTTTAGCCCACCTAGCAAAATTTGTTGGATCAAAGATGTGGATACGTGAAGTCCCAAATTGTGTTTGAGACCTTGTAAATTTGGATCTTTGATTTGAATAAATGAGGTATTTCCACAAAAATAAATAAATTTAGTTATAAGTTCAAAGGTTATTATTATTATATTAAAAAGATACATGTAAATATTTATCATTTTTAAAATAGTTAAAATATTAAATAACACTTAACCGATTCTTATAAAGATTAATTAACAATAATATCATTAAAGAAATAATAATTTTGCATACACATATTATTTTATAGTTATATATATTTTTAGTAAAATTATAAAATATCTTTATATATTCAGTCTATTTAAAATTGTTATAAAATTAAATCTCATTTAATTAGGAAAGTATGAGAGTTAATCAATCTTCTAATAGCGTTAACAAAAATAATAATAATCTTCTAATATAAATTATTTTTTAAAATTTAAATTTGTGTTGTTAATGTCAAGATTTGAATTTGCTTTCTCTTTTACATGGATGCACCTCAATTTTTTTCAAGTATCTTTTATGTATTAATTATTTGAAGTAACCTTTTCAGTTCAAAAAATTGTTTCAAAAAACTTTTAATTATTAATTATTTTAATTTTAAAGTAAGCTAATTTAAGCGCACTTGCTGCAAAAATATTATTCCGTTCCAAAATTATGGATGAGAAGATACAATTGAATATAAAAATATTTTTTAAATCTATAATTTAGGCATATTATTTTGAACTATATATATATATATATATATATATATATATATATATATATATATATATATATATATATATATATAAAATTCAATATTTCAGTTAAATTTTTTGCAGTTACATAGTAAATATGGTAGGGTAATTAATAATAAATATAAATTTTTTTTACTAGATTTACTAATAAAATATTTGAAATTTTTTCCATTTATACACGATTCCTTTTTGGTTTTACAGATAAATTCACTAATATTATTATATTCGATTTAATATTGCTGTAATTTTTTAAGAATTGTGAGATCTCTGATCTCTCAAAAAATTATAATTGTATCATTTAGTAAAATAATGTAAATTATTCTTAATAAACAAAAGTTACAAAAATAATATTTGATAAAATTACTCTTAAAATTTAAATTGATTATAATTAATATAAATAATAAAGAGAATAATTTTTATTTTTAATATTAATAAAAAGAGTAAAATTATATTAATTTTTTAAATTTTAAAGAATACGAATTAATTCTAAAAAGCATTCTATGAAGGCTCTAAAAAATATTCGTGACTTTTAAAAGTTAGAGCAAAAGCATCCCAAATTTTTTATTTAAAAAAATTAATTTATACTTTTAATAATTGAGAGAACATCTTTCGATAACACTATCAAATTAATCCCTAATAAAATTATCGACTAGTTTTAATTTATTACCAATTATCTCAATAAAATCTAATAAAATACTTATTCTATTTTAATATATTTATTAATTTGACTAAAATTATATATTTAAAAATTAATATATCTAAATATATTACTTTAATTAAATTAATAAATATATTAAAATAGGTGAAGTATTTACCAAATAATGAGATAAAAGATACATTGAAACCGAGAAAGTATCGGGTCGGAACTGTACATTGATACAGAAACAAACAGGAGAGGGGCCTGCAACCGCGTTAATTAATTAATAATTTGCAGGATTTGAGGAGCCTCGCTTTCCACATTATGTTACGCCCTGACTCCTGCAATCGCGTTAGACCTAAGTTGGAACCCACACAGCCACTTTCCTCTGGCCCTTCACACCCCACTATAAATTCCCCTTACCCTTCACTTCCTCTCCACACCAATCCCACAATTCGTATTCACACTCTCAACCCCCAGCATATGTCTCAGAGGCCCACTGTCCCCCACTCCTCCTCTATAGCCTGCGGCCTCCATTCCCATCTCATGGTCTCCAGTGACATGAGCACCAACTCCAATTGGTCTTGCTAACAGCTTTTCCATCACCACATTCCTCACTAACCCCCCCCCCCGGCCCTTCAATTCCATTCATTTCATTCTTTCAAACACTAACCTCAAATCTCCCAAATTAAACCCTCCAACAACAACAACAACATCATCATGGGTGTCAAGGGTTTCGTCGAAGGAGGCATCGCTTCCATCGTCGCAGGTTGTTCCACGCACCCTCTCGACCTCATCAAGGTCCGCATGCAGCTCCAGGGCGAGTCCAACCCAAACCTAACTGCCCTCCGACCCGCACTCGCCTTCCAAACCGGTTCCCGATCCATCCACGTGTCACCCCCTCATCAAATCCCGCAACCGCCCCGCGTCGGCGTAATATCCGTCGGCGTCCGCCTCGTCCAGCAAGAAGGCCTCGCCGCCCTCTTCTCCGGCGTCTCAGCCACCGTCCTCCGCCAGACCCTTTACTCCACCACCCGCATGGGCCTCTACGACCTCCTCAAGCAAAAGTGGTCCGTCCCCTCCCCCGTCCCCGGCGGCGCCACCACCATGCCGCTCTCCCGCAAGATCGAGGCCGGACTCATCGCCGGCGGCGTTGGCGCCGCCGTCGGGAACCCCGCTGACGTCGCCATGGTCCGGATGCAGGCCGACGGGAGGCTCCCGCCGGCGCAGCGCCGCAATTACAAGTCCGTCGTCGACGCCATAACAAAAATGGCGAAGCAAGAGGGCGTGGGTTCACTGTGGCGCGGTTCATCGCTTACGGTGAACCGCGCGATGCTCGTGACGGCGTCGCAGCTTGCGTCGTACGACCAGTTCAAGGAAGCGATACTGGAGAGGGGTTTGATGCGCGACGGTTTGGGGACGCACGTGACGGCGAGCTTCGCGGCGGGGTTCGTGGCGGCGGTGGCGTCGAACCCCGTCGACGTGATCAAGACGCGCGTGATGAACATGAGGGTGGAGCCCGGGGCGGAGCCGCCGTACACCGGAGCGTTGGACTGTGCCCTTAAGACTATCCGTGCGGAGGGCCCCATGGCCCTCTACAAGGGCTTTGTCCCTACGATCTCGAGGCAGGGGCCTTTCACTGTTGTGCTGTTCGTGACGCTGGAACAGGTTCGGAAGCTGTTCAGGGATTTCTGAGCGTGGCGTGGCGTGGCGTGGCGTGGATCGATCGATGATGATGATGATGATGATGATGGCGAAGAATAAGATGTATCTTTCTGTTTTAAATTGTGTTTGAATTTTAAATTTCTGATCTGTGATGTTGTACTTGTGGACGGGTAATTTTTCATTATTATCGGTTAATCTATGAGATCCAATGTTATGGGAACTGGAAAATTGGAACTTTGATGCGGCAAATCGCTGGTTTTTTCAATTAAGTTTTTGAATTGGGCAAATTCTTTGCGTTTACGTAATTATAAAATAAATTATAAAATATAAACAAGGTTTTTTTTCCCTTTAAGTATTATAAGGAAATTGCAGCGAGTTTCTTACCTAAGTTTAAAAATTCATTGCTTTGATTGGTGCAAATGAATGAAATGATTGTGTGTGTGTGATAGTCTCAGTTTGTTTTAGACTCGGACAAACACAGTTATGCTGAACTCTATTTAGGCTACCATGATTTATGCTCAGATCAGATGCCAACCAAAAGCATAGGTATTGTTTGATCTTTTTTTTTTTTTTTTTTGTGAGCTGTTTGATCTTTATTTTGATGGAGTTATTCCACCGGCCTACTTTTAACAAGTGTAGCGACGAAGTTGCGGCTTGCAAGTTGTTAGCCTCATCAGCTCTCAAGGGTCTCTAGAGATAAAGCAATGCACAAGGTACTCTCTTTTCTCTGGCGAGTAAGTCATCAAGCAAATTTTGCGCACGCGGAAGTTATTTGTCATTTTCTTTATTATTCACTTATTAAAAATGTTATTTGTAACTTGAATATGTTTCAACAGATAGGACACTTCAAGGTGTATATGCGATATCTTTTAAAAATTGATTGAAAAAAAAGTTAGGACACTTGAGTGTATCTCATAAACATTTATGAAATATTTGATGATATCTATTTAAAAATATCTCAAAAAGTAATAAAAATAACATTTTTCTATATATATATATATATATATTCTACATTTAATGGATATTCTTTTTTTTGGTAAGATCATGGATATTCATTTGGTTATACTAATTTAGGAACTTTTCTTAAATGATATATTTAGATGGAGATTCTAATTTTTTTAGGATTTTTAATGTGGAAAATAGGAGAGATTAAGTAAAAAATAAATTTACGCACCAAAAAAAAAAAGTTTATTAAATATTTTACATTTCAGTTAATATTTTTAATTTTTTTATTCCATATTTATATGATATATGATACTCATTATACAAACTTGTTTTTATTCAATATCAAATTACATTAATTGCATCAATCAAATATCTTAATGGTGGTGAGGGGATTATATATATATGCGTGTGTGTGTGTGTGTGAACGAGGTCATACATTTAAATCTTATTGTTATTAATAGAAAAAAAAAAACGCTTAAGCAATATATTTGGTGTTGAAAAACAAATGTTTTTATATGTTGATACTGAAAGTAATAGATTTGAAGGTGTAAGCATTAGAGTTGGTTATTTGTTTGTAAGCATTTAATGAGTTGGAAATATCATACATATACTAACCTTAAATTGGAGCAGGTCTTCCCTAATTTTAATTTTCACTTTTCTTTAAAAAAAAATTATAGAGAGGGGTAAAAAATGGTTTGTCTAAAGTTGGTATCAAACTTCCAGATCCAGCGACAATATTACAGCCAGCCATAAATGAATAATTTTCGCGTAATCTCCCAGTCAACCATCCCTCCTAGTTCTCGGGGATTGGTACCTAGAGACGCGTAAAGGATCTCTCTCTGTGTATGGCCAAACGACTAAGCATTATTCTTTCCTTCCTGTTAGCCATGTTCCAATGCCTTCCCTTCCTCAATTCATTTGCTCCATCAAAACAAGCTCACCTTCCAAGTGAAGACTATTCTCCATGGTCGGTATCCAATGTTAGATGCCTATCAATTGAAGCTTGAATTCCCTGAATTCCATTTGCAAACAATAAGTCTCCAAAGACTATATAGTTAAAGGGCTATCTTAGGTGTACCTTACTTTAAGGGATTTTCAAATCAAATTCAACCCAACTAACTTGCTAGACTGATCTGAAAAAATCGAAAGCCAATCAACCGTGCACAAGTTTGGATTTGATAGGATTTTATTTTTTAAAAATCATTGGGATTGGATTGAATTTCGAATTTGATTTTCGAAGTCAATCCAATTCAAACAGATTAATATTATATAATATATTTATTATTATTAAATTATATTTTTACTTAAAATAATTTTAATTTATCATATAATTTTTTATGTTTATATGTCATTCTTACTTAAATATTATTTTATACATATTATATGAGTCATTTTTACTCTTCATTTTTGTTTATTTATTTTATTGATTCAAGTTATTATTCTTTATAGTATTCTAAATCTTTTATTAAAAAAATTGATTACATTGATTCAATTCAAACTGTAAAAATTGGTTCAAACTTAAAATTTGAACAAAATCATCCATTCCAAGCCGCTATGGATTATACTATTTGGATCAAATGAATTTTTAACTTAAAATTAATCCAAACCATATAGCAAACACTTCTATCTTATTTAACAAAGTGTACCATAGCATCCTCCATAGCTATTTCAAAATATATACATATCATTCTAGCCTAGCTTGTGGGGTTGGAGGGGTTGTTACGACTCAAGTCCATGAAGGTAGCTTATAGGTGCAAGAAGAGTTTCATTGCTTATCAGCCAATGTTCATGTCATCTTCATTCTATCAACACTAACTTGATGGCAACTCTTTTTATTTTGGCTGCTTCACTCATTTATAGTATTTGACATAATACTCTCAACTCTAATGAAAGCACCAATTGTTATGATTTAAACCCATGAAGAGAGCCTAATTCAAAAGACTCACTTAATAGGTAGAAGAGTTTCGTGACTTAGGTACCATATAAGCTTATTTTTGTTCAATATGGGAACTCAAAGTAGGGGTACTCCTTGTGGATAGTTCTTTTGGTCTGGTCTATGTGTTTTCAAGTTAAGAACAAACTAGAGCTGCCAAATCGGCTTTGTCCAATGGGCTGGCCAAACAATTGGAAAAAATATGCGAGTTGGGCCAAAAAAATTAGTGTGAAAAATAAAGTTAGCTTGACTCAGCTGGACCTAATTTGGCCTAGCCCAAAATTGCGTTAGCCCGATGGTCCGATTACCCTCTTTTTTTTAATAACCAACTTAAAATATGAGTCATTACTACTTGAGTTTGGACCATTTGACCCATTTCTTTACTTAAAGAAAGTTTAAATTAAAAAATATGTTGACAAAAAAAGCCATCACTTCACTTTTGCAATAAGTAAAGCTATTAAGTGTGTATTTGGTTTAACATTTGTAAAATTGATTTTAAAATAAAGTAATTTATGTTTAGTCGTTTGATTTGAGAAGTAATTTTGATAAAATTGATATTATTTGGATAGTATTGATCAAAATCACTTTTAAACATATAATTACAATAATGGACAAAGTGGGAGTAAAGACAAACTGTATTAGAAGCAAAGACAAAAATTAACAAGGATAATGTGGGTAATTAGTTACTAAAATATTTTAATATTATTGAAAATCATGGTGAATGAACGGGAAAGCAACAATTGCATGCTTTAGAGCAAACCATAGTTTTGAGCCAAAATCATGTTTGAGAAATGGCTTTAGCACAAAACCAGGCATGTTCCGAAATGAACAAAATCAATTTTACATATGCAAAAGTGGGTTTGGGGTGGGCAAACGCTCACCCAAACATACTACAAGTCTAATTATTGAAATAAAAGAAGTTTATATCTTTGTCCATTGGCTTTTTACATGGACTATAAAGCAATAATAACACCATCTTTTTATTTTTAAAATTTATTTTTTCAATTATTTTAAAATATATTTTTTGCATTTAAAAATTTAATAGGCTAGCCTAACACCCAACCTATGGCCCACATAGGTTTGGGTTGGGCTAGCATTTTACTAGTTTGAAATTAGCTTAACCTGATTAAACTTGACTCGAAAATAGCCCTGTCCAGGGTGCACCAACGCATTTTGATAGTATTAGAATGAACATGTCGTTTAGCTTCTGATAAGGTTCTTGTATAGGGTGTGCGAGTGCTGGCTGCGGCTGCTGTTGATAAAAGAAAGAAGAGAAGCAAAGTGATTGATTAGAGGTGAAGGTTGGATGGCTCATGGTCATGAGTCATGGCCAAATAATGGGTTATTTTGGGGGGCAGGGCCAATCGGCCATTTGGAGTTTGGACCAAATGCCAAAATAAAAAATAAAGCATCCTACAAGTTCAACCTGTCTCGACCCACCTTTTAGGTAGGTCAAAATTTTTTGATAGGTTAAAAATATTATTCTGCTTTGCAAAATATGATGGGTTGAGTGTGTCAACCTGACAGGTTGGACTCGTTTTACCATCCTTGCCCAATCCCTATTCATGGTGTGACTACTATGAGTATTAAAAAATTAGACCTTCTATAAACAAATTCTCAAAAATCTTATCAGAAGTGCGCATTGTGAAATATCATTTAGGAGAGATGCATGCGTGCTTATCATGCTAAATCAACTTCTCTATAGGAACTTTTAAGACCAACTAAAGGAAGGACTATCTTTAGCAATTACAGAAATTTTAAAATTATTTGTATACAATCAAACTTTCACGGGTTAAAAGTGTACAAGATATATCGGGCAAATTGTGTACTTACTCACGATAAAATAGACTAAAGCAAAAAAGAGTTGGACACCATGGGAAAGGAAATGTTTTGGGCACTTGTTTATCGTTAAGAGTTGTGCACTAAATAGAATTTTTTTGAAACATTTGTTGTGCGCTGCAATTAGCTATTGTGCATTTTTTTATTAAATAAATTGAATAAAATAAGTCCGATGAGATGAAAAAAATTAAAAAGAATGACATAAAACTACTTTTTACATTGTGGTATATTAATAAAAAAAACTCAAGCCACCAACTTGTTATCTTTGAGCCTCAATCCCCTCCAATATCATCCCAATTTTAAAGGAAGCAAAAATAGTCTCTAACATAAAACAGATATTTTATATTTTTAAACTCTCAAACAAATCCTTTATCCTTTTTTATTCCTTTTATCGCCAGTCCTCCAAACACGGCTTTAGTAAAGGAACCGGCTAGAGCAAAGGAAATTTCTTTGTGACACAATTACCACGATGCATTATTAAACAAGTACGTAAGGAAACTATAATGTGCTGGAAACTTTAAGAGTGTGTTTGGAATGTTAACAAAATGGAAATGATTTGATTTAAAAATTAAATTTTATGTTTGGGTGTTTTAAAAATAAGAAATAAAATGATTTCTAATTTCTATGGAATTTGACTCTTTTGTATTTAAAATCTTTTTAAAATTGAAAGGATTTGATAAGAATTGATTTGATTTTAAAATTTAAGTATAAATCAAATCAAATCAATTCCATTTTTAGTTATTCCAAACACATTCTAATATATTATAAACATAAAAATTGATTTCTAAATTAATTCAGATACTATTTTTACATGATCATTCCAAATATAAAATTTAATTGAGAAATCAAATCAATTCAAGTCAATTTAATTTAAATCAAATCAATTCCAAAATTTAATCATTCCAAACACTCCCTAAAGGGATTTCCGTATATTTCACCACATTTCGCATGATGCTGCACTAGTGGTGCAACCTAAGTTAAATACAATGTTTCTTGTCATTTTTTTTTAACGGCAATAATTGAGCACAAACCAACACTATAATTGGAGGCCGGAGCAATTTGGCTGCCAGTTAGATAAAAAGCCACGGAGCACACTCATAACGAAACGGAATATATTCATTCATGTGGGGCCACAGGTCCCTATAGGGTGGGTTACTGATTGTCGTTTACTGGTTATAGGAAATCCCACCCAATACCAAAAGATTATTAGAAAGGTGTGGCATGTGTGCGGCAGGTTATTCCACTTTGACCACTTTAGGTTACTTTACTCAAATCACAAGTAGTTCGAATGTTCACACTTAACAACCTGTTTTGCACTATGCTCTTTGTCTGAGCGCAAAGACGACCCATAATCGATAATGGACCACTAATGTCCTGATGGCTGAACTCTGGGATTTCGTCTCGGGTCTCACATTAATTGGGAGAGAGGATTCAAGCACCTAATTATGGAGAGTGATTCTAGAATCGCTGTGCAACTATTCATATGGTGCTCATCGAGGTGCTGCTAAATAGAGACTGGAATGTATATCCATAGCTCATACCTTTCGTGAAGGCAACCGTGCTGCGGGCTATCTTGCTAACCTGGGTCACTCTCGTGAAATTGGCATGCATGTGCTCGAGGCTCCTCCTACTGGTTGGAGTTCTATTTTGTCTGAGGATGTTATGGGGGGCCAGTTTCCCCCGCCAAGTCCTAGTTTCTTGGGGGCTTAGCCCCTCCTTGTAACCAAAAATAATGGACCACTAATATATATAGCAGAAAGGAATAATAGTTAATTAGGAAAGTTGGTTGATGTATATATTTTGATAGGATTATAATTGATTTTATTTATGTATATTCTTAGAGATATGTATATTTAAATTTAGGAACGTTTGAACTAAAGATATAGATTCTAAAGATTTTGTCAAGGAAAAACATATCAGAAATCGGTTAAGATATAAAATAGGGGTATTAGAGGTCAAGGATATTTGATTATAAATAAAATTAATAATCTAAGTGCATGACTGACAAAATAAGTGAAATAAGGGTAGTTCGGGTTATGTAAAAGGGTGTATAAAGGACTTTGGGTATAGAAATGTACTTTTTCCCTTCTTATAGTGAAAGTGTTCATTTGGATGTAAGTATGAGATTATTTGAATCACGTAAATTCTTATGTTTTTGTATTCATTGTTATCTTGTTAACATTTTTCCTTGATATTTTGTGTTTTTATTTAATTTATTGGATTTGTGCTTGAGTGTTTGTGAGACCTAGGATGCATTTGTTTATGCTTCTAACATTAAAAGTATCTTTTTTTTTTTTTTGTAAAACTTTTTTTAAAAAATATTTATATAATTTTTAATATTATTTGTTTATATTTTTAAAAAAATAAAAATAGAAAATAATCAATTTTTTTTTCTTTTTTTAAGAGTAGATAAGGAGTTGTTGGTGAAAGTAGTAGAAGTGAGAATTTTATATATTTTTTGAATTTAAGAACCACTATTTTTTAACTCTATTCCGATTTTATCCTTAAAATTTTTAAATTATACTACTTTCTTTTCACTCACTCTCTCTCTCTCTCTATGTCTTTTATTATAATTTTATAAGAAAAATATTTTTATATTTATTCTAAATAGTTCAACAATTTCTAATCTTAATAAAAGTACTTGTATAATGACATTTAAACGCAAAATAATTTTCTCCTTTTTCTTTTACTTATACGTTTAAAGAAGTTTTTGTTTTTAAGAATCTTAACTTACGGATCCCTGTTCCGCTGCGCATATGCATCCCCAACAATAACATTTTGTATAAGAGAGCTAAACAACAAAGTTTCATTATACTCGCATTCTGGATTAGGTTCTTCTCAATTGCCAATAAATATTACCTCTCAATTTGGCTCCTCAACAACATGGAGACCTCAGTGAGATGTTCTCCTATGACGTAGACACAACATATTTGGGTTCTTGATTGAAAATTCCCAAATCAGGTTGGAACAAAAGGTATAAAAGAAAAACTTTTGTTTAAACTATGACATGAGATTTTCAATAAAAGAACCAAACATGCTAATCGTAATTATCGTAAGAAGGCAAGAATGCTATGATATCAAATAAGATTCTATATATGGGATCAACATATTCAAAGTTTTACCCTTTTTTTTTTTTTTTTGCAGCAATGCTATTTAGCGCGAGTATATATTTATGCAAGTGTTAGGAAGGCTTGATAACCAATCATGGAGCAGTAAAATTGTTGGACGAGGAGAGAGAAAATTACTTGGAAAACAAAATGTAAAACTTGCCACTTTTATTAAGACTTTGGCACGTAGTATCACAAAAATTATTTCGTATCATTCAGAATTTTTTTTAATGAAGAATTTGAAAGAAAAAGGACCAATGGACCATCAAATTACCCTCTCTTGAAAAATAGATATTTACATATCGTCAAAAAGTTTTCTGCACATATTTTGGGTGTCATTGGCCTTTATAATTAAAAAAAGTAATAAAACACAAGCACAATAGAGACTAATCAACCAATACTCAAAGAAAGATGGAAAAAGGAGAAGATGAATTAATATCATCATCTAACTAGAGGAGTGATAACTCAAAAATACTGAAAACATCTCTATAGTTACCATTGTCTAAGCCTAATACGAGAAATTGATAGATCATGTAAAATATTGTATATCTTGATGGCAGTTGATAATGCAGAGGCAGGTATTCCAGAAGCTGGTTCATATGCAAGCATCCTTCACGCCTGATCGTGAAGAAGAGTCGTCTAGAGCTCTAGTGATTTGTAATTCTCAAAGACAAAATATCTGGAGAACTAGACTCTCAATATTGTCATTTTCATTTCTCAACTCATCTAAAATGTTACTAGCCTCGCGATGGTTGAAAATTGATGTACAACGTATAAACATTTAGTGTCAGTAGCTATTCTTTTTGTTTTAGCAAGTGTCCGTAGCTGCTTTTATATTATATAAATGAGCAAATATTTGGAATGTCCATGATACTATAAGGAAATTAGGAGGAGTTTAAAGTGATCACTCTAAAAAAGTAAACATTAAATATTCACTCACTTGAGAACCATTGATCTAAAGCTACTCTTCAATCGAATGGTGAAAATAGATATGATAAGATTAATATAGTATTAGTTGGAGTTGGAGTATCTATACTCCATCAAGTATTAAAAAAGAAAACAAAAATAAATTTGAAGTATCCTTCCTTCTGCCCCTCTCTTTGTATCGAGCACAATGGCTTCCCCCAATCTCTCTCTCTCTCTCTCTCTTTGTCGTTCACAATGCCTTCTCTTGCTCAGATCACACGCTAAGGGAATTGAGGTTTTGAAGGGAGGAGAGGTCAAGGATGGGACCGAAGAGCGAGTTGTTGCAGAGGTTGAGGACTAGGAGCTAATCGAGGCGCATGAGTGTGTCGGCAGGGGAGGAAGTTACGAGGGTGAGCTTGAGGGTGAAGAAGAAGAAGAGGGGGAAGGGGGGGCTTGGAGTTATGTATTATTTGATAGTAGTTGTGTGTGATTTGATTAAGTACTATCAGGGGGTGGTGTTGTGTTTTGCAGCGCTTGGTTTTTTTGGTGGTGGAAATTTGCAACATGAAATGGAGGTAATGAAAATGTGCATGGAAAAGAAAAAAGAGGAAAGAAGTGACTAACGAGTGTAGTGAGTGAAAGTCTTGGATGCAGGGTGTGTAAATGGAGCAATGGCAATAGAAAAAAAATTTGATGTATGATGAGGGGTAAAATGGTCTTTTTAATTATTATCAATTAAATAGTTAAAATGAAAAAACTGCCTCTACCAGGTAAAACAAAGTAAACATTTAATCTTCACTTTTTAGAGGTGATCATTTTAAACTTTACCAAGAAATTAATGTAGGAGCAATATTATAGGCTATACAAATAAGAAAAAAGAAAGATTTATGGAAAGAATGTGATAACTAACACTAAAATCCTAGGGCCATTTGTCACGAAAGGGAAAAAAAGGCTAGAAGTAATAAAAATAAAAAAAGATTACAAAAGTGGGTGATTTTTTTTAAATGTTATTTTGAATGATTTATTGGGGATATATGAGAATTTTGGTAAAATTTGAAAAATATGAGATTTTGAAAGGAATTCAGTTTGTTATCAGACGGATTCTATTATTTTTAATAAAAAAAATTGAAATTCGATATGTTTCTAATAGGATTTTATTATTTTAATATAAATGATGAGAGAAAAAAAAAGAATTTGATTTGCTATCAATTGGATCCTATTATTTTAATAAAAAATAGAAAAGAAAAAAAAGGAATCTAACTTACTGTTAGTCATATTTCACTATTTTGGATGAAAGAAGAAAAAGATAGAAAAGAAAAAAAAAAAGAAGAGAGAAGAAAAGAAGAGAGAGAAGAAAAAAAAAAAGAAAAAGAAGGAAAAAATTATAAAAAATAAAATTTTATATTTTTTTAATTTTATTAAAAATATTATATTTATCAATTTTTTTTTAAAAAAATCTCATATAAAAAATAATTATTCCTACAAAATCAGCTCCGCCGGAATTAATGAATCCCATCACATCACGAAGCAGCAGCCCACTATTATTTGATGGAGAACTATGAAATCACCTATCTCTCCGGTGGATAATTATCCGTACTGCTAGATAAATCTTTGGATAACAAAAATCAGAATATTTTTCGGACCTGGCAACAAGCCAAGATCATGGTGGTTATGGATTTCTTTATCCAATATTTCATTTTGAATGCTCGAAACTAGACATGCCATCTTATGATTACAAGCCGAAAAAGTCACATGATCAATTAGCATGCCATGAATACAGATCAGTTCATCTCTTTCTGCCAAATGCTTTCTTGACCTCTTTTTTGCCGCAGATTGCAGAGTCATCGAAATTTCAAGTGGTGAATTAAGACAAAAGATTGAATCTACAAGTAAAAGTTGGTAGAAAATTTTATAAATTAGATGTATAAATAAAATTATATGTAAATCTAGAAAGTACTTATTATTATAATTTAATGTCTATTGTCACATCTTTTTTATTATTTTTATTTTAATATTTCTGAAATATCCTCAATTAGAAGCTATGTTAAAATTTTGTCTACTGTCACTTTCATATTTTAAATTATATTTAATAATTATACTAAATAATATTAAATACAAAAGTAGCTATTTTGAATTAATAATTTTAAAATAAAATTAACCTATTAAATATAAAAAAATAACTATTTTTAATATGATATGAAGAGAGTGTTAAATTTTTATTTGATAAAGCTTAATAAGTTATTTAAATTTTATTTTACTATATTTTTTATACAAGTTAATTTTTAAATTTAGCTAGGATTTTTTTTTTGTGTTAAGTTAAGAGTTTAATAATAGTCAATTTTTATATTTAATATTAATTAATATTATTATTAAACAACCTTTTGGAATATAAAAGTAGCAATAGATAAAAGTTTAAAATAAGTTTTGATCTATCAAAAATTGAAAAATAAAAAAATACACAATATCTAAAATATACATATAAAAAATACAATCTCAAAAAATTAAAAAATAAATAAAATGTTTCATAGTTATATAAATCAAAGGTAACACACCTCATAATATTATCTTGTGTCAAAGGATAAAAGGAATCTTGTTCCCTTTTGTCAAAAAAAAGTGATTGAAAGTACTCAAATGATTGAAAAAAATATACACTCAAAAGAGACCAATAATTTATGAGACTAATAATATAAGAGACATAGCTGCAAAATGGTAAGTATCTAAAAATATCGTATTAACAAAAGTATCAAATAAGATTCTATTATAAAAAGTTTTGATTTAGTTTATAAACAAATTGGACATAGTAAAGGCTTGATTTAATAATTTAATTTAATTTTTAAAAATTTAAAATTATTGAATTAAAAATAATTAATTTTTATATTTAATATCAATTAGTATAATTATTAAATATAATTTAAAATATAGGAGTGTCAATAGACAAAAGTTTAACATAACTTTATTTAGGAATATCAAAATGAAAGCAATTAATAAAAAGGTGCGACAATAAATATTAGGGTATAGCAATTGTCACTCCCGTAAATCCAATCTCTGAAATTTTATTTTTACTCCCTATATATATATAGTGGAAAAATTGAAAGGAATGTTGATGTTTGAGTGTCGCCACTCTTACCAACGGAAATGTCAAGTAGGTTCTTTCATTAAGGCAACAAACGAACGTTTATAGAAAGAATAAATATATTCAGTTTTTAAAATGTGGAAGACAAATTTGGAACGTTTAGTTAGAGGATGGATTTGAAAACGAAGAAAGAAATGCTAAACGACGAGTCAACCACCTTTACCAACAATTTATAAATATGTTTTTAGTTTTGATTTCTCAATTAACAAGTCTGAAGTACCATTAACTTCCGCGGTTTAAAATTTGTACAGAAACATGTAAATCCAGTAACGAACTGTATTTACTCTAAAAATGTCACTCAACAGCATATTTCTAATACAAAATAAACAAAAAAAATTATAGCAAGTTTATGGTAACTAAGGGAGTTGACTTCAGGAAGACCTGGTGTATTGGTAAGTAGTTGCCTTAAACAAATTTGTCTACGGAGTCAATGCACCTTCCTTTTATGTTTTGGTCAAAAAGACATACCTCTTCTTACACCGTTAATCCATTCCCCTCTTCCCAGTTCCCCCTTCATCTTTTTCTAGCCGAATGAAATATAAAGGGCCTAATACTATCGTTACTCTCATCAAGGATTAATTAATATTCAAACCTTCCAAAACTCAATAATGCCAACCACAGTTGCCAAACTCCTACGCCACCCATTGCTATGGAGACTCACTGGCTTTGTGTCAAGCATAGTTGGCTTCATCTGTTATGCACTAAGCCCCTCGTCGCAAGGCTTGCTCGGACAGTGGAACCCGCTGAAGATCGTTATCTACAGCTTCATAAGTTCCCTCATAACCATCTTGATGCTCTTCGTGAAAGCATGCAGATGGGAACTCTTGAGGAGTTTCTTGCTGAAAGCACACGTGGGTTTCATGGTGTTAACGCTTACCACCTTGTACTCCTATTTGGAAGACCGAAGTGAAGCAGCGAAGAAAGAGGAGGAAAAGGGATATGGGACAGTGATGAACGTGACTTCAAGTGGGGCATTTGCATTGATGGTTTTGAGCTTGTCGAGGCAACTCCAACTTGGTTTTGAAGTTGGTGTGTTCAACTTCTTGCTTGGGTGTTTCTTGGTAACGTTGATGAAGATGAACCTGAAGTTGGCACCAGTTGCGGCATTCTTCTGCTATTTGCTTATGAACATTCGTTCGTTTTCTGATTCTGTGATGGAAATGCGTGGCAACACAGGACATGCAGATGGTGGGAATGATGATTCCTACAAATTCCCACAACGAGTTAACTCGTGCAGGTCAATCTGACAACCGAGATACAGATAGCACGCGACTGCGAGATATAATGGAACATTACAATAGCGAAGAGTATAGTATAGTTTAGGGAGTTAAGAGTGATTTAAGGGGTATTTGGCATGCTATATTAGGCATGATAGGATAAGGTAATACAATACGTTATGATCTTATCCAGATTGTTTAGTCAAATCAACGTATTGTATAAACTTATCCATCAAACCTCCCTTATACGTTATAATGATGGATAACCTAATACGGACTAGGGGCCTGATTAGCTTTTAATGTATAAAGGTTCTTTCATTTTTTTATTTTTTAATATATTTTATTAAAAAAATTAATTATTAACTAAATAATAAAAAATAAAATATATAAATAAACAATAATATTATTTAATAATAAATAAATATTTTTAAAAAAATTATAAAATAACTATTCAAACTGAAATAAAAATATAGGAATAATAATTTATTATTAAAATATATAAATAATAATATTTAATATAAATTTAATTATATATAATAAAAAATACAATCAAATATAGGAATGTAATACTAAGTCTATTTAAATTTTGATATATAAAAATTCCATCTCCATTTCACTCTCTCTCTCACATATTTTTTATATTTATAAAAAAAATTAAATATAAATAAATAAATAATTTTTAATATAAAATTATTTTTATATATAATAAAAATAGTTAAAATAATTATGATAAATATTTAAAAATTATATTTATTATAATATCTTCTTTTGATTATATTTTATATAATACAATATCTTATATAATGACATATTAAACATTATATAATATTAAATTTTTATCAGACCTTATACTATCAGCCCTTATCCTATCAGGTCTTATACTATCAGGCATACCAAACGGGCCCTAAGAAACACAAGTGCAGGAGGGTATGTAGAAGCTTCAATTAATGTCCAATCCTATCGAGAAAGATGAGACTTGGTGCATGTTTGGGAGAGAATAATATCGACACTTACCAAAAGACAATGATAAAAAATAAATGAAAAATTCTTTTAAGTGCTCTTAGACTAAATAAAAACTTTTGTTCTAATCCATTTAATACTTAAATTATAAACTTTGTAGGTCATCATTATTATGTACTATAGTTACAATTTTAATATAATTACTGAATTGTGAATGGTTTAAATTCTTGCACTCACAACATCTAGGAATATCTCATCATGAAGAAAGAAAATGAATAAAGAAAAGATATGTACAGGTGGATCCGACTTTTGTTCCCCCTAGATATCCATGTATATATTGCGCTTGCTATGAACAAATCATAAGTCTCTAATCCGCATGAAAAAACAAAAAAAGTCTCTAATTAAAATGAAAATAAAACACGCGCAACGAGCAGAGAGTAAACAGCCCAATATTCACATCTTGATGGTAAATCCTAGCTAGTGTAATCAAAGGCACAAAAGGTTTGTCTAAAGCGCTGAGGCAAGGAGCTAGAATGAATTAGTGCCGTTTTGGAAACAGTGAAAACAATTGAAAGAAAAGCTATCTAATTTGTTAACTGTGTGAAGTTAAACAGGATAAAATGGTCAGGATTTCTTCTAAAGAAAAATTAATTATCATAATTTGACTACAAGCAAGTTAGAGGTTTATATATATATATATATATATATATATATATATATATATATATATATATATATATATATATATATATACATGATTAAGAGAGAGGAATGATTAATTGTGAAAGTGAAAGTAACAAATTTTGACCATTAGATTATACATGAATGATTAAGATTAAAATATAAAATTTTATAATTTTTTTAAGTAATCATATAATTTTTAAATAATTTTAAATTTTAACCATCAATATATATAATTATATGGTTTAAATTTACTACTTTTAACTCTCGTAACCTTTTATTTATACTGTAAATGTCATGAGTATTTAATTCATATGAGAAATTAATATAAAGTAATCAAATATTTTATTGCATGTCGTCAACAGATGGAGCTACTTATTTTTTATTTATTTCCATCAAGCTGTGCTAGTACATGAGATTCTGTAAAGCTTCTCTCAGGGCTGCTTTAAATTGACATTTTGTGCAAATAAATGATATCCAGAAAAAATTATGGAAACTATCAACAAAAATGCGCGGGAACTGGGAAGTGTGGTGATCACTACTTGGACTAGGGCAGTTTAAACACTAGAGTAACTAAAAGATGTCATAACGAGAATAATTATTTTACCAAAATTTAGCCACTCTCTGTGAAAGCACAAGTCAAGAGAATAATATATAGGCAACATCAGATTATTTTCAAAAGCTCAATAAGAAGAGGAACTGATCGATGGTTATGATTTAAGATACGGAAAGTGAAATCTTCTCTAGTTTGCATGACTGGAGCTCACCAGTTATCACATTGCTTCTCTTCCAAATGTTAATAGATAAATTTTAAGTATTTTTGGAGTAAGAAAAAATATTCTCCGTACCATTCAGTGTGAATTAATGACTAATCTATTTGGCATCAATGTCCACCTTTGGCCGGACTTGAAAACTATATAAATTAAGGACAGCTGTTTATGAATGGAAAAATTGAAAGGAATTCTGAGATTTCGGTGTCTCCATCATATATATATATATGCTTCATAAAGATATTAAAAGGAGAAGACAAAATCATTTTCATCCTCATGCTTCAGAGGATGATAACACAAAACACTATGCCAAATTTGAGTTAAATATAAGGTAAGCGAATAACAAGGTGCATTCGTCTATTTGGGCTCTCCAACCTATAATTTTTCTCTGATTTTAACCTGGGATAGGATAGTGTCAGAAGAATTGACATGTCTATTTCCACGAAGCAAGCAGACAATGAGTTATTTTGACCTCTACCAAGCACACATTAAAGAGAGAAGGTTCAGCCTCTAATACTTAAAAATATCTGCGTAACTTCAACTGCGACCCAGAACTCCATCGACAACATAAAATATTTTAATTTGACAGCAGGTATCAATACAGAGGCAGGTACTCCAGCTGCATGTTCATAGACATCCGTCATACCCGAACGTGAAATGAAGAGAGAGTCTAGTGATCTGTAAGTCTCAATGTAGCATATGTGTACAGTTGATCGATTCTCATTAGTCTTGCCTAGCTTGCACTACTAGCAATCAATTTATAAATCTTTTGTTAGTTCTCATTACTTAATTAATTAACAAATCTAAAGTACCACTAACTTCCACGGATTAAAATTTGAACAGAAACAAGCAAATAAAATAATGAACTTTATTTACACTAAAAACTCAGTTGGCAGTATATTTCTAAATGCAGTCAGAAAAAAAAAAAAAAAGGGAAAAAATAGCTAGTTCGTGGTAACTATGGGGGTTAACTTTATGAAGACCTGATGCATGACTTTCACAGCATTTTCTTTTCTGTTTTCATCAAAAAGACATCTTCCAGCCACTTTCTTCCTGCTCTTACGCGTTAATCCAGTCCCACACAGAGAAAGGCTCTCGCCGAAGGTGTTCGCTTTCCCTCCCTTCATGTTTTTTCTACCCGAATATTGAAATATCAAAAAGTCCATATAACTCTTATCTTCCCCATTCTACCTTTTCTAGAACTAAAGGACCTACTATTGTTACTCACACATCAAGGATCGACATTCAAGCCTTCCAAAACCCAATAATGGCAATCACAGTTTCGAAACTTCTAAGCCACCCATTGGTATGGAGACACCGGCTTTGCGTCAAGCATAGTTGGGTTCATCTGTTATGCACTGAGCCCCTCGGCCCAAGGCTTGTTCGGATAGTGGAACCAGCTGAAGATCGTTATCTACACTGTGGTAAGTACCCTCATATCCATGTCGATGCTTTTCGTGAAAAAATCTAGATGGAAACTTTTGAGGAGTTTCTTGTTGAAAGCACATGTGGGTTTTCTGGTTATTAAGACTGGAATGAAAAGAAATGATTGAGTTGGATTAATCTGAATCATGACAGAGTTTATATACAGGGGTTTGTTGTAACTAACTAACCATAGGGTAACTAACTTGCTAATTACAACTTAAGTAACAGTTATTGATAAATAGCCTATCACTAATACTGGTGTTAACGCTTATTTCTCTATACTCCATTTTGGAAGACCGAAGTGAAGAAGGGAAGAAAGCGGAGGGAAAGGGATATAGGAGGGTGATGAACGTGAGTTCAAGTGGGGCATTTGCCTTAGATGGCTATGAGCTTGTCGAGGCAACTCCGGTTCGAAGTTGGTGTGTTCAACTTCTTGCTTGGCTGTTTCTTGGTGACGATGATGAAGATGAACCTGAAGTTAGCCCCGGTTGCTGCATTATTCTGCTATTTGCTTGTCAACATCCGTTCCTTTTCAGATTTCCTAATGGAAATGCGTGGACGTGGCAACACAGGACATGCAGATGAAGTGGATGGTTATAACTTTGATGATTATAGCTATCAAGATATGGAAGACTCTTCCACCAGAAAAGCTAGCTTAAGAGAGATGCTCAGATACTTATAAAAGTTATCTTATTCAACAGGAAATCAATGTAGCTTAGCATAGGCAGAGCTTTTGTTCAATTTATTCAACTAAAATTTCAACAGGAAATCAACTTACTCAACTAAAATTTCACTTCCTTTTGTTCAATGCACCATTCACCACAGTCTGTTTGCAAAAAATATATATAACATTTAAATTCAAGATCTACATATGCCAAAGTTTCTTCAAGGAGAAGAGAATATGTAATACAGGAGCATACAAAATAAAAAACAAAGACCAGATTAGAAGTCACCACCACCGAAAAGACAGAGAGGGGAACCGGCGAGGCGAGCGGCTCCAACGAGGGCGGTATGGACTCTAGAATGCGCGGAAGCCCCGGCTTTGGCGAGGCGATCTGCGCGTCGGCCGGCGAGGCTCTGTCCGGGTACAGGTCAGCGGTGAGAGAATGGTTGGGGTGGGCGAGAAACGAAGCTTGAGAAGAAGACTGAAGCATAGAGGAAGCAAGAGTCTGGATGGAAGTATGAAAACGACGTAATCTGAAGAGAAGAAAAGTACAGGGGTTTTTGTTGTTTTACAATAATATGAAAACATAGAAGTAAATATTATGATAGTATAAGTACAAGCAAGTACAGATGTAGTGATAAGGTTGTTGACAAGGCATTCAAAGGTGTGCAAATTTAAGTCCTTACTTTAATATTTTAGTAAATTGCACAAAATATATATATATATATATATATATATATATATATATATATATTTTGACCTATTTTTATCCCTATTTCTAGGGAATGTTGGATCTATTCAAAGTTCATAAGATATATATATATATATTTTGACCTATTTTCATCCCTATTTCTAGGGAATGTTGGATCTATTCAAAGTTCATAAGACAAGTAATTAATTTAATTCTAGATGAATCAATTGTTAATTTTTTTTAATTTGAAACAAAACTTTATTAAAAAACTCATGTCAAACCGCGTAAACTAACCACACGATGATAAATACACATTTTTATTAGACCTCAACTCGCAATGAATGCAATATAACTCTGACAATGGGAATATGATATTTATAAACAATTTAGAGACAGATCTAAGTGTTTCAAGATTCCTAAATAATATACTTTAACAATAAAAAAAGATACTTACGTTGAAATAAGAAATTAGCAAACTGGCATATTTACAACGCAACTTAATGGTTTCCGAACTTACTACATCCAAATGAATCGATGTACCTCCTCTCTATCCAGGCGTGCACAGTTGCTCACTCCACGATCAGATATCATCTTATTACTTTCTAGCATGGCAGTGGCAATTTTTGTACGTTCCAACCACAAATTTCAAGCCACCCCTTGATCCATTCTGATAACTTCTAATGTCGTCAATATGGGAAGAATGGGAACATGTTGGGTTTGATCAATTACAAATGCTGTACGTGTCTCTTTCTCCAATGCTTACACTATTGGCACAGAACTGCGGATGTTCTAAGTTTCATATTTCTAAGCTTTTATCGTTGAAATCAAGTGTGGAACAACTTCAAAGGTTTTGTAAGAAAAATATGAATAAATGTAACACTTTTTATTCAACCTTCGAGAAGTTAAAACTAAAAAAAGAAAAAAGAAAAAAAAAAGAAACGAGTGAAGTCTACGCGGCAACTCAATATTTTCTTTAAGTATTCTTTACCTCCCCATGACTTGAAAAGGTAAAATTGCAAATCTATCCAGGCCCTCATCTAAACAAAAAATAACTGGTGCTGGTGTGCAACCCTATGAGAAGCAAAACGATTATGGATATATTTGGTTTAATTTTTGGAAGAATTATTTTTAAAATAATAATTTTTATTTTATTTGAATATGTCAAAAATAAGTTTAAGACAATAATTTTTATTTGTATAGAATAAAATAAAATTATTTTTTATTGTTGATGTGAGAATAATAATAAAATTTATTTTTAAGAATACTTCTCCTAAAAGATTATTTGAAATTTCAAAAATGAGTTTAAAAAATAGTCTATATACATCACTAATTATTATGTATTTTTATTTTTATGCTAATAAAAAACCTTTTGATCCCTCCAAACTGTAAACCAAGCCAACTATACAACTAAAATGCACCAACGAAGAATTTGGCACTAGCATACCTAGAATACCAGAAGGCAGGTGTTGAATCTAGAATACCAGAAGGCAGGTGTTGAATCATACGTATTTTACTTCTTAATCAAATACTAAATATACAATTCTGGCTGTAACAGTATCAGGGACAAATACACCTATTGTAGGGGGTGGGGGTAGTCACGAATCCAAAAAATTTAGATAGTGGGGGCAAAAATAATACACAAATATAACAAAAAGTTTCATTCAAATAATTCGATTAACACATCAAAAAATATATTAATTCAAAAAGATAAAAGATCAATTTACAGTTGCAGTATTCTCTTTTTCATATTTTGAAAATGTTGAATAATCTTTTCATTATCAATACAATCAAATATATCCCTTTTTATGTATGTTACCAAGCAATCATTCAACCATTCATCTCCCATACAATTACGGAGCTGACTCTTTATGATATTCATAGCAGAAAAAAATTATTTCAACTAACGCAGTTGTTATAGGCAAGACTTAAGCTAACTTTAAAAGAAGAAATACCAGCAGATAAACAAGAGGGACATTGTGAGTGAGATAGAGCCAAAGCCCATAGAGGTGTTTTTTTTTTTTTTGGGGGTTTAAAATCTTTTGGGGATCAAATGTGAGGCTATAAGGGTTTTTTTTTTTTTTTGGTATAGAGGATGTGTGAGTATTTACTATGAGTAAAACTACAATTTAGTCTCTGCAAGATTTTTCGTTTCAACATTTTAGTCCTTTAAAAAAATTAAATGCATATACTTTAGTCCTTAAAAAATTTTAGTTTGAACACTTTAGTCCTTAAAAAAAAAAAATTAAAATGCATACACTTTAGTCCTCAAAAGATTTAATCATCCAAGAACTAAAATGTTAAAATAAAAATCTTTCAAAAACTAAAGTGTATGCATTTATTTTTCAAAGGACTAAAGTGTTAAAATGAAAATCTTTCAAGGATTAAAGTATATGCATCTAATCTTTTAAAGGCTAAAGTTTAAAATGGAAATCTTTTAGGGACTAAAGTATTAAAATAAAAAATCTTTCAGAGACTAAAGTGTAGTTTTATTCATAGTAAATATTCACACAACCTTTATACCAAAAAAAAGAAAAAACCTCATTGCCTCACATTTGATCCCCAAAAAAAATTTAAACCCTAAAAAAAAAACACCTTTATGCGCACTTTGGCTCTATCTCACGCACCCTGTCCTTCTTGTCTTTTCAAAGTTCAAAAAAGGAAATCGTTAAACACCCCACACCTACTTAGCTGAGCTTCTATGCTGCCATTCTTCTTCTATTCACTGTCGCCCTAGTTGAAAGCATATTGTTCATCCATTGATGTTTCTTCTTTTAAAGCTAGCTTTAGTCTTGTCCATAGCAACTGCGTTAGTTGAAAGAACTTTTTTCTGCTATGAATATCATAAAGAGTCGGCTTCGTAATTTTATGAGAGATGAATGGTTAAATGATTACTTGGTAACAAACATAGAAAGGGATATATCTGATCGTATTGATAATGAAAAGGTTATTCAACATTTTTAAAATATGAAAACGAGAAGATTGCAACTATGAATTAATCTTTTATCTTTTTCAATTAATATATTTTTTGATGTGTTAATCAAATTATTTGAATAAAACTTTTTGTTATGCTTATGTATTATTTTTACCCCTATTACCTAAATTTTCTAGATCCGTCACTACGATATAGGCTATGGGGTATGGAGAAGAATTAGTACATTGGCCTCAATTAGAGCAAATGTAACTATACATTTAAGCACAACATATACATTTTTTAATCCTTTTTTAAGAACAATTACTTTTCTTCTAAACCAATAACTTGTTCCTTGGGCTTTTCACAATTAACTCATCCCAATTTTTCTATAGGTTAATAAATCCAACCAATTTGGTTAACTAAGATTTATGTCAAACCAAATTATTAAAACAAGGCAAGTAACTAAATACCTTGATGCCTATTAGTTATGCTTGATAAGATAAGACCTAAGGGGCTATTTGGTATGGGAGCATATAAAAATATGCTCAAGAATATGATATAAGAATCTTAGATTCCCATGTTTGGTATATTATTTGGAATAATTTTCCCCAGAATGCAACATTCATGGAGAGGAAAAAACCATTAAAATTATTCTCACCTCCCCATAGGAATCTAGCATTCTCATAGAAAGCAAATGTTGTCCATAGGCAAAAAGATCAAAATATCCTTGTTTCGACAAATTGCCACTGCCCAGAGCACAGTCTACCGCCATCGACCATTGTCGGTCACCACTGACCAACTTTCGGTCGCTGCCTACCCTTGTCTGGCCACTGCAAGCCAACTTTTGACCGGCGCCTGCCACTGTCCAATCACCTTCCGGCCACCATTGCCCAATTTCCTACTGCCGGCCACATTCCAATGATCATCCACCATTGTCGTCACACAAGGTCAAGGGCATTTTTGGAAATATAAATAATATTCCTAGTAATGCTAATGTCAACTAAATATAAAATTTACAAGATTCTTGGGAATTTAATTTGCGTTCTAAATGCACCTAAACGTCGTATCTGAGAAAGCTATTCCTAAAAATAGCAATCCTAGAAATAGCATTCCCAACAATAAAAATTCATTTCACTTATCAAATATCCTCTAAGGGAACGTTTGTTTGAAGGTTTGAAATTATATTTTTTGGAATGTGATTCCAAGAAATGTTATACCCGGGAATGTCATTCCTAAGTATTCTAAAATACTTGTTTGTTTATTATTAAAAATTCTTGGGAATATTTTTTGAGACTCCCGAGAATAAGTTTAAACTTGTTTGCTTAATAATGTATATATATATATATATATATATATATATATATATATATATATATATATATATATATATATATATATATATGATAATTCTAAAAATATCCCTAATATATTTAATTTTTCATAATTGAGGGATATTTTGGTATTTTTTATAATAATTTTCATTTTTATGATATGGAAATATTTCATTCCCTACCATTACAATGGGAATAAAATTTTAAATATGGGAATGTAACTTTCCCAAGAATGATTAATATTCAGGAATATTTTTTAAAAATTTGAACAAACATGGGAATATATCACTCCCAAGTGATATATTCCCATAAATAATTTTACATACCTTGAAATAAATGCCCCCTAATGGTATAAAGTTTGATGATATAAAGTTTGTTAAGACATTTTTTTTTTTATGAAATGTTTGTTAAAATTTTAATACTATACAATATGGATTTAATTTGAATACACTGCCAGTGTAAAAAATTTTTACACAGACATGCAATCATATATTGCCATATTAGCAACACTTTTTGATATAATCATCCACTACTTGAATGGTCATATAAATGGAAGGTTTTGATTGGATGACAGTGTAAAATTGTTAGTGTATCCCGATTAAACTCATACAATATTTATCATGACATTATATAAAATGTTATATTATATAATATATTAGTATCTTTTCACTATTACAAATAATTATAATCCTAGGTAAATATTTAAAAAAATAAAATTATAATAAAATGATAGCTTTTAATTATTTAATTATAAATTTAAAAATAAAAATTAATACTTTAATATTTATCATTTGTAGTTATATTTATTAAAAATATTTATTATCTTTCATTGTTAAAAATTTTAATTTCTATTAAATATAATTTATTATTTATTTAAATTTTTAATAATTATTTTTTAATTTGATAAAATATGTAAATTAAAAATATATAATACACTTTTTCTTTTATATATTTTAATATTTTTTAAATTGTACTTTCATCATCCTATATAAAAAAGGAAATTATATTAAAATAATAATTTATATTAATCATTCAAATTTAAGTTTGAAAACAAATATTTTAATAAATTTATTTATTATTTATATTTTTTTTATTTTTATTGTATATAATTAAACTTATATTAAATATTATTTATTTATAATTTTTATCGATTAACTGTTATTTAAAATTTTTTATATAAATAATATTTTTTTAAAATTATTTATTGTTAAATATTTTATTAAGATTATTTTTATTTGTATAACTTTTTGTTATTATTTATTCAAGAATTATTTCCATTTTAATAAAATATAAAAATTGAAATAAACTATATACATTAAAAGCTAATCAATCCTAATCCAACCTCTCTATGCTTAATTAAGTTATTCATCATTTTAATGTATAAGAGATTATGATGGATAAATTTATACAATAAATCACTTACACCAAATAATGAACAAGAATATAATATTTAATATTAACATATCTTATAATATCTAATATAATATGCCCAACACATTCTAGAAAGCAGATAAGGAGAACTAAGCCATGCTATACATCCAAGCCTACAACTTCTAACATCTCGGGGAGCTGCCACAAGGCCACCGGGCCACTATGGCACTACCATTATACAAGACAATAGATGGAATAATTTCAACTTAGAATAATGATATATTCTCTTAAAATATTTTTTTAATCAGTTTTCTAATTATTAAATAAAGAAAATAATAAATATATTTACAAAACATTCAATAATTTTTATGTTTAGAAATTAGGAGAATGTGAGGACACATCATTTTTCTTTCACCAAATTTCGTATCGTGTTGCACTAGTGGAGCAACCTAAGTTAAATGCAACAATTTTTCCTTTTATCTTTTTAAGGCATGTTCGCGGCAATGATTGACCACAAACCTATAATTAGAGGCAGGAGATTGCAAACACTTCCAATTTGGCCGCCAATAAGCATAGGGTTTGTTTGGTTAAAATTTTGGAAAAGGTACTTTATTAGAAATAGAAGTAGAAGTAGAATTAGAATTAGAAAATTATTTTATATTTAAATATAATTATAAAAATATTTTTTAAAAGAATTAGAAGTTATTTTGATGTTTAGATGTGACAAATATAAGAATACTTTTTCCTTACAAATTACAAAAAAGACATGGAAAATCACTTCTTAAGAAATGTTTGGATAAAAAATAATTTTTGTACATGATAATTTTTTGGTTAAAAAATGTATAATCATTTTATATTCTTTACTTTTTCATTAAAAATAATTTAATTACAAATATAATTTAATTGCAGGCGGCGGGAGCAAGGGCTTCTCTTCTTGACGGTGAAGGTTATGCTTATATTTTTCAAAATTTTGTGAGAATAGATTTGGAATAACTATAGTTATGAAGATCAAGGCTCCATAGTCTCTCTCCTTTACAGCTTTTACTTTTGGTAAAAATGGGTCTTTATCTATTTTTACAAAATAAACAAATTAATTATTTTTATTTTTATTTTTTTATAAGTATAAATATATTATTCAAAAAGAAGTACTTTCTTTTTTTCTTTTTTTTTTCTTTTTTTAAAAAAGAACTTTTCCTTCTCCGAAATCACGGCTACAGGATGCGTTTGTTTCGTTTTAAAAAAAAAAGTGATTTTATGATTTAAATTTTATATATAACTGAAAAATTAAAAATTAATTTTTTTCATAAGTTACTATTTTTAATTCCTACAAAAAAAAATTAAAAATAAAATTTTTTGAAAATCTGATTATTTTAAAAAATTATTTAAACATATAAAAATAAATTTTTTTGATAAAAAAATAATCTTTTACTAAAAAATAATTTTTGACCAAAATAACCTCAAACAAATTCAACTACATTCATAAAACATATACACTCATCACCAACCGGAATATATTAATTCACCTGGGGCCACCGTTACCTGGTCCCTGTAAGGTCCGTTATCGAATATTGTTCATTGGTTATAGAAAATCCCACAAAATACCAAAAGATTAGAAAGGATAGTCATTCTTCCGTACTTTGGGGAGTAAGAATTTTCTTCCTCCATCAGCGGTCTACCCCATCAGATCTCTGAATTTTATACTGCAAGTGGATCCCACGCAAGCATTGAATGGTGAAAATTCAATGTGGATGAAAAAAAGCTCTTCTCCTTGGAGCATTTCAGAATTTTTCTAGAAAGGAGGTGTATGTGCAGCAGGTTATTCCACTTTGACCGCTTTAGGTTAATACGAAAATCTCAAGTAGCTCGAAAGTTAACACTTGAGTACGTGTTTTGCACTATGCTCTTTTGTCTGAGCACAAAGACGACCCATAAATCAATACTGGACCACTTATAAAGCAGCTAGAATAACATCATGTAAAATTGGGTTAAACTACAAAGCATCACTATGCTCGCATTCTTGGTTAGTTTCTCCTCAATTCCCTATAAGTATAACCTCTAAATTTGGCTCCTCGGCAACCTGGAGAACCTCAATGAGATGTTCTCCGATGACATATACACATAACTTACTTCGTTTCTTGATCGAAAAGCCCCCAAGTTAGGTCGAAACAAAAAGATATAAGAGAAAATTTTTTGTCCAAATCAGACGTAAACTATAGGATTCAATTTGAATGGTCAAAGTGGAAGAGTATTTGGATTATTATTTGCAGTAAAAAGCGTATCACTAAAGCTTAAGAGTAAATTTTACTGCATAATTATATGACTTGTAATATTGAGTGAACATGCTAGACATGATAGGATTAGGAATAAGTGTATTATAGAGAGTTGGGGTAATGCCTATTATAGAGAAGATAGTAAAATCTCGTCTTAAGTGGTTTTGATATATTTGAAGGAGAACTGTAAAGCTCCATTAAGAAGAGTAAATAAGATGGAGGGTAGTCCCGTGACTAGAGGTGGAGAGAGATTTAAAAAAATTATAGATGAAATAGTTAAAAGAGTTTTAAATATTAATAGTTTAAACATACATATGATATATAATAAAATATTATTACATCGTTTTATTTATATAGTCAACCCCACTTAGTAGGACAAGGTTAGTTGTTGTTGTATGATATCAGATTTTCGAACAAAAAATCAAACATGCCAATAGTAATCATAGTAAAGGAAGTTGAGAACTCCATGATGTCAAATGAGATTCTAGCTTTGGACCAGCATATTCAAAGTTTTATTTTTTATTTTTGATGAAGTTTGAAAGAAAAAAGGAACATTAAATTATCTCATAAAATACATATTTACATCTCATTAGGGAGTTCTTTACAAATATTTTGGGCGTCATTGGCCTTTGTAATTTTAAGGTTTAATTATTCTGAAGGTCCCTATAGTTTCACTCAATTTTTAATTTGATCTCTATAGTTTAAAAATTTTTAATTAGATCCCTACATTAGATAAATTATTGTAATCAAGTTCTTAGAGCAACCTTAAATTACAAAATTTTTTAGAATTTTATATAATTTAATAGGTCCTAACCCAATTTTGTAAGCTCAAATATAAAAATTTATTTAATTTAACCATCAATTTTGCAATGATAGATTATTCCAGGAACTTGATTACAAAAATATATTTAATATAGGAATCTGATTAAAAATTTTTAAATTATAGAGGCTTAACTGAAAATTGGGTCAAACTATAGGAATTTACAGAATAATTAAACCTAATTTAAAAATAGTAATAAAACACAGCACACGAGCAGAGTCTAATCAACCCATATTCATAAAAAAGAGAAGACGAATTAATATCATCATCTAACGCCAGAGGAGTTACAACTAAAAAAAGAAATATACTAAAAGCATATTCTCTCCACAATTACCTCTCGTCTAAGCCAAATATGAGGTAAACAAATGAAAAAAAAAAAAAATACATTCATTTGATCGGGCTCTTCGCCCTACGTTTTTTCCTGGATTTTTAAAGTAACTTGAGTACTTTTTACAAAATAGAAATGTCCTTGCCTCGGATGAAACATAGTTGGAAGCATAGTTTTAAATTGCGATGTACGACCACAATTTCAGGTGCAATGTTATTGTTACAATGCTCTTCACAACCACATTGTAGCGGCAATTGCTGTCGTATTAACTACATTTTTCCATAATTTACCACATCATAGCACAATTGCAACTACGACTGTAATCGCAATTTAAAACCATGGTTGAAAGAATTGGTTTATTTCTACCAAGCAAGCATACATTGATTATACTCTTATACCTCTACCGCTCTGCGCACCAAGCACACCGTAAATGAGAAAAATAAATAATTTCTTATAATGAAAATATCTACATAATAATAACCGTGACTTAAAAGTCAGAACTTAATAGATGGTGTAAAAGATTGTATATCTTGATAGCAGGTGTCAGTGCAGAGTCAGGTATTCCAGCAGCTGGTTCATATATAAGCATCCTTCATGCCTGATCATGAGAAGTCGTCTAGAACTCTAGTAATTCTCAAAGACCAAAGCAAGCATCCGGTGAACTTGGTTCTTAATATTGTCATTTTCAGTTCTCAACAAATCTAAAATACTACAAGTTTCAATGCATGAAAATTTATGTATAGCGTATAAGCATTTATAGCGTTAGTAGCTGTTCTTTTGTTTTAGTTAGTGTCAATAGCTACTTTTATATAATAGGAATGAGCAACTATTTGGAATGTCCATGATACTTGAGGAAATTTAATATAGGAGCAAGACATAATATACAAATAGGAAAAGAATCCATTTATAGAAAAGAATATGACAGCAAACACTAAAATCCTTGGACCATTTGACGGGCAAGGAAAAAAAACGCTAGCTATCTTCAACTATAGAAATCATCACTTCTTTAGTTTCTTTTGGTGAAATAAAAAAGGGCCGAACACCGGAAGCAACAAACAAAAAGACCGCAAAAGCAGCACCACAGGAAGTAATGAATCCGATGATATCACGAAGCAGCAGCCCGTTCGTACCTGATGGAGAACTACGAAAATCACTTTCTGACCTAACAAGAACATGGTGGTTATGGTTGTGGATTTCTTTAACTAATATTTCATTTTGAATACTGAAAACTAGACATGTCATCTTCTTATTATAAGCCGAAAAAGTCACATGATCAATCAGCATGCCATAATGCTTCCTTGACTTCTTTTTAGCCGCAGACTGCAGCGTCATTGAAATTTCAAGTGGAGAAGTAAGACAAAGATTGAGGCTAAGCTTGGCAATGACGGTAAAAATGAAAAGGGAGTGGAAAAATTGAAAGGAAAGGTTATATTTCAGTGTCTCCACTCTTTCCATCATGGATGCTTCATAGAGATAGAAAAAGGAGAAGACAAAATTAATTTCATCCTCTAGCTTCAGAAGAGTAAAGACACAAAACACTATGCCAATTGCCATATAT
The DNA here is from genome assembly GCA_031439585.1 of Pterocarpus macrocarpus. Taxonomy (NCBI): domain Eukaryota; kingdom Viridiplantae; phylum Streptophyta; class Magnoliopsida; order Fabales; family Fabaceae; genus Pterocarpus; species Pterocarpus macrocarpus. Next base: position 62,102,858 of record CM062520.1, on the reverse strand, counting down.
AAGGTAAGCAAATGACGAGGTACATTAATCTATTTGGGCTCTTCAACCTGCAATTTTTCTCTGATTGTAACCTACGATAGGATAGTGTCAGAAGAGTCGACACGCCCATTTCCATGAAGCAATGTTTTGACCTCTACCTCGCACACATTAGATTTAGTTTCTAATAATAAATATCGGCATAACTTCAACTGTGCTTCAGGACTCTGCAGACAATGTTAAATATTGTAATTTGAGAGCAGGTGTAAATACGGAGGCAGGTACTCCAGCTGCAGGTTCATAGACATCCTTCATGCCTGAAGGTGAACTGAAGAGAAGTCTAGTGACCCGTAATTCTCGAAGACCAAAGTAGCATCTGGTGAACTTGATTCTCATTGCTCTTGCCGAGCTGGCACTTTTAGTAAATAATTTAAGTTTCAATATATTTTAAATTTCTATAAATATAAGTCATTTGAATTTTAATATTTTTTAGTTTTTTTAATATTATATTTTTAACTCCTGCTGTTAACTAATATTATTAAATAATAATACTCATAAGAATTAAAAAAATATTATTAAAATATTTATAAAGATAAAATAAATTTTTTAATATTTATAAAGATTATATATATTTTAAAATAATTTTTAAACTAAAATTTAGAATAATAAAAATTAAAAACATAATGTTAATAAAAAAAACAAAAATGAAGAAATTATTTTACAGGATGAGGAGGAGGAGTGGGTGGGGCAAATAATATCTTTAATGGTCAGGAGCCTTTTATGTTGGGTGGGTTGCCGGTGAAGTGCTTCTCTTGTACTTCACCGTGAAGCACATGTGTAACAAATGCGTAAGGGCATGTGTTTCTTATGGGGTCCACATGAATATGATTAAATTTGTAATTAACAAATAAGACAATCTTAATAATCTTTTCAACATTAACAATAACAAAAATAGTATTTAAAAAAAAGGGAAATATGTTGTTTTATTTCTATCATAGCCCTATTCTTCCTAAGGTCATCGTTCCCACCAGCTTTGTATCAAATCCAAGCATGCACCTGCACTGATCAACCATCTCCACAAGCATAAACCCCAACCCGACAACACCACTTGGTTCTCTAGTGCCAACTTGAACCACTATGAGCCACTGTCGTTTGTCTTCATCTCTTTCAGATCTGCAATGCTGCGGCCATGGCTTCCACTGGGATGTGGTGTGGTTAACTGTTGAGGTTGAGGTTGGAGCGGGAAAAGTAGCTGGCCAGTGAAGCTTGTTAGAGACCTTAAAACCACTTCTCACCAAGCATTGTTCCCCCACTCATTCAAGCTCTTTCTACAAGTTATTCATGCTCATATAGTTCACATTACTAGCTTGAAGGAAGATTTTGGTATTGATTGGGGAATGTTTGGATTTTATAAATAGTTAGATTTGTTGTATTTGTGTAAATTTTGTATAAAAATCTAACATTTATATTTCAGCTTGTTGGGTTAGTTTAAATTTCATGTCAAGTTTCAAGCTTTGTGTAAAAATAAGATCTTGAAATGCTTGTTGGCGGTTTATCTATGCAAAAACTTACTATTTAGTTTGATACTCAAATTTGAATGAAGGAATAAGTGTTTTTATGCAAACGATGCAAAGTTGAAAAATTTCTGCTCCTTGTAGCATGCCCAACTTCTTAAGTTTTTATTTAGATTTTTGTGCATAAAAAATTTACATCTTTTTTTTTTTTTTAAATTCTGGAAACATGAAAAAAAAAACCAGCATAGCATTGAAGGTTGAAGGTTTTGCTATGGTTGTTGAAGTTAACCACTGTAGCACGATGATGCATTTGTACTCTCTTGAGATCAAATCCATTTTAATTGGAGCACAAGAACTCTAGTTGGAGATTTGTGATGCTTTTCAACTTTTGGGAGGGTAATCTTCATTCCATCTTTCTGAGATTTAGTTGAAATCTTCATAGAGGTTTGTCCTAGGTGATTGAGAATGTTTGAGAATGTTTATGAAGATTTCAGCTAAATCTCAGAACGATGGAATGAAGATTACCCTCCCAAAACTTGAAAAGCATCACAAATCTCCAACTAGCGTTCTTGTGCTTAGTTAAAATGGATTTGATCTCAAGAGAGTACAAATGCATTATCATACTATAGTGGTTAACTTCAACAACCATAGCAAAACCTTCAACCTTCAATGTTATGTTGGTTTTTTTTATTTTATTTTATGTTTCCAGAATTAAAAAAAAAAGATGTAAATTTTTTATGTACAAAAATCTAAATAAAAACTTAAGAAGCTGGGCAAGCTAAAAGGAGTAGAAATTTTTCAGCTTTACATCATTTGCATAAAAACACTTATTCCTTCATTCAAATATGAATATCAAACTAAATATAAGTTTTTGTACAGATAAACTGCCAACAAGTATATCAATATCTTATTTTTACACAGCTTGAAACTTGATATGAAATTTAAACTGACCCAACAAGCTGAAATATAAAGGTCAGATTTTTATACAAAATTTACACAAATACAACAAATCTAACTATTTATAAAATCCAAATATTTCCCAATCAACACCAAAATCTTCCTTGAAGCTGGTTATATGAACTATGTGAGCATGAATAACTTGTAGAAAGAGCTTGAATGAGTGGGGGAACAATATTGGTGAGAAGTGGTTTTAGGGTCTCAAAAAAGCTTCACTGGCCAGCTGCTCTTCCCGCTCCAACCTCAACCATCAACAATCAACCATTGCGCATCCTAGTGGAAGCCATGGCGACAACATTGCAGATTTGAAGGAGATGACAACAAATGATAGTGGCTTTTAGTGGCTCAAGCTGGCACTAGAGAACCAAGTGGTGTTGTTGGTTTGGGGTTTATGCTTGTGGAGATGGTTGATCTGTAGATGCATGCTTTGATTTGATACAGAGCTGGTGGCAACGATGACCTTGCGAAGAACAGGACTATGATAGAAATAAAACAACATATTTCCATTTTTTTTAAATATTGTTGTTGTTATTGTTAATCTCGATCAGTCTTATTTGTTAATTACAAATTTAGTCTCATTTCATGTGGACCCCATAAGGGACACATTTCCTTACCCATTTGATACATATATGTGCTTCATGGTGAAGTACAAGAGAAGCACTCACCAGAGAACTCACCGTTGTTGAGATATCGGGATGGCAGGCTTTTTCTCCAGAAACTCTGTAATTGAACGGACGTTTATAAGCAAATAGCAGAAGAATGCAGCAAGTGGAGACCACTTTAGGTTCATCTTCATCAACGTTACCAAGAAACACCCAACAAAGAAGTTGAAGACACCAACTTCGAACTTGGGTTGGAGTAGCCGGGAGAAGCTCAAAGCCATCAAGGCAAATGCGAGAGTTGAAGCCAGGTACAAATTTCTTCCATATCCCTTTTCTTCTTTCCCTTGCTCACTTCGGTCTTCCAAATAGGAGCACAGAGAGGTGAGCATTAAGACCAGGAAAGCCACCTGAGCTTTAACCAAGGAACTCTTCAGGAGTCCGCGTTTGCGTGGTCTCACGAAGAGCATCAGGATGGACAAAAGGGAAGCTAGCACGATGTAGATATAGATCTTCAACGGGTTCCACTGCCCGAACATGTCTTCGAAAGAGGGGCCGACGGCAAAACATATGAACCCAACTATGCCTGACACAAAGCCTGTGACTTTCCATAGCAACGGCTTTCTTAGGAGTTTCGAAACTCTGTCTAGCATTATTGAGTTTTGGAAGGCTTGAATATTGGTTCGGAACATTTTCTGAAATCAAAAGGAAATACTCGATAACAATGTGAGTTGGTCGGTTAATTCAAGCAAGGCAAGGTAGAAGGAAGAAGGGAAGAATTATATAGACTTTGGATACCTCATTCGGCTAGAAAAAGATGAAGGGGAGGGGGAACACCTTTCCCGAAGGGTTTACTCCGTGTGGGACCGGACTAACCGCGTAAGAGGAGGTAGAGAAAATGGCTGGAAGATGCCTTTTGACCAAAACGAATAAAGAAAGTGCGGTGATTCCATTGATTTACGGTCTATTTCGATAAAGTAATAATAGCTGTACACACTTTTATGATGCAATGCAAATAGAAAAAATAAGGAAAAAGACACAATGTATTATGCACTTTTGCTTAGGAATTTTTTTTTTATTGTTGAAAAATATTAGTAAATTTTTGGTTAAAAAAAACTGAATAAAAGTAACAATGATATGTGGAATGTTGGTAAATTTATCTAAAATGCTGGTAAATTTCTGAAAAAATAAAAAAAAATTGAACAAAAATAATAATAATTATGTGAGATGCCGGTAAATTTGCCAAAAATGGTAGTGAGTTTTTAGAAAAAATAAAAAATTTGAACAAAAATAACAATAATTATGTGAGACACTAGTAAATTTACCAAAATACTGGTAAATTTGTCAAAAACATGCCAAGTTTCTGGAAAAAATAAAAAATTTGAATAAAAGTAATAATAATTATGTGAAACACTGATAAATTTGCCTAAAATATTGGTAAATTTGTCCAAAAAGCTGATAAATTTGTCAAAAATGCTGGTAACTTTCTAGAAAAAATAAAAAAAACTTAACAAAAGTAACAATTATCATGTGGGATGCTGGTAAATTTGCCCAAAATACTGGTAAATTTGCCTAAAATGCTGGTAAGTTGCCCAAAATGCTAGTAACTTTCTGGACAAAAAAAAAATGAACAAAATAAACAATGATTATGTGAGACCTATCATCTAAGTATTTTTGTCATTTTCTTCACTTTTTTACATACGTCGCATAGTGCGTCACAAAAAATGCGATCACCAAACATTATTCGTTTGGTTATACTTTTGGAGGGTCTAGAAGGTTTTTTATTGAAATGAGAATAAAGATATATAATAATTAATGTGTTTGAGTATGTAAAGGCCTTTGTTTTGAAAACTCTTGAAATTCTAAAAGGCCTTTTGGGAGAGGTGTCCTTGAGGTTACTTTTCATTCTAGAAAAAGATCTTTTAAAAAAGAATCTTACTATTACTCTCACATCAACAACTAAAAATAATTTTACTTTATCCTATCCTAACAAAAATTATTCTTCTAAACTTACTTTTAACATATTTAAACTAAATAAAAATTATTCTTTTAAAAATAATTACTCTAAAAAATTTCTTTTAAAAGACTTTCTTTTAAAAGACTTTCTCACAAAAGTTGAATCAAACACATCCTAAATTGTTTCAGGCGACAACTTACTAATACACCAGGTCTTCCTGAAGGTAATCCCCATAGTTACCATGATCTTGCTATTTTTTATTTTTTATTTTTTTAAAAATTTCGTCAAGTTAGAATTATACTATCAAATGAGATTTTTATTATAAATACACTTTGTTATTTGATTTACATGTTTATGTGAAAAATTTAATCCGTGGAAGTTGGGGGTACTTTAGGTTTGTTAATTGAGAAATGAGAACTCAAAAAAGATTTATAAATTATTTGTTTAAATATGTTTTTAGTCTTTGTAAACATAAGTTGTTTTGATTTTAGTCTTTTTTAAAATTATTTTCTTTTTATTTTTGGTCTCTTCTTTTTTTAATATTATATTTTTGGTCTCAATAATTATTTTAAAATATGTATTTAATCCTTACAAATATTAAAAATTTTGTTTTGGTCTTTATAAATATTTTAATAATCTTCTTTTAGTCCTTATAAATATCATCACTTGACAGTGTTAACTAACAGTAGGGACTAAAAACATCATATTGAAAAAAAAGAGATCAAAAACTAAAAAATAAATTTAGAGGGACTAAAATTAAAACGATATATATTTATGGAGATTAAAAATATATTTAAGCATATGGAATAAATTTTAAACATATACCATATTATGGATTTTTATGGGCAATTATCAAAATATAGAAATTTTTGAGGACCAGTCAATAGTACTGGCTGGTTTTAACTTTTTATTATTAAAAAATAGAACCTGTCAAAAGTATTGGCCAATTCTATTTGTTTATTATAAAAAAAATGCAACCTTGAGTTCCACAAACGACACAGTGCGTGTTTGTTTCTACATTGTGTCCAACCAATGCACGTTCAACTCTGTTGAACACTGGAGCAAACATGTTTGGGTGTTTTTGCACTTGGTATCTCTCACTCGATTTTGGACTTCCAACCCCCATTCACTGAGAAGCAACTCATTGCTGCTTTTGCGTTCATTTTTTATAGTTGAACATTGATGGAAATAATTAAAAGTTCCAACTACCCTTCTTTTCCACCATTGCTTCCACCATACTTAGGTAGAAGAAATAACTCTTCCAGGCAGGGAAACATCATATTTGAAGGGAACAAAGGCATGCCCACACTAACCCACCTCTCATCTTCATCTAAAGTAAGTTTTATTTTCCTTTTTTTTTTTGGCATGGACTATGAAAAATTCTTATCTTTATTGTGTCATGAAAATTCACTTTTTTTTTAATTTTCTTTAATTTACCAAAAAATTGATTGCACCAAAAAAAAAATTGCCCTTGTGGTCCCTGCAAAATAGGTCCCACAAGCTCCCTATTAATTGTGGTATGAGACTTTTACTCCCCCTTTTGTTATTTCTTTTTATTTGATTGCTATGTTTCTTTTTAATGGTTTCATATGCTTAAAGTATGAGTACATGATGAGATTTTCTATTGTGCTATTGGTCATGATGTGATAAGACTCCAGTTTCAATATTTATAGGTCATTTTAGCTTTTAAGTTGAATAGAGTTATTTCAAGAATGTTTCGGTATGAAAGACTAGTTTGAATTGTGTAATGGATTGGAGGAAGCTTCTCTTGATGTCACATGAGTGCTCTGTTGTCAACAATTTAAGCTTTGTAGGCAATTTTTTTGGCATGATCTATATTCCATAGTGCTCTTTGTCTTAGCTTGATAATTTTTCTCTTTATTCTTTTTAGACAAAAACTCCATTTTGGTCCCTAAGGATTTTTACGGGTGACAAATTCGTCCCTGAACATTTAAAAGTCCAACTTTGGTCCCTAAAGATTCAAAACGGGGGACATGTTAGTTACTCCATGAATACGACATCAAAGCACTTAATGGAAGTTCATACGTGGCACATTAAGTTGCTAAGCTGGCTCTATTATCTCACATGCTATCAAAAGAAGACGTCATTTTGTGCTGAGAATGAAAAAGGAGAGTTAATTAAAATGCACCGTTTCATCTTTTTGCCTGAAATTCCCAAAAGGTGAAGACGAAGCCCTAAGCCCCCCAACATTCTCTTGTGCCGTTTCGTTCTTTGTTTTCCCCTTTCCTTCCAAAAATCTTTCCATCTCATCACACTCTCCATATCATCACATTTCTCTATCTCATCACATTCCCCTCGAGATTGGACACCAAACAACAGTGGAAGCATGTTGCAAAGAAGGAACAAGGATAGCATTGAAAAAGAAGATAGTGACACATTGACTGAAAAGTCAACAAGGTAATGTGGCTTCTTATGGTCCCATATCTTGTTGTTACTGCTATATCTTCTTAGTTTTGAGTAAAACATTGCATTCTAAAATGTTCCATTTTGTATGGTGGTTAGGTTTAAATAATATTGGTGGTAGGGTTTAAATAATGCTTGTGGGGTTTGTGTGTTGGGTGGTCTGAATGGTGGTCCCCTACATTTTTAATTATTTATCCTTGATAATGTAGTGTAATGCATGTTATTTGTGTTATAGTGTAATGGTGGTCTTTGTTTGGTATTTTCAGATGATAGAATATATTGTCCCTGTTTTCCACGATAGAGGTCATTTTGAAAGAGTTAAGGGGGTACTTGTGTATTGTGATAAGAAAATAGAAAGGTTCCTTGAAATGGATGTCGACCTAGTGAACTTTTTTGACCTTGTAACCTTGTTCAAGGGACTAGGATAGAGGGAGTATAAGTCAGTAATGTGGAAAAAAATATAATAGTAATAACTTGGATATTGCACTTAGGCCTTTAAATGGGGACAAAGAGATAACGGAGATGTGCGAGATTAGGCTGAGAAATAGGAAGTCAATGGAGGTGCACATATATTGGGAGCATTATGTGAATGAGCCTAAATTGATTGACACTGGTAATGAATCTGAAATCATTGAAGTTGATGTTGAAGGGAATGAAGAGTCATCTGAAGATGATTATGAGAGTGTTGAAGATGAGGCATATAAGCCTCCCCTCACTGGTGTGGAAGATGAATCCAAGGAAGATGATGTGGTAATGAAACCTTATAGGAAGAAGAAACTTGGACCTAAACCACAACCTGAACCACAAGTTGCTGCTCAAACTAAACTTAAGAAAGTTGAGAACAAGAAGAAAGCATCACCAAAGAAAAAGAAATCAATGAAGAAAAACAAGAAGAGTTCCAAAAATAATAAAAATGTAGCAAGAAAGGACTTGGGAAAAGCCAAAAAAGAAGTTGTTGACGATGAGGGAGAAAGCGAGGAGTTAGGTGAAGGCCTGGTTTTTGAGGGTTTTGATGGAGAATAAGCACATAATTAACCTGATCAGCCTGTTGCACCTAAGCACAACATTGAAAAGCAGGGGTATACATATGAATCAGAAAAGTTGAGTACCCTTGCTTCTTCTGAGGATGAAGGTCATTCCAGGCCTGTGTTTCCACAATTTAATGCTGATGCTGAGTTTGGACAGGTCCATATAGAGGTTGGGATGGAGTTTGGGACTTTAATGTAGTTTAAGACAGCTATGAGGGATTTGTCAATTCAAGCAGAGAGGGAGATAATATGGGTGAAAAATGATAAGGTTAGGGCAAGGGCTAAATGCAAAAGTGAAGACAGTCCATGGGATATTCTATGTAGTTGGAACAGTGTGGAAAAAAGCTTCCAAGTGAAAACATTTCTTGATGAACATATATGTTGTAGGGTGTTTAGGAACACATAGGCTAATAGGGATTAGGTTAGCCAAAAATTAGAGAAATGACTTAAAACAAAACCACTCTTGAAGCATAGGGAGGCACTTGACTATATGAAGGAGGATTACAATGTGCACCTCAATAGAAAGAAAATTTATAGGGCACTTAAGCGAGCAAGAGAGATGGTTGAAGGAAATAAGAGGGACCAATATAGAAAATTGTGGGATTACCTTGCTGAGATATTAAGGAGCAATCCTGGGAGTACTGGAAGGTTGGATGTTGAGCCAATTCCAGAATCACCACCACTATTTAATAGAGTTTATATTTCATTTGATACATGCAAGAGAGGTTTTAAAGCTAGTTGTAAGCCAATGATAGGTTTGGATGGGTGTTTTCTTAAGGGTTACTATGGAGGATAGTTATTATCCACGGTAGGGCAAGATGTAAACAACTATTTTTTCGTGGTTGCATATGCCACTATAGACAGTGAAACCAAGGACAATTGGAAATGGTTCTTGCCATTGCTAGAGGAAGATTTGGGAGATCACACTGTGTATGGCTAGACTTTCATTTTGAGCCAATAAAAGGTAATTAAGTGATGTTAGTTTTTGTTTTCCTTATATTTTAACATGGATGAGATATTGAAAATGGAAATTTTTTGTGTTGTTATGTAGGGTTTACTTCTAGATATGAAGGAAGTTATGCCATATGCTCATCATAATAGTTGTGTGATGCACATATGGAAAAATTTCATAAAACAATCAAAAGATAAGCAAGTGAAGGGTGTTGTATGGGAATGTGCTAGATGCACAACTGTCCCATAGTTCAAAGCATGTATGGACAGGCTCAAAGATATAAATGAAAATGCATGGGCATATTTGCCTTGATGGCTATGAATTTTTCGAGGCAACTCCAACTTGGGTTCAAAGTTGGTGTGTTCAACTTCTTGCTTGGCTGTTTCTTGGTGATGATGATGAAGATGAACCTGAAGTTAGCACCAGTAGCTGCATTATTCTGCTATTTGCTTGTTAAAATCCATTCCTTTTCAGATTTCCTAATGGAAATGGGTGGATGTGGCAACACAAGACATGTAGATGAATTGGATGCTTATAACTTTGATGATTCTTACTATCAAGATATGGAAGACTCTTCCACCAGAAAAGCTAGCTTAAGAGAGATGCTTAGATACTTATAAAAGTTATCTTATTCATATCTTTAAGCAAAGTGGAATTCTAACATTTTTGGTTTGATACCAGTTAGTGTGTTTTAAGAAGCAAAATTACCCTGTTTGTAAGTTCTTTTTTTTTTTTTTTTAGCAAGTGTCGGAGGGTACATAGAAACTTTACATAGAAGTCTTGATTATGTCCAATCCTGTCTACAAGGATAAGATGTGGCTATCATTGTACTTAATTTAGCAGCAATTATATGTCTTTTAATGTTTTGAACGAGTTGATTTTTTTGTTCCCCTGCTTGGTTACAAGTTATTTACCAATGCAAATGTATAGAAAGAGCATAGCTTTGTATTAGTGGAATAATGTAAGGGATGTTTGTACCAAGTAAAGCTATTGGCTGCAGGGGAGGTTTTGTTATTTGCATGGAAACTGAGGATTTCCTACTTCGAAGTGTACGCAAGAAATGTCTCTGAGTGCATCAACCAAGGCTCTAGTATCAAGGACATCTATTTGTATGCGTCATAATTTGGCACTCAGTAGCAGATTCCTTAGAAAGTTTTACCATATCTTTTGGTCAGGCGACTTGCCTTGACAAATCACCTGACTTTATCTTGTCTTTATTAACAACTGATATTTAATATGTTTACTTTTCAAATAAAATATGAATATGTAAAGCAACAAATGATACAATATTTGTAGTTGAGATTAATTTTGGACAAGTTTATGTTGAGATAAAATGTATTGGAATGTCCAGATAAACTAGAGAGTATACTTAATTGAGAACCAGCTAACAATGAGCAGTTTGTGAATACAGCACTGGCACGTATAACCATGCGGTATTTTCTAAGGCCTAAGACCTATAATCTTGCATTTTATACCCTCTACCCAAACTTTGTGAAAGGGGTGGAAAGAAGTTAGACCAGGCTAAACCTGTATAGTCATAAATTGGCTTGAGCCTGGTTTGTGGCTTGTTATAAGCCTTTTTCTTGGCCTAAGCCTAATCTATTCATAAGCCTGGCCTGGCCTGACCTAAGGCCTATTTACAAGGCCTAAAAAAGTTTAATTCCAATAATGATAGAATATGCTTATACAAGTTGAATATTTCAAAATTTCACTACTCATTCTTATTCAAGCCTAGCTATGGTTACTTAGCATCGTCAACTAAAACAACTTATTCAATAGGAAATCAATGTAGCTTAGCATAGGCAGAGCTTTTGTTCAATTTATTCAACTAAAATTTCAATAGGAAATCAACTTATTCAACTAAAATTTCACTTCCTTTTGTTCAACACACCATTCACCATGGTATATTTGGAAAAAAATATATAACATTTAAATTCAAGATCTACAGATGCCAAAGTTTCTTAAAGGAGAAGAAAATATGTAATATAGGAGCATACAAAATAAAAAAACAAAGACCATATTAGAAGTCACCACAACTGACAAGACAGAGAGGGGAGCCGATGAGATGAGCAGCTCCAACGATGGTAGTATGGACTCCAGAATGGACTTTAGCGAGGCAATTTGTGCGGCGGCCGACAAGGCTTTGTTGCGGGTGGAGGTTGGTGATGAGAAAATGGGTGGGGTGGGTGAGAAATGGAGGTTGAGAAGAAGACTGAAGCATAGAGGAAGCAAGGGTCTGGATGGAAGTATGAAAACGGCATGATTTGAAGAGAAGAAAAGTATAGGGTTTCTGTTGTTTTAAAATAATATGAAAACATAAAAGTAAAAATTATGTATAGTATAAGTAAAAGCAAAAAGAGGTGTAGTGGTAAGGTGGTCTCCTCTATCTAACTCTCATAATAAATCACTCCTCTCATATAATATACTCCATATATATATGGATAGGCAAGATTTAAAGTTGTTTAAATGTCACATGATCACTTAAAAAAGTCATGTAACTTTATGTTTTAATTTTAACCATTCACGTAAAATCCAATGGTCAAGATTTGCAACTCTCACTCTCATAATAAATCACTTCTCTCATGTGATACGCTCCCTATATATATATAAACAATTTAGAGACAGATCAAAGTGTTTCAAGATTCCTAAATAATATACTTTAACAATAAACAAAGATACTTGTGTTGAAATAAGAAATTAGCAAACTGGCATATTTATAACGCAACTTAATGGTTTCCGAACTTAGTCCATCCAAATGAATCGACGTACCTCTTTTCTCTATCCAGGCGTGCACAGTTGCTCACTCCACGATAAAGATATCATCTTATTACTTTCTAGGATGGCAGTGGCAATTTTTATACGTTCCAACCACAAATTTCAAGCCACCCCTTGTTCCATTCTAATAACTTCTAATGTCGTCAATATGTGAAGAATGGGAACATGTTGAGTTTGATCAATTACAAATGCTGTACGTGTCTCTTTCTCCAATGCTTACTCTATTGGCATAGAACTGCGGATGTTCTAAGTTTCATATTTCTAAGCTTCTCTCGTTGAAATCACGTGTGGAACAACTTCAAAGGTTTTGTAAGAAAAATATGAATAAATGTAACACTTTTTATTCAACCTTCGAGAAGTTAAAACTATAAAAAAAAAAAAAAAGGAAAGGAGTGAAGTCAATAGTTTCTTCAAGGTATTCTTTTCTTCCCCATGACTTGAAAAGGTAAAATTGCAACTCTATCCAGGCCCTCATCTAAACAAAAAATAACTGGTGCAGGTGTGCAACCCTCTGAGAAACAAAACGATTATGGGTATATTTGGTTTAATTTTTGAAAGAATTATTTTTAAAATAATGATTTAAAATAATGGTTCCAAAAGTGAGTTTAAAAAATGGTTTATACATATTCAAACACACTAATTATTGTGTATTTTCATTCTTATGTCAATAAAAAATCTTTTGATCCCTCCAAACTGTAAACCAAACTGACTATATAACTAAAATGCACCAATGAAGATTTTGGCGCTAGCATACCTAGAATACCAGAAGGCAGGTGCTGAATCATATGTATTTTACTTCTCAATCAAATACTAAATATACAATTTTGGCTTTTGTAACGGTATCAGGGACAAATACACATGTTGTGGGGGTGGGGACAGTGACGGATCCAGAAAATTTAGATAGTTGGGGCAAAAATACTACATAAATATAACAAAAAGTTTCATTCAAATAATTCGATTAACACATCAAAAAATATATTAATTCAAAAAGATAAAAGATCAATTTACAGTAGCAGTCTTCTCGTTTTCATATTTTGAAAATGTTGAATGATCTTTTTATTATTAATACAATCAGATATATCCCTTTTTATGTATGTTACCAAGCAATCATTCAACCATTCATCTCCCATACGATTACAAAGCCGACTCTTTATGATATTCATAGCAAAAAAAAAAAATTATTTCAACTAACGCAATTGCTATAGGCAAGACTAAAGCTAACTTTAAAAAAAGAAATACCAATAAATAAACAATATGCTTTCAACAAGGGCAATGGTGAATAGAGAAGAGATGGCAGGATAAAAGCATGGCGAAGTAGGTGTGGAGTGTTTTACGGTTTCCTTTTTTCAACTTTGAACAGACAAGAGCACTAGGTGAGTGAGATAGGGCCAAAGCCCATAGAGGTGTTTTTTTTGTTTGTTTTAGGGTTTAAAATCTTTTGGGAATCGAATGTGAGGCTATAAGGGGTTTTTTTTTTTTTTTTGGTATAGAGGATGTGTGAGTATTTACTATGAGTAAAACTATACTTTAGTCTCTACAAGAATTTTTGTTTTGACACTTTAGTCCTTAAAAAAATTAAATGCATATACTTTAGTCCCTACAAGATTTTAGTTTGAACACTTTAGTCCTTCAAAAAAAAATTAAAATGCATACACTTTAGTCCTTGCCTCAAAAGATTTAATCATTCAAGGACTAAAGTGTTAAAACAAAAATCTTTGAAAGACTAAAGTGTATGCATTTAGTTTTTTGAGGACTAAAGTGTATGCATTTATTTTTCAAAGGACTAAAGTATTAAAACGAAAATTTTTCAAAGATTAAAGTATATGCATTTAATCTTTTAAAGGCTAAAGTGTTAAAATGAAAATCTTTTAGGGACTAAAGTATTAAAACAAAAATCTTTCAAAGACTAAAGTGTAGTTTTATTCATAGTAAATACTCACACAACCTTTATACCAAGAAAAAAAAAAAAACCTCATTGCCTCACATTTGATCCCCAAAAAAATTTTAAACCCTAAAAAAAAACACCTTTATGCGTGCTTTGCTCTATCTCACTCACCTTGTCCCTCTTGCCTTTTCAAAGTTCAAAAAAGGAAACCGTAAAACACCCCACACCTACTTCGCTGCGCTTCTATCCTGTCATCCTCCCTCTATTCATCATCGCCCTAGTTGAAAGCATATTGTTCATCCATTGGTATTTCTTCTTTTAAAGTTAGCTTTAGTCTTGCTCATACCAATTGCGTTAGTTGAAAGAACCTTTTCTGTTATGAATATCATAAAGAGTCGGCTCCATAATTGTATGGGAGATGAATGGTTAAATGATTACTTGGTAAGAAACATATAAAGGAATATATCTGATTGTATTGATAATGAAAAGATTATTCATCGTTTTTAAAATATGAAAATGAGAAGATTGCAACTTTAAATTGATCTTTTATCTTTTTCAATTAATATATTTTTGGATGTGTTAATCAAATTATTTGAATAAAACTTTTTGTTATGCTTGTGTATTATTTTTGCCCCTATTACCTAAATTTTCTGGATCCGTCATTGCGATATGGGCTATGGGGTATGGAGAAGAATCAGTACATTGGCCTCAATTAGAGCAAATGTAATTGTACATTTAAGCATGACATATACATTTTTTAATCCTTTTTTAAGAATAGTTACTTTTCTTCTAAATCAATAACTTGTTCCTTGAGCTCCTCTATTTTAACAACTAACTCATCCCAATTTTTCTATAGGTTAATAAATCCAACCAATTTGGTTAACTAAGATTTATGTCAGACCAAATTATTAAAACAAGGCAAGTAACTAAATACCTTGATGCCTGTTAGGTACGCTTGATAAGAAAAGACCTAAGGGGCTGTTTGGTATGGGAGCATATAAAAATATGCTCAGGAATATGATATAGGAATCTTAGATTCCTTTGTTTGGTACAAGGTTTGGAATAATTTTCTCGAGAATGCAACATTCTTGGAAAGGAAAAAAACCATTAAAATTATTCCCACTTTCCAATAGAAATCCAACATTCTCATGGAGAGCAAATGTTTTCCCCAGGCAAAAAGATCAAAATACCCCTATTTCGACAAACTGCCACTGCCTAGAGCACCGTCTACCGCCATCGACCATTGTCGGCCACCATTGACCAACTTTTGGTTGCTGCCTACCCTTATCCAGCTACTGCAAGCCAACTTTCGGCCACCACCTACCACTATCCAATCACCTTTTGGCCACCGCTAACTAATTTCCTGCTATTGGCCACCTTCCAATGATTGTCCACCATCGTCGTCAGCCACGGTCAAAGGGATTTTTGGAAATATACATAATATTCCTAGTAATGCCAATGTCAACCAAGCATAAAAATTACAAGATTCTTGGGAATTCAATTTGCGTTCCAAACGCACCTAAGCGTCATACCTGAGAAAGTTATTCCCAAAAATAGCAATCTTAGGAACAACATTCCTAGCAATGAAAATTCATTTCACCTACCAAATATCTCCTAAGGGAACGTTTTGTTTCAAGGTTTGAAATTATATTTTCCGGAATGTGATTCCAAGAAATATTATACACAAGAATGTCATTCCTATGTATTCTAAAATACTTGTTTGTTTATTATTAAAAATTCCTGGGAATATTTTTTGAGACCCCCAAGAATAAGTTTAAATTTTTTTGGTTAATAATGTATATTCTTAAGAATTCATACATACATACATACATACATACATACATACATACATATATATATATATATATATATATATATATATATATATATATATGATAATTCTAAAAATATCCCTAATATATTTAATTTTTTATAATTGAGGGATATTTTGGTATTTTTGATAATAATTTTCATTTTTATGATATGGAAATATTTCATTCCCAACCCCTACAATGGAAATAAAATGCTATTCAAATATGGGAATGTAAAGGAATGGTTAATAATCAGGAATATTTTTTTAAAACTTGAACAAATATGGAAATATATCATTCCCAAGTGATAATTCCCATAAATAATTCTACATACCTTGAAATAAATACCCCCTAATGGTATAAAGTTTGATGATTTAAAGTTTGTTACGACTTTTTTTCAATGAAAAGTCAGTTAAAATTTTAATACTATATAATATTTGTCATGACATTATATAAAATGTTATATTATATAATATATTACTATTTTTTCACTATTACAAATAATTATAATCCTAAGTAAATATTTAACAAATATAAAATTATAAGAAAATGATAGCATTTAATTATTTAATTATAAATTTAAAATAAAAATTAATACTTTAATATTTATCATTTGTAGTTATATTGATTAAAAATATTTATTATCTGTAATAGTTATAAATTGTAATTTATATTAACTATAATTTATTATTTATTTAAATTTTTTAATAACTATTTTTTAATTTGATAAAATATATAAATTAAAAATGTATAATACACTTTTTCTTTTATATATTTTAACATTCTTTTAATTGTACTTTCATCATCCTATATAAAAAAGGAAATTGTATTAAAATAATAATTTATATTAATTATTCAAATTTAAGTTTGAAAACAAATATTTTAATAAATTTATTTATTATTTATATTTTTTATTTTTATTGTATATAATTAAACTTATATTAAATATTATTTATTTATAATTTTTATCAATTAACTGTTATTTAAATATTTTTGTATAAAATAATATTTTTTAAAAATTATTTATTGTTAAATATTTTATTAAGATTATTTTTATTTGTATAACTTTTTATTATTATTTATTTAAGAATTATTTCCATTTTAATAAAGTATAAAAATTGAAATAAATTATATACATTAAAAACTAATCAATCCTAATCTAATCTCTCTATACTTAATTAAATTATTTATTATTTTGATATATAAAAATATTATAATAGATAAATTTATACAATATACTTCTCACACCAAATAATGAACAACAACATTCTAAAAAGCAGATAAGGAGAACTAAGCCATACTGTACATACAAGCCTACAACTTCTGACAACTCGGGGAGCTGCCACAAGGCCACAGGGCCACTATGGCACTACCAGTATACAAGACAATAGATGGAATAATTTCAACTTAGAATAATAATATATTCTCTTAAAATATTTTTTTATATTTTTAAGATAATAAATATATTTACAAAACATTCAGTAATTTTTATGTTTAGAAATTAGGAGAATGTGAGGATACATCATTTTTCTTTTCACCAAAGTTCGTATCGTGTTGCACAAGTGGAGCAGCCTAGGTTAAATGCAACAATTTTTCCTTTTATCTTTTTAAGGCATGTTAACGGCAATGACTGACCACAAACCTATAATTGGAGGAGGAGACTGCAAACACTTCCAATTTGGCGGCCAATTAAGCATTGGGTTTGTTTGGTTAAAATTTTAAGGAAAGTATTTTATTAAAAATAGAAGTAGAAGTAGAATTAGAAAATTATTTTATATTTAAATATAATTATAAAAATATTTTTAGAAGAATTAGAAGTTATTTTGATATTTAGATGTGACAAATATAAGAATACTTTTTCCTTACAAAATTACAAAAAAGACATGAAAAATCACTGCTTAAGAAATGTTTGGATAAAAAATAATTTTTGTACATGATAATTTTTTGATTAAAAAATATATAATTATTTAATATTCTTTACTTTTTCATTAAAAATAATTTAATTACAAATATAATTTAATTGGAGGCGGTGGGAGCAAGGGGTTCTATTCACGACAGTGAAGGTTATGCTTATATTTTTCAAAATTTTGTGAGAATAGATTTGAAATAACCATAATTCTGAAAATCAAGGCTCTATACTCTCTCTCTTTTACGGCTTTTACTTTTGAAAAAAATTGAGCCTTTATCTATTTTTAGAAAGATAAAACAAAATTGATTTTTTTTTTACTTTTATTTTTTTTAGAAGTATAAATATATAATTCAAAAAGTGTTAGAAATACTTTCTTTTTTTCTTTTTTTTCTATTTTGAAAAAAAGCACTTTTCCTTCTCCAAAGTCACAATTAAACACATGGTGTGTTTGTTCCATCTTTTAATAAAAATAATTTTATAGTTTAAATTTTTTATATAACTGAAAATAATTTTTTTTTAGATCTAATTATTTTAAAAAATTATCTAAATATACAAAAACTAATTTTTTGATAAAAAAATAATTTTTTACCAAAATAATCTCAAACAAACACACCTACACTCATAAAACCACAAATACCCTCATCACCAACCGGAATATATTAATTCACCTGGGGCCACCGTTACCTGGTGCCTGTAAGGTCCATTATCGAATATTGTTCATTGCTTACGGAAAATCCCACAAAATACCCGAAGATTAGAAAGGAGAGTCATTCTTCCGTACTCTGGGGAGTAAGAATTTTCTTCCTTCATCAGCTGTCTACCCCACAACATCTCTGAATTTTATACTGCAAGTGGATCCCAGCAAGCATCCAAGGGTGAAAATTCAATGTGGATAAAAAAAAACTCTTCCTCCCTAGAGTGTACCAGAATTTTTCTAGAAACGAGGTGTACGTGCAGCAGGTTATTCCACTTTGACCGCTTTAGGTTAATGCGAAAATCTCAAGTAGCTCGAAAGTCAACACTTGACCACGTGTTTTGCACAAAGCTTTTTTGCCTGAGCACAAAGACGACCCATAAATCAATAATGGACCAATAATAAAGCAGCTAGAATAACATCATGTAAAATTGAGTTAAACTACAGCTTTTTTATGTATTTAAAGTAAAAAAAAAATATTATTTACGAATATCCCTTATTTCAACCTTTTTTTTTTAACCAAAATATCCTATTTTTGAGATAGTGATAAATTTGATCGAGTTTGGATCGAATTCATAACTGTTCAAATTTTTCACAAATACAAAGAATTCGATCCAAGGTGGGTAGAATTCAATACTATTTAGGTGAATAGTGCTAAATTCTAGGGTTGGATTGAATTCAACACTATTCGTATGAATAGTATTGAATTCTACCCACCCTAGATCGAATTCAACACTGACCTAAACCATAACCCTAGCCCTAAACCGCTCTTAATCCCACCCTCCTATATAAACACTATGGCGAATTGAAATTGAGCACCGAGAGTTTTCTAAATTTTCTGGGAGAGAATTCAAAGTATTTTGTGAAAAGTTTTGCAAAAAAATTATTGAAAGAATTAAAAAAAAAAATAGGTGTGAGGAAATAGCTGAGTTATATACTTGTGCATCATAGTGATGAAATTATAAACACAGAGAAAGGTGTAACATTTCGTAGCCAAAATCCTCAATTTATAGCTATGCGTTCAATTATAAGTCTTTTAGAGCTACAAAATATCATTCTGCAGAAGTTAGGGGAGGTGGGGAACAAGCAAATCACATAGGTTTTTTATCGGCTTCTTATGGCTATTGGAAAAGGTGTGCTTCGTTATAGAAGTTGGCAACTAAATAATGATAATGACGTTGGGCTTATGTTTAAATTTCATGCCCAATTTGAAGAGATTCGCATCATCAAGTTGTATGTTATTTTGGAGGATTTGCATTTCAGCTTAGGTGGATCTGTCCCTAATCCATCAAATATTTCTGTGTCATAGCCAATGCATTATCCAACTTTTGCTGTGGCCAATCCCATACAAAATGAAAATATTCGGAATGAAGGTGCAGATGATTTGATGGATGGTCCAAGCTTGTATCAGCTTGCAATGCAAATTGCTGAGTTGCTCGCACATGTTGATGCTAATAGAAGCTATGATTTTACTATTGATAATGAAGATGATGAAGATGAGCCTATTGAAATTCCAATTGATAGTGATAGTGGTGAAGATAGAGTGGTAGAGCCTATGAGCCAGAGGCAACCATCTAGAAACCACTCTTAATTCCAATCTTATCTAGAACCCACTCTTAATTCCAATCTTAGTCAAGCAAGCATGTTGGCCACTATTCAACTTTGAATTTGGAAGCCATGTGTACAAGAACATTTCTAGGGTCAAACATCGTGGATGGGGGTGAAATGCCAGTATTGATAGGAGAGAATGAGTTGCAGGTAGGGCAACAATTTCAAGATAAAGAAGTTGTGTTATTTGCTATAAAAAATTATAGCATTCAAAGATCAGTTGAGTATAAGGTCTTGGAGTCAGATCAAATAAAACATCATGGCAAGCGCAAGTTCTTTGGAAATAGATGTAACTGGAGCATCCGTGTGACATATCGTGGAAGAAAGGAATTATGGGAAATTCAAAAGTATAATGGACCACATACATGTGTCTCTGCATCGCTTTCACAAGACCACCCCCAGTTAGACACTAATATTATCTATGCCACCATATTTCCCATGGTTCAAGCTAATTCAAGTATTTCCATTAAAGTGCTTCAGGGAGCAATGAAGAATAGGTTTGGCTTTAAGACATCATATAGAAAGGTGTGGCTTGCCAAGCAAAAGGCTATTGCTCGTATTTTTGGTGATTGGGAAGAGTCATACAATGAGCTTCCAAGATGGTTACAAGGTCTTTAAACATTTATGCCAGGTAGAATCTTTGAATTTGTAACTTTGATGTATAATATGTGAAATTTCATTGATCTTAACTTTGTGATGTTTCATTGTCTGTTTTGCCAGGTACAATATTTGAATTGTCAACTCTACCATACTATGTTGAAAATTTTGTTGATCATAACTCTGTAATGTTTCACTGCTTATTCTGGACTTATCCACCATGCATTGAAGCCTTCAAATTCTGCAAACTATTTGTTTCAGTAGATGGTACACATTTATATGGCAAATATGATGGAACATTATTGATGGCAATTGCACAAGACAGCAATTCAAATATTCTACCTATTGCATTTGCCGTGGTGGAAGGGGAAACAACAGAATCATGGTCATTTTTCTTTTAGCAATCTTTGGCTGCATGTGACACCACAAGAAGGTATTCTCATAATTTTTGACAGGCATGCTGCTATTAAAGCTGCCATAAATGCATAAGGCAGCGGCTAGCATCCTCCTTTGGCTTATCATGGATATTGTATTCGTCATATTGTGTCAAATTTTGCGGCAACATTAAAGAATAAAGATGCAAAGAGAGCTTTGATGAATGCAGCTTATGCAAAGACTCATCAAGAGTATCTTTATTATCGTAGTTTGTTGAGAGATGAGAATCCAGCTATATGTGAATGGATTGACAGAATTTCCATTGAAAAGTGGGCTCAACATGCTGATGAAGGGCGTAGGTTCGGACATATGACGACCAATTTGTTTGAGTGCATTAATGCTGTTCTTAAGGGTATTTGGAATCTTCCAATTACGGCTCTAGTTAAGTCCACCTATTTTTGTCTTGTTGAGCTATTTGTTAGAAAAGGAAGGGAAGTGAAGCCCCAACTTGCTGTTGGCCAAATATTTTCGCAAGTCTTGCAGTGAGCAATCGAGGAAAATAGGCAATCGATTGGTACTATGACAGTGGCTGGATTTACTCGGTCAAACTCATCATTTGTGCTTGAAGAACTCAGACCAATAAGAGGTTGGAGTCAAAGAAATTATAGGGTGAGGTTAACAAATCGATGGTGCGACTGTGGGTACTTTCAAGCATTGCATTACCCATGCCGCCATGTGCTTGCTGCATGTGCATATGCACGACTTGATTGGGCTAGTTATGGTGGTGATGTATATTGTATGCAAAATGTTTTTAGCGTCTACAGAATGGAGTTTGCGCCTATTGCAAATGAAAATTACTGGCCTCCATATAGTGGATCTAAAATACGCCTAGATCTGCACCTCCGACGAGCTACTGAGGGTCGTCCAGTCTTAACCAGAATTAGGAATGAAATGGATGAAGTTGAATTCGGGCAACCAAAATGCTATGGCTTATGTAGATAAGAGGGTTATATCAGACGAAGATGCCCAACCTTAGTAGCTAAATCCTCTAACTAGGCTCGTGAAAATAATTAGTTTTAATGATGTTTATTTTTAGAATTTTATTATTGTACGTTAAATATAAGCCTAATTAATCTAATCGGATTATGTTTCAAAGGTTGATCACGACAAATCTAGTTCCTGACTTTTACTTTTAAATTAAAATTTTTTATTTTACTTTTTATTTTCTCCAAAAAAAAAATAGTAATTTATGCAAAAGAGGCATGCATGCATGAGTAATCAATTTCATATCTAAGTTCATACAATTTGACACATATAAGTAATCAAGCTCATACATAAGTTCATACAATTCCACACATACTCAAGTTTATACACAAGTAATCCATACAAAAGAGCATAAAAAAATAATGATCGAAAAATGATAATTGTTCCACACGGCAATTCTCGATCATGCCTGCAAAAGAAAATGGAAAAGTACATATGATTAATCTAATAACCAATATTACAACCAACAAAGATAATTTAGACAAAGTAATTACATGTACCTGAGCCTGCTAATATCTAAGAGCCACCTACATCTTGTCTAGGGGCTGGTAAATGCCCAGCTGTATGACAACGACGCCTCGAATTTCCCTTATCGTCCTATGTCGTCCTTGGTCCTACTCCTACTCCTGCTCCTGCGCTTGCTGTTGCTCCTGAGCACTATCATGAAACATGTAGTCTGCAATAAATGCAGAAGGCGGAGTCCATCCAAGAAGATCAAATCCCAATATTTGCTGACTAGGGAGATTATGAATCGGTGACTATAACATCTGCGTTGGATAAGAACTGGCCATCATAGCCGTTGCATTGAGATTCATTTCTAATTGATCCAATGATGGTCGATAACAGTCCAATATCATAGTCTAGGATGTAACCATCTCCTCAATATGTGTCTGTTGGTGCGTCGATGCCGCAGGGAAAGTGGGCCCACTCAAGCAAGCTCGAAGCTCAGCCTGAAAGTCAGTAAACCCTGGTGAACCCGAACCCGAAGATCCTGAACTGAAAGGGCTTGAGACGTGCATGTTCTCAGCCATGGATCGATGACTATATTTAGCATGCTTAGTCATATACTGGGATGGCAGGTTACTGGAGGATGGGTGAGGCTGAGAGTTGGTGCAATCTTCATCATTAGTATCATCCTCATCATGCTCCATATGCTGAACATGCTAGCGACGACTCGATCTGGCATGTAAGCTGGCCGAGGTATACTACTCATGGGTGGGACATTCACAGGCATATAATCTAGCAATTCAAATTGCCTTGGGTCGTAAAGGGTCCTATCTACAGATAGAAATCTCCGTGCAATAGTTGCATACCATCCATTATACTCAGTTGATGGACAATAGTCTTGGCTCATCATAAATTGAATTACCCGACTGCGTCTCTCCTCCTACAAAGTATGAAACTCCAAATGATAATTGGGCCACCAGACATCGTTGTTGTCGCGCCTATCAATTGCATGCAACCTATCAATATTTAGTGGCTCTTCTGGTATGTGCTGTTGTC
The DNA here is from genome assembly GCA_031439585.1 of Pterocarpus macrocarpus. NCBI lineage: Eukaryota > Viridiplantae > Streptophyta > Magnoliopsida > Fabales > Fabaceae > Pterocarpus > Pterocarpus macrocarpus. The sequence continues at coordinate 62,079,250 of CM062520.1, read as the reverse complement.
CCCCTAGCTGTTGCACAATATGATCCACCTGATGCCATTCAACAGTCATGAAGCATATAAGTGCTATCACAGATGGCCAAATATCCGCCTCAGCATAAATCGATTGCGGTGAGTTCTGAATGATGAGTGGGTTATAATATGGAATCCAATCAAACTGCATTAATTAAAAATCATATATTAAATTTTTTGATAAATGCATCGAATTAAAATTTCAACAATAATAAATAAATTTAACATATTTTACCTCTATAATACCAATCTTGTCAATCCGGCGCCTATATGCTAATAATCGAGGCTCTTTGCTATCAGATGTGGCCATTATTTCTGGCCATCTGAAAAAAATCACTAAAAATTAGTATTTTAATATTATAAGTAACAAATATAAATAAATTAAAAGTTTACTATTAAGTTATTATCTTACCTAGCTGCTAATGGAAATCTGAATTCATAACTCCCCAAAGGATTGAACTATGGTAACCTGTACCATAGCCATGATTGCAGTAAGGTTAGGAAACCAGCAATATCAACCATTTGATAATTAACAGCGCGGCATAGATATTGTTGCAGCACAGCCAATACTGCCGAGAGACTCCTTACATGGCGAAAATCACGAAGTAAAGGCAGCCACTTTAGATGAACTCTAAACCTTGATTGTCACAACGTGCCCAGAGGGCGTCGCAACGAGAGGCAATAAAAAATATTGAAAAATAATTTCAATGGAGTCGCCACCAATTTTTATTATGGAAAAAATCGAAAAAACCTTTTGAATTTGCAAAACTGGTCTTTTTAAAGATATTGGATTTGGGAGTCTATTTATACATAGAGAAAGATGAAAACTTAATTCCATTGCACCCCTAATACATCCATTTTATAACGGTTACCCTAGAGTTTATTATGTAAATTAATTAATAACCTTAATAATATTTATTTTTCCCCTTGAAAATAAAATAATTTATTTACAAAAGAAAAGCAAAACAAAACTAATGTAGCAATTATTTACAAAAGAACATAAAATCAAAATTAATATACCAATTATTTACAAAAGAGAAGAAAAAATAAAATTAAAATGATAATTATTTACTAAGCAAAAATAACACAATAAAGGCAAAATTAATGTAACAATTATTTATAAAAAAAAGAAGGAAAAGAATATGATAATTATTTACAACAGGAAAGAAAAGCAAAGTTGATATGATAATTATTTCTAAAAAGAAAAAAAAAGATTAATATACAATTATTCACAAAAAAAAGTAAATTAATATTACAGTCATTTAAAGAGTTAAAATTGAAAGAACAAATTTTAAGAAAATTTAATTTTGATTTGACGGAGATTAACCGCTCCTACGTATCATCCGGTGCAATGAAGAATTCAAAATCACGTAGTTCTTGTAGAAAATAATTGTGGGTTGGATTGATTCTATTGAAAAGAGATAAAAAAAAAAAAAAGAGAATTTAATCTACTCTTGCACAAGATTCAGGATAGCATAAGTTATACAATAAACCCTTACAATTCTCATAACCCTTGAGGATGGTCAAGCCATATATTAATATTAGAGATTGTTGCCTGGATTAAGGAGGTTAAAAAAAATTGCCCTTATTATTTAAAAAATCTATTTTGTATATATATATAAAAATCAAAAGTAAAGAAAAAAACTAATGTCTTTAAACAGAAGCAAAGAAACAGGAAAAAAAAAGTTAATAAAAAAAAAAGAAAAGAAAGATCAGGAACACAAAAGTCTAGCGTGATGGCAAAACACCATAGGCAACACCCTTGACCCAAAAGTGACGAGTTGCAACCATTGATTCTGAGGATTGTTATCAATTTTGGCGATGCTATGCGATCAGTGGCAGAACTTGGATGGTGGTGTATGATGGCAACGTCAAGCTCAATATCAAGGTTACAATCATGCGCTTCAATGGGTGTTAATTGATGGTGGTGGTAAATGAAAATATGTCGTTTTATTGAGTGAAAACCAAACCAGTGCACAGTGGAGTGTTGAATCAAGAGGTGCAGGCAGACAGATAAGAAGACGAGGTAGTGTGTACGCGTGTAACCGGAAGAAAAAAAATGAAGGGTTAAATGAGACATACCAGTAAATATACTACCAGTGGATCAAGTGTCAACCTTTAGCAATAATTCTCACGGATTCTCACAATTACTCTCTGCTTCTTCTGTGATTTTTATGACTCTCCAAAAAAAATCCCCCCCAAAAAAACCAGCCCTTCACCTCTCAATATTTGAACTATTTATAAGTGTTGGAGGCATCAATTGTCTTTAAATTTGATTGATTCTAATTAGAAATTTGACCTTAATGATGATTGGCGGATTTGATCTGATTTGGATACAAATGCCAAAATTAAGAGATTTGCCCAAATTTGTTTTCATTTATTTTGATTTGATTTTGATTTTTTTTTAGTTAAAACATTTTATAACTGGGCTATTCTCTTATTCCAAAAAGCAAATGGGCCAACTTTCTTTCCTTTCCCCTCTCTCTTTGTTTTTTTTTTTTTTTTTGTCTCGGACAAAATATAGTGTTTACACTGATTTATCTAGAAATAATAACCCACCAAATAAAAGCATAATATACGCCCAAGTGTGGCATACTATTTCTTCTTGAGTTGCACTCTCACCCAAATTAAACGTGGCCTTAAACCAATTGCAATCCACAAAATAATCCCAACGATATTCAGAACTAGGCACAACTCCGAACAGCTCCTCATATAAGCTAAATATATCATTCCCTTCAAAATGCTCCCATGAAGACATGCATCCGCTCACTGGGTCCCCATCAATATGCAATCCCAACTGAAATGCCACATCCTAAAGTGTGATGGTCCATTCTCCAAATGGCAGATGAAATGTGTGCATCTCCGGATGTTACCGCTCAATAAATGCACTAACCAATACACGATCAATATCAAAATATGGGATTTGTGATGCATACCATAAGCCCGTATCACGTAAATATGGCTCGATCAATGGATGCGGATCAAATATTCTATGACGCCTACTACGTAGGATTCGAGGCCGCTGTATAACATAAATACAAAAATATGAAAACAATAATAAAATTTACTAATAAGTTAAATTACTAATTAAGTATAAGAAGTATAATAGATTAAGTTAATTTAATGATAATTCAAGTATCTAAATTTATTTTATTACATAAATAAAATATTTATTAAATTACATAAAATAAACTAAATTTTGAATTATAATCAACAAAAATTTAAATCTATAATATTTCTTAATTAATAATTATTACAATAAATTAATCAAATTAAATTGTAACTAAATTAACCTCTTTTAAACTAATCTAATACTAAATTAAATATCTAAATTTTTTTCATTACAAACATAGAAATAAAACTATAATAATAAAATTAACTAAAAATTTAAACTAAATTATAACTAATTATCAAATTTAATTTACAATTAAAATATAAAATTTAAACTAAATTCTAAATTATAATTTAAAATTACCTGAATATCAAGATTTGCTGAAATATGACCCATCTCATCATATCGATATAGATAATTGCCTTCCATCTCATCATATCGATATAGATAATTGCCTTCCATCTCTAAACCCTAAACCCTAAAATATTTCTCACTCTCACTCTCACTCTCACTCTAACTCTAACTCTATATCTTGTACATTCGATCAGTTCTGGATCGATTTCTAATTTATAGGGGGCATAAATGGTGTTGAATTCAATCAAGGGTGAGTAGAATTCAATACTATTCACCAAAATAGTGTTGAATTAATCTACCCACCCTGGATCGAATTCTTTGTATTTGTGAAAAATTTGAACAGTTATAAATTCGATCCAAACTCGATCAAATTCACCACTATCTCACGTATAGGACATTTTGATAAAAAAAAGTTGAAATAGGGGATATCTGTGAATAATATTTTTTTATTTTAAATACGTAAAAAAGTCGTTAACTACAAAGTATCATTATGCTCGCATTCTTGGTTAGTTTTTCCTCAATTCCCTATAAATATAACCCCTAAATTTGGCTCCTCAGCAACCTGTCTCATTCTCCGATGACATATACACAAAACTTATTTCGTTTCTTGATTGAAAAGGCCCCAAGTTAGGTTGAAACAAAAGATATAAGAGAAAATTTTGTCCAAATCAAACGTAAACCATAGGATTCAATTTGAATGGTCAAAGTGGAAGAGTATTTAGATTATTATTTGCAATAAAAAGAGTACCACTAAAGCTTAAGAGTAAATTTTGCTGCATAATTATAAGACTTGTAATGTTGAGTGGATATACTAGACATGATAGGATTAGAAATAAGTGCATTACAGGGAGAGTTGGGGTAATGCCTATTATAGAGAAGATAGTAAAATCTCGTTTTAGGTGGTTTGGACATGTTTGAAGGAGAACTGTAAAGCCCCATTAAGGAGAATAGATAAGATGAAGGATAGTCTTGTGACTAGAAGTGGAGAAAGATTTAAAAAATTATTGATGAAACAGTTAAAAGAGTTTTAAATATTAATGATTTAAACATAAATATGATATATGATAAAGCATTATTACGTCATTTTATCTATATAGTCAACCTCACTTAGTAAGACAAGACTAGTTGTTGTTGTTGTTGTACAATATTAGATTTTCGAACCAAAAATCAAACATGCCAATAGTAATCATAGTAAAGGAAGTCAAGAACTCCATGATGTCAAATGAGATTCTAGCTTCCGACCAGCATATTCAAAGTTTTGTTTTTTATTTTTGATGAAGTTTGAAAGAAAAAAGGAACATTAAATTACCTCATAAAATACATATTTATATCTCATTAGGGAGTTCTCTACAACTATTTTGGGTGTCATTGGCCTTTATAATTTTAAAAATAGTAATAAAATACAGCACACGAGCAGAGACTAATCAATCCATATTCATAAACAAGAGAAGAGATGAATTAATATCATCATCTAACTTCAAAGGAGTGACAACTAAAAAAAGAAAAATACTAAAAACATACTTTTTATAAAAAAAGAAAAGTCCTTATCTTGGATGAAAATCAGTTGGAAGCATAGTTTTAAATTGCAATCTACAGCCACAATCCCAGTTGCAATATTACTGTTACGATGCTTTTCACAACAGCATTATAGCAGCAATTGCTGTCGCATTAGCTACATTTTTCCTTAATTTTTCACATCATAGCACAATTGCAATTGCGACCGCAAATGCAATTTAAACATGGTTGGAAGAATTGGTTTATTTCTACCAAGCAAGCATACATTGATTTATACTCTTGTACCTCTACCGCTCTACGTACCAAGCACACCGTAAATGGGAAAAATAAATAATTTCTTATAATGAAAATATCTACATAATAATAACCGTGGCTTAAAAGTCAGAACTTAATAGATGGTGTAAAAGGTTGTATATCTTGATAGCAGGTATCAGGTATTCCAGCAGCTGGTTCATATATAAGCATCCTTCATGCCTGATCATGAAAAGTCGTCGAGAACTCTAGTAATTCTCATAGACCAAAGCAAGCATCCGGTGAACTTGGTTCTTAATATTGTCATTTTCAGTTCTCAACAAATCTAAAATACTACTATAGTTTCAATGGATGAAAATTTATTTATAGCGCATAAACATTTATAGTGTTAGTAGCTGTTCTTTTGTTTTAGTTAGTGTCAATAACTACTTTTATATAATAAGAATGAGCAACTATTTGGAATGTCCATGATACTTGAGGAAATTTAATATAGGAGCAAGACACACTATACAAATAGGAAAAGAATCAATTTATAGAAAAGAATATGACAGCAAACACAAAAATCCTTGGACCATTTGACGGGTAAGGAAAAAAAAGCTAGCTATCTTCAACTATAGAAATCACTTTTTTAGTTTCTTTTGGTGAAATAAAAAAGGGCCGAATACCGGAAGCAACAAACAAAAAGACCGCAAAAGCAGCACCACAGGAAGTAATGAATCCGATGATATCACGAAGCAGCAGCCCCCCCGTAACCGACGGAGAACTACGAAAATCACTTTCTGACCTAACAAGAACATGGTGGTTATGGTTATGGATTTCTTTAACTAATATTTCATTTTGAATACTGAAAACTAGACATGTCATCTTCTTATTATAAGCCGAAAAAGTTACATGATCAATTAGCATGCCATAATGCTTCCTTGACTTGCTTTTAGCACTGCAGAGTCATTGGAATTTCAAGTGGAGAAGTACGACAAAGATTGAGGCTAAGCTTGGCAATGCCGGTAAAAATGAAAAGGGAGTGGAAAAATTGAAAGGAAAGCTGATATTTCAGTGTCTTCACTCTCCATCATGGATGCTTCATAGAGACATAAAAAGGAGAAGACAAAATTAATTTCATCCTCTAGCTTCAGAAGAGTGAGGACACAAAACACCATGCCAATTGCCAAATATAACGTAAGCAAATGACGAGGTACATTAATCTATTTGGGCTCTTCAACCTACAATTTTTCTCTGATTGTAACCTACGATAGGATAGTGTCAGAAGAATTGACACGCCCATTTCCACGAAGCAATGTTTTGACCTCTACCTAGCTTCTAACAATAAATATCGGCATAACTTCTAGCATGTTTGGGAGTGGTGCCAGAGCCTCCAAAATCGATTCATATTTTTTTTGGATTCATATTTTTTTTTTGTTGTTTGATTTGAAAATATGAAAATTAATTATTATTTTTAGAATTAGTTCTAAAAAAATAAAAAAATTTTAACTTTTATTAAAATTATTTTTTAAAAAATTATTAAATATAAATTATTTTATTTTAAAATAAATTCTATTTAAAATCAATTCTAGACAATATAATCAAACACACTGTTCAACTGTGCTTCAAAGCTCTGCAGACGATGTTAAATATTGTAATTTGACAGCAGGTGTAAATACGGAGGCCGGTACTCCAGCTGCAGGTTGATAGACATCCTTCATGCCTGAAGGTGAACTGAATAGAAGTCCAGTGACCTGTAATTCTCGAAGACCAAAGTAGCATCTGGTGAACTTGATTCTCATTGGTTTTGCCTAGCTGGCACTTTTAGTAAATAATTCAAGTTTTAATATATTTTAAATTCTTATAAATATATATCATTCTCGAATTTTAACATTTTTAAATATTTATTTTTTTAATATTATATTTTTAACTCTTATCATTAATTAATATTATTAAATAATTATACTTATAAAAATAAAAAATTATTAAAATATTTATAATAATAAAATAAAATTTTTAAACTAAAATTTAGAATAATAAAAATTAAAAACATAATATTATAAAAAAATAAAAACTAAGAAATTATTTTACAGGTGGAGAAGGAGGAGGAGAAGTAGTGGATGGGCAAAAAATATCTTTACCCTTTGTTTGATTTAGAAGAAATTGAGAAGATGGAAAATTGGCTTTTTTATTGAAATAAAATAAAAAAAATAATTATATATGTAAATATCCTATTTTAAATTTATTTTTGAAAATATCATGTTTTGATGGGTTATTGGTAAATCATGTAAGGTTAGCACAATTTATGAGTGCTTGTGCACTGTCCATAAATCGTGCCACCCTCACACAATTTATGGTTTAGTGTTCAACGCTCACATAAATCGCACAGAAATCGTGGGAGGGTGGCACGATTTCTATGTATTTTAGTTTCACATAAATCATGTGACCCTTGCACGATTTATGATAATCAATTATAAATCGTGTAAGGGTAGCACGATTTTTGTAGAAATCACTTTCTCTGCATATACTCAATTTCACCGTCCACTATCTCATTTCCCATCGTCTAGTAATTCATTTTCCACCATCCAGTGTCAAATACAAGAGTGAAATCTGTATTTCTGCAAAAATTAGAGTGAGACAGCTGAGAAATTTTATATTCTTGTTCATCATAATGGTAAAATCACAAATACAAATGAAGGAGTTACATTTTACAGTTCAAATCCAATTTGTGTGAATATTCATCCTTCTATTTCTTTGTTAGAGCTACAGAGTAAAATATTGCAGAAGTTACGCCAACAAAATAACAAGTTCATAACACAAATGGTGTACCGGTTGCCTATAGCAGTTGGGAAAAATCTGATTCGCTATAACAGTCTTGAGATCAGCTACGATGAGGATATCAGTGTGATGTTCGATTGTCGCGCCTAGTTTCCGGAGATCCGCATTATGGAGTTATTCATTGTTTTACAAGACTCGGTAGTAAGCTCCGAAGGATCTGCTCCAGATCCAGCATATATCGCATAATGAAAATGCTCATACAGAAGATGCAGATGATTTGATGGGCAAACCAAGTTTTGCATAGCTTGCGATGGAGATAGCAGCACCACTTTTGCAGTATGGTCCCATTGCGGGTTATGACTTTATTGTTGTTAATGGAGATGATGAATATGAGTCGGATGAAGTACCAAATGACAATGATAGCAGTGATGCAGTGCCTGCAACTGAAAGCCAACCATGGAGCGGTTAATCTCAATTTCGATCCCAATCTCAATCTCAATCATAGGTGCATGTATCTCACTATGATTCTTTAAATTTGGAAGCCATGCACGAGAGCACTTTTGCAGGGATTGGAGGTATTGTAGATGGTGGGGACATTTTGGGATTGGTAGGAGAAAATGAACTGGAAGTTGGGCAACAGTTTCCTGATAAGGATGCTGTATTATTTGCAGTTAAAACTTATAGTATCTAAAGATCAGTTGAGTACAAGGTCCTAGAGTCTGATTATATAAAATACCATAGCAAATGCAAGCAGTTTAGGAATGGATGTAATTGGAGCATACATGTGACTTATCGATAGAAAAAGGGAGTGTGGGAAGTTCGAAAGTATAACGGACCACACATGTGTTTGTCTACTTCGCTTTCATAGGACCATCCTTAGTTGGATACTAATGTTATCTGTGCCAACATATTCTCCATGGTGCAAGCTGATGCAACAATTTCCATTAAAGTTTTGCAAGGATTAGTAGAAGCAAAGTATGGCTTCAAGACTTCGTATAGGAAGGTTTGGCTTGCCAAACAGAAGGCCATTGGTAAAATTTATGGTGATTAGGAAGAGTTTTATAATGAACTTTCGAAATGGCTAAGAGGTCTGCGGGCATTTAATCCAGGTATAATTATTCAGTTGGTGACTCAGCCATACTATGTAAAAAATATTGTTGATCATAGTTGTGTAATGTTTCACTGTTTATTCTGGACATTTGCTCTTGCATTGAAGTGTTTAAATATTGCAAGCTGCTTATTACAGTTGACGGTACCCACTTGTATGCGAAATATGGTGGAACACTATTAATGGCATTGCTTAAGATGGTAACTTGAATATTCTGCTAATTGCATTTGCCTTGGTTGAGGGGGAGATAAGAGAGGCATGTTCATTCTTTCTGACTAATTTTCCCCAATAGGGCATTCTCATTATTTCTGATAGGCATGGTGCTATCAAAGCTGCTTTAAATGCTGAAGATAGTGGATGGCATCCTCCGCATGCCCATCATGCATACTGCATATGGCATATTGTCTCAAACTTTGCTTTAGCTTTCTAGAGCAAAGATGCAAAACGAGCTCTAATGAATGCAGCATATTCAAAGACCTGCTGAGAGAATGTTTATTACCATGGTTTGTTGAGAGATGAGAATCTAGTCATGTGTGATTGGATAAATAGAATCCCCATTGAAAAGTGGGCGCAGCATGCTAATGAAGGATGGAGGTTTGGGAATATGACGACGAGTTTGTCTGAGTGTATTAATACCATTCTTAAAGGTACATGCAATCTTCCAATTCTAGCCTTGGTTAAGTCTATCTATTTTCATCTTACTGCATTGTTTGTTAAGAAAGGAAAGGAGGTAGAGGCTCAACTTGCGAGTGGACAAGTGTTTTCGCGAGCCTTGTTGTGGGCAATTAACATCAACAAGCAGTAAATAGGCACTATGACCGTTTCCGCATTCTCTTAGGCAAACGAGTCTTTTGTGGTGAAAGAGCTCGCACAAATAGGGAACTATAGTTAAGGAAGTTATATGATGAGGCTGACAGATCGTTGGTGTGACTGTGGATATTTTCAGGCGCTTCATTACCCTTGCCACCATGTACTTGCTGTGTGCGTATATGCACATCTTGATTGGGGCTCTTTTGTTGATGATGTTTATCACATGCACACTGTTTTTAATGTCTATTGAATGGAGTTCTCAACTATTACAAATGTAGATTATTGGCCTGAGTACAATGGACCTCGGATACGTCCAAATCCACAGTTAAGACGAGCCATTAAGGGTCTTCCTATTTCAACTCGAATCCACAATGAAATGGATGCTGTCAAACCTAGACCATCGAAATGGTGTGGCTTGTGCAGACAAGAGGGTCACACTAGACGAAGATGCCCTACTCAGTCTTCTTCATCCTCCAGCCGACCAAGTGAAGGTAACTAGTTTTATGTGTTCATTAATATGTTAGTTTCCATCTACAATGTATTATTATGTTAGTTTCCATCTACTATGTATTATTGTGTTAGTTTCTAGCTATGGTGTGTTATTATGTTAGTTTCCTATTGTTGATTCTGACTTGTTAACTAGATGTTGTTAATTTTTACAATGTTCAGATAATACAATTTTTGTTGTGTGTTTTTTACTATAAATTCGCATATTCTATACATAAGTTGTTTACTTATCCAATATAACCAAAATATTAGTACTAAAAGAGCTACAAAACAACCATGTACATGAGTTTACAATAGAAAATGTCCATGGATAATTAAACATTATACACATGTCAGTCAATACTAAATAAAAGTTAAAAAAGTACAAACACAACTAAAAACATAACTAAAAGATCTAAACTATAAGATAAAAACACAACTAGTCCTGTCTATCTTGACGAGGGGCCGGCAAACGATAACCCATGTGGCACTGACGGGGATGAATCTCTCTCATAGGTCGACCCCTCCTATGATCCTGCTCCTCTTCGGCTCTTTCTGCTGCTCCTGATCTTGCTCCGGCTATCCATGTTGCTCCTCGTGAGCCTCGTGGTCAATTTGGCCAAATGTGAATGCTCATGGTGGAGTATCGCCAGATAAATCAAAGCCATATAAACTCTGGTACAAAGGCATTGGTGTAGACGGGTTCACATTTAGATCAATACCATCCAACAATGGCCTGTACATGTCTGATGGCACTATCTCATCTCGAGTAGGTGTAATAGCCGGAATAGGAGCATTGAGGAAAGCCTCAAGCTCTGCACACATCGCACCCATCCTAGGACTAAACTGTTGGACTGGACTAGATACAAACTGAGAGCTAGGTATGGCATGGTACTGATGACTAGGATCCCCCATCGTCTGTGAAGTGGTGGCTGCCATATCACCCTGGCTAGATGTACCATACTCAAGCATGGGCTGCCAACTCGGGTTACCGGTAGGAGAGTGGGAGTGGCTATGATACTGATCATCATCATCACCAAACTGGCAAGGATCATCTGCATCATCATCATCATCATCATCTCTACGACGGCTAGCATGAGTCCTCACTCATAAACGGCGCTCCTGACGACACTGATCAGGAGCGTGAGCTGGAAAGGCCACTGCAGGCACGGGTGGAACGTGCTTAGAAACATATTTAGGCATCTCTGCATGTCGAGGGACCCGATCTGAGCACAAAAATCATCGTGCAATATTCAAGTACCATGTCATGTACTCAGCTGATGGACGATCATCGGAAGATGCCTAAAATCGAACTACCTGGTCTGTTCGTGCATCCCAATAATCGTGATATGCCTTATAATTATCAGGCCACGAATGATATCCTCCATGAGCATCCTTGCCGTGAACTCTATCAATATCCAGCAGCTCAACTGGTATAAGTTGTTGTCCACCGAACTGTCGGATAACACGATAGGACTGCTGGAACTCAATCATCCAGAAACAGATCAAGGGCTGTGATAGATGGCCAAAGAGGAGAATCCCGGAAAACAAAGTCCAGTGTGATCTGGGCAATATGTAGGTCCTGGTACGGAGTCCACCTAAACTACAATGTTTAACAACAAATCATTAGTTTTTTTTTAAGAGGTTAATCTAAAACCAACAAATTCGCACCATAAATATAGGATAAGTGAATGCTTTTTACCCCTGTGATGTGCAAATCATCAATCTGTCTCCGTAATGCCAGCAATCGTGTCTTGTGATTGTCGGAGGTACATTGATAATCCCCCCACCTGGAACAAAATAAAGAACAAAATTTAACGATACTCAAATGTGAAAGGTAAACTTAAAAATAATTTCTTTTTTTTGTTCAAAACTCAACCTCATAGCAAGTGGAAAGCTGAGCTCAGCAGGAGGAGTCTCGACATTGGGATTCTGAACCAAATCCATGATTGCAAAAGGGTCAAGCACCCAGAAATATCACGCACTCTAAAATTGACAGCACGACAAAGATTGCGATATAAAGTCGCAAGGACTGCAGACCCCCAGCTAAAGCTCCCAAAGTACTCAAAGTCATGCAATAGAGGCAGCTATCTCAAATAAACTCGGGACCCTGACTTATCGGCCATCAAAAACCCCCCAAGCATGATCATAATATAAGCCTGAGTGTGGCATATAACAGTCTCTGCAAGTGCATCTGCCTCCAAATCACGAAATATGGTCCTGAACTAAGATAGAAATACCGAGTATTTATCTCGCTCATCTAGACTTAGCACTGTGCCAAATAGGTCATAACACATGGTCCATATATCCCGACCATGATATCTCGCCCATTAACCCGTGCATCCGCTAACTACTTGTCCATCGACGCTCAGCCCTAACTGATATGCAATATCCTCCAGCGTGATGGTGCACTCTACATAGGGAAGTTGGAACGTATGGGTCTCCAGCCGCCAACGCTCCACAAATGCACTGATCAGCGCGTTATTATGCTCATAAAATGGGATCTGGGCTATATAACATAATCCAGCCTGTCTCAAATATGGCTCCATAAGAGGATGTGGCGGAGGTATGTGGCGACGCCTAGTGGTCAGCACTCGACATGGCTGAAAAGCATAAATGTAACATCATTAACATTAAAATAATTAAACAAAACTATGTAATAAACCAAATCAATACTAATTAAATTAAACTTCATAATACTCTGTAATAAAGCAACTAAATACTATAATTCAATTTTATAGTAGAATAACAACTAAATTATATAAAATTAGCTTAACTATATCAAGCTAAACGCTAAACCCTAAATTTAAATGCATGAAAAATGATTAAAATATATATATATATATATATATATATATATATATATATATATATATATATATATATATATATATATATATATATAAACTAAAATTTTCATTAAAAAAAAAATAACTAAACTAACTAAATATTTTTTACACTAATCTAAACAAATTTTTTCTCCATTAATCTAAACTAATATTTTTTATTCTTATAAAAAATAAACTAAACTAAATTAACAAACAAAATTTTCCACTAAACTAATATTTTTTATTCCTATAAAAAATAAACTAAACTAAATTAACAAAAAAAATTTTCCACTAATCTAAACTAAACTAAGCTAAACAAATTTTTCTCCATTAATCTAAACGAATATTTTTTATACTAATAAAAAATAAAGTAAACTAAATTAAACTAACTTAATTTTTTTACACTAACCTAAAAACTAAACAAATATTTTCTTTTCTAATTATAGTAATTAAGCTAAACTAAATATCTTATTTTTTAAATAAAATAAAATTAAAACGTAGTAAAAAATTACCTTTTCATGGAAATGTGTAGAAATATGTTCAACTTCATCTATCGACGTAAGTTATTTTTGACCATTCTCCACCAAAATTTTCCTTTTTTTCTCGCAATTTCACCTCACATGATTTTCCCAAACTCTTCTTCCACGATTTCTGAATGAAACAGTAGCCTCACACAATTTCTTATTTATAGACAAAACACACCATAAATCGTGTGACCCTCACACGATTTATGTGAGCGTTGAACATTGAACCATAAGTCGTGTGAGGATAACACGGTTTATGGGTAGTGCACAAACACTCATAAATCATGTCAGTCTCACATGATTTACCAATAGCCCACCAAAACAGGATATTTTTGAAAATAAATTTGAAACAGGCATTTACGTATATAATTATTTTTTTATTTTATTTCAGTAAAAAAACCATGGAAAACTATAAGAAAAGAAAATGTATTGGAATCCGAGTTCCCCCATTTGGATAGCGTGAAAAGTAGGGGGAAGAGAAAACAAAATACGTGGGACCCTTGTATAAAGTTTACTCTTCATCTTTGTACATAAACCTACTGATAAACAAGAAAGTGAGTTAAGTTACGATTATATCCACTATAACCTTAATAATTGATATTGTTTAAGAATTTGTTATATTTATTATTATTTAAATATATAATTTCAAATAACTTTTATAATTTAAATGTTAATAATTAAATTTTTTTATTGATAATATCATAAAATTATTTATTTGTTCAATTTATAAAAGGTGTTTAAAAATTTAATTAAAATACCATATTTCTACATTATTACAATAAGGATATATATGTCATTTATTTTAATATAACTCTTATTTTCTTTCTTCTCATTTTTTCTTTATCTAAATATATAAATAAAAAATATATTTTTCTCTTCATTCTCTTTCTCTTTATTTTCTTTTTTTTTTTCCATTTTCTTTCCTTTAATTTTCTCTTCTTAGAAAGCATAAATGGTCGGGGCCGTTTTATGTTGAGGTCGTTGAGATATCGGGATGGCAGGCTTTTTCTCCAGAAACTCTAATTTAACGGACGTTTATAAGCAAATAGCATAATAATGCAGCAAGTGGAGACCAATTTAGGTTCATCTTCATCAACGTTACCAAGAAACACCCAAGAAAGAAGTTGAAGACACCAACTTCGAACTTGGGTTAGAGTAGCCGGGAGAAGCTCAAAGCCATCAAGGCAAATGCGAAAGTTGAAGCCAGGTACAAATTTCTTCCATATCCCTTTTCCTCTTTCCCTTGTTCACTTCGGTCTTCCTAATAGGAGCACAGGGAGGTAAGCATTAAGACCAGGAAAGCCACCTGAGCTTTAACCAAGGAACGCTTCAGGAGTCCGCGTTTGCATGGTCTCACGAAGAGCATCAGGATGGACAAAAGGGAAGCTACCACGATGTAGATATAGATCTTCAGCGGGTTCCACTGCCCGAACAGGTCTTCGAAAGAGGGGCCGACGGCAAAACATATGAACCCAACTATGCCTGACACAAAGCCCGTGACTTTCCATAGCAACGGCTTTCTTAGGAGTTTCGAAACTCTGCCTGGCATTATTGAGTTTTGTAAGGCTTGAATATTGGTTCAGAAGATTTTCTGAAATAAAACGGAAATACTCGCTAACAAAGTGAGTTGGTCGGTTAATTCAAGCAAGGCAAGGTAGAAGGAAGAAGGGAAGAATTATATAGACTTTGGATACCTCATTCGGCTAGAAAAAGATGAAGGGGGAGGGGGGACACCTTTGCCGAAGGGTTTACTCCCTGTGGGACCCGACCAACCGCGTAAGAGGAGGTAGAGAAGGTGGGTGGAAGATGCCTTTTGACCAAGACAAATAAAGAAAGTGCAGTGACTCCATTGATTTAGGTATGTTTGTTGGTAGTGTCTAATTTGATCCCTACCCTCTTTTAGATTATTACATGATCCATTTTTATAAATCATTAGATTTAATTTAATAAAATCTGATGATTAAGATAAAATATATATACATAAACCCTAATAGACAAGGAGTATGCCAAATGTTACCACATTACAATATCTTTGACAACCAAAACCTCCTCGTCCACTGTTCCTTGCATAGTAACATTGCCCAAAAATTAATTTGTAATTGTAAAGCAACCATCAAAACACATCACAAATTCAATAACAACACTTACATCAATAAAAAAATTTTCAAACTTTCAACTAAAACAACCCATAACACGAAAAATCCAGAACATAAATAATATGAAGTCACTTCAAGCCAAATCAACATAATGCAGGTTCTTCAGCAATTCAAGCCCAGAAGACGACATAAATTCATTGACTTGGAAAAATCTGATTTCAAAGGATAGAAAAACCCAAAAAGTTAGTTATTTATGCCCAGTTAGAAATTTTTTCACACTAGAATTAAAGCTAGATATGATCATAAAACGAGAAACATAAAAGACAGAAATTAATCGGTTCTTCACTGCTAGAACTTGTTTCGTATGGCTTTATGGGTTCTTCACAACTAGAAATTGTTTCCTAGCTAGGAAAAAGCTTATGATTTGAAAAACATCTTCTTTCAAGCTAGAAATTGTTTCGCGTAGCTTTATTCGGTCTTCAGACAATCATGCCCGGATCTTATTTCAACACAACGAAGGGATCTTGTTTCAATGGATACCTTCCTTCCCCACTAGTCTTCCTAGCTTTATGGGTTTTCTCCTTAATGTCTCTTGAAATAAGATCCCGAGCCACTAGTATCATATCTGCACGGACAAGTTCTTTGCCATCTGGTTCTTTATGAGCGTCCTGACGGTGCCGCTGTTGCTAATGGAAGAGGGAGCAATGGTGGTGAGGGATCGGACAAGGGCACGGAGGAGCTTGAGGCCGTCGAAGAGATTGAAATGGGCTAACACTTACATGCTATACGTCAATTAAGGTCCATATATGCACTCATGTTATCTCAACAATCAAATTTCCCTCAAATCAAATCTAACGGTTTATAGAGATGGACCATATAATGGTCCAGAAGATAGTAGGGACCAAATTAGACACCACCATGTTTGTTTATACTTTTGGAGTGTCTAGAAGTATTTATATTGAAATAAGAATAAAAATATATAGTAATAATTAATATATTTGAGTGTGTAAAAGACTCTTTTTTAGAAAATTTTTTGAAATTCCAAAAGGCCTTTTGGAAACAGTATTCTGGAGGTTACTTTTTATTCTAAAAAAAAATATTTTAAAAAGTAATCTTACTATTACTCTTATATCAATCACCAAAAATAATTTTACTTTATCCTATCTTAACAAAAATCATTCTTGTAAATTTACTTTTGACATATTCAAACCAAATAAAAATTATTTTTTTTAAAGTAATTTTTTTAAAACCGCCTTTTTTAAATGACCTTCTCCTAAAAGTTAAACCAAATACACTTACTAATACATGAGGTCTTCCTAAAGGCAATGCCCATAGTTACCATGAACTTGCTATTTTTTATTTTTTACTTTTTAAAAAATTTCGTCATGTTAGAATTATACTATCAAATGAGATTTTTAGTATAAACACAGTTTGTTATTTGATTTACATGTTTCTGTGAGAAATTTAATCTGTGGAAATAAGTGGTACTTTAGGTGTGTTAATTGAGAAATGAGAACTCAAAAAAGATTTATAAATTATTTGTTTAAATATATTTTTACTGTTTGTAAACATAAGTTGTTTTTATTTTAATTTTTTTAAATTTTTTTATTTTTGGTCCCTTCTTTTTTCAATGTTATTTTTTTTGTCTTAATAATTATTTAAAAATATGTATTTAGTCCTTAGAAATATTAAAAATTTTGTTTTGATCTTTATAAATATTTTAATAATCTTCTTTTAGTCCTTATAAATATCATCACTTGACAATGTTAGCTAACAGTAGGGACTTAAAACATAATATTGAAAAAAGAGAGATCAAAAGCTAAAAAAAGATTTTAGAGAGATTAAAATAAAAATGACCTATGTTTATGGAGATTAAAAACATATTTAAGCATATGGAATTAGTTTAAACATATACCATATTATGGATTTTTATGGGTATTTATCAAAATATTGAAATTTTTTAAGACTAGTCAATAGTATTGGCCAGTTTTAATTTTTTATTATTAAAAATAAAAAATTAAAACTTATCAAAAGTATTGGCTAGTTTTATTTGTTTATTATAAAAAAATGGAACTGACCCTTTGACAAAGTGCAACCTTGAATTCCACTAACGATATAGTGCGTGTTTGTTGCTACATTGTGTCCAACCAATGCGCGTTCAACTCTCTTGAACGCTGGAGCAAAAATGTTTGGGTGTTTTTGTGCTCAGCATCTCTCACTGGCTTTTGGACTTCCAACCATCATTCACTGAGAAGCAACTCATTGCTACTTTTGCATTCATTTTTTACCATTGAACATTGATGGCCATAATTAAAAGTCCCAACTACCTTTCTTTTCCACCATTACTTCCACCATGCTCAGGTAGAAGAAATAACTCTTCCAGGCAGGGAAACATCATATTTGAAGGGAACAAAGGCATGCCCAGACTGACCTACCTCTCATCTTCATCTTAAGTTTTATTTTCCATTTTTTTTTGGAATGGGCTATAGAAATTTCTTATCTTGATTGTGTCACGAAAAATTCTTTTTTTTTTTTTGGTAATTTATCAGAAAATTTGATTATGGCTAAAATCTGCCCATGTGGTCCCTCCAAAATATGTCCCACAAGCTCCCTATTAATTGTGGTATGAGACTTCTACTCCCTCTGTTTTCTTTTCTTTTTATTTGATTGCAATGTTTCTTTTTATTGGTTTCATATGCTTAAAGTATAAGTACATGATGAGATTTTCTATTGTGCTATTGGTCATGATGTGATAAGGCTCCAATTTCAATATTTATAGGTCATTTTAGCTTTTAAGTTGAATAGAGTTAGTTATTTCAAGAATGTTTCGGTATGAAAGACTACCTTGAATTATGTAATGGATTGGAGGAAGCCTCTATTTGTAACACCCTCTCAAGTACAGTACTATGCTTAAGTCATAGTACCATACCTTAGAGTTGTTACTATTACCTAAGTGGACCTTATCTGACAGCAACTTCAACCATCCTCAGAACTTCTTAAACTATCTGAAGATAACACGAAAATAGGAGTGAGAATTTTGAATTCTCAATAGGATTCCTTAAGTATCACACATAATGTCATCGTTGTCATCTCCAGTTGCTTCAGTTTATTATGAAAAAGGTGATCATGTTATACAAGCTATTTAATTTTATAGTTCGAAAATATATTATCCGAAGCAAAGTTCATTTTACTCATACACTGGGTATTTGGGAGAGCCTGTACAAAGTCAATTCATGAATTATACTATGAATAATAACTGCAACATATTAAGATATTATAGCATCAATATACTGGAGACATAACATCTACACATAACTTTACTTGTAATTGAAGTTATGCAGATACATAAAATTTACTTTTCTTTCTTTATCTTCTGCTTATCATGCCACTACAAAAAATCAGGGAAAATACGGCGATTTTTTTGGAAAATTGCGGCGGTTATAACCGCCCTTTTTTACCTTAATGGCGGTTTCCAAAACCGCCATAATGAACGTCGCCACTAGGTATAATATGGCGGTTTCCACTTAACCGCCACAATTGACGCGGATAAAACAGCGGTTGCTCATTGAATAAAACGGCGGTTCAAACCGCCATATTTTACGATATATTTTGGCGGTTTCAACCGCCATATTTTACCATATAAAACGACGGTTCAAACTGCCATAATTTTTTAACATTAAGGCAGTTGATAAATGCCATATTTTCCTATATATTGTGGCAGTTTCAACCGCCATATTTTACAGTATATTGTGGTGGTTTTAGCCGCCATATTTTACCCTATAAAATGGCGATCAAACCGCCATAATTTTTGAACATTAAAGCGGTTGCTAACCGTCATATTTTACGGTATATTGTAGTGGTTTTAACCGCCATAATTTACGATATAAAACGGCGGTTCTAACCGCCATATTTTACAATATATTGTGGCAGTTCAAACCGCTTTATTTATCCGAAAATTGTGGCAGTCGAAACTATCATATTGTACCATAAATTATGGCATATATCACTTGTAATTTTAGCAGTCTAAATCGCCGCATTTTATCGGAAAGTGTGGCGGTCAAAACCGCCATATTGTACTTATAATTGTCGTTGTCAAAGCTACCATATTTTGCAATCAATAATGGCAAATGTTACTTGTTATTGTGGCAATATTTAACATGCTTTTAATGCATTTTTTCATTTTAAATTGCTATAATTTGTATCTTTTTTATTATCCAATATCAAAACCTATATTATAATTATTCCATTATTTTTAATTGAAGGTATAACAAGCACTAAAATGTATATCAATATAAATATAATAATACCTCTCAACATCCAATAGAAAAATTTCTATTACTAAAGCTTAAAATAAGTTTCTATATAATTAGTCATAATAAGTCTAAATGTATAAGAACTGGCAAGTAAAAAAAAAAAAAGTCAATTCAAGTACACAAGTCACACCAACAAATTCAAGATTACTTAAGACTTAAAAGTTTTAGGAGAATTGACCACAATCAATAAAATGATCATGTATGAGGGCTTGGAAGATTATTTGATGGATTATTGTTACTTCCATCTGATGATCTTCTTATATCATTTGGTGACTCAAATTTCACTTCCTCTATCTGGTGCCTGCAATAAAAGAAAAGTTTCTAAATTAAATTAAATTTATAAAATCAAATTTACAAAACCCAATTCAATCACACAAAAGAACACTTTATAATTTTCCAATCACCATTAGTCTAAAGTTCCTCCACTATCTAGTTCTAACACATACAAGCTATAATATAAAATAAAATATTATTAAGTACTAAGGCCATATGAAACGTTAGGGGATCTTGATTAATGGGCAATTTCCAAGGCCTAACAACAAATGACAACTTGATCATTAGAGCATATACCTACCTTAGAGAACCATTCCTTATTTCATGGTACAGTTCTTGTATTTTATTTCTACTCTTAACAGTCATATTTTGTTCATTTAATCCTTGTCTTCGAAGCATTCTTTTTTAAATAAGTGGAGACTTTTTTATCAACTATAGGAAAAAAAAGCTAATAACAACAACCTAGTCCAAAGTCTTGAAGAGTAAATTAACAAGGTCATACATTTCATCACTTCTATCTCTAGAATGCAAAGAAAAAAGGTCCAAAGTAAATAACACAAATTTAACATTTGTGATATTTTCTATCCATAACTCACCCACTACAAAGTTTTTTTTTTTTTTATAAAGAAAAAGTTCAGACTCACAACAAGTGAGGAGCAAGTCCAACCACAAACAAATGAAAGGAGACACAAAATCAGAGCATCACAAAGTAACAAACCAGCAAAAATCATGGAATTGATACCCCTTTCACAAAATCAGCACCTAATTCACCTAATTAGAAACCAAACAATTTCCTAATGCCTTTCAAATTGCCCTACTCCTAGCAGACACTGATTCTGCACTACAATAGCACCTGTCATGAAATCTATTTGCTAAATGTAATCCTCTACCTCTTAGTACCAATGTCTCAAACATTCACCCACTACAATTACAACATTGCAGACTGCCAGATTAATAGGAAACAGAATCTGCAAGGTCAATTTTTGGTAAAACTAATCCAAAAAACACAAGTTGTAGGTTTTTCTGCCTATAGCATAGGCAGTGCATGGTGCAGGGCATTTGGAACCCAAATTCCTACTACTTAGGAAACTTAGTTCCCCTCTTGTGCTGATTTGAAGCTAATTTTATAAATGTAGCAGCATATGAATAAGATTTTACTTCTGTATTATTACTTTAATTGTCAATTGAAAATAATGTGTTTTCAGTGTAGGACTATTGTTGCTCAACATTAGAGAATGAAGTAGAAGAAATACAAGTTGAAAGAGTGGAATCCACAATTTTGCTTAACTCAGGGTAAAAAGGCAACCCAGATCAAATGTATTTAAACTCATCTTGCTTTGAATAGGACCAAATCTATTTTCTCCTCTTCGGTATTGAGTATTATTAATCTGTAGGTTTTGGAAATAAGGCTATCCATAGAATGGATCAAAGGTAATGCCGTAGAGTATTTTCTTAATGTATAAGGATTCTTGACACATGAGGATTAAGCATAGTCAACAAGTTTAGTGTTTTGTATAATTATTAGTATAATTTTTCCTATTATATTAATATTTGAATGTACTAAGTTGATTTTGCTTAGCATCAGATATAGAGTGGCCTACATAATTGGAAGATGAACCATTAAAGGTGGAAAAGAAGATAGCAATTCAATGACTTTTTCTATTTTATTCATAACACTGTGAACAATTTTAAAACTAAAAATGGAACAACTATATTAACTGGCTAGCCCAGCAAAGAAACTTCTATGTTATCAGAAACTTAAGGAAATGCAAAATACAAATTCATACATTGAGTTCCCATTGACATCTTTCTGCTGAAATTAAAAGTATTTAGGCAAACGCAATTATGCTAACCTTAGAAATCATGGCATTGCAAAAACAAATAGTGAAGATGTTCCTCAAATCAAATCACAATTATTTCCATAGCTGAAGACTAGAAACAGAATTGGCAAACAACTAATCTAGACTGCTACAGTGCCCTACATAATTCTTCTATCAAGAGTTGCATAAATTCAATTCATCACTAGAAAATGATTTTTTTCACAATCATGACATTTTTTTAACTTTGATTAACTATTTACATGTTTATTGTCTAACTTTCAAAGTAAACAAAAAAAATCTACATCAAATGAGTAACCATATTATGCATTGGAAGACATAACATCAAGGCTATCTTCATACACAAAATGTACTCTGATGCAGCAACTACAAGTAAAGTCTTATAGCAGTTGGGCACATAAATTAACCGTTGAGGTTAAAGCTTATAGATTTAACATTTGTAATAAATCAAAGTTATTAATTTATAGTTAAGAAAATATTCAATAAACATATTGATTGGTACCTAGAACAAACCTTTAAGCTGCTATTTGCAAGTGCCCTTCCAAGGCATGGCACAGCAGGTACAAGTGCATTAAGCTTCCATTAGTAATTACCTGTTTTGGTAGAATAAAAGCTACACGTTAATTGTCAAAATTGAACAGCACATACAAAACAAAAACTGAACAAAACATACAAAACTATGAACAACAAAAATTATCAAAACTAAACAGCACATACAAAACAAAAAAAGACTTTTTAATTGTCTCAGTTTAAACAATGAATCAAAGTTCATAAGTTAGAGAGACTCAACATGCAGATCCTGCATTTGTCTCGAGAGAGAGCAAAAAAAAATTAAAGTGGGCATAGATAGTTGTGGGGTTGGTTCTATTAAATCAGCACCAATTTGTCTCTCAGCCTCAGGTTCAAAGCCCCAAGATTGCCTTTCTCTTTATTGCATGAAATAGGCTTCCTTTAGAAATGGCCTGGGATGCATTCTTTAAGATACAATCTTTTTCTTGACTTTTATGTTTGTTATCTATATCTATGTCTTTGTGTGTGTGTACGTGCACATTGTAATTAGGAGGCTAAAGAAAGGTGCAGTGATTGGAGTTAGTCAAAACTACTAATGATTAATTAGAACTTATATGCTTCTTTTTGATGTGTAGAACATTTGATACTTTGAACTACTTTTGATTTTTTTGATAATTCTTGTGAGTTGCTTTGATCATGAGAATCAGTTGATGTTACTTGAATGTGCTATTAGGATTAGCAAATGCTGCAAATTTAGTGATTTCAAAATTGGTTTTAAATCACAAATGTGCATTTCGCAATCATATATTTGTGTGTCATTTAGCAATCATGTACTCTCAAATTTGCTGTCTTTTTATGTAAGATTGCATTATTACGTGCTTCAGGGATGACCAAAAGAAAGATGGTGACTAAGGGAAATTGGGCACTATTGTGAACTTGTAGTACTGTTAAAATATAAAGTAAAACAACTCAATCTATATTGCTTTACTAAAGACAAATGGTCTATTCTCTCGAACATTAATTTTTGCAAGAGAAGTTATTTACCTTGCTTGTCATAATCATGTTTCTCACAATTACTGTCAGTTTCCATAACTTCTTAAAATTCTTGCTAATAGAATAGAAACCCCCTTTTTCTTTTTTCCCCCTCTGGCTATATTTGTTTTTAGCGACTTAGAGTTGTTCTCTCTCTTTCTCTTCACTCAGTGGGAAAATCATGCTCATGCATAAGTGTTTGTAATGGATTCTTATTATTTATATTTTGAAAAGTCTTGGACAATAAACATACTAGTTAATTATTTGCAATTTCAAAGAATGCTTCTTGTTTTTTATTTAGGCGTCAATAATGCTTACAAAAACTGTTTTGCTATTTCTTCAAGGAGGTTATAACATATTCTCGATTTTTGTCCACTTAAGGCCTAGGTTTCTATTCAACACAGCAACAACTAGATCAACATTTTTTTGAGTTGTTGAGTTAATGAGAGCATTTGTTCTTCTCCAGATATTTTCAATACCTCTGTTTTTGTATATGACTCATTTCCCACTTGGTCTCTTTTACAATGTTCAAATTGATAAATTCCTACACATGATTGCATGTGTTAACCAAGTGCTTATGTTGTAACCATATCCATTTTGTGGATACAAGTCTAAGATGGAACCAAAAATCTAATGACATGAAGTAAAATAAACATGAAAAAATAATAATAATGACAAGTTGCTTAAACTAGATACCAAAAAACATTTGATTTTGTTCACCCCGAAATCAGATCAATAGCATAAGCAAGAAAAGTTCCCAACAGAAATTGCACATACAACAGATTCCAAGCAACAAATCAAGACACAGAGAACTATATGCTTCACCAAATCTAGAGTGGGTTCAAGCCGATGGAAATATTCTATTACCTTTGTGTTTGAACCGAAGGATGAGGATTAATGGCGGTAGACATTTGCACTTTCTCTCTCTTTCTCGTCCTCTGCTTCTGTGATGTTATGCGGGTTCTTCTTAAAAATGCTCTCAATCTCATAAAAAGGGCACATACCCAATTCCTTCAATCGATTGACCTGTGTTACAAATTTCAGAATCTTAGCGTCCCAGCACCAAAATTAAATTAAAAAAATTATATGTTATAGAATACCATTTATGATAATTTCAATGTACATATTATAGCTTACGACTAAGAATGGACTGGAATTAAAGGGGGGAACTAATGGGGTTACCTGCCATTGCTTCTGCCAAGAACGTAAAGTGCAGATGCACTCAAACAGCAACTAATTCCACCCCAAGCAGTTGGCGGTGGCAGACCCGGTGAGGATCGGCGATGGCCACGAGACCAAGAGGTGGAAGAGAACGATGAGCTTGGTGAGACCACAAGTCCAAGCGAAAGCGAAACGATGAGCTTGTCTTTCACGAAGAGAACGATGGCTTGCTTGATGGAGTCCAATCGGGTGAGAAGCCTCCCATTGATTGGCTGAACTTCATCTCGATGGAAGTAAGAGGAAGAGGGTTTGGTTTAGGGCTTGTTTCAGTAGTAGAGTGAGTTAGTGAGGAGTGAGAGGTTTTCCCTTTTTTTTTCTAGTGTTTAGGGAGGCAGCATAGCCCGCGAATGGCAAAAGAAATTTTTAAGCAAAAAATGGCGTTTAAGTCGCCGTATAATTAGCTCAAATTATGTCGCACTTTTCCCCGCATAGTTATATGGTATAAAATGGCAATTTTTAAAAACCGCCCATATAAAAACGCCGTATATACCTTCATTTTTTGTAGTGTGCCATATTCCAGAGTATGATCGCTATGTCATATCCCATCGGGATGTGATTGCCATGTCACATTCCTTAGGAATATGATCTTCTTGCCACATCCCAGAGTATGATCGCCATGTCATACTCCGTCAGAATGTGATAGCCATGTGACATTCCTGAGAGTGTGGGATCATTATGCTATATTTTAGAGTATGATCGCCATGTCATACCCTATCAGAGTGTGATCGCTATGTCATGTTCCTTAGGAGTACAGACTCATCATCATATCTTTCATCATAAAATCTTTACATGCCATCATGAATTTTCGATACATACACTGGCTGGGTCATGCCATGCCTCATGTAAGCCATGTCCCCTATACTCACACTAGCTGGGTCGATGCCATGCCTCATGTGAGTGGGGTGCTTGCATATGCTTTAGTCCTTAGTCTTTAGTCTTTAGTCTTTAGTCTTTAGTCTTTACTGCCCTTGGGTAGTCTGATCTAGAAGTGAGCTCGTCAGCTCATCTCGTGACCGTCGTCACACAGACTAATTCACAAGGGGATTCACGTTACTCTAGTCTTAGAGGGATCTCATTTTGGCCACGTGCCTATAATTGATGGGATCTCTTCTGGTCACGTGTCTCAAAATTGAGGGATCTCATCTGACCACGTGTCTTCAATATAGAGGGATCTCATCTGACCACGTGCCTCCAAAGTAGAGGGATCTCATAATTTTAGCTACCTTCACAGGGAGGGATTTAATGTGCAACTGTCTCCAAGTGAAGGGACCCACATCTTTATCTTTTAACTATCTTCACAGGGAAGGATTCAATGTGTAATTGCCTCCAAGTGAAGAGATTCACATTTAATATATTTATGTCTTTTCATTCTCATGCATAATCAAGCATAGACATGCTGAATACACTTATACATATGGTTCATCATTTATTTTTATATACCTCATATCATACTTATATCATTCTTGCATATAGAATTTTCACATACATATTCATAATTGTATAGCTGTTCATATCATAAATTTCTTATAATATAAACACTCATAGTTTCATAGACTTCTGCCATAAATTCGGCAGTATAACGGATCAGATTCGTTTCCCCATGAATAGTGCTAGTTCTCACGGACAAATTAGTCATAGCAGTATAATCAATCTAATATATCTATCAATATAAAACTTGCAACCGTCAACTCAAGCCTTATATGTTCACAAACACTTATGAAACCATAAATTTGGTCATTTCTGCCAATTCTATTCAGTTCTGCCCGAATTTTGTCTAATCCACCTTTACTTCTATTCAACTCATTTAAATCTAAATTTTGGATATGTCCTAACTCTATGTGTCTAGTTTTCAACCCTTTTAGTCCCATCTCATTTTGATATGTGTAGCTCAAGATATTTAAATTTTACCTTAGCCTATTCGGTCACTGGTCCGAATTATAAAGTAAAAATTCACTAAAAATCGAAAGCAAATCCAAATTATACAAAATTGGTGTCATATCAAAGCTAACAGGATAACCTTTCATTTGCAACAAGTTTCATTATTTTTGCTTTAGTATAACTCGAGTTATAAGTCCTGAAATTTGACCTTCTTGAACTACCCTGCTTTGGCTTGGTTTGGACATAGGGCAACTTCCTTAAACCACTGGGAACAAATGAGATTATAAAAAACTCAAAATTTCATTATGGGATGTTCCTCTATGTGTAAGCTTTTTAACAAAGTTAGTTTCACTCAATTTGGAGTTGTATAGAGTGAGTTACACCCTTCTCAAGTCACACTGCCCAAATGAAAGTCCTGATTCATGGGTCAAACTTCAAAAATTCATATCTCTCTCAATACTAATCCAATGGCCTTATATTATATATGTATGGAAAACTCTAAATGTCTACTTTCATATAAAAGTAGTTTTATTGGATTTAACTGACTGTAGGCAGAGCCATATACTCTGCCATCCGGACTGCCGTGGGGCTTCTCACTTAGGCAGCATCTCAATCCTCCACTTCTCCTAGTTTTCCTCTTCTAACTTTAATTCCAGCTCAAGATTTCATATTAATCCAACCATAATCCATCATATACATCCAACACATCATTAAATACATGAAGAAGAGTAAAATTTCATGCAGCCACAATTCAAATAATTTAAGAATATAAATGGAATCCTACCTCCTCTAGGTGTAGTCTTGCTAGATGTGGGTTGTAGATTGCACAAATCAAGATGATG
Organism: Pterocarpus macrocarpus; assembly: GCA_031439585.1. Taxonomy (NCBI): domain Eukaryota; kingdom Viridiplantae; phylum Streptophyta; class Magnoliopsida; order Fabales; family Fabaceae; genus Pterocarpus; species Pterocarpus macrocarpus. The sequence continues at coordinate 62,051,492 of CM062520.1, read as the reverse complement.
GAAGTTCCAGCACAAGATGAGATGGAGCAGCTGGTCGTCCTTTCCTTTCCTTCTCTTAGGCGTAACATGAATGAAGCCAAGGGGGAAAATCTGATGTTAGTAAATGAGGGTAGTTGGAATTATGGGTGTTGATTGGTTGAAATTTTGTGATTGAAGTTCAGTCATGTCTCCCGCTGTTATGGCTAAATTACTCTCCACGTCGCCCCAAAAGTGGAACTCGCTTTTGTTCTATCTGAGATCGGAACTCATATCGATTCTACTTAAAGTCGGAACTCGTGTCATTTATTTGACACTCGGAGATTTGATTGGATATCGGAAATCTTGTCTGGTTTATTCGACACTTGGAAGCAAAGTCGGATGTCAGAAATCATACAGCATACAATCACATAATCTCGAAACTCCCAACTCAAACTCGGGAGCACCAACAGAAATGGAAAACTCCTGGGAATAAACTCGGACATCGTAACTCATGTACAACTTGGAAATCAACTCAAAGATCTGAACTCGTGTCCATTCCAATTGAGTTCAACTCTAATGTCGAAACTCGTTACGTTCAACTCGGAGGTCAGTACTTGTAACCATTGCGTTAAACTATCAATTCGGAGGTTGGAAACCATGCACACTATTTTGAAACATAAAGTATGAGGTCAGAACTCACGTACATCTTGCTTGAAATTTGGAAATAAATTATGAGATCGAAAATCGGGTCCGTTTTCTTTGAGACATAAAGTCGGATATCGGGAATCACCCCATGTTGTTTGCACTTGAAGGTTAAGTCGAAAGTCAGGAAATTAATGCCAGATGAAGTCGGAAGTAGGAAATTATGCTGAAATTCGAAGACGAACTCGGAAGTCGGAAATTATCCATTTCATGTGAAATTCGAAGATGAAGTTGGAACTCGGAACTCGTTGTGGATGTTACACTATTGATGTCACATTGACAATTTAAAGCTTTGTAGGTAATTTTTTAGCGTGATCTATATTCTATAATGCTCTGTCTTGGCTTGATAATTTTTCTCTTTATTCCTTTTAGACAAAAACCCCATTTTGGTTCTTGAGGATTTTTACAGGGGACAAATTCGTCCCTGAACATTTAAAAGTCCAACTTTGGTCTCCAAAGATTCAAAATAGAGGACACGTTAGTCCCTCCATGAACGTGACGTCAAAGCACTTAACGAAAGTTCATACGTGGCACGCTAAGTTGCTGAGCTTACTCCGTTATCTCACATGTTGTCAAAGGATGATGTCGATTTGTGCTAAGAATGAAAACCAGAGAGTTAATTAGAACGCACCATTTTATCGCTTTGCTTGAAATTCCCAAAAAGTGAAGACGGAGCCCTAACCCCCCTCCCCCAATATTCTCCCGTGCCCTTTCCTTCTCTGTTTTCCCCTTTCCCTTCAACAGCTTTTCCATCTCATCACACTCTCCATATCATCACATTTCTCCATCTCATCACATTCCCCTCAAGATTGGACACCAGACAACAGTGGAAGCACGTTGCAAAGAAGGAACAAGGATAGTATTGAAAAAGAAGACTGTGACACATCGACTAAGAACTTAACAAGGTATTGTGGCTTCTTGTGGTCCCATATCTTGTTGTTACTGCTCTATCTTCTTAGTTTTGAGTGAAACATTGCATCCTAGAAAGTTCCTTTTTTATGGTGGTTAGGTTTAAATAATAGTGGTGGTGGGGTTTAAATATTGCTTGTGGGGTTTGTGTGTTGGGTGTACTGAATGGTGGTCCCATATTTTTAATTGTTTATCCTTGATAATCTAGTGTAATGCATGTTATTTGTGTTATAGTGTAATGGTGGTCTTTGTTTGACATTTTCAGATGACAAAATATCTTGTCCCTATTTTCCATCATAGAGGTCATTTTGAAAGAGTTAAGGGGTACTTATGTACTGTGATAAGAAAATAGAAAGGTTCCCTAAAATAGATGTCGACCTAGTAAACTTTTTTGAACTTGTAACCTTGTTCAAGGGACTGGGATAGAGGGAGTATAGTTCAGTAATATGGAAAAAATGTAGTAGCAATAACTTAGATATTGCACTTATGCCTTTAAATGGAGACAAAGAGATAAATAAGATGTGTGAGAATAGGCAGAGAAATAGGAAGTCAAAGAAGGTGCACATATAATGGGAGCATTATGTGAATGAGCTGAATTAATTGACACTGGTAATGAATCTGAAATCATTGAAGTTGCTGCTGAAATAAATGAAAAGTCATCTAATGATGGCTATGAGAATGCTGAAGATGAGGCATATAAGCCTTCCCCCTACTGGTGTGGATGATGAATCCAAGGAGGATGATGTGGTAGTGAAACCTTATAAGAAGAAGAAACTTGGACCTAAACCACAGCCTGAACCACAAGTTGTTGCCCAAACTAAACTTAAGCAAGCTGAGAACAAGAAGAAAACATCACCAAAGAAAAAGAAATCAGTGAAGAAAATCAAGAAGAGTTCCAAAAATACTAAAAATATAGCAAGGAAAGGTGTTGGGAAAAGGCAAAAAGAAGTTGTTGACGATGAAGGAGAAAGCGAGAAGTTAGGTAAAGGTTTGGTTTTTTAGGGTTTTGATGGAGAACAAGCACATGATCAACTTGATCAGCCTACTGCACCTAAGGACAACATTGAAAAGCAGTGGTATTTATATGAATCAGAAGAGTTGAATACCCCTACTTCTTTCGAGGATGAAGGTCATTCCAAGCCTTCATTTCCATAGTTTAATGTTGATGCTAAGTTTGGATAGGTCCATATAGAGGTTGGGATGGAGTCTGGAACTTTAATGCAGTTTAAAATAGTTGTGAGGGATTTGTTAATTCAAGCAGGGAGGGAGATAATCTAGGTGAAAAGCGATAAGGTTAGGGCAAGAGCTTGATGCAAGAGTGAAGACCGTGCATGGGATATTTTGTGTAGTTGGAACAGTGTGGAAAAAAGCTTCTAAGTGAAAACATTTCTTGATGAACATATGTGTTGTAGGGTGTTTAGGAATACACAACCTAATAGGGATTGGGTTAGCCAAAAATTAGAGAAAAGACTTAGATCACAACCATTCTTGAAGCGTATGGAGGCACTTGACCATATGAAGGAGGATGACAATGTGCATCTCAATAGAAAGAAAATTTATAGGACACTTAAGAGAGCAAGATAGATAGTTGAAGGAAATAAGAGGGACTAATATAGAAAACTGTGAGATTACCTAGCTGAGATATTAAGAAGCAATCTTGGGTGTATTGGAAGGTTGGCTGTTGAGCCAATTCCAGAATCACCACTAGTATTTAATAGAGTTTACATTTCATTTGATGCATGCAAGAGAGGTTTTAAAGCTGGTTGTAGGACAATGATAGGTTTGGATGGGTGTTTTCTTAAGGGCTACTATGGAGGACAATTATTATCCGTGGTAGGGCAAGATGCAAACAACCTTTTTTTCCTGGTTGCATATACCATTGTAGATAGTGAAACCAAAGACCATTGGAAATAGTTCTTGACATTGCTAGAGGAAAATTTGGGAAATCACACTATGTATGGTTGGAATTTCATTTCGGGCCAACAAAAGATAATAAAGTGATAATTTTCTACTTTCCTTATATTTTAACATGGATGAGATATTGAAAATGGAAATTTTTTGTGTTGTTATGTAGGGTTTACTTCCTGTTACGAAGGAATTTATGCCATATGCTCATCACTGTAGTTGTGTGATACACATATGGAAAAAGTTCATAAAATAATGGAAAGATAAGCAAGTGAAGGGTGTTGTATGGGAATGTGCTAAATGCATAACTGTCCCAGAGTTCAAAGCATGTATGGATAGGCTCAAAGATATAAATGAAAATGTATGGGCTAATTTCAACAAGTTTAACCCTGCAACATGGGTCAAAGCCTTTTTTAGTCACTGGCCAAAAGTAGATAGCCTCACAAACAATATATGTGAGGTATGGAACTCCAAGATTGTTGACTACAGAACCAAGCCAATCCTCAGCATGTGTGAGGAATTGATGTGCTACATTACGAGGAAAATGGTAGGAGATAAAAGGGTTTTGGGAACATATACTGGGAAGGTAGCCCCTATACAGTAGAAGAGATTAGAGAAGCTGAAGGTGGATAACAATAAGTGGCATCCAATTTAGATTGTTGATGATGATTACTCAAGGTTTGAGGTCCATCACCACTCCATGAAGGTTGGAGTGAACTTGGCAGAGCAAAGTTGTGCTTACAAATTTTGGCAATTGACAAGTAAATAATTTACAATATCAAGATTAAGTAAATTTTTTGTTTATTCGATCTGATATCTTTCACACTTCATTCACAGCAAGCCTACCATGCCAGCATGCAATTGCAACAATTGCATGGAAAAATGGAAAAATGTTACTATGTTGATGTTTATATTCTCTCTCTGTTTAACAAGTGTATAAATAAAATGAACTTTACTTCGGACGATGTATTTTTGAACTATAAAACTGAATAGTTTATATAATATGATCACCTTTTTTCCTAATAAATTGAAGCAACTGAAGATAATAATGATGACACTATGTGTGACAATTTAGAAAATTCTACTGAGAATTTTAAATTCTCACTTCTATGTTTATTTTTGTATTAACTCCAGATAGTTCAAGAAATATTGAAGAAAGCCAAAGGTTGCTGTCAAACAAAGTCCATTTAGGTAATAGTAACAGCTATTGAGTATGGTGTTATGACTTAAACATGGTACTGTGCTTGGGAGGGTATAACAAAAGTGCATGCATTTAAGTTTTTAAGGTCTAAAGTGTTAAGTTTAACCCAATATGAAGATAAAAAATAATAAATAAGTAAATCTATACTTTAGTCCCTAAAATATTTTTATTTTAACACTTTAGTCCTTAAAAAATTAAATATATACACATTAGTTCTTGAAAGATTTTCATTTTAATACTTTAGTCCTTAGAAGAATAAATGCATATATTTTAGTCCTCAAAAAATTAAATACATATATTTTAGTCCATGAAAAATTTTTGTTTCAACACTTTAGTCCTTAGAAGATTAAATCTTTTGAGGACTAAAGTGTATGTATTTTAATTTTTTTTTTTAAGGACTAAAGTGTTCAAACTAAAATCTTCTAAGGACTAAAATGTATGTATTTAATTTTTTTAAGGATTTAAGTGTTAAAACAAAAATCTTTTTGGGACTAAAGTATTAAAATAAAAAAATCTTTCAGAGACTAAAGTGTAGTTTGCCTCGTAGTAAATACTCACACAACCTTTATACCCAAGAAAAAAAAAAACCTCACAGTCTCACATTTGATCCCCAAAAAAATTTTAAACCCTAAAAAAACAAATAAACACCTCAGTGCGTGCTTTGGCTCTATCTCACTCACCTTGTCCCTCTTGCCTTTTCAAAGTTCAAAAAAGGAAATTGTAAAACACGCTACACCTACTTTGCTATGCTTCTATCCTACCATCCTTCCATTGCTCACCATTGCCCCTGTTGAAAGCATATTGTTCATCCACTAGTGTTTCTTCTTCTAAAGTTAGCTTTAGTCTTGCCCATAACAATTGCGTTAATTGAAAGAACTTTTTTTGCTATGAATATCATAAAGAGTCACTTCGTAATTGTATGGGAGATGAATGGTTAAATGATTACTTGGTAACATACATAGAGAGGGATATATTTAATTGTATTGATAATGAAAAGATTATTCAACGTTTTCAAAATATGAAAACGAGACTATTATAACTATAAATTGATCTTTTATCTTTTTGAATTAATATATTTTTTTGATGTGTTAATCAAATTATTTGAATGAAACTTTTTGTTATGCTTATGTATTATTTTTGCCTCTACTACCTAAATTTTCTGAATCCATCACTGCGATATGGGGCATGGGGTATGGAGAAGAATTAGTACATTGACCTTAATTAGAGCAAATGTAATTGTACATTTAAGCACAACATATACATCTTTTAATCCTTTTTATAGAATAGTTACTTTTCTTTTGAACCAATAACTTGTTCCTTGAGCTCCTTTATTTTAACAACTAACTCATCCCAGTTTTTTTGTAGGTTAGTAAATCCAACATTAGACCAAATTATTAAAACAAGGCAAGTAACTAAATACCTTGATCCTGTTAGGTACGCTTGATAAGATAAGACTTAAGGGGCCGTTTGGTATGGGAGCATATAAAAATATACTTGGGAATATGATATAGGAATCTTAGATTCCCATGTTTGGTATAGGGTTTGGAAAATTTTTTCGGGAAATGCAACGTTCCCGAAAAGAAAAAAACCATCAAAATTATTTCCTCTCCCCATGGGAATCCAACATTTCTATGGAAAGGGAACCTTGTCCCTATGTAAAAAGACCAAAATACCACTATTTCGAGAAACTGCCATTGTTCAATCACCTTCTGGCCACTGGGCCAACTTCCTGCTATTGGCCACCTTCCAATGATCATCCACAACCGTCGTCAGCCATGGTTAAGGGTATTTTTGAAAATATATATAATATTTCTAATAATGCCAATGTCAACCAAATATAAAAATTACGAAATTCCTGGAAATTTAATTTGCGATCCAAACGCAACTAAACTTCATACCTAAGAAAGTTGTTCCCAAAAATAGCATTCCTAGGAATAGCATTCCCAGCAATAAAAATATATTCTGCCTACCAAACACCCCCTATAGGAACGTTTGTTTGAAGGTTTGAAATTACATTCTTCGGAATGTGATTCTTAGAAATGTTATACATAGGAATGTCATTCCTAAGTATTCTAAAGTACTTGTTTGTTTATCATTAAAAATTTCTGGGAATATTTTTTGAGACTCTTGAGAATAGGTTTAAACTTGTTTGGTTAATAATGTATATTTTTGAGAATATATATGATAATTTAAAAAATATTCCTAATATATTTAATTTTTCATAATTGAGGGATGTAAAGATAATTGAGGGATATTTTTGTATTTTTTATAATAATTTTCATTCCTATAACATGAAAATGTTTCATTCTCAACCTCTACAATGGGAAAAAAATGCTATCTAAATATGGGAATGTAACTTTCCTAGGAATGGTTAATATCCAAGAATATTTTTTTTAAAACTTGAACAAACATTGAAATATATCATTCCCAAGTGATAATTCCCAAATATAATTTTACATACTTTGAAACAAATGCCTCCTAATGGTATAAAGTTTGATGATATAAAGTTTGTTAAGACCTTTTCTTTTTTAATGAAAAGTTTGTTAAGATTTTAATACTATACAATATTTGACATGACATTATATAAAATGTTATATTATATAATATATTAGTATCCTTTCACTATTACAAATAATTATAATCCTAGATAAATATTTAACAAAAATAAAATTATAAGAAAATGATAGCTTTTAATTATTTAATTATAAATTTAAAAATACAAATTAATACTTTAATATTTATCATTTGTAGTTATATTTATTAAAAATATTTATCTTTCATTGTTAAAAATTGTAATTTATATTAAACATAATTTATTATTTATTTAAATATTTTAATAGTTATTTGTTAATTTGATAAAATATATAAATTAAAAATATATAATACAAATTTTCTTTTATATATTTTAACATTTTTTAACTTGTACTTTCATCATCCTATATAAAAAAGGAAATTATATTAAAATAATAATTTATATTAATTATTCAAATTTAAGTTTGAAAACAAATATTTTAATAAATTTATTTATTATTTTTAATTATTTTTATTTTTATTGTATATAATTAAACTTATATTAAATATTATTTATTCATAGTTTTTATCAATTAACTATTATTTAAATATTTTTATATAAAATAATATTTTTTAAAAAATTAATTACTATTCAATATTTTTTTTAAGATTATTTTTATTTTTATAGCTTTTTTATTATTTATTTAAGAATTATTTCCATTTTAATAAAATATAAAAATTGAAATAAATTATATACATTAAAAGTTAATCAATTCTAACTCAACCTCTTTATGCATAATTAAGTTATTCACTATTTTGATGTATAAGAGTATTATAATGAATAAATTTATACAATATATTACTTACACCAAACAATAAACAAAAATATAATATTTAATATTAATATATCTTATCATATCTAATATAATATGCCTAACACATCGTTGATAGCAGATAAGGAGAACTAAGCCATACTATATATCCAAGCCTACAGCTTCTATCAGCTCGGGGAGCTGCCACAAGGCCACAAGGCCATAGGGCCACTATGGCACTACCATTATACAAGACAATAGATGGAATAATTTCAACTAAAAATAATGATATATTCTCCTAAAATATTTTTTTAATTATTTTTTAATTATTAAATAAAAAAATAATAAATATTTTTTATATTTTTAAGATAATAAATATATTTATAAAACATTCAATACTTTTTATGTTTAGAAATTACGAGAATGTGAGGATATATCATTTTTCTTTCACCAAATTTTGTATCGTGTTGCACTAGTGGAGCAACCTAAGTTAAATGCAAGAGTTTTTCCTTTTATCTTTTTAAGGCATGTTGACGGCAATGGTTGACCACAAACCTATAATTGGAGGCTGGAGACTGCAACCACTTCCAATTTGGCTGCCAATTAAATACAGTGTTTGTTTGGTTAAAATTTTGAGAAAGATACTCTATTAGAAATAGAAATACAAATAGAATTAAAAAATTATTTTATATTTAAATGTAATTATAAAAATACTTTTTAGGAGAATTAGAAATTATTTTGACATCCGGATGTGACAAATATAAAAATATTTTTTTTACAAAATTACAAACAAATGGAAAAATCACTTTTTAAGAAATGTTTAGATAAAAAATAATTTTGTACATGATAAATTCTTGGTTAAAAAATGTATAATCATTTTATATTCTTTAAATTTTTAATTAAAAATAATTTAATTACATATATAATTTAATCGGAGGCGGTGGGAGCATATTTTTCAAAAATTTGTATGGATTTAAAATAACAATAGTTCTGAAAATCAAGGTTCCATACTCTCTCTCCTTTATTGCTTTTATTTTTGATAAAAATGAGTCTTTATCTATTTCTAAAAAAATAAAAAATAAAAAAATTAATTATTTTTCATTTCTATTTTTTAAAAAATATAAATAAATAATTCAAAAGGTGTTAGAAGTACTTTTTTTTCTTTCTTTCTTTTGAAGAAAAAGCACTTTTCCTCCTCCAAAATCATGACTAAACACACTCATAAAACCACATGTACACTCATCTCCAGCCGGCGTATATTAATTCACCTGGGGCCGCACCTGCTTCCTGTAAGGTGGGTTGGGTTATCGAATCTTGTCCATTGGTTATCGTAGAAAATCCCACAAAATACCAAAATATTAGAAAGGAAGCGTATGTTCAGCAGGTTATTCCAATTTGACCGCTTTAGGTTAATACGAAAATCGCAGGCAGCCCGAAAGTTAACACCTGACTACGTGTTTAGCACTATGCTCTTTTGTCTGAGCACAAAGATGACCCGTAATCTATAACGGACCACTAATAAAGCAGCTAGGAATAACATCATGTAAAATTGAGTTAAACTACAAAGTATCATTATGCTCGCATTCTTGGTTAGTTTCTCCTCAATTCCCTATAAATATAACCTCTAAATTTGGCTCCTCAGCAACGTAGAGAACCACAGTGAGATGTTCTCCGATGACATGTACACACATAACTTATTTCGTTTGTTGATTGAACAGGCCCAAGTCAGGTCGGCACAAAAGATACAAGAGAAAATTTTTTGTCTAAATCAGACTTAAACCATAGGATTTAATTTGAACAGTCAAAGTGGAAGAGTGTTTCGACTATTATTTGGAATAAAAAATATCACTAAAGTTTAAGAGTAAATTTTACTGTACAGCTATAAGATTTGTAATGTTGAGTGGACACACTAGACATGATAAGATCAGGAATAAATACATTACACAGAGAGCTGAGGTAATACCTATTATAGATAAGATAGTAAAATCTCATCTTAGGTGATTTGGATATGGTTGGAGGAGACCTGTAAAGGCCCTAGTAAAAAGAATAGATCAAATGGAAGGTAGTGCTAGGACAAGAGGTGGAGAGAGATTTAGAAAAATTATAGATAAAATAGTTAAATGAGTTTTAAATATTAATAATTTAAACATAAATATGATATATGATAAAGCATTATTACGTCATTTTATCTATATAGCAACCCCACTTAGCGGGACAAGGCTAGTTATTGTTGTTGTACCATATCAGACTTTCGACCAAAAAATCAATTATGCCAATAGTAATCATAGTAAAGGAAGTCGAGAACTCTACGATGTCAAATGAGATTCTAGCTTTGGACCAGCATATTCAAAGTTTTATTTATTTATTTTTTTTTATGAAGTTTGAAAGAAAATAAGAACATTAAATTACCTCATAAAATACATATTTACATCTCATTAGCGAGTTCTCTACAAATATTTTGGGTGTCATTGGCCTTTATAATTTTAAAAATAGTAATAAAACACAGCACACGAACAGAGACTAATCAACCCACATTCATAAAAAAGAGAAGACGAATTAATATCATCATCTAACTTCAAAGGAGTAACATCTGAAAAAAAAAAATAATACTAAAAACATATTCTCTCCACAGTTACCTCTCATCTAAGCCAAATATGAGGTAAACAAATGAAAAAAAAAAAAAAAATACATTCATTTGATTGGGTTCTTTGTCCTACGTTTTTTCCTAGATTTTTAACCTGAGTACTTTCTATAAAAAAGAAAAGTCCTTGTCTCGGATGAAAATTAGTTGGAAGCATAGTTTTAAATTGTGGTATGCAATCGGACTCAATTCCAATTGCAATATTGCTGTTATGATACTCTTCGCAATCGTATTATAGCGACAATTACTGGTGCATCAGCTATATTTTTCCGTAATTTTTCACATTATAGCACAATTGCAACTGGGACTGCAATCTTTAATTTTAAACCATGATTGGAAGAATTGGTTTATTTCTGCCAAGCAAGCATACATTGATTTATATTCTAATACCTCTTCTGCTCTACGTACCAAGCACACCGTAAATGAGAAAAATAAATGAATTCTTATAATGAAAATATCTACATAATAATAACCGTGGCTTAAAAGTCATAACTTAATAGATGGTGCAAAAGGTTGTATATCTTGATAGCAGGTGTCAGTGGAGGGTCAGGTATTCCAGCAGCTGGTTCATATATAAGCATCCTTCATGCCTGATCATGAAAAGTCGTCTAGAACTCTAGTAATTCCCAAAGACCAAAGCAAGCATCCGGCGAACTTGGTTCTTAATATTGTGATTTTCAGTTCTCAACAAATCTGAAATAGTACAAGTTTCAATGGCTGAATTTATTTATAGCGTATAAAGATTTATAGTGTTAGTAGCTGTTCTTTTGTTTTAGTTAGTGTCAATAGCTACTTATATATAATAAGAATGAGCAACTATTTGGAATGTCCATGATACTTGAGGAAATTTAATATAGGAGCAAGACACACTATACAAATAGGACAAGAATCCATTTATAGAAAAGAATATGACAGCAAACACTAAAATCCTTGGACCATTTGACGGGTAAGGAAAAAAAAAGCTAGCTATCTTCAACTATAGAAATCACTTTTTTAGTTTCTTTTGGTGAAATAAAAAAGGGCCGAATCCCGGAAGCAACAAACAAAAAGACTGCAAAAGCAGCACCACAGGAAGTAATGAATCCGATGATATCACGAAGTAGCAGCCCCCTCGTATCTGATGGAGAACTATGAAAATCACTTGCTGACCTAACAAGAACATGGTGGTTATGGTTATGGATTTCTTTAACTAATATTTCATTTTGAATACTGAAAACTAGACATGTCATCTTCTTATTTTAAGCCGAAAAAGTCACATGATCAATTAGCATGACATAATGCTTCCTTGACTTCTTTTAGCCGCAGACTGCAGAGTCATTGAAATTTCAAGTGGAGAAGTAAGACAAAGATTGAGGCTAAGCTTGGCAATGACCGCAAAAATGAAAAGGGAGTGGAAAAATTGAAAGGAAAGCTTATATTTCAGTGTCTCCACTCTCTCCATCATGGATGCTTCTTAGAGATAGAAAAAGGAGAAGACAAAATTAATTTCATCCTCTAGCTTCAGAAGAGTGAAGACACAAAGCACTATGCCAATTGCCAAATATAAGGTAAGCAAATGACGAGGTACATTAATCTATTTGGGCTCTTCAACCTACAATTTTTCTCTGATTGTAACCTACGATGCGATAGTGTCAGAAGAATTGACACACCCGTTTCCACGAAGCAATGTTTGGACCTCTACCTAGCACACATTAGATTTAGTTTCTAATAATAAATATCAGCATAACTTCAACTGTGCTTCGGAACTCTGCAGACAATGTTAAATATTGTAATTTGACAGCAGGTGTAAATACGTAGGCAGGTACTCCAGCTGCTGGTTCATACATATCCTTCATGCCTGAAGGTGAACTGAAGAGAAGTCTAGTGACCTGTAATTCTCGAAGACCAAAGTAGCATCTAGTGAACTTGATTCTCATTAGTCTTGCCTAGCTGGCACTTTTAGTAAATAATTTAGGTTTATTAATTCCTGTAAATATAGATCGTTTGAGTTTTAGTCTTCTAAAATTTTTTTTATCCTTTAATCCTTCTCTTTTTAAATATTATATGTTTGGCTTATATCATTAGTGATATTTATAAAGATCAAATGAAAATTATTAAAATATTTATACGGATAAAATAAAATTTTCAATATATATATAAAGGTTAAACATATGTTTAAAAATAATTTTTTGGATTAAAATTTAGAATAATAAGGATTAAAAATATAATATTATAAAAAAAGAGACCATAAATAAAAAAGAATTTTATAGAGACTAAAATTAAAATGACTTTTATTTATTACAGGAATACAAAATATCTAAGGTGATCGAACTCTTTTTTATGTTTTTGGCTCAAATATGTTTTTAATCTCTATAAATATAGATTGATTTTAGTCCATCTAAAATTTTTTATTGACTTTTAGTCCTTCTTTTTCTCAATATTATGTTTTTTATCCATATCATTAGTCAGCACTATTAAATAATGATATTTATAAGAACAAAAAAAATTAAAATATTCATAAGGATAGAACAAAATTTTTAATATTTATAAAGGCTAAACGTATGCTTTAAGATAATTTTTTTGAACTAAAAATTAAAACAATAAAAACTAAAAATATAATATTAAAAAAATCAAAAACAAAGAAATTTTTTTACATCGACTCAAGAGATAAATTTATATTTATGAATAAACTCCCAACTAGATCTTCGACAATTTTAGGATTGGATAACTTGGTCTCTAACAAAAAAAAATTACTCTGTTAATCCCTAATAATGTCATCCATTAGATATCTATTGGTCCCTACTGTCTTTCCTAACGGAGCTACATATTGGCGCTTGGATTCTTCCCAAACACTCAAAACACACCATTTGACCCTATTTTTGGTAATCAGTACACCATTCACACCCAAAACATTGCGTTTCACACACTATCAACACCACACTCTTTCTTCTTTTTCTTCATCGCCATTGCCACCGCCATTAGTATGGATTTGAGGCATTTGGGTGGGCTTCTTTACATGATTCAACAATAAAGAAAGTCCTCATGGGACATACGAGATGAACCAAGTCCTAGATATTCACAACAAGCTTCCTCTTCAAAAATCAAAACTTTACGAGTTGTAGACACATTCCACCAACCCTAAAAATGCAACAACACTTGTTTTTAGAAAAACAAATAGAACAATCAATCTCCAAGGGTTGAATCTACATATTAGAGTAGAAAGTGAAAGGGAAGAGGAAGAGGGAATCAAATTGAAAATTTGGGACTTTAACTAGCTTTAGAGTTGCTTTTTTGTGTTTGGTGAAAGGGAAAGTGTCCCAGTGTGGCTCTTCTTCCATTAGAGATAGCATACAAATTGGCAAATTGGAGCCACTATTGGTTTAGGCTTGCAAAAAAATGAAACTTAAAACTACTATGCTAAAAGCAAAAAACTATTTTTTGAAGAGATATTAGTTTTTGGATTTAATTTTTATTTTTATTTGTAGTTTTTGCCAATAAAGATACAAAATGACGTCGTTTAAAGCTATAGTGGAGTGCCACATACGCAATTTCATTAGGGAAGATGGCAGGTACCGACGGATGACATTGTCAAAGACTAATGGAATAATTTATTTTTATTGGGAACCAAGTTGCCCAACTCTAAAATTGTCAAGGAGCAGTTTTGTTAGGAAAGACGGCAGGTACAACAGATGTCTGACGGATGACATTATCAGACACTTACAGAATAATTTATTTTTATTGGGAATCAAATTATCTAACCCTAAAATTGTCTAGAATCTAGTTGGGGGTTTACTCTATGTTTACACGCAATTAGTTGCTGCGAGCTCCTTTTATGTTGAGATATCGGGATGGCAGGCTTTTTCTCAATAAACTCTGTAATTGAACGGACGTTTATAAGCAAATAGCAGAAGAATGCAGCAAGTGGAGACCACTTTAGGTTCATCTTCATCAACGTTACCAACAAACACCCAAGAAAGAAGTTGGAGACACCAACTTCGAACCGGAGTTGCAGTAGCCGGGACAAGCTCAAAGCCATCCAGGCAAATGCGAAAGTTGAAGCCAGGTACAACTTTCTTCCATATCCCTTTTCCTCTTTCCCTTGTTCACTTCGGTCTTCCAAATAGGAGCACATAGAGGTAAGCATTAGGACCAGGAAAGCCACCCGAGCTTTAACCATGGAACTCTTCAGGAGTCCGCATTCGCATGTTCCCACGAAGAGCATTCCGATGGACAAAAGGGAAGCTACCACGATGTAGATATAGATCTTCAGCGGGTTCCACTGCCCGAACAGGTCTTCGAAAGCGGGGCCCAGGGCAAAACATGAACCCAGCTATGCCTGACACAAAGCCGGTGACTCTCCATAGCAACGGCTTTCTTAGGAGTTTGGAAACTCTGTCTAGCATTATTGAGTTTCGGAAGGCTTGAATATTGGTCCTTGAACTTGACAGTAGACGCTTTAATTTGAAATGGTAGGATTCATTCTCATATCCCGACATATCCATTTTTCAGAAGATTTTCTGAAATAAAAAAGAAATACTCGCTAACAGAGTGAGTTGATGGGTTAATTCAAGCAAGGCAAGGTAGAAGGAAGAAGGGAAGAATTATATAGCCTTTGGACATCTCATTCGGCTAGAAAAAGATGAAGGGGTAGGGAGGACACCTTTCCCGAAGGGTTTATTCCGAGTGGGACCGGACTAACAGCGTAAGAGGCGGCGGAGAAAGTGGCTGGAAGATGCGTTTTTACCAAATAAAGAAAGTGCAGTGACTCCATTGACTATATTGTTTCAGACGGCTACTTACTAATTCACCAGGCCTTCCCGAAGGTAATTCCCGTAGTTACCATGAACTTGCTATTTTTTTTTTTTTTTTTTGAAAATTTCGTCGAGTTAGAATTATACTGTCAAATGAGATTTTTAGTACAAATGCAGTTTGTTATGTGATTTACATGTTTGTGTGAAAAATTTAATCCGTGGAAGTTAGTGGTACTTTAGGTTTGTTAATTGAGAAATGAGAACTCAAAAAAAAAAAAATAAATAATTGACTTAAATACATTTTTAATCTCTTTAAATATGGGTCGTTTTAATTTTAGCCTTTTTTATTTTTGGTCCTTTTTGTTAATACTATGTTTTTAGTCCTGTCATTTTAATTTTGATCTTATTTTGGTCTTTATAAATATTTTAATAATTTTTTTTTGGTCTTTATAAATATCATCACTTGATAGTGTTAGCTAACAATATAATATTGGAAAAAAGAGGGATCAAAAGCTAAAAACAATTTTCAAATAGACTAAATCAAAATAACCTATATTTATAGAGATAAAAAATATATACTATATTATGGATTTTTATGGGTATTTATAGAAATTTTTGGGGACTAGTCAATAGTACTAGGCTGTTTTAATTTTTATTATTAAAAAAAAGAACCGGTCCAAGTATTGGCCGATTTTATTTATTTATTATAAAACAATACAGCCAACCTTTTGACAAAGTGCAACCTTGAGTTCCACAAAAGACATAGTGCGTGTTTGTTTATGTGTTGTGTCCAATCAGCGCATGTTCAACTCTCTCAAATGTTGGAGTGAACATGTTTATGTTTTTTTGCATTCAGCCTATCTCACCAGGTTTTGGACTTCCAACCCTATTCACTAAGAAGCAACTCATTCTTATTTGGCAATAAATAAAAGTCCTAACTACTCTTTTTTACCACCATTACTTCCACCATGCTTAGGCAAAAGAAATAACTCTTCCATGCAGTGAAACATCATATTCAAAGGGAACAAATGCATGCCCAGATTGACCCACCTCTCATCTTCATCTTAAGTAAGTTTTATTTTCCTTTTTTTTTATTTTAGCATAGGCTATGGAAATTTCTTATCTTGATTATGTCATGAAAATTCACTTGGCTTCTTAAAATTTGATTGTGGCTAAAATCTACCTTTGTGGTCCCTCCAAAATACGTCCCCACAAGCTCTCTATTGTGGTATGAGACTATTACTACTCCTTTTGTCTTTTCTTTTTTTAAAAAAAAATTGATTGCTTTGTTTCTTTTTAATGGTTTCATATGCTTAAAGTATGAGTACATGATGAGATTTTCTATTGTGCTATCGGTCATGGTGTGATAAGACTCCAATTTCAATATTTATAGGTCATTTTAGCTTTTAAGTTGAATAGAATTATGTTATTTCAAGAATGTTTCGGAATGAAAGACTAGTTTGAATTGTGTAATGGGTTGGAGGAAGCTTCTATTGATGTCACATGAGTGCTCTGTTGTCAACAATTTTAAGCTTTGCAGGCAATTTTTTTGGAGTGATCTATATTCTATAGTACTCTGTCTTGGCTTGATAATTTTTCTCTTTATTCTTTTTAATATGAACATTTACTATTGGCTTTTATATAAAAGAATGTTCAATGGAGTGAATATTTGATCTATGAGTCATAGATCTGCAAACTACTCGTTAAGTGAAAGTGATAAAAAAAATGGCCCAATCATTATAGGTGCACTATTTGCAGCACCTGGGGTGGTGTTGGCATCCCATAAACTTGAGGTTTGGTCTTCACATCTTTCTTTAATATTTGATTAAGATTGAAGAATTCTAGCTAGTATTGATTCAAAAAGTATTGTATGCGAAGGTTAGATGTTGAGTGCTTATGTTACTATTTGTTTCTTTTGGTTGCATGCACATATCGATTCACCTATTTGCTATTTGTGCTCTTGACCCTATCAAATTGATTCATCTCTTCAAAGACACATCTTTTTTTGGGTGATAATACTTTATACCTACTGACTATGGAAAAGCACCAGTAGAAAAAGATCAAACTAAAGTGTCAATTGATTTCAAGATTTCAAGGAAGCTAAGTAGAGGGCAGCTTGCATGACTTAAGAAAAACAAATATTTTCACTATTTGATTGATTGTTTTATATATATTTGCGGTTGAGCTTGTGTCTATTACATGGTGATAGTGCTTGCATTGTGATTGTTTAGTTTTGCATACCAGCAATATGTTTGCCACATTGAAATGTCTATTTATTTTATTATTATCAGTTTCTTAATTAAGGGCAATGGCCTTTTTACCAATTCCTTTTGTGGCTTATTCAAAATCTATCTTCTAAAACTGTTACTTGATGTGGCTACCTTTGGGCAACTCACAGTGCTAGTGAGATTTGATAAGATAACAAAGTTTTCCGACCCATAGTATTAGTTATCTAGTCTAGAAAATTAGTTTAAAACAGAACATATGAGAAGTGATTCTTTTAATAAAAAATACTTTTCTTTTAAATTAAACTATAAACAAGCATCATACGTCTTTTTCTTGTGTGATAAATCACACACATTAAATATTTTCTTCCCTCTTTTATAAAGCAAACAAGACGTTCATTAGATTTTGTTGTTCTGTTCTATTCTCTATTTCTTTGCTCTTGTTTTTACATATCAAAATAGTTATTTGAATTGACATTTATCTTTTTTTATATTTATATTACTTTCTTTGATGATGACCTTGATCTTAAGTCGATGTATATGTTAGACTTTTCCTTTTCTTCCTTTTTTTTTTTTTTTTTGAGAAAACACTATTTACCCTCTTACTTTCTTAAGCAATTACCAAATGCATCAATTTGTTGAAAAAAAAATGCATTTTAAGATATTAATGTACTTGAAAATCATGCAGGCACACTGCTAAATGGTTAATTCTTAATCCAAATTTAACTATAATATCCTGCATGAGTTAGTCCATTGATCCATGTTGGTTGAAAATTTGAGAAATACCATTTGCTCTATGTATTGCAATCATGCAAGGTTTCATTATTGTTTATATCAAGCACTTGCTTTTTTATCTGGTGCTTATGACTTGCCTTATTTGGTCGTAGTCCTTTGATTGTGTTTGTTTTGTCTTGCATGCTATTAGCATGATTTTTCTTTTGTAATAGAACAATGAGTAACAAAAGGAAAGATATCATGAATACTACTCCAATACATAATACATCTCAAAAGCCAAAGGCTACATGGGATTTGGAGACAACTAAACGCTTCATCCAAGTATGCTTGGATCAAGTCTATAAAAATGAACGTAATGGAATCACCCTTACAAAAAAGAGAAATTCTTACATAGTCCAAGAGCACTACGTGACTGTACTCCCGGCCAATCATGTAAGTGCATTTTCATGGGATTATGTATTATTGGTGGGTCCCATATAAAATATACTTACATGATTGGTCAAGGAGTACAGGCACGTGGTGCTCCCGGATCATGTAAGTATTTCTCAAGAAGAAAGGTTTGAAAGCTGTTATATCACAATTAATGAGAGAAGTGGAAGGCAATATGACAAGGGTCAATTAAAAAACAAGTGGGATAACCTTGAGAAAGAAGGGACTGTGTGGTACAAGTCATTTTCTAAAGAAACTAGTTTAGGATGGGATAATGTGAAACATATTGTAGATGCATCAAAAGAATGGTGGGACAAAAAAATATGGTATGTAGTATCAATTTATAAGTTTTAAATTATTTTTGTGTAATGCGTTGTGTTAATAAGTTCTAAATATGTAGGAAAATATCAATATGAAAAATTCATGCACAAAGGACTTCCTTTTGCTCATGATTTAATCACATTGTTCAAAGATGTCGTGGCTAGTGGAAAATATTCTTGGGTACCCTCATCTAGAGTATTATCTATAGGCACAAAAGAAGATAACAATGTGTACCATCCATGCTTTGACGGTGATTTTATAGATCTAGAAGAAGGTTCGGGAGATAGTGAAGAAGGTTTAGGTGCTAGTATTGGAGTTAGTGCTGAATTTAAACATATAAATTTAAGTTTTTCCCAAGATCACAATAGTCAAATGAGCAGTGGAAAGATGAAGAGAGCTAGAGTTTGTGATGTGCTTGAAAGGAAAAAAATGTTAAAGTTCCTGCCTCAAGACAAATTGCAAATGCAATAAGTAAAATGTTAAGTACCTGGTTCATCTATTGGTGAAGTGATGGCTGAGATTCAAAGCATGGAAGCTATTATAAGTAATTCTAATTGGCATGCTTGATGCCACCAACTAGTGTTGGAAAGCCTATGAGAGAAATGTTTGTAGCCTTGAAAGGAAATGAGCAAAGTTTGTTGGATTGGCTTAAGTTTGTAGCTAATTGTATAAAACATTAGTTGGATGACTAGTTTATTTAACTAGGTTATATTTTGTATTGTGATCAGATAAGAAATTAGATATCTATGTACTACTAATGTATGGTTATGAATTGTTTTAGGTGTTTACTAATATATGTGTATCTATGGACCTTTTAAGCATATAATCCATATTTATATTAGGTGAATTTAATATGTACTTCTTTTTAATTTATAGCATTATATATTGTTCCTTCTATTCATGAATTCTATAAGCTTGATGCTATGTGACTTACAGGGAATTTTATTTTGATTTTTCCTGTGAAAAAATGTGCTAAGCATCCATTAAACCAATTGTGTGTGTGTTCTAAGTGTGTATGTTGTAACTTCTAAGAGTGTGTGCTGTAACTTGAAAGTTGTAACTCTTTGGTGGGTGATTATGATGCTCCTAACTTGACACACACATAAACTGCTAAGGAAAGCAACAGTGGTTGCAGTGCACCAATTGTGTTCCTAGTCTAGTGAATTTCAAGTTTGTGATTCTCCTTTCACTATTGTGTTCCTACTCTAGTGAATTTCAATTGTGTTCCTATACTACTTGATTTGCGTAATATATTCTTGCAAGCATAAGTAACTATATGTTTGATTGTTCATTAATACAATAAAACCATACTTGTGATCTTCTTCATCTATCCCATACTTGGTAACAAGATGCTTGTTGTCCATGTCAGTATAGGTAGATGCCTTTTTATTTAAAATTCTAGTACATGTAAATACTTTTCATGGACAATTCTAGTATTTGTTAATTTTAGGCATAAGTCCAAACAAGGACTCCTCAAATAATATGTGTAAATGCCATGTAATATAACAAACAAGTTTAATAAGATAGAAATAGAGACTTTCTCACATAATATGCAGTGATTGTTTCATTTACACCATAAATGTTAATTTCATACACTATTAAATGTTGATTTCATACACCACTAGAAATTTTTTAATAACCGACGGATATTCAATCGATAAAACAAATTATATTATTGAATCGTGAATTTACCGACAGATAATTTTTTCGTCGGCAAAAACATCGATAAACATTGGCGCCATATTGCGCCAAATATTTACCGATGAAAATATTGTCAGTAACTAAGAATAATTATTTTTGGTTAAATTTATAATAATTATCGACGGATAATCCGTGGTAAGTTGAAATATAAATTAACTTTTTATTTTAATTCATCAGAATTATTAATTTGTTTTTTTACCGATGAATTATCCGTCGATATTTGAAATTTGGGATTGATCGCCATTGTCTTTTCATGTTCCATATTACTGACGGAAAATATATGATTAACGAAACGATTCATTTCGTTTTGTCATTACCGACGGATTTTCTGTCAGTAATATTGAGTTAACGAAATGAATTGTTTCAATTATTTTTTACTGACAGCAAATCCGTTAGTAAAATTAACACATATCATTAAAATGTGAACCTGCTCTCTTTCTTCCTCATTTCGTGTTTCTTCTCTCTTTCTCTCTCTCCTCTCCATTCTTTCTTGCTCTCTCTTGCGTTTTTTTGCCATTTCACCTCTACCAGGGCTCCCATTTCACAATCCGAGACCGCCATTTTGTTCCTGGTATGTTTTTTAACATTTTAATCAGTTTAATTTTTTAGTTTAGCCTTTTTTTCCATTCTATTTCTTTACTCAAAGTTTTATATTTGTTAGTTTGTTAACTGAGTTATTTTCTTAGTTAGTGATTGAAATTTTGTAGGATAGAATTGTATAATTAGATTGTATAACTGGAGGGAGGCTTAAAGTTCTTTCCCATTAGTGCTGTGATGTTATGTGCTTTAGAATAATTATTAGGATTAACTTTAGAATATTACGATTATTGTGTTTTATTTTGGTTATTCTGTAGTGTTGAAATACTAAATTAATTTTTGTGAAGGCTCCAAATTTAAGGGGAGACTCTGCCCAATTTTTTTTAATTATTGAATATATTATTTAAATTAAATAATTATTTATATGATAAATGTGTTATGTCTTTATTTATTTAATATATGTCTTATATTTTTTATTTTTTATATATTATACAGATTAGTTATGGTAGGATGAACATCAAGTTTTGGACGAGGTAAAGGTAGACTAAAAAAGCATGGTCTACCTCATCGCACCCACCGCTTTCAGTACAACTACATTGACCACTCTCATGGGTGCCTCCTCCATCCCTCCTAGTCCACATACTCAAGAGTTTGTTATAATACCCAACCTTGGGTATCATAGCCTTCATTCCCGCAGCAGATTTCTCCACCTCTACCCCCACCTCTGGAAAGCGAGGCCTGCAATCAGTCTGCCTCTATGCCTTCAGCCTAGTTCATAGGGTGCCTAAGCCTTCTCGTTCACCCCCTCACAAGACTTCACAAACTAGCGAGTGGAGCTTAGATATGACAGTAAATCATAGTAAGTAATTTAATATTTAAATTTATTATAAATTTTTAATTATGATAGAGAATTTAACTAACAGATATCTGATATAATCTATTATTCTATAAAATAGCTAGAGTACACCTCATTTGAAATTTGCAGATTATCACGGTATTTGAGAAGAACTTCCATGCCCCACATCACAGTTTTCTGCAGGCTCTTGATGACACACAGAAGTTATGGTAGAATGAATGGAAGGTAAAATGATTAGTATTTTTTTATTTTTTTAATTATTAGTTTTGATTTTTACTTCACCTATTAACTATTGTATTATATCTATGCAGCATGTGTTCATTATTGATCCACATGAAGAGGCTACCATTTACAAGGCATGAAGGACCAGAGCTGAAAAGCGCCTTCATGATATGTTTCACAACATTTGCGTGAAAGATGCGAGCGCCCATTGGCTCACAGATGAGATCCTCCAGGCCTTGAAGGCCGACTAGAACTCACCTACATTTAAGAAAAAGCAGGTGAAGACCCAAACCAGCAGAGGATCAACCCACAGTGGCTTTCTACACACCAGAGGCTTTACCACTATCGAGGGCACGCGACTTAGGATGGTAAATATCGTTCTTTACTTATTTAGTTTTTCTATTTTTGTATTAAATGTTATATGTATAATCACGGAAAAATTCTTTGAAATGTAGGAGAAAATGATGAGCAGGCCGCCAACCCACGGGGAGCTGTTCCCAGAAGACCCACACCCAGAAACAGGACAGGTCCCAATGGGTTGATATGCGATTAGAAACCACATACGTAAGTAATTATAATTTAGGGTTTTAAATTTTTTTAATTTATTATAGTCATTATTATTTAAATCTAATTTATTTTATTTCTTCTAATTGTAGTATGAGTTCACCTAACGGCTGACTGAGGCTAGATCAGAGCAGTCACAGTAGAAGAATGGGAGTACTCCTACCGGCCCACCTATTAGTGACGATGAGGCATGGGCCCATCGACGGCCACTATAAGGGCCGGATTTACGGGATGGGGTACCTTTTATAATAGGTCATATTCTCCAGGCTCTGTATCTAAAGCTAGGCCTGCTAAGATCGATTCGGAGGCTATTCGTGATTAGGTCAATGCATTAAATGAGTCAATGCAGAGGCAGCTCGATGAGGCCGACAGGAGATACATGGAGCTATACTAGCCCCATGAGAGAGACACGTAGCAGTGGAGGCAATAGCTATAATCTATGGAGTAGAGGATGGCGACTATGTACCAATTCTATAATAATATGCGGAGTGGCAGTTCGTCATCCGCTACACCACCTCCGCCCCTGCCTCACCCTTCTCCACACGACCACCCTTCTAGAGTCAAAGACAATGATGACGGCGACCATGGCATCTCAGATAATGAGGATGATCAGTATTCGTAGATTTTAGATTTTTTTTAAAATTGTATTGTAAATATTTTTTTAATGAAATTGTATATATTTTTATTTAATTAATTTTTTAATTTATTCTACAATTAAAACTAAAAAATTTTTATTGGTAATAATATTTATTAATAATTAAAAAATAAATAATCCTTGGCAAAAAAATAATAATAATAAATAATCCATCGGTATATTTAAAAATATTGACTGGCATAATTTTTTTTAGTAATGGAAATTTCCATCTAGAAATTTAAAAATTTACTGACGAACAATTTTTTCGTCAATAATATTAATATTTTTTATTACCGACGTGTCATTTATCGACGGATTTTTTACGTCGATATTCAACACATTTCTAGTAGTGATATTTTATTTTATTTTCACTTAAATTAGCTTCTACTTTATATTGTACAGGTTTAAAAGTAAGATCAATGGAAGCTTGAAATGAAGAATATTGGAAAGAAGAATATAAGTTACTCTCCATTACTAAAGATGATGCAAGGGAAGATGAAGAAGTGAGCGCATTAATTGGGGAATATGCAATGAAATATTTATGTAAAGAGTCGCGTAAAACTAGTGAGCAAACAGGCTATTCATGGGTGTAAGAAATTTTGGAAGGTCATCCGATTTGTTGTTATGAAATGTTTCTGATGGAAAAGAATGTCTTCTATCAATTTTGTACTGAGTTGCTTGAACATGGTTTAAAAGGCACTAAACGGATGGTGGTTCAAGAGATGGTAGCTATGCTTTTAAACATGGTTGGTCATCGGATAAGCAACAGGATGATACAAGAAAGGTTTCAACACTTAGAAGAAACTGTGAGTAAGCATTTCCATAAAGTATTAGTTGTATGCCTCAATCTATCCTTCAAATACATTAAGCCATCAGATCCTAGGTTTCAGGATATTCAAACAAAAATACGAAATGATCAACGATATTGGCCATTTTTTAAGGATGCCATAAGTGCAATTGATGATACTCATATTCCATGTGTGGTTAGTCTTAGTGAACAACCTAAATTCATTTGAAAGAAAGGATATCCAACACAACATGTAATGGTTGTATGTGATTGAAATATGTGTTTCATCTTTGCATTACCTAGATAAGAAGATATAGATCATGATGCTTGTGCGTTTGACAATGCCCTTGCAACACCTAGCATGAACTTCCCGCATCTTCCTCTTGGTATATTCTTTCTCACAATTATAAATGATTTATATTTGCACTAATTTTATGATTAATATGACAAAGTATTCATTTTTTATTAGTATTATTTGGTAGATGCGGGTTATCCAACACCAATTGGATATATTGGTCCATATAAATGTGAACGCTATCATCTTCCAAATTTCAAGCGTGCTTATGGGTTTAAAACCCACAATAAGGTGTTTAACTATTATCATTCAAGTTCAAGGTGCACAATAGAAAGGACTTTTGGGGTTTGGAAGAATAGATTTGTAATGTTACATCACATGCCAAAGTCCAAAATTGAAACACAAGTTCAAATAGTTAGTGCAACAATGGCTATACATAAGTTTATCAGACGACATTCTGAAATAGACTCTGAGTTCAATCAATATGAAGATGAAAATATTGTCGAAGTTGATTATAATAACCATGATGGTGAGGGTCCACCCCAAATTTAACTATCGCCTTTTTCCTCATAAATGGATCTTGCACAAGACTCAATTCAAGATCAAATCATAGAAATATATGTAGTGTAATTAGTGATGTATGTATATTTCAAAATTGTATTAAATTTTCATATCCCATTCCATGTACCTTATTGCTATTTTCCACTTAAATATTAGAAACTCATTTGCCATCATATATTCAAGCTTAATTGTCTTTACATATTGGATGAATCTATTTTCCTTCTTGACATATATTTTACAATCTTATAAGTTAAAATGTTAATTTTATACCTTTTTATTTCCTTTATATATTTAGTTGTCAATTTTTTTATTTATAATTTAATATTAATATCCTCAATCAAGTATCTTAAAAAAAATATTATTTATACTAATAATAATATAGTTTTATTTAAATATATTTAATATTTAATTTATAATATTTATATAATATCTTAAGATAATATTCATATTGTAACACCCTCTATATAAGTCTTGCTCTTATGGAGTTATATTAAGAGGATGTTAATGTGCTAAGAGATATTTAAAATGCAGAAAATATAATATATGGCATTTTAACTGCATACTTCATTATTGAATAATAGTTCATAAATTTATGTCATTCCTGATACATATAGGATAAAATAATTACAATTTAAGAAAAATCTTTTGTAGCTAACATTATACACAAAAGCTGTTTTTGCTACACAACTATTGCCCTTACTAAACTTTAGCTAGTCTCCATAATCTCCCAAGCTAACTTACGCCTGAGTTTTGCATAACGAATATCCCAGGATTCTGTATCGTTCTTAAATTTTAGCCTAGGCACTGGAATATTTACAGAAAAGAAAAATATACAAGCAGGCACTGAGAACCTAAGGCTCTCAGTAGGTAAACTCAAACCATCACTCAGACAGTGTCATCATAAATATTCCAGCCATTTCGGTTTTTTATGAAAATATGAGCACATATACACAAACAATGGTTCAATTTTAAGTTGAAAATATCTTTCTCAAAGTGAGTTATATTTTAACAACCACTTGACATGTTATATGAAAGTATCTATTGTCTCTCCTCTTTAATTAAATTTATTTAAAATGCTTTTCTTTCTTCCTTACTAAAATTAATTATTTAATTTTTTATTATATCTGTTAATATTACTTAAATCCTTAAAAATATTTTAATATTTTATCATTATTCTTGATTTTTTTTGTGGCAACTAACTATTTTATGAATTTATATAAATGTAATTATTTAATAAAAATTTAAACCTTAAATATCAAATTAACATGATTTCAAATCTTTTTGTAGAATCCTTAAATGATAAATTCTTGTGTTAAGATTATTAAAAACAATTATTTTGAATTCGAAATTTGACAGATTAATAAAATTTTATCAAATTTCCTTCTCATATATTTTTTAAATAATATTACAATATAAAAAGTATAAAAAATAGTATATCTTAAAAAAATATGAAGTAAAGATTGAATTCGACATCTAAAGTAATTTTATTATTATGATAATAAATATAGGTCACATCTAAATTATTTATTTATTTTAGTTAAAAAATTTAATCTAATGTATTTTATAAGAAATTATGAAGTTGAAGGATTTTAATAATTTAACTATGAAAATATAAAAGGATAATTTAGAAAAGTTAGTAAGTAGGAATCTTGAGTGAGGGAGTTATTATCTATCCTTTCACGTTTGATTTGTTGCATTTATTTCATTATCTTCGCTGGGGAGGAAGTTATTGCATATCGCTTTTCTCTTGGTGCGAAGTAATAGTGATTTTATTGTATGCACTGGTAAAGCCTGCAATTGAATATAGTTCAATAGTATTTCTCTTCTTCTGTTAATTAAGCTTCTGTGTCGTGAGTGTGTGAGAGAATAAAAATATTTGTTGTGATTGATTTGTGTGCTTCTGATATCATATGGCATCAAAGCTAGTTAAATCTAGTGCCAATATTTTAGAGAGTTTCTGATGAATGAAAGTATTCCCATTGGCAAACAATTATATATTATTTGGTCAAGTGCCAATAGAGGAAGGCGAGAACTCTACGATGTCAAATGAGATTCTAGCTTCGGGACTAACATATTTAAAGTTTTTTTTTTTTTTTTGACGAAATTTGAGAGAAAAAGGGAACATTAAATTACCTCATCTTGAAAAAATACATATTTACATCTCGCAAGGTAGTTTTCTGCGCATATTTTGAGTGTTATTGGCCTTTATAATTTTGAAAAATAATAATAAAACACAGCACACTAGCACAGACTAATCAACCCATATTCATAAAAAGGAGAAGACGAATTAATATCATCATCTAACTTCAGAGCAGTGAAAACTAAAAATAAATAGTGAAACACATCATCTTATTTAGCTCTTCATCCTACATTATTGCTATGATTTTGAATCTTTTTTTTGGTTATGAAAATTGATATAGTAATTTGTAGAAATTCGGGGAATAACTAAAGAATCCGAGGATTCCTGTGTAACAGATCAGGAAATGGGAAAGAAGAACCCACCTCGGTGATGCAAATGCAAGCTGAAAGGAAGAGAATTTGCGCGAAGTAAGAGACAAAGAAAATAGTATGTGTATTGATATCCCTTTTACAAAGCAAGGACCGACGCTATATATGAGAGCTAGTCTGCATAATGATTCCTGATATCATGGATCAGCTGCCAACTCAGCTGCTCAAGACGGTGGCATGATGAGTCCGTCAATTACATCTTACCCTTCTACTAAAATTTGAAAATTATATGAAGTGTGAAATAAAGTGTAAAACGAAGTTTAAATGTCAATAACTTCCAACTGTGTAAAAAATAAGGTCCCTGTCTCGGATGAAAGTCAGTTGGAACTTGGAAGAATTGGCTTATAGAGACCAAGCAAGCATATATTGATTTATAAACGAGAAAAATAAAAATTGTTTAATTTCTTATAATGAAAATATCTGCATAATATTAACCGTGGCCTGAAAGTAAGAACTTAATATATGGTGTAAAAGATTGCATACACCGGTCGAAGCAGCCGGATGTTTGGCCTTAACCAGTTGTCTCGAATTTGAATCTCGAAATGGAAAAAATCTTTGTTAAAAGATCTATTATCCCCTTTGAGACCTCCATAGATCAAGCTAAATTAGTCAAGTTTCTGGTAATAGGGATCTAAATCAGTAAACTTCACCGAAAAAAATCCTGGTAGCAGGTGTCAATGCAGAGTCAGGTGAGCAGCTGGTTCATATATAAACATCCTTCATGCCTGATCAGGAAAAGATGTCTAGAACTCGAGTGATTTGGAACTCCCAAAAGCCAAAGTAAGCATCTGGTGAACTTGGTTCTCAATGTTGTCATTTTCAGTTCTCAACAAATCTAAAATACTACTAGTTTTAATCGCTGAAAATTTATTTACAGCGTATAAACATTTATATTGTTAGTAGCTGTTCTTCTGTTTTAATTAGTGCCAATAACTACTTTTATATAATAAGAATGAGCAAATATTTGGAATGTCCATGATACTTGAGGAAATTAATATAAAAGCAATACACACTATATAAATAATTAAAAAAAATCCATTTATAGAAAGAATATGATAGCTAACACTACAATCCTTGGACCATTTGACGGGTAAGGGGAAATAAAAAAATGCTAGTAGCTATCTTCAACTATAGATTTAGTTTATTTTGGCGAAACAAAAAGGGGCCGAATCCCTAAAGCAACAAACAAAAAGACTACAAAAGTAGCACCACCAAATGCTTTAATTTCTTGACGTCTCTTTTAGCCGCAGACTGCAGAGTCATCATCGAAATTTCTAGTGAAGTAAAACAAGGATTGAGGCTAAGCTTGGCAATAAGAGTAAAAATGAAGAGCGAGTGGAAAATTGAAAGGAAAGCTGATATTTCATTGTCTCCATATCCGAAGCTGCAGGTTCATAGACATCCTTCATGCCTGAAGAGAAAGTCCGATGATCTGTAATTCTCGAAGTCCAATGTAGCATCCGTTAAACTTGATTCTCATTAATCTTGCCTAGCTTGCACTTCTAGCAAACGATTCATAAATTTTTTTGGGTTCTCGTTTCTGAATTAACAGACCTAAAGTAACACTAACTTCCACGGATTAAAATTTGTACAGAAACATGCGAATCAAATGTTGAACTGTATTTACACTAAAAACTCAGTTGACAGTATATTTCTAATTTATAATACAAAATGAACAAAAAATAAAAAACAAATAGCAAGTTCATGGTAACTATGGGGGTTAAGTTTAAGAAGACCTGATGAATTACTTCTTAAACAAGTTAGTCAATGAAGTCGCTGCACTTTCTTTGTTGTTTCGGTCGAAAAGACATCTTCCAGCCACTTTCCACCTTACCTCCTCTTACACTGTTAATCCTGTCCCACACGGAGTAAGCCTTTCAGTGAAGAAGTCCCCTCTCCCCACCTTCATCTATTTCTAGCCGAATGAAATATCAGAAATCCATATTATTCTTCTCTTCCTCCTTCTACCTTATCTAGAATTAAAGTACCTACTATTGTTGCTCAACTCAAGGATCAATATTCAAGCCTTCCAAAACCCAGTATGCCAATCACAGTTTCCAATCTCATAAGCCACCCATTGCTATGGAGAATCACCGGCTTTGTGTCAAGCATAGTTGGGTTCATCTGCTATGCACCGAGCCCCTCGTTCCAAGGCTTGTTCGGACAGTGGAACCCGCTGAAGATCGTTATCTACAGCTTAATAAGTTCCCTTTTATCCATCTTGATGCTATTCGTGAAAACATGCAAATGGGGACTCGTGAGGAGTTTCTTGTTGAAAGCACACGTGGGTTTCATGGTGTTAACGCTTACCTCACTGTACTCCTTCTTGGAAGACCGAAGTGAAGAAGGGAAGAAAGCGGGAAATGTATATGGAAGAGTGATGAACGTGAGTTCAACTGGGGCATTTGCATTGATGGCTATGAGCTTGTCGAGGCAACTCGAACTTGGGTTCGAAGTTGGCGTGTTCAACTTTTTGCTTGGGTGTTTCTTGGTAACGGTGATGAAGATGAACCTGAAGCTAGCCCCAGTTGCTGCATTATTCTGCTATTTGCTTGTCAACATCCGTTCCTTTTCTGATTTCCTAATGGAAATGCGTGGACGTGGCAACGCAGGACATGCAGACGGCGGGAATGGTTCCTATGATGAGTTAACTCGTGCAGGTCAATCTGACGACCAAGATGAAGATGAAGATCATAGTGCAGAAGATGATACGGAAGAATTCTACAATATGGAAGACTATGTTCAACCTATGGAAGACTTTTGGTGTGATTGGAGCCAGTTACTGTGATTTAAGGAGCACAGTTGCCCTGTTTGTGAGTTTTAAATTTTTTACTTAGTGTGGGCGTGGGAGGGTACGTAGAAGCGTTACCTAGAAGCATCAATTAATGTCCAATCCTATCTGGAAGGATATACAAGACTTGGTTGTCATTGTCTTAATTTGCGGGAAACTGTATGTCTCTTAATGTTGAATGAGTTGGTTTTTTGTTCCCCTGTTTGGTTACAAGTCATTTAGTCTTGCAAATATATAGAACGAGCATAGCTAGCTTGGTATTAGGGGAATGGAATGCAAGGGATGTTCGTGATGCTTCCCAAGTAAAGCTCTTGGCTGGAATCTACTGGTAAACTGGGGAGTATGCTAAATTGAGAACCACCTAAAAGCAGAGCAGTTTGTGAATACGGCGCTGCCGCCCCATGACCATGCATTTTATATGCACTTTATATGACCAAGGTTAAGGCCTAGGACCCATAACCTTGCATTTTATATGCACTTTACAAATTTCGTGGGAATGAGAAATGTTTAGATGCTCTTATAACAAGAAATTTCTTTTGCTTAAATCTCTATATTATTTACCACATTAGTGAATGGAAAAAGATGTTTAAGACGAATACTTTTGAATGGTTAGTTTCTTTCACATTAATTGTTTTCACTTCTTACTCATGTTTTCACCCATTTTATTACACACATTACCAGAATTCGTACTCAGTTCGTGCCGAAGATTTCATACCAATTAGCATTGTTGTTAGTTAATATAGATCATCTTATTTCCTGAAATATCAACATTCATTGATTTAATTTTTTGAGGAAAAATGATCTATACTCCTAATAATCCTCCTAATTATTAAATATGAAAAATATTGAATACAAAAAACATTCACCATTTTACTTGTTTGGAAATTAAGAGGATGATTAGAAGGATATATCATTACTCTTTTTCAAGTGTCCTCACCCAATAACTGAATACTAATTTTGTTGATATCACAAATGGATTAGAGTAAAAAAAATTTCTTACTCCATAAACACATAAGAATTTCTCGAGATGTAGATAGATAGACACATTATTATTTGTCAAACCCTATTTGGAGTTCATAAGCCATTAGCTAATTTGATTTAAAGCGAATCAGCCAGCTAAATTTTTTCATTAATCAAATTTGAACCAAAACCTTGCTAGAGATATATATCAAACCAAAACTAACTACACAGTGATAAACACTTATTTTACTTAGACTTCAACACGCGATGAATGCAATACATATCTGACAATGGGAATATGATAATAAACAATTTAGAGTCAGATCAAAGTGTTTCAAGAGTCTCTAATAACATACTTTAGCAAGAGAAAAATATACATTATGTTAAAGGCACTGTCTTCAATGCTCTTTGCTGATTAATAAACATGGTATTCCTTCCAATCTGATAGTGAAAATTGAGATGTATCAATGTATCATTTATTTATAATATATTATAATAATATCCTAATTTTATTTAAACTTAAAATGAGATTAAATATACTTTAAAAATGACTAATATTTATCTATTTGATCTTATTTGTATATTTTAAAATTATGAAAAATATCCCCAAAAAACTATATTTAACTTCAAAATAATTTTATTTAATTTTAGGATTATACAAATAAATCAAAAATATTTTATAGTACTCTAAAACTATTCAAAATATCCCAAAAAAATGTTTAATTTTAAAATTATACAAATAAATATTAATCACTTTCAAAATATATCTAATCTCATTTTCTAGCCTAATTAAAATTAAAATATTACTACACTACACCATAAATAAATAATACATAAATAATACGCCAATACACCTTAAAACCTTCACCGTTCAATTGCAAAGTACACTATCCCCATTGACTAACTAAAAGCATGGCAGCACGCACCTATGTTGACATAAGAATTTTGCAAACTGGCATTTCGAACACAACTCATTGGTTTCTAAATTTAGTCCATCCAAATAAGGATGTGTTTATTTGAAGCTTTTTTAGTTTAAATAATTTTTTAAAATAATCAAATTCTCATAAAAAATAACTTCAAAGGTTTTGTGAATATAAAAAAATAATGGATAAATGTAACACCTTTTATTCAAGCTTCGAGAAGTTCGGAAGATCATAATAAAGAATCCGGTAACTCTAAATATCTTCTTCGCGGTAAATACTCTTTCCCCATAAAAATGTAAAATTGCAAATCTATCCAGGCGGCCCTTATCTAAACGAAAAATAGCTGGTGCACGTGAGCAAACAGGGAGAAACAAACCGACTATAACTACAATGCACCAACAAACAATTTGGCACTAGCAATACCTAGAATACCATGAGGCGGGTGCTGAATCATGTATATTATACTTCTCAATCAAAAACTAAATATACAATTCTGGCTTATGTAGCGGTATGGGCTATGTGGGGGGTGGAGAAGAATCATTACATTGGCCTCAACTAGAGCAAATGTAACTGTACATTTAAGCACAGCACACTTTTTTTTTTTTTTACCAATCCATTTTCAGAATAATTACTTATCTTCTAAACCAAGAACCTGTTCCTTGAGCTCCTCTATTTTAGCAATCAACTCATCCCTGTTTTTCTGCAGGTTAATAATTCCAATCAATATGGTTAACCAACATACACATCAGCTCAAGTTACTGAAACTAGGCAAGTAGCCAAGTACCTTGAAAAGCAGATAACGGGAAGTGAACCATACTGTATATCCCAGCCCTACAACTTCCAACAACTTGGGGAACTGCCACAAGAATGAATCAAAAAAATATTAGCATTCAGAAGTTGAATTCTAGTTTGAAATACTGACATTTTAAGTTTGATACACACCAATGGGATAGAATCAATAGCACCGATAACTGCTGATGTTAACCATAGGGCCACTAGGGCACCACCACCATACAAGACAACAGAACCAGTATCATCTGCATCAAACTGTAGATAGTAGAAAGAGAACAGGTTAAAAAAATTGCAAAACCATGTCATTCAAATTCTTAATAGTGAATCAGTGATGTATTGCAAACATGACTGGCTGCAAAAACTACAGTCGATCTTCTTCCCAAAAGTGGAAACAAAAGCCGTTGAATACACTAGTGCCATCACAACACCAAATAAGAAACAATTTAATGATACTACATTATTGATTGATCTGAAAAAGTCCAACACAAGATGAAAAATGAAGATACCGAGGCTTTGATTATTCCCCCCAAAAGAAATAATGTTCACAATCGCTTCAAACAGTGAATTTAATGGGTAATAATAGATTCAAGCAAAAGAACAAATACAACGTTGCAAGGCAAATACAAAAGTAAATAGTCATACAGAGAAAACAGGGTCCAAGCTGCGCTTTCATGAGTAGACCAATCTAGAGATTGAAAGGGATTATGGAGTCATGGCGATTAGTTTTAGGTCAGAATTCGGTTGCTCTGGTAATCACTCACCTAAAATGTCATAGCGACCACATTGTGCTTATATTAAGCATAAATAAGACATTAACCAATGATCCTTTCTCCCCATCGAAAAAAGAAATCCATTTTCATATCTCAATAATTAATTATGAAGCCAAACAACAGAAGATGTGTAGTACAATATTAAAAATACTCAAGGGGAAGTTGCAGCACTAAAATGAACGAGTTGAGCCAATAGCAATAATTAAAAAATTAAAAAGACATATAATATAAAATAACAGATAAAGAGAATCACTGAAAGCAAATACCAAAGCTTTAGCTAAATATCACAAGAATTCCAATTAAGTTTGGTACAACTACATAGCATATCAGAATGGATCATGAAAAAATTGTAAAGGGAAAGCTCAAGTAAAGTCCTCATAACCATAAACAATTTCATGGAACGAAAGAGGGAAAAAAAAAATGAGAGAAACCAATAAATGAGGAAAAATGTTATTTGTAAACACACAATGAGAGAGAAAAGCAAAAGGTAGTGGGTATTAAAAATGGCAGAACCACCGCCGTCTGTCCTTCTCTCCGTGTGTCTACGATGAGTTTAAAAGTTGCTCAGGTAACCGCTCAGGTTCGACATTACTGCCGAATTATCATCAGGCATTGCTTAAATGCCATCAATAAACTGTAGTATCATCATAGCAACTCAATTTGGAAATAAATCCAAATCCCAAACATTGAAAATAGCACACCCAGTTAGCCACCAAACTCATATTAACAATACCAGTGTGTAAAGACTCCACACACCACACACACACACACACACACAACCAAAAACAGAACAGTAAAACAGGTTAGGTGGCCAAAGTGACCTTAATATTGAGCTTATCAAGAAAATCCAATGAGAAGCCTTGTTCCTCCGCAGGCAACTCTTTCTCTTTGTCTTCAGTTTTATTGAACGAATTCTTATCATCATCTGGTTTGACATCCTCAATAACTACGGCACTATCACGTTTCTCATAATAAAACGGACTCGCACCACTGGATGTTTCCTCAGATTGTGTTGCCCTTGGTAACAACACATTTCTCAGCCAGATTGAACCTAACGCAAAACCCAAAAAAACATAAATAAATAAATCAGTGTCAACAACTTCACCACTTTCCGACCAAAAAATAAATAAATAAATAAACTTCACCGCTTCAGAATTATTCACTACACATCTGCAATTAAAAAAAAAAAAAACTTAATAAGGACGAGAACA
Organism: Pterocarpus macrocarpus; assembly: GCA_031439585.1. Lineage (NCBI taxonomy): Eukaryota > Viridiplantae > Streptophyta > Magnoliopsida > Fabales > Fabaceae > Pterocarpus > Pterocarpus macrocarpus. The sequence continues at coordinate 62,016,301 of CM062520.1, read as the reverse complement.
AAATGAAAACTTTTTGTTAAAAGTTGAAAGTCGGTCCAACCTGAAAATTTTGGAGCTAGACATGAAAAAAAATTAAGGAAACAGTAGAGACAGAGAGCGTTAAGAAACACAAACAAAATGAAAAGCAAAATCCTAGGTTTTGGTTTCTAATGAAAGGGACTGGGGAACATACGAGGTAAGAGAGCGAGGGAGGGAGTGACTTGGGTTTGTGTGCGAGGAAAAGAGGGGTTAAGGAGAAGAGGAGGGTGAGAAGAAGATGGAGTGGAGAAAGCACTCGGAAGCTTCGAGAAGGGCATCGCCTGAACTGTAGAGAGTCCCATTGCGGGCAACTTGTGACTTTGGTGAATAAGTGAATTGGGTCTTTAGGTTCGGGGTTTGACACCCTTTATACGTGAAGTGGCCTCTAGGGTTTTTAGGTTTTCTCTTTTCCCAATTACTCTTTTTTTTTTTTTCCTCAAAAAGCCATTTTTGGACATAGATTTTTTTAATTATTTTTCATTCTTCTTCTTTTATTTTATTTGGAAAAATGAGGTACCTACTTAATAACAAATTTAGGATATGAGATTATTAGGATAATTGTTAAAATGAATTAATGCTATATGATTTCATTTTAAATTTTTTAATTTAAATTTGTTATGCATTGCGAAATTTTGGATTATTCAAAATGACTGTATTCTTTTATATTCAATGAATGTAAATTTAAAGTATATGCCTGATTGATTGGAAACACTTATGTTAAGAAATGGTGTCATTTAGGAATGTAAGTCTTTATTTGGAATGTCTTAACATACACATAAATTTGATTATGAATTTCTTCTAAATTAATTTATGTGTATTAAGAAATTCATACAAATATGGTTGAATTTGAATGGATTTAATTTCATTTTAATCTTGAATTTTTAATTTTCAATTTTTTCATTATTAAGTTTCTATATGCATATTCTAATTAAGAGTACGAAGATAATTTTTTCAAAATAAAATTAATGTCATTTATTTTTTAGATATTCTAAACATAAAAATTGATTTATAGATTAATTTTTATCCTTTTTTATTCTAAATTTTAAATACAATAATTGATTTTTAAATCATATTTAATTAAATAAATTTTAGTTTTAATGATTCTAAATATGATGTGAAATTGTCATAATTTTTTTCCTTTTAACTTTTATTTATTAAAATGTTACATATTTCTGTTTTATGTATAATAAGGATAAGATCGAGTTGATTTTTGCATAAACAAAGATTGAGAATTCTATTAAACCATCTTAAGAATATTGTTTTAAATTGATAAATTAAATATTTATCTATAAAAATTAATAAATAATTTGAATATTTATTTATTAAAGACATCATGAATAATTTAAATTCAATAATTTATTAATAAATTAATGTTTAAAATCCATTTGTAGGCAAGGAACACGCCTATAAAAACTTGCACACAGTTTTTTATTTTTTATTTTTTTGAACGGAAAAAGTTGCATACGATCAGCCAATAGCAAGTGCCAGCAACAGTAGTAGTCTAGCACTATGGCCCCAGCCATTGTAAAGACCCACATGTCCAGACTTTTGGATTGCTGGCCCAAGTACTGCAAGGGTGACGTTTTAATGCTTGTGGTGTCCAAATATACTTTGGGCCTCGTGGGATATCGGAAGGTTAGAGATGAGCAATTTATGCTTGGAGAAAATCCAGGTTGATGTCAGTGTCACAAGAATCCTGGGCAAGGTTTGCTGTACTCATATTTTGGCTCAAGTGTGAGTGCTAAATGTTGTGCTCTTTGAGATTTTTCCTTTTATAATATTTTTTTGCATTTTTTTCCTTGCGGAAATAGGCCACGCTGTTACTGTTCGTTCTTTGTCTATTGCCATAATTTTCCCCAAAAAATACAAAAGAATAAAAAACATTGAATTTGTTTCATAACACGTAGAGCGACATGATATCCAAGTGAATGGACAGTTTTCATTACAAGTAATGTCAGATTACCGAATCCATGATAACAAGAGTTAAACCCAGTCATTTGATCGGAAAGCTTTAATATCATATCATATACCCAAGAATCAACTATCAGTGTTTTTTTTTTTTTTTTTGATAAATTATATTGACCTCCCCTAAAATTAGGTGATATTACACATAGCATCTTTCGATATTTTATGGCTACACTAATTTCCTTTTAGAAGAGATCAATGTCAACAAGAGTGTTTAATATCGCATTTTATAAGATATGGGGGTGTTGTTATCTATATCTCAAGAGAGATCAATGTATATTTTTAAAAATCAAAGGGTATTGTGTGTAATATTACCTAACCTCAAGAAAAGTTAATGTAATTTATCTTTTTATTTTTTCATGAAATTGATTTCACTGCAGAGAGATGAATAGGGTTCAACCTATCTACAATAGCACAACATGAAACTAAAGAAATACAAATAACAGCCAAGTTCACTAGATGGATAGGCATTACAAAACCCTATCCAAACATTTTATCAAAGAACTCCTAACACACTAATCAACTTTATTATATTGAGCATTACTATGTAGTGTGCAGTAGCCTCAATGGCTTCTCTTGGAGCCCAAATGATAGCACAAAGGAAGGACATGTTTCTTCAAGCCCAAATAATTCTGTCCCATAGCCTTCCTGATTCAATACAAATTTTCACTAATCTAGACAATCTAATTTAAAAATAATGATCCACACAAACAAACTTGCTCTATAGGATTAAGTTTTTTTTTGTGTTTAATCTTCTATTGTTTATCCAAATTATATCATCTTCAATTAGTAGAAAGCTTCACTTCTCTCTCTTTCTTTTTTTTTTTTTTCCAACTTTTCTCTAAACAAGACAAGACATGATAAACACGCAGATAACATAAAATAACAACAAAATAAAAAGTCTCAACTGACCACCACTAACAGAGGAAGTTGATTTATCACCTATCATGAGTTCATAACTCTGAAACCACTAAAGTGTGAGCAACTACAAGAATCACAGAGATGTTAACTATCTCTTCTCCATTTGTCATGATTCAGACACTATAGCTATGAAGATAAACTTGCTAGAAGGGAAATCAAAACAACCCTCATATAGTGAGGTAGTGAGACACATATAGAAACACTTACCAACAAAAAAGAGGGGGGAAGAAGGGGTCACTAGACCACCATGAAGAGGATGAAACACCTCTAGGGGGCGACTTCCCTTCACAGATTAGGCAAGAAAGAAAACTTGAGTGGCGGCGGTTAAGGTTTCAAAGAGATCAAAGAGAGAGAGGCACCTAACAATAATTTCTTTTCTTATCAAGTTTATTATCACCTTGGACACATGAAATGGACTATCTCAAACATTTGTCCATAAAGAGAGAAAAATGGCTAGTCAATGATATAAATATAACTATAGCAAATATGGTAGATTACTTTCAAGCCTGGACACATGAAATGGACTATTATTGTGGATTGCCATAAATCAGAATTGCATTTTTATTTTAAAAATCTAGATTAATTAGATGTTAAAGAGCATATTGTTTAACCTAATTTTGTGATCAATGTTATTATTGGGCTTAATGACATTTTGTATTACTCAAAAGTGGATATCATATAATATGAGTCTTGTGTATAGGTTTTGCCACCATAATGGGTAAGCTTAACATATCATTTTGTTAACAAAAAGAAGAGACCACTTCTATTAGCCATATATAATAAATGTTTGTTGTCCTATTGTGACAAAGTGCACATTAACTGTTGTTGGAATAGAAGGAGTCTCTCTCCCTCTCTAGTTTTGTTTATCTCTCTCTTTGATCAAATCAAAAGAATGGCTATCAATCCATTGTCTTCCTCAACCATTTCAAATAATCTCCACATATAATCTTGTTAATGATTTTAGTTGATTTGCATATTATAATCAAAGTTAAATTCATAGTATAAGGGATTGAAATTCCTACACAAAAAACAAATTTTTATTTGCATTGAAACACTTAAACCAATTATGTATTAATACATATTGATTTCTTTTTTTCTTTTTTAATAGTCAGGGGAGAGGGTTATTTGGGGAACCGGGGAGGGGTGGGGATCGATCCCCTTATATGGTATTTCGAGGCAAGCTCTTTTACCATTTTTGCTGGGCCTCATCCACTTATATATTAATTTTTAATTAGGTGTCAAGTAGATCATTGCTACAAGACGCTTTTAGTGAATTTCGAGCTCTTGTACTGCAGACAAACCCAGCTCGAATGGAGCTCAAGTAGCCAATGAGGCCCACCATGCAAATGACTAATAACAAAAGACCCACCATGTAGTTGGTATTGTTGGCTGATCTTTGATCCCCTCATTTCAGACTTCAAGTTCTCTCTTTCTTCTGACCCAAAAAAAAAAAAAAAGTTCTCTCTATCTCTCGGGCTCCGGCACGCACTTGTGATTTGTTCTTTATGTCGTTTTTCAATAATGTTTCCTAGCAATTAGTCAATAACATTAGCCTGGTCATGGTCAATTCAATTCAAATCCCGCGTCTTTCCCCTCCTTAGTCCTTACAAGCTACCACTATCTCCAGAACTTTGTTTCCTGTTGGTGGGACACTTTAGAATCGCTAACACCAAGGTAGAAAACCTCATCATGTTCACTAAGAACTCTAAGCGACTCAAATTTCGAGAAGGGGCACTAAATCAGTAAATCCCACATGGATCATTGATGTAATGGGTGCAAAGCTTCTTTTATTCAAACCAATCACACTCATAGAGCGGGAAGCTCCCAACACATCTCTTAATCAAAGCTCAATTGTCAAGGTGGTGTAAGTGTGTGGTCTCTGAAAACCAAACGGATGATCAATAACTGATGTAACAAGGTGAAAAAGTTTGCCTTCATTCAAGGACAATGACTCATCATCATCTCCCTTCAAAGCAATCATGCTTTCAGTCTTTGACCGTGGTTCTTAGGACTCTTTAAGGCTTGGAAGGGGAATCTTAACACAAGAAAATAATGCATCAACAAGATTAATGTCTTAACGCACTAACAACTAAAGTGTTCAGAAGAGCAGCGGATATTATTGTAACATTACACCAGTCTAGTAAGAAGAATATAACATGTGACTAAAGTTAAGTTGCGTTTTTTTTTTTTTTTTTTTGTGTTTTTAAACCCTTGGGCATTATCACGACTGAGAAATCCTCCCAACAATTGTCTTCTCCAATATTTGAATCTATATCCCTTACTTGAAAGTGTATCTCACTTATTATTGCATCAAACCCATAGATAGTATTTGGTATGGGCTAATCCATTTAAATTACTGACAATATTTAATTAAATTATCTGAACCCACAATATTACCTTATTTGATTGGATAATATTGTTAGCAATCCAGATTTCCAAATAATGAGGATTACTGCTAATGTAATAATGTGGATTGCCCCTATAGTAAGAATTACCACCAATGTGGCAATTCTCTAGCTATTATTATTATTAATAAAAATAATATTAATTATTAATTATATCAATAATTAACTATTATTAGTTAATAATATTATTAATAAAATTAACTATTATAATCATAATTAATAATTAATTTTTTTTATTCTTATTATTTAATAGTTATTAATTATTGATATTATAATAATTTTATTATAACTACTAATAATAATAATAATTAAATATTTATTATTATTATTATTATTATTATTATTATAATATTGGTTTAAGAGGTATATTACCTAGTAATCTTTTTGATATACCAAACAAAATCATATAAATTGCTACTTAGATTATCTATGTACACCAAATACTATATTTAATATTACCAATAATTTAAAAGATAACAATCTTTTTAAATGATAATCTACATTACTGTCAATTTTAATAGATAATATACCAAACACTATCTTATTGATAAGTTAAGTTGGTTCAAGTGTTAATACTTATTTTTATTAAATAAGATCTCATGTTTTAATATTATAAATAGAAAAAATAGTTTTTGAAGAATTTGACCTTCATAATGGACCAACTTAACTAAAACAAATTAGTCGAGGTTTAATAGATTTTGATTACTTATAGTTTAGACTAAAAAAATATAGAACATCTGACATTGCACAATTATATGAGCCGCTAGATTAAATAAAAAATATTATAAAATAAGAATTAGATGGTTAAATAATTAACTAGAATAATACTTCAGGATTGTTTTAGAATTTTCTTAATGAAGACTTTTTTTTTATATGATGATATGATTCCTTAAACTCTAAAAGAGATTCTATGGTTGTTTAATTACAATTCCAAATTTACCATCTTTCAGTCTAACATGTAGCATGAGATTTATTGTCTTTTTAGCACGGCTGGGATGCCAAGTTATACTAAACTAAACTTTTAATCCAAGATTCTAAGTGGTGTAAGAAGTTTTATAATTCACAGGTGGCCGGGCATAAGGGCAACACATGACGCACATTGACCTGCAAAGACACAGAGATCCTGTTTTTTAATTCTAGATCAGTGCTTATGGAATTGCAGGAGCTATGGCTTATCTTCTGGCCACATTCAATAGCAAGGCTTTAATTTGTGCGTGTCTGTAGGAGGAAGCACTCTCAAGAGAATGGATCTACCAAGCAATTATTAATACTATATATTCTACTTCTGGACCACCATGCTTATGCCATACAAATCCAAATATATGCATTGATATTGTAAGCATGCATAGATCTCTAACAACCATAAAGGGCTGCTATTAAAATTGGTAATACACGTGATTTGGTATGTGCTATAAAGCGTCTTACAATATATGGCCATCTGGGGAATTTTTGGGAGACAACCCCATGGAAGAGGTGGATGGAAAGGTAGAGTATCTTATGAGAGAGAGGGCAAAAGAGAGAGCATCTCTAGGTGAAGAAAAGGGTTCGGAATTTGTGTTGCTAAAGTTTGAAAAAGGAAGAGCATGCATCTTTTAGATTTTCATTTGAAAGTAACCTTCATGAAAGGGAGATTCAACTTAAATAGTAGGAATCAGTTTCACGGTAGCAGTTGCCAATTGCCATAAATTTGGGCTCAATTACAGGTGCATTTGAAATGTTTGTTTTTCTAATCTGTCCGCTTCCCTTAAAAAACATTCCTAATGATGTTATTTTTACATATTTTTTAATACTGAATACAAAACAATTTTATATATATATATATATAATACTTTTTCATTTTGATATGCGAAAACCCTAATATCTATTTATACTCATATTTATATATTATATTATATCTACATTTATTATAAGTTCAAGTAATATTTCCCTTATAATATTTTTTGGAGAAAACTAATTTATTAAAACATTTTTTCAACCATATAAAAAAATATTTTTTTCAAATATTCAAAATTATAGGGGAGAATGACGTGATGAGCCCAAAACCCGCCAATTTGAAATAGTTAAAATTAAAAAAAGAAATATTGATTGTACATTAATTGAAAGCCGATAGAAAGTTCACTTTGTGTAGATGAAAAAGTATTTTACTAAAAAATTTAAAAAAAAAATTATAAATATTTTTTACCTTAAATTGCATGAGGTGTCATGAAGGATGTCTGGTAATTATATTCATATAACATAGTTCAACTAAAAAAAAAAATTGTAAAACACTTGATTTTTTTATCATATTAAAAACCAATAACTTTGTAACCAAAAAAAAAAAAAATCACCTTGTAGTTTTTTTTCCTTTTATTTTTGTCTATTCAAATTTTTATGCTAAACGGACGATCAAACTAATGGCCCTATCATCTTTCGTCCAGATCGATTTTTGATCAAATTTGAGCAATTATACTTATAATTTATAATTATAATTATCCATCCTTACTGGTTGTCATTTTTCGTCGGGCATGTTTCTTAGCCGGTGCCGTTTGCAAATTACGTATCTCATGGGGTCATTGTGGTTTGGTGAAAGGTACATTCCGTCATGGTACAGGGACAACTGGCATATAAGGTGCATTTTGATCTTACATTTCCTTTTTGATAAACTAAAAGAAAAAAAAAAATACATCTATCGGTTTTGGCAAGTCAAATTTGGCTATGGCTGATAAAGTGAGTATTCATAGTATTTCATATCCCTTTTTTCTTTTGTTTCCCATGTTTATTTTTAGTAATTAGAATGCAAAACAAATTAGGCAATTAATTATCTCGGAGAGGGGTAATTTCTTTCTTTCTTTCTTTTTTTAACATGGTGGGGTAAAAATTCAATATAAATAACTTGTGCATTTCATCTATCTTTAGCACATTTACCAGTGGCATAGGCTCAGTATTAATGAATCACAGTTCATGTGATAGGAAACAATTCTTTCCTTTTAGAGTTTAAAGGAAGTAATAAGAATACTATTTCGTCTTAACGTTTTAATCGAGCGTTTGACAGATTCTATACAAATTCAAATTTTCAATGGATGTCGGCAAGAAAGACATATATATATATATATATATATATATATATATATATATATATATATATATATATATATATATATATATATATATATATATATATATATGAAATGAATTGGATGATTTAAATAAAAATCGAAATACAAATAAAAAATAAGGGAAATTTTTAATAATTTGTTAATTTAATTTTTATATACTGCTAATATAAAAATTTTTAGACCAAAAAGAAGTATAAAAATTTTTTATATAATTATTCAATTATATATTGGCACATCAATAAAAGTATTTAATTTTTATAATTATTATCTCAAAGTCACATATTTAGTAGTATATAATTAGATGATAATATAAAATTCTTTATACTAACAATATATTAAGATAAATCTCATAATTTATTAGTATTTTAATTATAAAGGTAATTATTTTTTAATTCTATGTGTATCAAATTATTTAATAAATAATACAAATTATTTTATGATCATATTATTATTATAAGCATAGAAATATATATGAAAAAAATTAGTAATATAAAAACTTTTTCTCTATTGTGGACTAATTTGGCCCGAGTAAAATTAGTTAGAGTCCAAAGAACTCTAAACATCAATGGTTTAGACAAAAAGAAATAAAAATAATTGTGTTATATGTTTAATTAAATATTGAAAAATTGATTTATAAATTTAATTAAAATAACTTGATTGTAAGTAGAATTAATATAATGAATATATGAAATTCAAATTATTAAATTATGAATATTTATGATGAAAAAGTAGTTTTAGAAGAAAAAAAAAGCAAATATGATTGTGTAATGTGGCATGAGATTTACAGCTAGAATTTTTTTATATAATAATATTTGATATTAGATATTAAATTAGTTTAGTTGTTTTGGATATAGAAATTAATTTATTAAAATATTTTTAATAATATGATATTACAAAAAATGAGAAAATTGATAAATACAACTTATCATACATAATAAACAAATATTGTAATTAACTTTAACAAGTAATGTAGAAAATGCAGTGTGATTCAAATCTTGAATATAAAACAGTGTGTGTATATAAATACCAACAAGGTATAGGTCCAAGTGGAAGGGGCTTGGGTCTCTTAAGTATGAGGTCTTAGATTTGATTCTGATATTCATCTATATGGAAAAATACCATTGGGAGGGGTCTCAGCTTAAACACTTGACCATATCCCTGTTGAATGAGAGGATACTCTAAGAAATTAATACATTTAAGGAAACAAATCTATCATAAAATAAGAAAAAATTACTAATTAATATTTACATATTTCTAATTGATATCAACGTCATAAATATAGCAAATATATCATAAATATATAAGATAATACTAAAATCTCTTCAAATCTAGACACTCCCTTTAAGGTGGAGTATATGAATCATATGTACCTAGATTGCCACAAATATAGTCACTTCTACGACCTTTGAGAGACATTGTGAAAATATAAGCTAACTGGTCATTTCAGTTAATAAACTCAACCACAATCTCCTAATGTAGAATTTTCTCTCTAATGAAGTGACAATCGACTATTATGTGTTTAGTTCTCTCATGAAATAATGGATTCAAAGCAATGTGAAGAGTTACTTAATTATCACAATATCATTTTATCTGTTCAACATTTGCAAACTTCAATTCTCAGAGCAAACGTTTAATCCATATTAGTTCATAGGTGACTGCTACCATGGACCAATAGCTTCTGCACTAGATCTTGTTGCAGCATTTTACTTCTTATCTTTCCAAGACACTAGATTTTTACCAATAAGGACACAATAATTAGAGGTAGACCATCATATCAAGAGGGAAACTAGCCTAATCTATATGAAAATACACAACAAGTTGGATATTTCCTTTATCTTCATATAGTAGCACAAGACTATGTGCTTTCCCCATATCACAGCATCCCATTAAGCATTACGTGGGGTTCATGAACTAACTTACCATACTAATAGAATAGGAAATATCAGGTTTAGTAATAGTAAGATAGTTTAGCATTTCTGCAGGTCTCCGATATCTACTTGGATCAAGATAAAACTTTCCTTGATTTAGTAACAGCTTGTTGTTTGGAGTGTCAACTAGTTTACAATTCAACATACCTATTTCTTCTAATATAACTAGAGCATGATTTCTTTGCAATATAGTGACATCACTTTTGATTTAAATCACCTCAATACCAAGAAAATATTTGAGTCTACCGAAATCCTTAGTTTAAAAGTGATGGAATAGATGTTTCTTCAATCATGATATCCCTTCATGATCATTACCAATAACGACTATATCATCCACATAAACTACCAAATAAATGCATTGACCATGTGAAGTACGTTGATAAAACACCAAGTGATAAGCTTCACTATGTTTCATGCCAAATTCTTGAACAACTGTAACCTTTCCAAACCAAACACTTGGGGATTCTTTTAACCTGTAAAGGGATCATCGTAGTTTGCAACTAATCTTGATTCTCCCTGATCAACAAAACTAGGTGGTCACTCCATATATATTTCTTCTTCAAGGTCAGTGAAGGCATTTTTAATATCTAGTTCATAGAGTGGCCAATGACTTTATGGCTGCAGTTAAGAGAAATATCTTAACAGAAGCAAGCTTTGCTGATAGGGAGAAGGTATCAATATATTGAAGACCAAGTCTGAGTGAATCCCTTAGCAACCAAAATGAGCTTTAAGATGATAAATGTTACTATATAGGCCAACCTTGATAGCATACACCCATTGATAACCATCAATAATTTTCCTTGAAAGAAGTCAAACCAAGTCCCATGTGCCAATGTGCTCAAGAGCAAGCATTTCATTAATTGTGACTTGTCTTCATCCATCTAGACTGAAAAAGAGCCTCACTTAGGAAAAAAGAGAAAAGAATAGAGGAAACACTGTATATAATATAATAGAAAAAAATAATGAGAACTTAAGAAGTTACACAGAAGATGAGGATTTCTAGTGGATCAAGTACCTTTTTTAACTATAAAAGGAGGTCATCAAAAAACACTGACGGGTTATAATAGAAGAAGTTATTGGAATAAGACATGGTTCACTAGAAAGCTTTCCCACCTTAGGTCCAGGAATGGTAGCTCATGGGCAGTATTGATAGGTGACGCGGGGCTGTTGAGATGGATTCTGATGACAAATGTTATGTGAGGTTCAAAGGGTTTCATTGATGGTACTTGAAAGGATGACAACGACAATCCAAAATATAGAATAGGTAAGACTTTAAAGATAACATTACAATCAACAAAAGAGTTGAAATATGGAGTCTCTTCAAAGAAGGTAGCATCTATAGAGGTATACTGATGGTGAATAATATGAAAATAACATTGATTTGACCAAGAGAAAAGTCATGAACAAAACAAGTATAAAATATAAGGATAAACTTGATACAATAGACATATAGAAAACAAAGTTATATAAGGGACTTGATGATTAAGAATAGAAGATAGTATGCGATTTATCAAAAGTTAAATCCACATCCCCTAAAAATTGTGAAGGCAAGTTAGCATGCAACAATAGAGTATGAGCAATTTCAATGAGATGTCGACATTTTCTTTCTACTACTCCATTTTGTTGGCATGTATGAGAATGTGTTAGTTGATGTAATATCCCACGGGAAGACATAAACGAAGAAAAGGCAGTTAAGAAATTTTCTCTTACAATTCACTTTGCAACATTTTAATAGTTTTTCCAAATTGATTTTGAATTTTAGTGTAAAAAGATTTAGAAATAGCAGACAATTCATAACATTCTTTCATTAAAAATAACCATATATAATGAGAAAAGTCATCAATAAAAGTAATAAAATATTTAAAACTTGAAAAGATAGCGACATAACATGGGCCCTAAATATCAGAATGAATAATAAAAAAATGAGAAAACTTAAGTTGACTTTTATCATGACTCAAAAAGGAGGTTTGGACATACCAAGTTGACATGATTCACAACATAAAGACTCTAACTTGGCAAAATTAGGGATCATTCTTTGAAACTTCGACAGGCTTGGATGACCTAAGTAATTACCAGGTATATTTTCAAACAAGAGGAATCAGTAGAAAACATCTCCATGAGCAAACTAGGTCAATCGACCCATGCAACTAAGAATGACTGATAGCCAAGTTAGGATTCAAATGACTGACCACCCTAAGAGGCGCCAGTGAGTAGAATGGCATTAGTGACTTGGCAAACAGAATACTAGAGAATAGATCATGATAAAGAGGAAATAAATCTTCCTTGAAATAAGAAAAGATTGCTAATTCATATTTACATATACTTACATATTTCTAATTGATATTAAAATCATAAATATAGAAGATAATATAAAATCTCTTCAAAGCTCAACATAATCTCAACACCATTCTTAAGTCTTAAGCTTGCAAGCCACAAAGAAAACACACAAAAAATAGAGAAATAATATTGTTAGATATTGAGCATGAGACTCGACTAAGGCATAGGTATCTCACTCTCCATCGAGACTCCAATAGTATCCTGATGTAGTGGGTAACAATGTATTACCACCATGATATAATAACCCATCTACCATGCTATTTTTCTGTCAACTTTTGCACAAAAAGAAATAGTACCTTCTTCTCCCACACATTTTCTCTACCAACAAATTATACATATCATATAGTGTACAAATAATATATTTCTTCTTCCTCTTCTTATATATGACATCTTGGATTCCTTGTCAAATATGTATTTAGAGATTTTTAATCATAACCTACAAACAAGGTATAAGGACCAAATAAGGTATACAGTTTGATCATAACCTAGTGATAAATGATTTCAATACATTAATTAACCCTCATATTTAGTTTCTTAGACCTCTTTTATGCTTAATTGATTAATATTTGACATTTTTTATGATGTTGGAGCATAATTAAAAAAAAAAATTATGCTATTTTTATATTTTGGGAATATCTTGAGTCATAGACATCTAGCAATTATAAAATTTATCTTGTAAAAAAGCTAAGAGAAAGATAAAAAAATTTCAAGGGTAAATAATACTTACATCCTTGAGGTTTGTTAAAAAAACACTTAACCTCAATCTTTTGAAAATTGACACTCCACCCCACCGGTCGTTGAACATGTAACGGTGTTGTTACAACATTGACCCATGGTTAAGAACCAAAGCTACACATGGTTAGGCAAAGTAACCCATCTCCCCTGTCTTAGCCTAAGTTTGATTGCTTTTTTCACTCCAATTTGCAATCTCCACATGTGATTTATCTAAATTTTAACGAAGAACTTGAAGATTAGACATGTCAAGTGGGTCAAATTGGGCCTCAAAGTCTAATCAAGATGCACTAATTAGGCTATAATTTGTGTTGTAAAAGTTAGATTGAGATCAAAATGGTTTTGTTTGAAAGCTAAGACATAAATCCTTAATTTATATTAGGCACTTGTTAAAAGACTAATGTCTTGAAGGAGTTAGACTTTCAAAGTTGGCTAGCAGGTCTAGAAGGTTGTAAAGACTAATTTGGGCATAACTTTCTCATCATGAGCCCAAATTAGGCAAATTAGGTGTCCAATTAAAGCTAAGAGGTCAAAGATTATTTATAGGCTATGGTTACATTCAAATTCACAAATAAAGCCAACTATTTAGGGTTATAGTCACAAGTTTCACAGGGACATTTCTAATTGTTATAATTTTAGCATTTTAGGCGTTATCGAATAATAAGTTTTCTCTTCTTTCTTATCTTTGCTGCCCTCATGGAGTTCTAGTTTTGTTTAATCAATCCAAGGATTCTTGAAAAGATTGAGGTTTGATCTTCATGCCTTGTTTTTATTGAATTTGAATTTCTAGTGATATTTCTTTTCTTCTTCTTCTTCTTCTCTTAATCTTGAACTACATGATTAGATATTTCTATTTTCATGTAGATCCGATTGAATCCATATTTTTTATTGAGATTTGTGATGAGATTTTAATTAATTGATTAATTAATATTGATTTTATCGCATGAAATAAAGAGATTAGATTCAACAAATTTGTGAATCTAGGTTGATTGCATTCTTGATCTTAAACTAACATAAGCTTATTTTGATTGCACAATTGCAAATCTTTTATTTTGTTTGTTAATTGAATTATAGGTGATTATTTAGTAGTGAATGCAGGAGAGATGTTGGTCAAATTCATATCAACTACATCAATTGAGATTTATCACATATTTAATAGTCTACAATAGATTGAATGCAATTTCTCATAGATTTCTTTGCTTTGATCATTATTTTTTATTATTTTGTTTACATTTTTGCTCATTAAAACCCCCTTATTCTTTTTGATTAGATTGAATTTGCACCCCAAATCACTGAGAAACAACTCGATTCGTTCCTTATGCTGCAAGTTATATTATAAATTAGATTTTTTTTATTTGATTGTACTTTAACAAATCAATTTTTATTATACTATGGTAATATTTTATTACACATATTTTTGGTGAAAATTATTTATATATGAATAATAAATTAGAATTTAGGAAATTTTTATTTTTTAATATTTTTAAAAAAGTGTTAAATTTCAATAAATATAAATGGTAGCCAAAAAATTATAGAGAATTATAATCACTTTAATAAAAAGAGAGATATTTAGGGTGCGTTTGTTTCAAATTTTGAAAAAAGTGATTTTGAAACTTAAATTTTATATATAATAGAAAAAGTTAAAAATTGATTTTTTTAAAATCTGATTAGTTTAAAAAATTTATCCAAATATATGAAAACTGATTTTTTTTTAATGAAAAAAGTGATTTTTTGCTGAAAAAGCATAAACACATCCTTAACTTTTACAATTTAGAATTGATAATTTTGAAGGTATAAGTTAGAAATTAAGAAAATGTCAATTGTTTTTCAAATTCAAGAAACAAATTTATAAAATTATTATTCTAATTTTGTATATTATTCCAAACATGTTAATTTCAATTTTAACCTCCAATTTTATGCATAATTCCTAATGACAAATGAGGTATCAATGAAATTATAAGTTTCATTTTCAACCTCCATACAATTATTGTTGTACAAATTTAATTTTGTCACAAATAAACTGGTAGAAAATAAAAATAAAAATGATTCCCCACTACTTCACCTTTATTTAAGATGGCAAAATGGTAAGAGTGTTCACGAGTTGGGTTGGGCTGAGTTCATGGATAAACAAAACCTAATTCAATCATTTGAGGTCACATTGGATTGGGTCAAGTTTCCAAAATCTTTTGAGCAACTCAAATCAACTCAACATGATCTAAATTGGGTTAGATCAAGTCGAGTAGTCACGTTTCATAAAACTAAAAGTTACCCAAAAGTTTATCAACTTAACCTAATCCAAAGAACACAATCATGCCAAAAAAAATTCATAAAAAAAAAATCTACGATTAATCTCAGATAGTCCACCGCCCTTACCACTATCACCAAACCCCCAAACAAAGAACACAATTTCCCTTTCTTATCAATACTCAATAGCTTAATCTTATAACCAAAATAATGAAGACCCATTTTCTAGTTAAACCAATGAAATGCCAAAAAAAGAAAGTAAAAAAATTATCGTTTAAAATCTATAAATGGCATCACCCATTGGCAGAAGGTGGTTTGTCAAAGAGTGGTGCACCCTGTCCAGATTTGGCGAAGAACTAAAAAGTAGTGAACCAAGATGCGACAACAGGACCCACGACTCAACAACTTTCTTTGTAGCTTTCAATCACTCTTGCAGTGGTGGCGGTGGGTAGACGGAGGGAGGAAAAAGAGAGAGGAAGGAGGAAGAAGAAATAGATGAAGGAAGGGAGAAGGTGGACCAAAGGAATGAGGCAGGTGGTGGCAATAATGGTGGCAGTGGGTAGCGGGTAGTAATAATGGTTGTCAGTAGTACTGGTTGAAAGGGATTAAAGTTTGGAAGGGGTTGAAGGAGGGAGGTTGATGTTGTATTATAAAATGATCAAACATGAATCTCTTACTATAGAGTTTGAGTAATCATACCAATTTGTTCATTCAATTCAACGACATAAGAAAAGACACAATATTTCAAACTCATCCTCAAATCTCATGTTTAACGTAGTTATTAATAGCTTAACACTTGTTTGTATTATATTTTTATTGTTGTATCTCAATATTCAAAGCAACTTTCAAGGAAAAGGAGTTGAACTTCCTTTCTAATTATGTCCAATTGTGTTGAACAAATTATAAATCAAATGCTCCCCTAACCAAATTCGACTTACTAGCCAAGTTTAATTGATAGATTATTAAGTGTGAGGCTCTCAATATATACCTTATTTAATCAACTATAATGAGTCAAAGTTATGTATTTTTACCAAAAATTGAAAAAAAAAATACAATAAACGATTTGAAATTCATCTTCAATTGTCATGCTTAATAGAATTGGTTCTCGATTAACTCAATGGTTATAACTTATTACCCGAGTTATATGAAGAAATAGGGATGGAAACATGGCAAACGGCCTATCAAGGGTTTGTAGCCTTGCTTTTTTAACAAACAAGCCAGGTTCAGGCTTTTCTAAAGGCTTGTTTACCTAAAGAGGTTAGGCCTAAGCTACTTGCGAAGCCTATTTAGTCTGTTAGGCCGATCTGCTTATATACATACGTATTACATATTAATTATTGTCCAAAAATACAAACAACCTTTACTAAGAATCAAACACGGTTCTTGGAGCTACCATAATCACTTACTAGTACCACTAAACCAAACTAACTTGATATACTAGATAATGCATATTTAATATATATATATAACTTACTTATAATGTATCTTATTTTTTATAAAAAACATTAACAAATCAAATTACTCTCACTGATACAGAAGCATCACTCACTCAGATTAGAACACACTCGAGAAACCCTACTCAAACTTTAAAAAAAAAAAAAAAACTTGTTGTTACTCTCATTTGGCCGCCGTTGTCCACTATAAACGCCTGTTAGCTGTTATCATGGCCACCTCCGTGCTAACGCTGCAACGTTGAGGAGCAGTACCATCCACAAGGTGACACACACCATCCTGTAATTTGCGACCATAATGCCGACCGTCCATCTTCGCCCCGCAACACTGACAAGTAGCACTATCCTCCAGTCCCGCCACACCTTTGCCATCTATTGCAAGGTTATGCTCTATAGTCATCGCAGTATTGTGATATTTTGCACCTAACCTAATTCATCACCATGTATATTTGACAAATATTTGGCCCTAATTGTTGTTTGTATTTTCTTGCTTATTAGATTTGATTATTGTTACTTATTGCAAGTTTTGTTTGGCCCTAATCTATATATCAATATATAAATTGGAGTTTTGAGATGTGTTGTGTAGGGTTATGTTTCCTGTTTTGCCCCAATTTCAGTGTTTTATATCTTTGTTTTTATTTATCAGAAAAAAAAGGAATGGTTGGTTCATATAAGCTTAAATATGAGTACATGACCCAATTATTGTTTGAGTCAAAGCATGCATATACTCATAAGTCAGGTATGCAATGGTAAAATTTTGTCTTCAATTATACCTAATCTCGAAGATGATAGATATTTTTTTGATACGTCAATCAAGTCTCAACTCACCCAAAGGGAAGGTGAGGAGATCGGCCATACAAAAAAGAGTCCAAAAAGGAAATAAATACACACATAGAAGCAGCCAAAACCAAAAAGTAAGAACACTCCTAATTATACTCTAATATCAGCCTCTAAACCAGATTACACCTTTAATTCAAATATGTATATGTTGAAGATTGATTCTAAACCTACATTTGACAAATCAAATTTGCATGTTGAAGTTGTCTGACACTATTTCTAGATCTAGAATGATTGATTTGAAAGAGTTGTCTTTGGTTAATGGAAAAGCTGCATGGATGGCTTATTTGTTGTGCTTCTATATGGACTGCATTTATCAAATTTCACATAGCAACCATAGAAAGAATGATAGTACTCCAACTTTGATGTAAGGCACCTTATCTTTGTTTGCTTTGATTGTGTAGTTATCAATCTATTGAGTGGCATGATGCCGCCTTCTTTGCCATGTAGGATGTCTATTGTTTGGATGCTAATGGGGCTCTTTTTGATGCTGCTTTACTTTCTGCAGTTGGTGCCTTATCCCATTGTGAGTGTAATTCATTCATATTATGAATCATTCGTATATAATTTCAGCTTATTAAAAACAACAAAACGATACTTCCCACTTTTTGGGTTTTTCCTTTACATAACATATGAAGAAATGAATGTGCATCTTGACAAATACATGCCAATTTGGAGATCTTGATAAGAATTTGAGGTGTGAATCGGTGACTACCTACTACTATCCCTTACCTAAATTGATTCTAGTGTTTTTGGATGGATACACTTAACATATGATATGAATATGTTTTATTTATTGTAACTTGTAAGGTGCAATGACTTCATTCATTGTACTTTTTTGAATTTGGAATAGCAAATTTAGGCTTGTAGTTTTCAAGATGATAGATATACATTGACTAATTTGTTCAAGTTATTACCCTATTATTTTGTTGAAAGTGGGAAACTTCCATTAAGTTGCTACCATTTTTAATCTATTTGGAATAATTATATTAGATTTGGTGGCAATATGAAGGCTTGTTTACTGTGTATTTGAAGACTTGGGGCCTATTTAGGCCTACATAAAGGTCTAAGCCTAATGGCCTATTAAAAGTTTCTTTTTTAACAGGCTTTGTTAACAAATTTCAAGCCAGATCAGACTTTTCCAACAAGCCAAGCCAAGCCGAAAATAAAGTCTTTGATAGGTAATAGACGAGGTTCAGACTCAATATTTATGACACAAGCCTGATCTATTAAAAGGATTGTTTGAACCTAGTTTGTTTCCATCCCTAGGAAGAAATAATAAAGTGTAAGGCTAATATCGATTCTTAACTACCATTTGTCAATATTATGTGAGTAATAATACGTTCTCAACGTTTTCCTTACATAAATATAAAAATATAGAGCAAAATGGACATAGTATGATAATTTTTTAATTATACTAAAAATTATGGACTAAACATAAAAAATTCTACATGAGTTTTATTATTGCTTGGGGCTACATTTTCGTTAGCGTTTAACTTTGATATATTGTTAGCATAAATTTTACTTTTTCATTGTCAATTTGTCATATATTAAGATTATTATTATAAAAGTCAAACAATTATAATGACGCGACAGTGCATGCTCAAACGACAATGTTAGAATATTAAAATTAAATCATTTTTATTATTTACTATCAATTATTTCCAGTTTGGTCAAATTACAACTAGCTAGGTTGCATTATGAAATGTTTTAAGTCTGAAATTCTCATTGAGTCTAATTAATCGAATATTGTCTCAAAATGTCCAATTTCTGTATTCAATTAAAGGACATGACAAGGGCAAAATGTTTAAAACGCATCCTCAACTGTCGCGTTTAGCGTGAAAGATTGCCAGCTTAGTGTTTGTTTGAATTAAATTTTTCGCAACGTATCTCAATGTTCGAAGCAGCTTTTAAATACCAAAGTCCGTTTACCCTGAGCAAATTATAAATCAGATGGGCCCTTAAACTAAACGTTCTGTCAACTGCCAAATCATGTTAAGAAATTATTAAGTGTGAGATTCTCATTATATACCTTATTTAATTAACTAAGGTGAAATAGATTTTTTTATCCTTTACATTTATTTAATTTTTTAATTTGATCTCTTATTTTTTATATTTTTTTGATTTAATCCCTTATATTTTAAATTATTTTTAATTTGATATCAAATTACTATTTCATCGCATAATTAATAAAAAAATAAAAGATAAGAGACCAAATTAAAAAATCAGTTAAAGATAAGGGATTAAAAAACGTATTTTACCATTTAACTAGAGTGAGTCCAAATTATATATTTTTGATTAAAAATAGAAAATGTAATAACATATTTAATTTCATCTTCAATTGCCATGTTTAATGTAAATTGTTACCGATTCAAGTCAAAGGTTATCACCCGTTATCCAAGTTATGCGAAGAATCGATTTAGTGTGAGGCTACCATTGTAGAGCTCAGTTCATCGACTACCATTTGTCAATATTATGTGAGTAACAATATATTTTACCCTTTTTCATACAAAAATATATAAAAAAAATAAAAAAACTAAAATCCACGTAAGTTTTTTTAATTACTTGGGGTGCCATTTTTGTATGAGTTGAATTTTGATATTTTGTGAGTGTCAAGTTGTTTATACTATTAATCAATCATATATTATTTTTGTTAAGAATTTTGAGGTTGTTATTGAAAGAGTTAAATATTTTTAATAGCATGACAATACAATTAGATGCTAATGTAACAAGTTTTCACATTAACAATATATTAAAATTAAACATTTTTTTGTTATTCTATATCAATTGTTTCTAGTTTGGTCAAATTAGGCAGACAATTATCAATAGCTAGCTAAGTTGTATTATGAAATGATCAGTGTGAGCCTCTCATTGGAGAGCTTGACTAATGGATTACAGACGGTAAAAAATACCATTTCTTTATTCAATTCATGGGCATGAAATATTGAAATTTTAAGTGGAAGTGATAAAAGTCTCACATTAGTTAAGAATAACCTACATGAATATAAATAAGAGGATAATAGACTTATTATCTAAAGATTTTGGATCAAGATGTAATATTCAATCTCTTATTGTGTGATTTCTCACTTAGTCTATTAGTTTAAATCACCTTGGATTTTGGACTCCCATCCCAACAAATGGTATCAAAACTGATAGTTCGACCGGGCCAAGTATTTGAAATTTGGACATAGTGGTTTGTTTGTGCTTAGGTGTGGTTCCAATGTTAGTTAGATTAGTGGTCAAGACTTTATACTTGGCTTCGCCATGAATACTAGAAGGGTTTTTACTAAAAGGGGAGCGCGCCAAGTTGGGCCTCACACTTGAGAGATGGAGAAGATTATAATTTCAAGTGTGAGTGATAAAAGTTCTATATTAATTAAAAATGAACTAAGTGAAAAGTATATAAATAAGAGAATTTATAAATTCATTATCTTAAGATTTCATATCAAAATGTAATAAAGATAGCAAAACGGGCTCAACCCGCTAGGTTGACCCACTCAAAATGGCAGGTTGAGTTGATATATTTGATCAGTTATTAATTTTTGGCCCGCCTAACTGGCCCTACCTAACTTGCGGGCTTTGGCAGATTGGGCCCGCGGGCTAAGGGGTTGTCTTTTTTTTTTCCTAGATGCAATTTATTTTATAGTTACACTTATATCATTAGTATATTTTAAACATAATAATTACTTTTTATTATGAAAATTGCGGATTGAAAATTGCCTTTTATTTCTTGTTTAATGACAGCGACAATCATGCTGTATTTAGCAAAAATAGATTATGGGATGCATATGAATGTCGATGGTGGTTAGTTTCTCAAAGGCATAATGATCAAGAGACAACAGTGATAATTTTCAGTTAGTATATATATATTTTTAATTTTAATTTTTTTAAAATAATTTAACTTATTAAAAATATTAAAATAAAATTATTTATATATTTTTTTATTTTTTTGTCGGCCAACTTGACAATCTACTCTCAAACAGAGTTGGCTAGAATATTGAGCCCACTATCCTAATTCCGCCCACCCCACCCCGCCCCATCTCTCCCCGCCCCGCCCCGCCCCGCTTTTGGCGAGCCGCCCACTTTGCCACCACTAAGATATAATATTTGACCCATGATTATAATTTCTTATTTAATCTATTAATTTAGATGTTCCCAAATTCTGGGCTTTATCTCAACATGAAAATAGGATAAAAGGTTTGAAACCTCTTGTTTAACATAAATTATTGCTAGCTCAGTGCTTGTTTATATCACATTTTTACTATCATATCTCATTGTTCAAAACAACTTTCTACAGAAAGAAAATTTGAATTTTCTTTTTATCAATATCTGTTTACATCGAACAAATTATAAATCAAATAGGCCCTTAGCTGAAGGGTTTTGTCAACTAGTCGAGAAATTATTAAGTGTGAAAGTCTCATTGTATCCCCTGTTTGACCGGCTTTCGTAAATCAAACTTATATATTTTCAATAAAAAATATAAAGGATATAATTTATATGTATTATTAGTATAAAATTTTTTTATATAGACATGCAATTATATACTGTAATATCATCAAAAGTATTTGACTTAACCATTCATTATCTTAAAAATTTTACAAATATAAACATATGATTGAATGATACTATAATTTTTTTTTATGCTGTCAATATATGACAATTAAACTCAAATATAAATATAGGATATATATCAAGTGAGAAGAATGGTTTATTATGAAAGTAAGAGAAGTAAATTTAGATCATATAACTATACATGAATAGTCAAAATTAAAAATTATTTAAAAATTACATAATCACTTAAAAAATAACATAATTTTATATTTTAATCTTGACCATTTATATAAGATTTAATAGTCAAAATTTACTCCTCTTATTTTAGAGTTAACCATTCTTTTTACTTTATCCTCTCCTTATAAAATATAAATATAATAAAAGATTTGAAATTCATTTTTAATATATTATTTAATGTAAATTGTTACTAATTCATCTCAACAATTATCACCCACTATCCAAATTTTCTGAAGAAATAATCAATTGTGAGACTACTATTAAAAATCTCAGTTCATTGACCACAATTTACAATATTATGCTTGGAAAGCCACATTTATTCAGCTTGCACTGAGAACCATCTAGACCAAACGGACAGAAAAGTCTGTGAACAAACTCGTGTTAACAATATTATACTGTAAAAAAATAATGATACAACAATTTTATATGAAATCTTATGCAAATGTTAATTTTAAACTCTATGCATAACTTAAATTCATATTTATTATTTGAGTTAAGGATAAATAACACTAATTTCCATTAATCACTTTGATTCTATTATAGAAATAGGAGAGAAAAGAAGGTTAAACAGGTGAATAAGGGATAACAATGCTACACAATTAAAAATATATAGTTAAAATTTTTGACAAAAAATATAGTAGTTGCTAAACTTATTTACCAAGGATTAAGAATCATACTGTATTATAATAATAACTAAATTATGACAAAATAACCAAAAAAAAAAAAGACAAAATTTCTAGCTGTTTAATGTTTTTCAATAAGGAATGACAATCGGAGTGCATTTGCATTTATGTCTCTATATAAATGCAAAAGAAAAGAAAAGAAATCAAAACAAAGTCACGACGGTTCATGCATTTGAGGGAACTTAAAATTCTACTTCCACTGATTCACCCTATCGATACAATCCAACACAAATTACTTACCAAAACTCAAATTCTTTTGCAAAACGAAAAACTTGCACAAAAAAAGAAGCATCATATTTGATTTTCACTACATTCTTTTATTGGTTGGAATTTTCCATTTTCACAAAAATCACAGTACAATTTTCTTTTCTTTATTTTATTTTATTTTTTGTTTATAACCAAAGATAAAATCTTTTTGATGATTCTATTTTTTTATTTTCTCTCATTTTTGGGATGGTATCCATGGATGCCACCCATCTTTCTTGCCCCATCCTTCTCCCCTTTTTACCCTAAAGCACACTCACACACACTCTTCTTCCTACATAAAGCTTACCCCTTTCACCACTCTCCCACTCCATTCCCCACTCTACACTTCCATGCTCAAACACTCTC
This sequence comes from Pterocarpus macrocarpus, assembly GCA_031439585.1. NCBI lineage: Eukaryota > Viridiplantae > Streptophyta > Magnoliopsida > Fabales > Fabaceae > Pterocarpus > Pterocarpus macrocarpus. The sequence continues at coordinate 61,992,285 of CM062520.1, read as the reverse complement.
GTATGGGTCTTCCATTTTCTTCACAAAACACCCCTTGAAGTTTTGTTCTTTCAACCCACCCTTTATAAACACTTGCAAATTTTGATGAGGTCCCATTGTGTTCTGTTCTGTTGTTAGCATTTTTGTTGAGGAGGGGTCCTTGTTCATTCAATGGCTGAGAGCTCAAACCTTCTATGTTCCGAGAACAACAGCACCTGCTTCGATGATGATGGTGATGATTTGGAGTGTAATGTTGGTGGTGCTGATGGGTCTGGAACCTCACCTTCATGGGACCACAGGAACCTTAACTCCGACCAACCATGTCCGAGTTTGGACAACCATGGATCGGGTCCCTTGTCGTGTTGTTTTGTGGTTCAGAGTGAGGAAACTGTGAGGGACATGGTTGAAAGGGAGAGGGAGCATTTGCCCAGGGAGGATTACCTCAAGAGGCTGCGTAGTGGGGACTTGGACTTGAGTGGTAGGAGAGAGGCCCTTGATTGGATTTGGAAGGTTGGTTCATTGGTTTTTCTCAAATGGGGTTTGGATGTTTTTATGTCTTTTTGGTCTTTTTGATTCATTGGACAAATTTTTTTGCCCCAAGTTCAAATTTTCATTCAATGGAAATGAAAAAACAAGTCCCCTTTTAAGATTTTTTTATGATCATTTATATGGATTCTTATGTTGGTGGTTGAAGTACTACAAATGTGATTTTGGTCATTGAAAAGAGTTATTTTTATGTTGTTGTCTGGTTTTTACTTTCTTCTAGTATTTGTTTGTCTTTCTCATTGCTGCTTAATTGCTTTTGCAGTCAATTTTTCAGGTTTTTCCTTTACTCTTTTTGACTTTTGCAAGTTGGTAATGGAGTATCCTGGACTGGTTTTGCGGCAACTTGTTGACGCCTTAAATTTGATTTGGATTTTTCTTCTTTGCTTTGCTTGTCTGTTCTCCACCCCTTCTGTTTGAATTTTGTTTGATAGTGGTTTGAAACCTTGTGGTTAAAGTCTCAATCTTGGTTTTATAATTGGGTGATTCAGTTAGTGACTTATACTATTGTTTTATGTGATCAACAGGCTCATTCCTCTTATGGTTTTGGACCCTTGAGCTTTTGTTTGTCTGTGAACTACTTGGATCGCTTCCTATCAGTTTATGAATTGCCAGTAAGATCAAATTTCTTATAGCATGGCTGGACTTTACTAGGTTCATGTCTCTTTGATCACTTTTTTGATAATCTAATTGGTGTTTCTGGCCTCTTCTTTAGAGAGGTAAAAGCTGGACTGTGCAATTGTTAGCTGTAGCTTGCTTGTCAATTGCAGCCAAAATGGAGGAGATTAAAGTGCCTCAATCCGTTGACTTACAGGTTCGGTAGAATCATGCTAGCTTCTAAGACAGTTAAATATGATTTTGTTGTTTGTATTGCCCTCTAATTTTCTAATTGAAATTGGTATTTGGCAGGTTGGAGAACCAAAGTTTGTATTTGAAGCTAAAACCATTCAAAGAATGGAACTGCTAGTATTAAGCACATTGAGATGGAAAATGCAAGCTTTAACTCCTTGTTCCTTCGTAGACTATTTCCTAAGGAAGATTGCTTCTGAGCAGCATCCCGCGAAGCCATCCATTTCAAGATCGGTACAGCTCATCCTTAGCATAATCAGAGGTATTCTCATTACTCTGAATTTTTTAGTCCTTTCGGACTCTTACGATTCCTGAGGAGCAATGATTTTAAGCAATACCTGATGGGAAATCAATGCAGGTATTGACTTTTTGGAATTCAGGCCTTCTGAAATCGCCGCAGCAGTGGCGATTTCTGTTTCAAGGGAATTGCAAGCAAAAGATATTGATAAGGCCGTAACTGGATTCTTCATTGTAGAGAAGGTAAGGTGGTGGTTCCCACAACAAACAAAAAGAGGGCCAGGACAAACTTCCTTTTGCTTTTGTCCGTGTAGTATTGATCATTGATGCTTGACATCATCATCATCATCATCTTCCCCTTTGTGAATTGTTCTGACTTTATGAGATTTGGGGTGTTTCTGATTTTTGCAGGAGAGAGTTCTAAAGTGTGTTGAATTGATCAGAGATTTGTCCTTGATCAATGTTTCTGCTAATTTGGGCGCCAAGTCGACACCATTTGTGCCCCAAAGCCCTGTTGGGGTGCTTGATGGTGGATGCTTGAGCTATAAGAGTGAAGAATTAACAGTGGGTTCATGCCCAAATTCTTCACATAATAGTCCAAATACTAAAAGGAGGAAATCAGATGGACCTTCTAATGGGACCTCCAAGTCATGAAATGTGGATTTTGCTCCTTCACCAAAGTTCCATTTAGTTTGGTTGAATGGGAGTTTAGTGTGGCCGTGGAGACCCCTTGGAAACACTGAATCAAAGAGTGTGTTTTTAGGGGTCTCATGCTATAAGCATGGGCGAGAGGTGTTAGTAGTTGTTTATAGATTACAGAAACAGCTGCAAATACTAAGGGAGATGCGGTTGGTGGAGAAAATTTTGATGAAACCATGTTGGTGAGGCACAGCATGTCGGGTGACAACTATGAATGTGATAATTGGAGAGAATAACTATAATTGTTTTCTATGTCCTAACTTGTCATTGTAGGACGAAGAGACATAAATATATAGAGCAAAATTCTTTTTTTTGGTGGATTATTTCTAAATTCTGTAGGAAAATCATAAATTATGTCTTTGTCTATGCCAATTTAAACAAAAATGTATCCCGTGCCTAAAAATTGTTCAAAATTTCAAAGGGTACTCTTAAGGTGTCATAATATGGTTGATTTGGTCCTTATATGTGGAAGAATTTAACGTAGCCAATGTTAGTAGTTTGTATGGTCATTGTCAGTATTTGCGACCAAGATCGACACAGGAAACGCAAAATTCGTCTTTGTTGCATATTGGGATTGAGAGCCGCTATGATGCGTGGCCCATACAAGCTATTGTTTCGAGTTATTGACCAGTCAACTTTGAAGTCTTGGGCTGTTGGCTTCGGGGCCGAACAACACTGAACAATCTTGTATCGTTTCAATAAACTTATATTTTTCAGGAATCTTAGTTATTTTTATATTTCAAATGTTTATTAGACAAACATTTTTTTAGCAGAACTAGACAAACATTTTCTTGTTGTTGAAATATATCCTTTCTTTCTATGCAATTTTTTTTGGGTGTCAAATATATATAAAGTAAATGTGAATTTCAAAATGCGAAATTCAATTGAAATAAATTGTGATTCAACAGTCTCGCAAAATGAACATGCATAGTTTATAAGGTAAATATTGACCTAAAAATCTAGAGTTATGTTATGTGAATATAATATTTATTAAATATTATGTTGATTTATACCTCATTCACTATTCAATGACATGTAGACTCAATCCAAATGAAATTTACATTCTATCCAATAGTAAATAGAGTGTGAGTTGGCACCGTATTCAAAAAATGTTATATACATATAACATTTTTCAAATTGATGGGATGAATATTTGGTTAGCCGGCATAGTTATCATAATTGGTAAAAGAGGAAAATTGCATTCAAACTTTTGTGATTTTGATAAAATTAGTAGCACACTACAATGAAATTATCACTTTTCTTGTCAAGTGTAGCATATTTAGAAATAGAATTTAATTGTTAATAAAAAAATAAAAAGAATTTAATTTTAATATACTATTCGTATAAAAATATTTTATATGGTAATCTAAATATGTATTGTCATATTATAAAAATGTTTAATATTTGTAATTAATTTCTCAAACACCACACATATAGAACATATAATTGGATATCAGTGTAATTTTTTTTATATTGTTAATATATTAAAATTAATTTCTTTAATAAATATCTATTAGTATACTATTAGAAATGTAATTATATTTCAATGTTTGATACCTGACATTGAAATAAAAATAGAAAAGATAAATAATTTAATGACAATAATATTTTTACATAGTGGCAGCATGGTGAAAATAGAGAGTATGGATGGCAAATGATATTTTAGTATTTGTATAAAATAATAATCGAACATATTATTTCAGGAATGAAATAATCGTTTTCAATATAAAGACTATAACCCTTCTCATATTATTTAACACACATAAATGCAAGACAGAAGATGTAATTTATAATAAAGGTAATTTCTTAATAAAAATACAAAAATAACTTATATTTGAAAACCATTAATTTCTAAAATAATAGTAGTAAATTTATTTTAGAATTTTTGCCACCGTCCACATATTCAAACACAAAGTTAAGATTGTGTTAATATGTTATATTTTATTAAATGAGAAAACAAGTTAGATTAACTTTTTAAGTTGTTAAATCAAATAACATTTAATAAAAAATTAGTTCATTTTCATATAGGTTAATATAATTGATTCTATTTTGTATTATATTAACATGATTTTTTAAGTTGTCAAACACCCCTTAGTGAAACAAGGTTCAAATCCCCTAAGAAACAATTGTTGGGAAAATTTCTTATTGTGACAGTACTTAATGGTGGAGATATTTTTAAAGACAAAACAAAAAAATGCTTAAGAATATTTATAAATATTTTTTTTAGGAAAAAAGTACTTATAAATTCAAAAATGGTTGGTCATAGTGGAACTATATTGCATCCCCAAAAGTATCAAGGGTATGAATCTCAAAATCATCATTTTGGAGAGGATTTTACGTAACTCCTGACCTAAAATTATTTATGCTATTCTTATAAAAAAAAAGAATTTAATTCATGTATACTATCCATGTAAAATAAATTTATACAGACATATAATTATGTACTACCATACCAGTAAAAGTATTGGACTCGATCATTTAATACCTTAAAAGTCTTACAAATAGAAGTATTTGATTGAATGATAGTGTAAAATTCTTTTATACTTTCAATGCATCAGTGTTAATTTCTAAAAAAAATACTTATAAAAAATTTATATCCAAATAATTTTATTCATTATTCACATTCTCAACCTTATTCATTATTATCTCAGTTGAACAATTTCCACGTACTTAATGGTAAAAAAATGTTAAATATTACTTAACAATAATAATTTTACATTAAAAAAAAATTACATTTGACTCGTAGTTGAATCTTCAAAAGTCAAGCATATAGTAGCATAAAATTATATATTAGTATATATATTTTTTTATACTGATAGTATATCAAAATTAATCTATTTAATAAATATACTTTATTAAAGTCTTAGAAATGTTCTTATACTTTAATGTTTAATTAGGGATGGAAAAAAAATCAAATAAAATGGGTACTCGTAGTTTACTCGCGATGAGGACTGGGACTGGAACAAGTTTGGTTCCTAAGGAGATGAGAAGAAAGTTCTTGTATAGTAAATGGGATGGGGGTGGGGAATGAGATCCTTGCCCATGGGACCCACTAGATCCTTGATAATATAAAATTATTCAAATGCCTTCATATGTAAAAATACATAAAAGAAAAACCTAATCATTCTTCCTTCTCCCTTATTGTGGTTTGGATATTTGTAATTGTCTTGTAATGAACTTGCATTATGTATTTTATTTTTAGTTTAAATTGTGTTGTGTTGGATAATATTATGAATTGTGGATATTTTTTAATATTTTATTTAAGTTTAAGTGTATTTTATTTAGATTTTCTCTTCTTTTTTAGATTTATTTTGAGTTTTTTTTAAACATAAACCCACGAATATCCATTGGGACTTGAATCCCTATGGGAAATGGGAAACGGGGTCCCATGATAGGATGGGGACAGGGACCGAAGTCAAGGTGCATGTCATCGCTCCATGAATACCTATTGTCATCCTTATGTTTGATACTTGAAATTGAAATAAGAATAGAAAAGATAAATAATTTTTTGACAATAATATTTTTACATAGTAGCAACATGATGAGAATAGACCAATGTTTAGTTATGTCAAGTAGTTTAACACTTGCTCTTTTCAAGTAAGAATTTTGTGAATGGAAAAAAATTAGTATTTGCAGAGTTTTATTTCCATAATGAGTTGACTCTACTTGAGTTATATTAGTTGGAGTCTAATAAATTTTAAGTATAGATAGTACAAACCAAAAAAAGAAAAAAAAGAAAAACATGCATAATGGGAATAGAAAGCACGGATGGCAAATGATAATTTAGTAATTGTATAAAATAATAATCGGACATATTATTTCATTCCTCAGGATGCATCAACTAAGCATCCATAGGAAAGAAATAATCATTTTCAATTTAAAAGGAATAACCCTTTTCATATTATTTAGCACACATATAAACGGAATAAATTTATGAGTAAACTTTCAAAGTGGTTCTTATTAAATTTTATATTAAATAAATTAGTCCTTAATAAAAATAAATTGATAAGTTGGTCCCTAACCATTTAAATGTCAAATAAATTAGTCTCTATTAAAATGAACTAAACAATTGGTCCATAACCCTTTAAAATATTTGACAATTTAACCCCTTTATTAAGTTTTTTCATTAAATATTATGACATGGCTTGTTAAGTAAATTGAGATGGCACTATTATCTCCTATTCAGTCATCCTAGTCATGTCCATTTATTGAAATAACATTATTTTTGGCAGATTTTTAAGATAATATGCTGAATTTTATATCCTAATATGATATACAAATAAGAGAAGTTTTGTCAAAATAATATTATTTTAATAAATAAAAGTGACTAGAATGATAGGGAAAAATATAATGGTATCACATCAACTATTTAATAGTCCACATCATAGTATTTAATGGAGAGGCTTGATAAAGGGACTATATTGTCTGATATTTTCAAATATTAAGGACTAATTTGTCAATTTATTTTTTTTGGAGACTAATTTGTTTGACATTTTGAAAGGTTAGGGATTAATTTATCAATTTATTTTTATTAGGGATTAATTTGTCTAATATAAAAATTGATAGAGATCACTTTGGGGTTTACTCTATATTTATTAAAAATATGATTTAAGTTCTTTCTTTAAAATAACTTTTACGTTTGTCTAGGTAAAAAGTAACAAATATATATTTTTATAGCCAACGAGAGAAATACAAGATAAATTTAAATAAGATTTTTGTCAAAAAAATTTACAAAAGAAAATACAAGACACGAGAGTAATTTTAATCAAGGTAAATTGTATTTTTATAATTTTTTTAAAAAAAAAACTCACTTTTGAAAACCATTAATTTCTAAAATAATGGTAGGTAATTTTTTTTAAAAAAATTCTTACTTTCTAATTAAGTTTAAAAAAACTATCCTTATTATGTATGCACGCACGGTCAATAGGTACGAGAATTCATAATATATCTTAAGGAAATCTACCCAATATCTAGATGATTATTACATAATTTTTTACATGTTAAATTGAAAAAAATATTAAAAAATTATGATCAATTTGTTGTTTATTTCAACTTTACCTGCAATTTTAATGATTTAAATCCTAGACTCAACATTTTAAAGAAGGTTTTATTTAACCATCATTTCTGTCATAAAATTATGTGAATGATTTTAAACTAAAAAAAAATGTTGATATTTTACTTATTTAAAATATATATTAAACTTGATTTTTTTTACCATTATCTTACACAATTTTATTAAATTTTGAAGGAAGATAAAACTATTTTAGAATTATCCCGACTTTTAAATATGATGACATCCATGACTCAAACTTGTAATAATTTAATTTTAATGCACTGACATTATCATCTAATTAAATTTAGATACTTTTATTTGTAAGGTTTTTTTAGTTAGTAAATCATTCAATCAAATATTTCTGTTAATATAATAATATATGATTAAATATCTATAAAATTATTTTACACTGATAATACATACAAATTAAATCTAACTTTTAATTTTATAATAATTTTTTTCAAGAATTTCATCATACAAAAAGTGATTTGTCACTCGTTATAAGATTAAGTTTACCATGGATTTCTTTATTTAGAAAAAAAAAAAAAGTTTACCTGGATTTCAACCAATCAAAACTATACGTATGTATTCTTTTGGCACCGGCCACTGTTTTAAGTTAACATTTGAGCAAATTAAAGGGAAAAACAACGCAACTCACTTTCACAATAGTTAACAGGGCTGGCATAAGTTATATTGACGGATTTAAAAACAGCCAGGCGTGGTCAACTGAATCTAAACCCTAATCTACTAAGCCATTACAATGGACCACGTACAAAATATATTTGTTTATAAAATTATAATATAATGGATCCCAACACCACAGCACCCAGCATGCATCGCATATGAGACCAACCAAAGAAGTAAGCCGACAATTCCCTTGAAACTCTAAAATTTTAATGTATGAAATCAGATAAAATGATGAAAACCTGTTTGATATGTTATGTGTATACTTTTTACGCGAATTTGATTAAAAAAAGGAAATAATAGAAATTTATTAAATTTGGGTTTCTATCGTTAAATTTTTGAATTATACATATAAATTGATCATAATAATTATTATTTTTTATGCTGTCGCCAAGTGATGTTCAAATTAGTCTACGTTCATCTTAACTAATTACCTCTAAAGTTCAAAGACAGACTATATATGCACGGTGGGACAAGATTCTAAGATTGAAACCTAAGTGAATATTCATACATCACATGTTATGCTACCGTTAAGCCAACTCCTTAAAACATCTTTTTTATGCACTTAATTTCATCATACGTACGGTCGCCATACACATTGTTGCTAGAAATATATCTAGTAGTTGCTTATTATAATTTTTAAGCTGTTATTGAACAGAGTAGAAAGTTCAAACTGGATAAATCGTTTCTTGTTCTAGTACTTGCAAAGTTACATGCCATAATATTAGATAAGTTTGAAAAAAAAATAGGTTAATAGTATATATAAGTACAGCAAGAATATAAGAGATAATTTTTTTGAGTTTAATTTTCATAGAATGTCAGTATATTATTATCATCTAATTATATTTTATTTTATCATTAGAAATATTTTGTTCTTACAATAATTATTTTAAAAGTTATACACATGTAATAATATATAACTAATTAATGACATAAGTTTTTTTTTTTTATTGCCATAAGGAATTTAACACTAAATAATTGTGCATCAAAATTAAACTCCTAAAATGCATATAAAAACAGGTATAAAGAGTTTAATGAGATAATGAATATTGAATACAATAAATAATTTTTCTGCCAATTAAAAGTTAGTTATTGGCGTTTGATACATTAATTAGTATATAAGATATTAGGAAATTTCAATATATAACTATTAAGTTGTAGGTATAATTGGGTATTTCGTTATTAAAAAAAGAAAATCCTAAAGTGGCTCTTATCAATTTTTTAAATCGGACAAATTAGTTTATAATAAAAATAAATTGACAAATTGATCTCTAATATTTTAAAATATTAAATAAATTAGTCTCTAATAAAAATAAAATAATAAATTGGTCTCTAACTTTTAAAATATCAAACAATTTATTCCTTCTATCAACTTTTTCCTTTAAATACTATGATATGGCCCATTAAGTAATTGACTTGGTACTGTTATCTTTTATCCTATTATCCTAGTCACTACAATTTATGAAAATGATGTCGTCCGGCAAAAATTCTCTTATTTGTATATCATATCAAAGCATCAAATTCAGAATATAGCTTAGGAATATGTCAACAACAATATTTTAATAAATGGGAATGACTAAGATAATAGAGTAAGAGTCAATGGTGCCATATTAACTATTTAACATGTAGAGTAAGAGTTAATGATGTCATATTAACTATTTAACATGTCATATTATAGTGTGTAATAAAGAGAATTGATGAAGGAACTAAATTATCTGATATTTTAAAAGATTAATGACTAATTTATTAATATATTTTTTTAAAACTTAATTTATTTGATATTTTAAAATATTAGAAATTAATTTTTTAATTTTTTTAAAATTAATTTATCTAATATTTTAAAATTAAATATCAATTTATTTATTTATTTTTATTAAAAACTAATTTATCGAACATAAAAATTGATAGAGACATTTTGAAAATTTACTAAAGGGAAAGGCAGTGGCAAAACTTGTAACGAGAATAATTCTCTTCCCTTTCTGTTTATGGCAGTATTTTTGGTGTTTTCTTCTGAGTGGCACTCACTCCATGCATGTGTAGTTCTGCGTAGTGTTAGGTAGTGGGGACCCGAGCCATGGTCAATGGCTCGCACTGCCACTCTGACCAAGGTTGGTGGAAGTTTTACACCTTTGAATGAATGCAGTGACGAAGGTTTTAAGTGCCCTCTCTCCCTCGCTCTCTCTCTTCCCACGTATACACTTGGTAGCTCTTTACACTTCTAGTGGTGCTAGCTAGCAGATCAATTTTTTAAGGTGCCAAACTAGCCATGGTGGTAGTATCACACTGTCTGATGAAACTTACTTTCAGTCAGGTGCAGGTATTGAATTCACAAAACAATGCGAGAACCAAGACACAGATTATTTTAGGGGCCATTATGTTTGTTTCATGTTCTTGTTTTATTTTTTTAAAACTACTGCAATTCAAAATTCATTGGCATCTTACTTGATTTATTATAAAGATAAAATTTTATCATTTTTAATATTTTATTCACAAACTTAAACTCAAAATATTATTTAAAAAGAATAAATAATGAACTATTTGAACCTTTAAACCCACTAAATAATAGTGTTTCATGTTTTTATTTAATACTTATAAAAATATAAGTTGTATTGTTTTTATGATTTTTATAAAGGAAACAATAAAAATTATAAAATTTTGAAAATAATAAGTATAAATAAATTGACATTATCAACTGATAATAAAGATAAGAAATAAATCAAACAGTTCCTTTCTTTCCTTCTTTTCATTTACAAACGGTATGGGACATTTATCAACTAAGACATGCATGCATACCAAAAGCATCAGAGTTTTAGATTTATTATTTGAATGCATGTTCTAAAAATGTGTTCACAGATGGTGGATTCCTTGTTATCGCTTGCAGGAATCTACCATTATAACTGGTTAATTATGGAACTTGGTGGCTTTGACTCTTCAAAAGACATAAAAGAAGGAACAATTTTTTGGCCTAGCTCCTAAAGGAAAATAAAGGGAAAAATAAAAAAATCACGGATGGACGGATAAAAAGATCACTAGGGCTGACCTGGGTTGATTCCCCGTGTTGGAAAAGTGCTTTTGCCTCTTTTCTTAGGCCAAATGTATTTTCTTAATACGAGGCAGTAACAGAGAGGGTATATTCGTGCATTTTCATATTTGACTGAAGCCTGCATCTTGACTAATGTGCAAGAAGTGAAAGGTGAAAGTAGACATTCACTTATTATGTAGCAATTTTCAGAAATGTTCTTCCAATTAAGGCTACAAAAACACGCCTTACATTATATAGTAGGGAGCGTTTTATCAGGGATGGATCTAGTGGAGACAAGTGGGGGCTTTTGATCCTACACTAGGCAAGATTTAGAGTTTGTTTGGATAAAATTTCTTTTGCCCAAAAAATAATTTTTTTTATTAAAAAATTCACTTTTGATATATTTGGATAAATTATTAAAAATAATTAGAATCTCAAAAAAATTTATTTTTAAATTTTTTTTGTAGAAATTGAAAATAATAGTTTCTAAAAAAAAAAATCAATTTTTCAACCTTTTTATTTATATATAAATTTTTGTTTCAAAATCTGAAATAAACGTATCCTTAATTAATAGTGTGTGAAATTTTGTTTAACCTTTTGTTTTTCAAAAACAAAAGAAAAAAAATCCGCGCTTCATGATAGTCATAAATTCGTAAACATTCCTAGCATTTGCATTGGTGATTTATATGATAGGATTTAATTTTAATGCTTTATTAATATAAATTTTTTTTATATAATTAATCAATAATATATTATCATATTATTAAAAATATTTAACTCTTGCACTAATTATTTCAAATATTATATATATGATGATATTTAATTGGATAATAGTATAAATATTTTACACTAACAATATATCGAAATTAATTTTTTATGTCAACCAATCAAATAAACATAAACAAAAGATGAATAATACTGGATTTGATTATAGGCACTAGAATTTGACATGCATATTCAATACCCAGACTTCCACCTGGAATATTCTTAAAATACTTTCTGCACAACTTAACCAAGAAATACATCGACTGCAAAGATGAACAGGCAATTCAATAGCTGAGCCATGAGTCCAAATACAAATCAACAGTTGATCTGCTATCTACTCTTAGTAAATTTGACCCCTAATATCGGTTACAACAAATGTCACAAATCGATCGAAAGCAAGCAGAAAGTGCTTGGTGATTATTCCTCTCACATTTTATTTTGAATGCAATTGGCAGGACTATGAAATTCCCATTGCTATACAAATAATCAAATTTTCGAATAAGGAGGAAATGTCATCCTTTGTATTATTTTCACCTATGTATATTGGGTAGATTAACCAAAAATACTTTGAACCTATTTTCCTATGTTATACTCTATAGAAGACTGAACTCCCAAACCTATTGAATATATTAAAAATGAAAATTATCAAATGAAATCGGGTTGGCCTGTTGAAGTTAAACAACGATGCCACATTCGACTGTTAGGGTCCAACAACCTGGGATGAGATATTACTTCGGGAATAGGAAAGTAAGCATAGTGTGTGTTACATAAGCCTACTGTAATGCCACTATATCCAGCAAAAGCACCATGAACCTGCAACACAAATGCGGTGAATCAATATCAAATGACGAATATTACACTATTGTTACATAGGACATATCTTTGTATAACATACGCATTTTCTGCTATAGGAATTGTATTTATATTCAAGGTCGTGTGTAAACAATAACTCCAAAATAGAGAAATCACCAAATTGATGTAATTGACCCCATGATAACAAATATTTGTCTCTAAAACAGCATACGCAATGAGGATGAAGAGTCAGAGAAAGATGAGTTGAGACAAAATGATTACAGGGTTAACACAATCCCTATTATTTTGGAGTCTTATTTTCCGCATTTTCACTAATATTTACGTGGTTATATCTTTCTTTAAAAGAAAGAAGGCCAATCCATGCTTATAATTGGGTGAAGCATGAACATAATCTAGAAGTGTTTGGCCTGGAAAGTGGTAGCAGTTCAAGTTTTGATGAGAATAAAAGGCTGATAAACTGCTTTATGAGAATCAATGATGTTAAGCAAAATGATACATATGCACCAACAGGCAAAGATAGAGAGGGATAGTAACTAACAGCATTTTGGCCAAGTACAGTGCATAAAATTCCATCTGAAGCATTTGCTCGACAAGCACGGATCATGTATGTTGGATCAATATATTTCACATCAGCATGAACACCAATCTCCTTGAAATACTTTTTCGTCTGAGATAAAATAGTTGTTGGTATCAAATACTTAGAATTAAAAAATTTTAAACGAAGCCGGCTACCTACATCGCAAAATAACTCAATGCAATATTCATGTTGTTAGGGCATACAACAGTATGCAACAGAAACGATACTTAAACATGATGCTTCGCATTAGACCTCAAAAAGTGCAGTTGAGTTTTCCTCATTTTAACAGAAATAAAAGCAGGAAAGCAGCTCTCACTCATTTCAAAAAGCACAAATGCATTAACGTTTTAATAGATCGAAGCTTTGATAAGATGTGATTGTGAGGAAAACTTTTCCTTTTTTGTCAAAAATTATTATGCTTAGAAGAACAAATAGCTACTTTTCTTCAGAATAATAACTTCCAAATAGTTAACAACTTACCATCATCTTTGTCACTGGAAAGTATGAAGCTATAATTATTCAATGCATGGCATGAATACCCTGGACATATATATCGTAATATAGAAAACTGGAAGATATTAAGCTTCCTGGGCAATTAAACCCCCCCCCCCTTTTCTTTTTCTCTCCTTTTTCCCTCTTCTTCTTTCTTCTCTTTTGACAGACAGGTAATGCATGAGTCTTCCTTTCAAGGATATCACTTCTTAAAGAAGGGAGAAACAAATCCAATTCAATATGAATAGTTACGAAATAAACTCTCAGTTTTAATAAAGTAATAGACCAAAACAAGAAGAAAAATTGACACAAAAGTCAGTTGCCAAAATGTTGGCGTAGAATGATAATTTAAAATACCTATAGGTTAAGTATGTGAAAAATTATAACAGAGCTATTCCACATATATACAGCTTTGTCCCCTTTTTTATATTAATTCTAGTCAGCTTAGATTTTCTTCATACTTGTTTTGACATGTGAGGGTGAGCCTTGGCACAATGGTAAGGTTGCTGCCTTGTGACCTAGAGGTCACAGGTTCAAATTCTAGAAATAGCCTCTCTGTTTGAAGGGATAAGGATGCATATATCTATCCTCTTCTGACCCCACCAGGTGTGAGCCTCGTGCACTGAGTCGCTCTTTTATATTTGTTTTGACATGTAATATAAAAGAAATCAACGACATATATCATTTTCATCAAGTATCAACCCATTTAGATTATTGCAGGCACAATAAACAAGTAATAACAAACCTCTTGTTGAATATATACACCAATGTCTCCTAATACGATATTCCCTGAAGCATCCGTAGCATTAGTCTTTTGAAGTAAATTCTGCATCAAGAAGATATATCAGTTAGCAAGTTTGAGTTTTTATTTCCAACATCCGAACTCAAACTTGAGTTTTTCCCTATAAATAACAAAAATCAGCATTCAAATCCTTGATAAGAGCATAGGTCTGGAGACTAAAAAGTTACAGTTTTCAAAAGAAATTTCAGTAATACTTATTTCTAGATTGGTCTGCCAAGTCATAGCATAAGAGCAAAAATTTAATAAATGTAAGCTTTGTCAATTTATTATTTGTGAAAAATGATTACATAATCTAAATCACCTGTCCAGCTCCCTCTGCAACACAGACTACAGCTGATCCCTTTGTTTCTATAAGGTGCTTGAGATGACTCAAAACTCCATGTTTTCCATGTAAATTGAAAGGAACCTTTGAACCACAGCGAAAAGTTGTATCAATTTATCAATATGACAAAACTGAGAGTTCTGACCAATTTTTATCATATATACCTCCGGTATTAGACATATGTCAATCTGTCCACTAGCTAAGGAAGCATGCATTGCTATGAATCCACTGCTACGACCCATCAATTTCACAATCCCGATTCCATGATATGCACTATGTGCCTAATAAGGAGCACAAGTACATATTTCAATCTACCATCTTGAAAACATTACTTGATTTAGTCAAATTGACTCAGAATATTAAGTAATTTACCTCAATATATGCAGAATTTATTGCTCTTTGTGCTTCTTCAACCGCAGTATCAAAACCAAAAGTTTTGTCCATCAATAGAATATCATTGTCTATAGTTTTTGGCACTCCAATTACAGATGCCATAAGACATCTTTTACGGCACTGGAGGAAGAAAGTTCTTAATTCATTAGATACTTGGGACAAGTTTATATATTATATCACTATGAATAATATAAATGAAGATCCTTCAATGTCAAACATAATGCACATCTCAAACAACTGCATATTAATGTACAGTTTAATGTTAAAACTGAGTGATCAGAAAAGAAAAGGTGCAGTGAGTCAAACCAAATAGGAAATCAACTTCTCTGTGAATGTCAATGAATATGTTTCCAAGATATCACTTCCTAGTATAAAAAACTCATAGTAGATCACAAAATGATCCAATCGAATGCAACCAATTAATACGAGGTTAAAGGATTAACAACCTCATTGTGAATTGCATTTGCACCAGCATGCGTGCCATTTCCACCCAACACAAAGAGCATGTTGATCCCTCTTTCCTGAAATCAATAATTTGCATGTCAAACAATAATACAATACCCAGTTAAAAAAATTTAAAATAAAAAAAAAACTTCAGTGAAATCATCTGTTAATTTCTTAGTAAATATGGATCGATCAACCACCTCCAAACTGTCCACAATTTCGCTGACTCCAGGTCCTCCACGTGAAACTCCCAAGAGGCTTCCACCAGAAAGATGAATATTCTGAACCACTTTCCTTGACAGCTGCAAATGAAAGCCGAATATAGTAGAAAGTCATTAGCAAGCAGAACCAATCTTCAATATATCTTTGTTAAAATCAACTGATGTTTAGACCAAAATCAGCAAGGAGAGAAGCATTAGATCACCGGCACTTCTGTGGACTCTTTGTCAGAAAAACCACGATAACCGAAAGGAATACCCACAATCTTTTTTACACCATATATTTCAAGTGTGATTACAATCTGCAGCACATTCATTATAAAAAAAAAAACATTGAGAAACAAAATATAGGTTGAAGCCTAATTACAAGATATGAAATAATTTACAATTTTAAACCTAAATGCAAAGGCGGGGAGATGCTTAAAGCATAATTTAGATAATTATATTACAAGACGGCATAGGTTATATTTCAGGTCTGCCAATAACTTAGGCACAAAAGAATTTAACTGCCCAGAAAATTGAGTTATAACTCATTGTCATGATGGTACGGTCAAATGCAAATTAAAATGTTACACTTCTCTAATAACTTTTTGCTACCTTAACATCCAGAGCACCTATACAGCTCTAATCTTTTCTCTAGAAAATGCCCTAAGCTGTATGAAAAACAATGTGATCACAAACAAACCTGTCTGATGACATCATTAAGGCCCGGGCAGAGCCCTCCACAAGTAACAATTGCTGCCTTTACTTCTTCTGGTTTAAAGTATATCTTTTGTCGAGGTCCAGCTCGATGAACCCTAAAAGGATTTTAGAAGATTTTACCAAATATGCTAATCTTAGATGCAACATTATATACATCAAGAAGGCTTGAAAAAAGATATTGAACCATATAATGTAAATAATATAGCTATAAATGCAACCCAATAGAAAAAATAATATTAACTATTGTTCATATAATAAATTTCCAATAACATCTCTCTCAATCCCACTCTCTCCCTGCCCAGATTTGATTGTTAACAACTTGTGCATCAGATTTGCAATGCATCAAAGCTAAGTTATGTGATTTCACTCTGCCACTTTGTTTCGTACATTGATAATGGGAAGCCTTGCTAGTATCATCTTTAATATATGTTTATGTTAGTAAACATTTCAACATTCAGACAACTGAGCATTGAATTCTCAAAGGTTGTGAAAAACTATCGCAGTTTAAATGATAAAAACATATAGTCATGAGTAAATTCAATGGTGATTGGAAGACATATAGATACAGATATAGTCATCGAAATTATGGTTCTGATATCTTGCTAGGTAGGAGCATTGAATTCTCAAAGGCCTAAACTTCCTCTTACGTTTCGTACTAGAAAGAGATTTGTTAAGAACCATTTATGTTTGAGGAAGTGAATTTAGTGCCACTTGATGAACAATTACATCCCCTGGCGAGCACTAATTTCAAATCAAGTATCCACCTCCCAAGTTCCAATAACTAATATGCAAAATTAATTTTAATATAGAAACATTAATCCCTTTGACTAGCATATACATTAATCGATCATTATATTCCAGTATAGAATTGGGAAATCAAATACTTTACCATTGTTCCACCCAACTACAGCCAGGATCAATGCACTCAGCACCAGCAGATGTAGGTGATGAATAATATATTGTCTGAAATGTTAAAGCAAAAGCAGAAGGAAAATTAACACTCGGCACTTCCAACACTATTTTTAAACCTTGATTTAATAAGATCATCAATTAAGATCCAATGTTCACTGAAACTTAACTGCAACAGAAGACAATTCATTGTCATTAATGTATCCATGCCATTCAAAATGTATTAACATGTGCCCACGTAGAGAACTAATTCAATTCAAAATCAGTGAAAGCAACAAGAAAATCCAAAATATCGTCAATGACACATGAATGCAACAAAGATCCACTGAAAAAATTATCAACCGTAATAATAGCTATCATAATCAACTTAAACTCAAACAACACGAAGGATGAACAGAACACACCTTAAGAAGCACTCTGTCATTGTCATTAATGTATCCTTGCCATTCTTCACAAGGATAATTACGAGCAAAGTCTCTAGTCATGCCAGTTCTGTCACATACACACCAAAAAAATAACAAACAATTTTTGCATGCAAAACAAAACACAAACAATCCAACGTTAATGCACCAACACAACAATTGCAAAGGAAGCAAAAGGCCAATCCAAACCACCAACCTCATTTGGAGACAAAACGTGGAAGGCATAGGAGCAGCATCATCGAAGATGTCAGTGACATGGGGGAGCCTGAAACGTGTCTCGAAGTCCTCCTTGAACTTGGTCTTCCAATCAGGGTCGCTGAAATCAATGGCTGTGGTGCACTTAGGAGTGGAGCCTTGGCTCTTAAACTGTGCAGAGACACCAACTCTATTGCAAACTCTTGTTGATTTCAATGTATGAAGAATTGGGTAGGAGTGAGAGTACCCATATGAACAAGGGGTAGAAGAAGAGGTTATTAGGCCATGAAGAGTTATGTCGTTGGGGGTGATCACATGAGACATGGTGCACATGAAACAGGGGAATTGTGATCAGAGATCACGGAGAGTGATCAACGTTGTGGATGAAAATGCAAGGAACGGAACAGAACAGAATCGGAGGGAACGAGGTTGTGGTTTATGAAACCGAGGGGGAACAACGTTTATGGAATGGCTTCAAGGTGTTTTTTTGAGCTCGAATAGGAGCATTAGGGGGTGGTTTGCGCCATGCGGTGACGTTAATGACATCACATGAAACGAGAGAGACAACCTTTTCAACAACGAATGGCAAATTGCTATGTGAAACTGTGGGACTGTACTATGCATGGAGACGGCCCCTGTTGTTGTGTACTGAAGAATCTTCTGCTTTCATACATAAATGGAAACTCATAAATTTTTTATTTTTTCTTATTTTCTTTTGCCCCCAGACAATTTAATTTTCCAGTTCGGTGTGCGCCTGATTGTTTTGTTTGTTTTGATTGTGATTTGTTCTCTTTTTTTGCTGTGACTTTCATATTTGTATTCAAAAGGTAATTATATATTCTTTTTTCGCAAATGGGGTTTCCCAATGCCATTGCCATTAGAGTCCGTTTTTATCTAGGGGGAATCCTTCAAGATAAGAGAAATCTCTCTAAAAAACAAGATAAGTCGATACACAATTTGTGTTTGAGTAGAAAATAAACACATGATAATGAAACAATTCAAATTCAAATTTAATTTCACTCTTACTGAAATTTTTATTCACCTCAACCACTACAACAAAATTAGTTTCACACTGTAACAAAGAAAAAAGGAGTTTCAAACTAACTAATAATAGACAACATTCTAAATGAGCTTTTTTTTATTTTTTTTGGGGGGGGGGAATTAAGTTTTTGTGAAAAAGCACAAACAACATGTCAATAATATAAAACAATAAACAAGTATTGAGTTAAATAAATATACATAAATAAAAAAATATATATACACATATAACAAGTATTACAATGACTGATAAATTACGAAATAATTAAAAGAAAATTCCATGACTTATAGTTTCATAAAATACAACGTCCTGCTTTAATTTCCATGATCTTGGGTTGGTGAGAGTTCTCCAATCAAATGCCTGTATTTTCATTTTGTAATTTAGCTTATGTATATATTGATAATTGTACAGAAGACTTTTTCCCAACTAGAGAATCCCATTATAAGATTCGCACCTTCGTTGCATGGTTCTATCTAAATTGGCTGATAGATGGTCTGATACGCATGCTAATGCTAATTAGGTCGCATCACAAAACGCTATAAGGACACAATCAAACAAAACACCTTTCAATTATTTGTTTGGTTTATTACTTGACGAGATCGAGCAGCCACGAGGAGGGTCTGAGTCGTCACCTACCAACCGCAACTCATATGAAGAGTTAAACTATATTTTGGAAGGTAACTCATATGGCAAGTTGTTGAACAAGCCCGTAAATTAAGCCAACCAGTCAACCGGGTCATTTACATACGAATGTGAAAAATGGGGGGAACTTATTAACCTGCTCCTTCAATTACTTCAATTACAGAAATATTCTTATAGATAGGAAAAAGTTTTTACCACTAACCATTCAATGTTTGATACTTTAATAATGATATTAAAAATACAGTTATAGTGGGAGACAATAATAACTTACAAAATTAAAGTATTAAACAATAAATGGATCAAAGCAAAAGTTTTTTTCTTGTTCAAAGAACACCCAGAAATTTTTCTCAATTACAAATCTTCAAGTCAGCTGAAATAAATAGAAAATTTTAGTAAATAATTTGGCTTCTAAGTTAGAGTGTGTTTGCTTTAATTTTTAAAAGGTTTAAATAAATTTTTTATGCCTACAATTTTTACTAATTTTGACTTCATTCCTTATATTTTTTTTTTAGGTTTTAATTCTTATAGTATCAACAATTTAGTTTTTGATCCCTAAAATTAATTATTAGTCTTTATTGTTTTTATCTTTTTAGGTTTTAGTTTCTGCAGTTGCTATTTTTTTTATAAAGAATTAGTCCCTATTTTCATAAAAAAAAAAGTTTCTATAGTTTAATTCATTTTGATTTTGATTTCTCGAAGATTAAAAATCAAATGATAGAAAACTATGGGACTTATACATATATATATATATATATATATATATGAACTAAAACCAAAATCTTGTATAACTATAGGATTTTAAATGGTATTTAAACATTTTTAAAATTTATTTTCATGATGCAAGTTTTTAAGATTTTTTAAAAGTTACTTTTTAATTTAGAAAAAGTACTAAAATATGTTTTTGAAATCTATTTTTTTGAAAATAGATGATTAATGTCTTAAACCTTTATACGTATATTGCACGTAAACAAAGAATTTTTTCTTAAAAAAATTAATTAAACGCACTCTTAATCTCCTTTATCTAATTAATATTTTTTGTTATCTAATTAATAGTTTACAAAAATTCAAATTTAAATTATTTAAATATTAACTAAACAATGATCATATAAAAAAAAAGATTCTAAATTTCAGCTATACCAAAAATAAATTGATATCATTTTAAATATCATCATAACAAGATATTTTTGTAAAAGAATAAAATTAATATATGATAAAATTAAAATTTCAATTTTTAAAAGTTTGAATAATTATATTTACAATATTAATATTTCAAATGTTAAAACGTTAGTATGTATTAAATTTTAGATTAAGGAATTCAATAAGGGTAAAGCCTCTTTTACATTTTACAAAAATTTCAATTTAATTCCAAAAGTTTATTTTGTTCTATTTATGTCTCTACAATTTTAAAATGTTTCAATATTGCCCTTTCAATAGAAGATGTCCAAATTATAACTCGAAAAAACAGACGTGGAGGTCAGGTTACATTTTTTCTTTTGATAGACAGCATCCAAATAATTTTTCCTATATTTTTGTAGGATATGAAATAGTTTTCTCTCTAATGTAAACCCTCCTATAGCACTTAATTAATTTTTCTCTTAATAAAACTATACCCAAAGCTTTTCCTTAGAAAATTGAAGATAGTGTGTTTGATATCACTAATATTGTAACCAAATCTCCACATAAGTTTTTCTATTTATAATTTGGATACTGGTCAATAAAAGGGAAATATTGATATATTTTGAAAATATTAGCATTGTAAATAGAATAAAAAAACTTTTGGGATTAAATCAAAATTTTTGTAAAATATGAAGAACATAAATGAAACTTTACTCAATTCAATAATGTTATAGTGATATATTGCTATATAACAAGTTATAATGCTAATATATGTAATTCTATATTTATTTGGCACTGGTTTGGTGATAACCTTTTCCCTCTTATTGCAGTTTCACTCATTTATCAGTTTTCGGCACAATATTTTTATTATTATATTTTATTGAATAAAAGCACTGATTGTAATGACTTAAGCTCATTAAAAGAGTCTTACCCATAAAGTTAGTCTTTTGAGTGAAAGAGTTCTATGATTTATATAATGTCATGTTGAGCTTTCTTATTTACAAACTCATAATATACTAAATCTAATTATATTTTGAGTTTAGTTTTAATACATTATCTGTCTAAATTTTTACACGATCTTCTTATCATGTATTATTAACCCTTGTTTTGCATGAGTTAGTTTTAAAAGTTAAAATATTGCTGACGATTTCTTTTTCATATCTTTGAAATAGAAATGGGCGCGGAACCAAAGCAAATGATGATTACCTTTTTTTTTTTTTTTTTTCCAACGAGCAAATTATGATTACCAGGTCAACCCTTAGTAGCGTTACACATGAATGTGTTAAATATCTATATTCATAGTAAAGTTAGTTGCCCTTATTTAGATGTACGTATATATCAATGGCAAAATTAGTTCGCAAGGAAGAGCAATGGTTAATATAAAACAGTTACACGGTGAATAGTTGAATAGGTTCCCTTCAACTAACCTTAATAATAGAGACAAGGGTACACATCCAATGGAGATACATCAAACATGTGGGCATTGTACCCTATTATTGATTTTGCTTTAAGGACAACCCAACTAGCCTTATTACTTCCACGCAAAGCAGAATATTTTAAATTTTGGAAAAAATCGTCTCTACTAGTTATTGTTCATGCCTGGCCAAATAACACACTAAAAATCAGTTAGAGCTATTTGGCGCCTAAATTTGTATGAGCCAACTGAAACAACGTCTCTAACTGTCATCTTTTCTCTAAGCACCCCCTGGTCTTGTCCTATTCCTTACAAACTGTCACACAGGTCCCATCTCAATAGGTCCAAATCAGGCTGCTGCTATATAAATTGTGCAATTTGATGCTGCTATAGTCCAGCAAGTTTAAGCACTAAGTACCAATATTACATGGATCAGCAAGCAAAGTTCACTAGGGCTGAAATTCTAGGTTCAGTGGTTTGATTCTATTCTAATCCAAGTCTTTGTTTTCGTGTCTTAAAACTTTGCTGACGAAAATTCTTAGTCGGTTTTGCTTTTGCAGATTTGTCGTCAGAGACTGACTTTGATAGCACTAGTTGGCTTAGTTCAACCCTGGACTCCCAAAAAGTTTCTTTCTAGTTTACAAAAGTTAACAAAGTTGAATTAAATGTTACATATGGATTTTTAGCATGGTTTTTTTTTATTATCATTCCTTTGTTGAACCGCAGGTGAAAATAACTGAAAACCACATAAGGGAGTGTCACAAGGTGCAGAACAATTACAACATACTCGGAGTTCCTGTTTCAGCGGAGGAGCTGAAGATAAGAAGTGATCTTGAAATGGAGATTGAAAAGGATTTAGAAGAAGAGATTAAGGAAAGCATATACCACCTTGCTCTTCAGTTGCACCGGATTTACAAGCAGCGGAAGGAGAGAAATAATACAAAAGAAGCATCAGAATATGGCAACCAATTAGATAACCGAAGAAGTACTAGAGCACTTTCTGAGGTTAACATAAGCATAAGAATGGAAGGGGGAACCAAAGTTGAAATTAAAGAAGTTAACAAAGAAGTAGCTGAAAGGGGTTGTCCAAGGAGTCCTTATAGGACACAAAATGTGAAAGAAGTTAATGCTTTTGGTGCAAAGAATAAGAAGTTTGATTGGGTGAAGACCCTGAGAGCAGGTTCAAGTCCTGTTGTTGCTGTGAACAGATCAAATGGCAGCTCAAAGTCAAAGCACAGGACTGACCCTCATTATGTTTTCTCAAACTGTAAATTGGATCGTGCGAAGGGAAAGAATGTCGGTTCCCCTTGGCAAGCGAAACGGGGTGCGAGTGGGGAGAAGAAGCTACTTCAATTGGGGTGGAAGGTTTGAAGCTCTTGTCTTCGGTTTGCAAATTTTGTTTGGCTTTGTGTTGGTACAAAAATAATGGAATGGTTTTGGGATGATTTGCCCTAATGACGAATAATGCAGTGAGCGGATTGAAGGCGTGAAATTGTTGTAAAGAAATAATAAAGTATCAAATCATTGTGAACTATCTTTATTTGACTTGGATTTCGTTTACCATTTTTTTTATTTTTGGTTGCTTCAATCAAAAAGCAAATATTGTTCCACTCTGTAAGGATTCGTTATTACATTAGGGGCTCTTACATAAGATATGGGGATTCGTATGACATTATGTTTCAATTGAAACCAAATATCTTTATAACTCGTTATGGTGGTTGAGGCCCTAACACAAGTGGTAGAGTTGTTGCCTTGTGATCCCATAATATAGGGGGTGTGAGCCCATCCCATTCCCCCTCCCCCGAGGCAAAAGACTCTTACAATAGTTATGGAATTGAATGTCATTCAAATTACAGTTACAACACCAATAATTACCAACACAAGACACAATTGAACGTATAGTTTGATATTTGTCTTCTGTATGTCTTATTTGAGTCTAGGATACCTCGTGTTCGACTTCCACC
Organism: Pterocarpus macrocarpus; assembly: GCA_031439585.1. NCBI lineage: Eukaryota > Viridiplantae > Streptophyta > Magnoliopsida > Fabales > Fabaceae > Pterocarpus > Pterocarpus macrocarpus. Next base: position 61,967,990 of record CM062520.1, on the reverse strand, counting down.
CACTGCTCCAAAAAATATCCCATAAGATTAATTTTTACTCTCACTACCTTCGATAAAAAAAAAAAAAATTACCAATACAAGACCAATAAATTCCTAGACACAACCAACAATATGTACCCTAAATAAATGTATCAAATCACCTTCTACACTCTAAGAGGGAATGAATTTTTTTTCATGTGAAATTTTCACATGACTTAATTATATATATATTTTTTATTATTGATTCAAAAAGTGTGATCCAAACAAGATAAATGATATAAGAGAATTAATGATAAAAAATTACATATAATTATATCATAAAAATTTCACATGAAATGATTTATCCCTATCTAAGAATATGAAACCTCAAGATGATACTAAGACAATCATACAAGAGAAATTTCAAGAATTTATGTAAAGAGTTGCCTTTCAAAGGGATTGATTTATGGTACATTTGTTTCAACTAAATAAAGAAAAGGATTTTATGATGTAGCTTTTTAAAAAATTATTTTTCAAAACTAATGAAAGAGTATTAAAACAACTTTTCAGTTTTAGTTTTTCCTTAAAAAAATGAAAAATCTTATGTGTATATATGGAGCGTGAGACATCATATCAACTCAAATCCTATATGTACACATAATATGACTAAAAAAAAAAAATCTTTTGATGTCAAAATTTTTGTATAGATATCTCTTAATTAAAAAGTTAAAAATTAAGAGGCCCTTTACCTTCTTTTTTTCCCTTTTGGGTCGTTGTGGGGCCACTCCGGCCTAAGATAAAAGGCCTAACGATACTGAACAATTTGTGAGAAAACCTTGAATGTTAGATCAGGTGGATGAAAACGAACTACACCTTCCCGACCAAAAAAAAAAAAAACCCGAAATACACCTTGGTGTGTGTTACACTGAGGAGAGATGTTTGGGAAAAACAAAAGGAGAGATTAAAAACCTAAGAGAATGATGGTTTACCTTTGATCTTTACTAGTTAATAATGCCAACATAGTCTTTAGAAATAAACTATAAAGCAGTTCTATTTTACTTTCAGTCATGCTATTTTTACATAATCAAAAAGATTTCTGATTTTTTTTGTTATAGATGAATGAAATAATTTTTAAAACTTTATTCTTTTTGAAAGGTACACTTCAAACATGAATGTATATCGCACAAATTAGGAACATTTTGGAATATCGCGGTATTGCATATCTTTTGTTGCCAATAATATGATATTTTTATATCCTTTTTTGTTTGGACAAAATGTGATTTTTTTTTTTGGGTCAAGAGGGTGGGGGCAGTTCCATATTTTTTTTGGGGGCGGGGGGAGTCCCAGACCCCTAGGAATCGAACCCAATTCCTTTACCTGGGGTGCATTGTGCTCCAAATAGAAGAGGTTCAAGTCCCTTAAGCAAGCTATTCTAAATTTGATACTAAGATTCATGTGTATGGAAAAATATTATTGAGATAGGTCCTTGCTTAAATGTTTAACTGTATTTTGAAAGATTAGTTTTTCACTTGGTGAGTGAGGAATACTCTGAAAAATCATAAAAAAAGAAAAAGAAAAAGAAGAAGCTAGTGTCATTTTAGTCCTTGTATTTTCGTCTCGTATTCGTTTAGTCCTTACATTTATAATTTACTCATTTTGATCTCTTAATTTATCAATTAGATCCAATATTATCCTTAAATGAATTTCTATTCAACTTTTTACATTAAATAATATGTCAAATGAGAAGAGTTGTCCCAGTTTTAGATGAAAAATAACAAGGGCAATAAAAGTATAGAACTTAAGATGGACAATTGATATGGAGATGCTATCATACGATAGAGTTAACAAATAATAAGAATGAAACAAAGTCATGGTGCCAAGTTATGGAGCACCATGTTGGTTATGTTGTGTACAATGTAACACCCTCTCAAGCACAGTATTATACTTAAGTCATAATACTATACTTAGGAGTTGTTACTATTTTTTGAACGGATCTTGTCTGACAGCAACCTTCGGCCGTCCACTCATCCTAGTCAACTTCGCCTAGGATGACATCTTCAGGGTTTCTTGAATTATCTGGAGATAATACGAAAATAAACATAGGAGTGAGAATTTAAAATTCTCAGTAGGATTCTCCAAACTATCACATATAGTGCCGTCATTATTATCTCCAACTACTTCGATTTATTTTGAAAGAGGTGAACATGCTAGATAAATTGTTCAGTTTTATAGTTTGAAAACGTATTATCCAAAGCAGAGTTTATTTTTATTCACACACTTGAATCAGTAGGGAAAAAACATGGTAAATGCATAATTCATATTTAGAATAACAGTAACAATATATTCAGATATAATAACTTTGGCATACTATGAATTTGGAACATATATATGCAAATACTTCAACTTGGACTCATGCAATAGCACATGTAATTTCTTTAATTTTCTTTAACCTTCTTTCTTAACACACTTAAGCGTATGTATCATCGTCCCTAGAATGTTTGCATATATCTACACTTGAGCATTACGTATCGCCGTTCTCAAAGTGTAGTCTTTCTTAATTTCCTTTTACTTTGCTTAACACACCTAGGCATTACATATCATCGTCTCTAGGGTACTTGCACACATCTACACTTGAGCGTTATGTATCACTGTCCTTAAGTGCAGGCTTTCTTATCTTCTTTTCAAATATTCATGCTTGCATGACATTCATTTGCCTCACACATAAATATTAACTCATAAACATTCACAGCTATCACTAATCTCTGCCGGAAATTCGGTAGCATAATGAATCAAGTCCGCTTCCTTGTGAATAGTGTCAATCAGCCAGGCAGTCATTCATACAAAAAAAAAATATCAATGCAAGGTGTATATATATATATATATATATTTCAATAATAAAAAAGTTTCATAACCTTGGTCTTGAATTAGGTTCTGTCACTTCCTTTTGATTCTGCCCGATTTTTGTAAATTAAGCCATAAATTCATTTTAACTCATTTAGACTTGAATTTTGGATATATTGAAATATTATGTGCCTAGTTTCTAACCTCTTTGGTTCCATTAAGTTTTGATATATATAACTCAGGTTATTGAAGATTTACTTAGGCCTTTTTTGTTATAAGCATATTTGCACACTGAAATGTAAAAATTCACTAAAAATAGAAAACTAGTTGGAATTGTATGAAACCTATATCATTTTAAAGCTAACTGAACTAGATTTCATTGCCAATAAGTTTCATTTCATTTGAAAAGCAGAGCTCAAGTTATGAGCTCCTAAAGTTGGCTAACTTAAGCTGTCCTGTTCTAGCCCGGTTAGGACTTAGGGCAACTTCAATGATTTACTGGGAATAATAGGAACCGAATTTGGTTATGAGATTTTTATTGCATTTCTAACAAAATTAGTTGCACTCAATTTGAAAGAGTATAGGGAGAGATTTTCCCTGCTCAATACATTCTGGTCAGATTCAAAAACAAAAACCCTAGGCAAATTTCAAAAAATCATATTTTCCATAATACTAATCCAATAGTCTTATAATTTATATGGTTGGAAAGCCCAGAAGTCTAGTTTCATCTAAAAATAGTTTCATCAAAGTTTGATGATCGTAGAAGGAGTTGTACACTCTGAATGTATGGATGCCGTAGGATCTCCTAGGTTTCCATATTATATTTTGCTATCTTGCTTGTTTTTCATGCAAGATTCAATTCTAATCCAACCAAATACTTGCCAAACCAGCCAAGAACACTTACAAAATCTCAATTAAACATCAAATACATGCATATGTTTGAATGAATTAACAGCCACCAATCATAAGAATTCAATCAAAAAGGTGGAATCCTACCTCTAGTGGGATATGTAGCTTGATTAGGTTGAAGTCCTTGATGTGGGAGATGGTTAGAGCTTGGAGATGAAGTGAAATAGAGAGGATATAGAAGAAAAGATGAGGGAGAGAGTGCTACTGCTTGGGGGCACAAAAATGAGGGATTTGGAAGGGAATTTTGCAATTTAATGACATTAGATAGTTAGGAAGCTTGGCTTGCATTGGTTGAGGTTTGTGTGGTTAATGTTTAGCCACTTCTCCTTCCTTTGGTGGTTGAAGGTGGTCCAATTTGTAGGGGTGGGAGTGGTTAAATATTAGCCACTCAAGTTAGGATCCTACTAATTTGGTTTCGGTAGTTTAAAATACCGAATCTTCACCGACTTCCTTTAAATCAGCACAACAATTCTAAAGAATTTTCTAAGGTTTATCCACATGTCTATTCTAATTTTTCTTAATCCTAACCTCCCTAATTAACCTCTAATTAATTCTTAATTGATATTTAATTGACTTGTCATTACTCTTGTATAACTATTAAATTCGAATAAGTCGATTAACAGCATAATTTAATCATTTTGCAAATTTAGAGCCTTTCTGTTTTTGTTTTTCGTAGCTAATGGCGTTTTCATAATTTTGGGCAAGTCTAAGGGCATCCCACTTCATTTCACATGTGGACACCTCCATGGCTCAATTGGCCAAGAATTAGGTTCTTACGTTTTTGCTACGTGATTCTGCTTCGTTTAAAACCTTATTCTACTAATTCTACAGAGGCAGGGACCTAAATGTCATTTTCTAAGTAGTTTAGGAGTCATTATGGAAATAATCTTTGGAGGTCAATATGTAATTACTAAAAGCCTGGGGCTAGACTGCAATTAACAAAAGTTTACACGGTGGCATTTTTCTCCTTTCCTAATTAGGTGTATCTTTTTAATAAAACAAAATAATTCAATCAACAGTGGCAATTAGAAGCATCGTTTCTTCGAAAAGTTACATACAACAAACAACAAAAATTAGAATGATGGTAATACACCAAATAGATGCATAAATCACTCATGTAGCTTTAATTTTTCTTGTGCCGGACAAGTTGAACATGCCAAAATTAGATTGAAAGGTATAAACAATAAAGGGTAACTAGACATGAGTTCATATGAGGAAGCATGAGGGAAGTAAGATTTTAAATAAAGAAGAATGAAAGAAGCAAGATTTTACATTGGAAAAATTTTTAATGTTGCATTGGAAAGAGAAATACTTGCATGGTCCGGGAACACCACGTGGCTGTACTCCTAGCCAATCATATAAGTGCATTTTGTAACATCCTCCCATTGGTGTAGAACCTTGTGGCTTAATTTCAGCCAACCTTTCTCATTCTTTGTGAATGTCTTGTGCCACTTTTTTGGGGGTTAAGTGGCTGAGTTTTTAGCCACTTGATGTAAAGTTTTGAGTATATAATTTTATTGATTCAGTTCTGACAGTTTAAAATACTGAATTCGAACCGATTTTCCTCAAATCAGTAAAACGGTTGGGAAAATCTTGTGAGACTTTCTATATTGCTATTCTAATTGTTTCTAATTCAAATATCTCTAATTAACATCTAATTAATTTCTAATTAGCCTTTAGTTGGGCTCTAATTAAATATTCAGTTGATTTCTTATTAATCTCACTTATTCTTTAAAATTGAATAAATTGAGTAAAAACGATAAGATTTTTTTTCTTTTTTTTTTTTTTATCAGATGTTACATTACCACCCTCCTTAAATAAAATTTTGTCCTCAAAATTTACTTACAAAACTAATTTTATATTGCCGTAAGAGTTTGATAAAAGAGTTCACATATTAGCACACAGAAATTCGATAAGCATAGTCGAAGAAAATATGGTTAACCTAGTTATATGATTCAACATAACATAGTTAGCAAAAGTGAGTCCTTATCCTGCGTTATTCCTAATTTCACTTCAACTCTTTTGAGGAAGTAGCCTCTTCAACATTCAAGGTGAAGACATTTCTTGGATGTTGTGGCTTAGGGGTCGGTGGCTGATGCTTATATTGGCATTCTCTAATCATATGTCCGGGCTTTTCACACTTGAAACATACATTCTGTCCAGCCAAACAGGGTCTTCCTCCATGGTCCTTTCCGCACTTTGAGCAATCTTGCCTTATGATTGGCCCTTGTGGCTGTTTACCCTCATGTCCATTGAATTGAGACAACTTCTTTGGTGGCGGGTTGTGTTCAAATGCTGGGCTTTCAGGTGCCATCCTCTTCTTAGTAGTATCTGACTTGGTATCGACGAGCTTCTTGTTGTATTCCTCTATGAGTCGGCATTTATTTACCAGGGTAGCAATGTCCCTGATTTCCATTTGTCCCATGACTAAAAGTATGTCCTCCCTCAAGCCGCCCTCAAATCTAACACACTTCCAGACTTCGTCTGGATTTTGCTAGTAAATGGTGGAGAACTTGCACAGTTCTTCAAACTTGGCTATATACTCTGATACACTCTTACTTCCTTGTCGGAGTTGTAGAAATTCCAGTTCCTTAGTATTTCGGACAGAAGTAGGAAAATATTTCTGGTAAAATACCTCTTTAAACATATTCTAGGTAATCTCTTCCTGGGAATCTTCCAATAGCCTTCTCACACCATTCCACCAGAACTCTGCATCCGCTTCAAGCATATAAGTGGCAAAAGCCACTTTCTGGAGGTCAATGTAGTCTAAGACGGAGAAGACTTTCTCTATGGCTTTAATTTACTCATCGGCCTTATCGGGGTTAAAAGCTCCTTTAAAACTAGATTGATTTGCCTTTCTGAATTCAGCGAATTTGAGATACTCTAGGTCCAGTCCTGGGCCATTCGGATTTCCTTCATGACCAACCTCAGGTCGCCTCCTCAATTGGTCCATCATCTGTTGTGCTGCAGCAGCTTGTTCCCGCATTGCATAGGCTATTTCTCGCATTGTATCCATGAAATTAGCAGGGTCTTCTGAAGTGGGTACAGTTCGTGGCATACCACGCCCCCTGGAAGCCATTAGTTCCTAATCACACACAACAAAACATTGAGTTGATCAGGCTCAATAATAAGTTAAGTGTGACAGTAACTAATAATAATCACAGTTAGGCGGTCATGCATATCTAATTTCCTACATCTTATCTAAGCAGATAAGATTTATCGCATGACATTTTTCTAAGAATTCTAGAGTGCACTAGAAACGTAATCAGTTCAAATCCTCAGGTTTGGGGAGGATTGAACTGCTCTGATACCATTATGTAACATCCTCCCATTAATGTAGAATCTTGTGGCTTAATTTCAGCCAACTTTCCTCATTCTTTGTGGCTGTCTTGTGCCGCTTTTTTGGGGGTTAAGTGGCTGAGTTTTCAGCCACTTGATGTAGAGTTTTGAGTGTATAATTTTATTGATTCGATTTTGACAGTTTAAAATACCGAATTCCTACCGATTTCCTTCAAATCAGCAAAATGGTTGGAAAAATCTTGTGAGACTTTCTATGTTGCTATTCTAATTATTTTTAATTCAAATCTCTCTAATTAACATCTAATTAATTTCTAATTAGCCTTTAGTTGGGCTTTAATTAAATATTCAGTTAATTTCTTATGAATCTCACTTATTCGTTAAAATTGAATAAATCGATTAAAAGCGATAAGATTTTTTTTTCTTTTTTTTTCGGATGTTACATATTTTGCATGGGACCCATTATTAACACACAATCCCATGCAAAATGCACTTACATGATTGGCCAGGAGTACAGCCACGTGGTGCTTCCGGATCATACAAGTATTTCTCCATTGGAAATAATTGATCCATCTAGAACTATGATATATATCCATTGTTTTAGGCCAAGTAATCATTAATAGTTATGTAGAAATTCATTTGAGGATGTTATGAAACTTAATTCATGAATAAAAGGACTAAAATAAGTAAATGTATAATGTAAGGATTAAAATAAAGACAAGATAAAAATATACAAACAAAAACTTGTTAAGCATAAAATTTTCATGAATTTTGTTTCTTATTCATGAAATATTATGATTTTATTATGCATAATGTCTAAACTGATATATATTGTTTAAATATCAAGTTGACTCATTCATTACTTAAATTATTATTGACTATCGAGGTCAGGTATGGATTAAAAAAAATTGTAAAACAATTAAGTCAGGTTCGGCTCCGATTAAACTCGGCCCACCCCATTAGTTATACATTCATAATTAAATCCTTAGATTAGTTTCAAGATTTCTGTAGCTCCTATCTCCTTGAAGCCCCTCTTGTTTTGCTCCCATCAAACTTGAACAGTGTGGAAACATTTTTTTATTATTCAGGGAAAAAATATTTTACTTTCATATATGTTTTTCTAAGTTCCATTTAATTTGACAAACTATTCATACATAAAAAGTACTTGTAATTTTCAACAAATTTAGGACCATGTGCTTAAGGGATATGTAAAGCTCTCAATCTAGCATTGTGTATTGATTTGTCTATCACATTAAATAGCACCTCAAAGATCACAACTAAAACCAAAGATTATTTTCCTCCTTGAATAATGTAAAAGGTTGCTTGCACTATCAAAGTTTGAAGTGGGAGAAGAGGGTTTTAATGTATATTGTACTGAGAGAAACTATAGAAGTCTTAGAGCTATCTTAAGAATATAATATTTATTTCCACAATGAATGTTTGAAAAATTCCATCACTTACATTAAAATTTAAGTATAATAAATGTGATTTTTTTTAATAGGGAATGTAAATTTATTCAACTTGAAAATCAAAGGATAACAAGTGTAAAATCTCTTCAGGTGAATCTTTAACCCAAATGTTATCAATCCTTAAGGAGCCCAAATGAGCAAGCTCATTAGCTACTCTATTACATAGCTTAGGAACTAAATTACAATCAAACCAAGAAGCATAAGGATAAATGTCGCACAAAATTGCATCGTTATAAGAATGGTCATCTCTTGGCTCTATGATAGTGGAATAATCTAGTTCGGCATCACCTTCCAAAATAACTCTTCTAAAACCAAGCTTCACACAAAAAGAAGGCCTTCTCTAGCAACTAAAAGCTTAGCACAAAAAAGATCTAGACAACCAAATCGAGATTAACTTTTACTCGCCATGAACAAGCCTTAATTGTCCCTCACTATAATGCCAAAACCAACCATTGAGCTAGTTGAATGGATAGCAGTGTCCACATTAATTTTGTAAATGTCACTTGGAAGAGCTATCGACCTTGATCATCCACCCCCTGTACATGCATCACATTATTACATAAAGTAGCCCAACGTATAACTTCTTCAATGGATGGGCTACAGGTGTTCATGACCCCGCCCGGCTTACTAACCTGTCTTGACCTAAAGCTTGTTGGGCTAGATTCGGGTTTGAAATTTGACCTGGTACATTTTTCGAGTCAGGTTCGGGTCATGTTTTGGGTTAGCCCAACCCGGTTTAAAGTTAGATAGTTCTTTAAAAAAAAAATAAATAAAAATTAGTGATAAATTATGATATTTTTATGCTTCAATCAATACATTTTACATAACATGATGCTAATTTGTTTTGAAATATATATTGTAAAATATTTCTTGAACCTGTTTTTTAATTCTAGAATTTTATGATTTTACTATATATAATGTCTAAGTGCATGTTTGGATTAGCATTTCACCAACCAAATGCACGTTACTCCTTGAAAGTCATGTTCATGTTTGGCTATTTTTCAGTTGAATAAATTCTAACGGAATTTATATGTCAAACCCCAGTTGATGCGAAGGTGATCTTTTATTGCTTCTCCATTCAGCAAAATCATGTTAGAGATTTTCTGACATTTTTATCCTTCAATCCAAATATAATACAACAAGGTTAAGTGGGAGTTTTTCATTATTCTTTTACAATTTTTATTATTTCTATTAGTTCCTGTTTTGCATCTGTTTAGTTTTAAGATATTTTAAATGCCTATTTTCATTTTAATTAAATTAATAAGAATCATTAATTATATTTTAAGTTAATAGATATATAATTTATTAAAGAATATTTGAAAAATAATGAAATGCAAATAAAAAGATAATATTAATATTACAATATATGCCCTTTTTAGTAATTTTATAAACAAAAGTGATTTTGATCAATATTATCTATATAACATTCATTTTATCAAACTCACTTTTAAGATAAAAGTTTCCAAACATAAATCACGTTATACTAAACCCATTTTTTTTATCAAAATCAAGTTTCCAAAATCATGTTGGTTCAAAATCAATTTTGCAAGCTCTAATCCAAACACACACTAAATCTTTATATTTTATGTAAATATCGAGTTGATTTGGTTTGACCCGGTCATTAATTGGATTATTATCGAGTCAAGTTCAGGTCCAAGGAAATGACCCAATCTCAAAATAGGGTCGGGTTTGGGTCCAGTCTAACTCGACCCAACCTATCCTTTGTACACTGTAACACCCTCCCAAGTATGGTACTATGCTTAAGTTATAATACCTCACCTAGGAGTTGTTACTGTCACTTAATCGGACCTTGTTTGGCAGCAACTTTCGGCCACCTTCAATCTTATTAGTCAACTCTGTCTTGGAGGGCCTTCTTCAGAACTTCTGAACTATCTGGAGATAATATGGAAATAAACATAGGAGTGAGTATTATAAATTCTCAGTAGGATTCCTTAAAATACCATATGCTGTGTCATCATTATTATCTCTAACTGTTTCAGTTTATTATGAAAAATGTGAACATGTTAAATAGACTGTTCAATTTTATAGTTTGAAAATATATTGTCCAAAGCAGAGTTCATTTTATTCACACACTTGAGTCACATTGGCAATATTTCATATTTGGAATAATAATCACAGCATAAGTAGATAAGACAGTCTCAGCATTAATAAACATGGAATATAATCATGCAAATACTCATACTTGAATTTATGCAAATGCACTAGTATTTTTCTTTAACTTTCTTTGCTCTCTTTTCTTTAGTCTTTACTGCCCTTGGGTAGTCTGATCTAAGAGTGAGCTCAACTCATGACCGTCGTCACGCAGAACTGACCTACAAGGGGATTCACATGCCTCTAGTCTTAGAGGGATCTCATTTTGGCCACGTGCCTCGAAATTGAAGGGATCTCTTCTAGTCACGCGCTTCAAGAATAGAGGGATCTCATCTGACCATGTGCCTTCAATGTAGAAGGATCTCATCTGACCACGTGCCTCCAAGGTAGAGGGATCTCATAGTTTTATACTGCCTTCACAGAGAAAGATTTAATATGCAACTGCCTCCAAGTGAAGGGACCCACATTTAATATATTTATGTCCTTTCATAGTCATGCATAGACATGCTAAATACACTCATACATATACTTCACCATTTACTTTCATATATCTTTGCATATAGAATTTCATATTCATAACTTAAAACTTCATAACACAAGCTATTATAACTTCATATGATTCTGCCAAAAATTCGGCAGCATAACGGAACGTGTCCGCTTCCCCATGAATAGTGCCAGGCTACTAGTAAAACCAATCAAGCAAAAGTTTAACATAGAGTAGCAAACATATCATAATAATATTAATTATGTAGGGATTGGACCCTTATATATCATAATAATATCAATCATGTAGGGATTGGACCCTTATGTTCAATTCTGCCAATTATATCAATTTTGCCCGGTTTTTAGAAATGAAGCCTAAAATTCATTTTAACTCATTTAGACCTGAATTTTGGATATGTTGAAGTGTTATGTGTCTATTTTCTATCCTCGTTGATCCCACCTAATTTTGATAAATATAGCTCAAGTTATTTAGGTTTTATCCCGGCCTGCCCTGTAGCTGGCCAGAATTACACACTTAAAACTAAAAATCGAAAACTGGTTCAAATCATATGAAATTGGTCTCATATTAAAGCTAACAGGACAATATTTCATTTGCAGAAAGTTTCATTCCATTTGCCTTAGTAGGGCTCGAGTTATAAGCCCTGAAATTTGACTTTTCTGAACTGCCCTATTTTGGCCCGGTTTGGACATAGGGCAACTTTCTCGAACCACTGGGAATAAACGGGACCTTATCTAACTCTGAAATTTTTTGGCATATTCTTCTATGTGTAAACTTTCTAAAAAAGTTAGTTTCATTCAATTCCAAACAGTATAGGGCAAGTTTTGCCCTAAACAAGCTAGTCTACCCAGAATCAAACTCAAAAACCTAGGTCGAACTTCCAAAATTCATATCTCTCTCAATACTAATCCAATGGCCTTATATGATATATGTATAGAAAGCCCTGAATGTCTAGTCTCATATAAAAATGGTTTCATTAAATGGTGGTAGGCAGAGCCGTACACTCCGCCATATGAACCGCAGTAGGTTTCCTTAACCTGATCCATTCTGTTTGCTTCTCTTCACTAGATAATCATCCAAAACTCAATTTAAAACACAACAATCTAGCCATAAAACTTCATATAGGCTCATAATAACATCAAATACATGCATCCAAATGAGTTCACAACAGCCCAAATTCACAAGAAAATTCAGAGAAGAGGTTGAATCCTACCTCAAATTGATGTAGAAACTAGTTAGAATTGAGCTCTTAGTGGAGGAAGTGGATGAGGCTTGGAGTTTTGAGGAAGATGAAGTGAAAATTGGAGAAGGAAGAGTGAGGAATGGCCAGCTGAAGAGGAAGCACGAAAATGAGAGAGTTAGAGGGGATAAATAAGGTTTTGTGAAGTATTGGTAGTTGGAAGGCTTCATTCTCATTGGTTGGAAGTGGGTGGTGATGAGTTGAACAAATCTCTCATTTCCCTTTTGTGGTTGACATGGCGCCAATCTTAGGGGATGAAGTGGCTAAATTTTTAGCCACTAAACTTAGGGTTTTGGTGTAATAAATTCAGTTAATTCGATTCTGCCAGTTTAAAATACCGAATCTCTACCGATTTTCTTTAAACCGGCAAATCATTACTAAATAGATTTGTAAGAACTCCTATATATCTATCTTAATCTTTTCTAAACTTAATTCTTATAATTAACACTTAATTAAATCCTAATTAATCTCTAATTAATTTCTAATTAACTTTACTTATCCACTAAAATTGAATTAATCAATTAAAGGTGTAAATTAAACATTTTACAAATTGAGGGCCTTTTTGTTTTCTGTTTTTCATGGTTAATGGCATTTTTGTAATTATGGATAAGTCTAGGGGCATCCCAATGTCATTTCACATATGGATACCTCCGTGGCTCAATCAGCCGAGGTTTAGGTTTCTACGTTTTCGCTACGTGATTTTGCTTCATTTAAAACTTTATTCTGCTAATTCAATTGGTATAGGGACCTAAATATCATTTTCTAAAAAGTTCAGGGGTGAGATTATAAATAATAAAAGTTTACCCAAGGACATTTTCATTATTTCCTATTACGTTATATAGGGATGTTACATACACCCCTAGGATGGGCATGGCTTTCCTTGCCAAAACGCATTCCTAGCTTGCCAAATTGCACACCAAATTTGTAGCAAACGAGCCCAATCCAATTTTGGCATAGAAGAAGTACCCAAAGCCAACAATTCAATCCAATCTCCACTCCCAAACCTGCTAAGAACATCAAAATCATGAGATTCTACTAACACCCTCTTCGTATAAGGACATTGAAGAAATAAGTAAGACATGGTTTCTTCTTGATTCCTACAAAGATATCAACCACTACTCACCACAACATTCTTAGCACGTAATCTATCCTTAGTTGGCAAAGCACGATGAGCCAACCTCTAAGCAAACATTCTTTGTTTAGGCAAAATATTTAGCTTCCATAAACAACTCCACCAACATCCATAGCTTTGCAATCTATTGAGTTTTTCATGTCCCTATATTATTTACTCAACTCAGTGGGACATGTGAGCTTGCCATGCAGTCTTATATGCATTCTTGACAGAGAATTCCCCCCTTGAATCAAATGCCCAAAAAAGATTATCATTAGTCATTCCTTAGCTTAAAGGTAGACATATAATTACTGCTGCATCCCTATGATAAAAGTTTACATGAATAAGTTCATCATTGCATCATCTAGGCACCTCAAGAATCAATTGATACACATACTGTAGCTATGACAAAACCACATAGGAATCCTGAACAGAAAAATTTGGAGAAGTGGGAATCCACTTGGATGTTCTAATATCAACACTTCTACCATCCCCAATCCTCCACAATAAACCTTGCTTTAAAACTTCTCTTCCATCCATCAAGCTCCTCTAAGCATATAAGGGGTTAGTTCCATAGTTAGCCTCAATAAAAGAATAATAAGGAAAATACTGAGCCTTAAGAATTCTAGCCACTAAAGACTCCGAGTTGTGAATGATTTTCCAAACTTGTTTAGCTAGCATAGCTAAATTGAAAGTCTTCAAATCTTGAAATCCCATTCCACCCATCTTCTTAGGCCAACATAATTTCTCCTAATTGACCCAATGAATTTTCCTCTTGTCATCCTAAGAACCCCACCAAAACTTGCACATCATGACTTCCATTTCAATACACACGGTCAAGGAAATTTTGAAACATGCCATAGTATAGGTAGGAATAGCCTGAGTCACCGCCTTGATTAAAGCCTCCTTCCCTCCTTTGGAAATTGATCTCTCTTTCCAACCCTTGATCCTCTTCCACACTCTCTCCTTAAGAGGTTGTGTGGATCTGTTCTTCAATCTACCAATCATGGTTGGCAAGCCAAAATATTTTCTCCGAGAAAGCAACCGTGTTTGTATGACAATTAGCCATAATCATTGCTCTATCCTATCTCTCAACATTAGCACTAAAGAATCAAGATGATTTGTCAAAGTTGACCATTTGACCTGAAGCTGCTTCATGGAATTGTAGAATATTCATGATGGCAGTACAATCTTGTAGAGTTGCCCGTGAAAAAATCAAAATGTGATTTGCAAATAGAAGATGTGTAATCACAGGGGCAACTCTTGTCAATCTTAACCTAGACATCAATTGATTCTTTTCCGCCTAATGTAGCAAAGAAGATACAGCTTCTGTACATATCGCAAACAAATATCGAGAAAGTAGATCACCTTGTCTCAATCCCTTCTAAGGCCTGAAAAAATCCCCTGGAAAGCCATTAAGTAAAATGGAGAAAAATATAGACCTCACATAATGCATCACCCTATTCATCCATCTATCACCAAAGTTCATCTTCCTCAGTACTGCTTCCAAAAATGGCCATTCCACCTTATCATAAGCCTTGCTCATGTCTAGTTTCTAAGCCATATGCCACTCTTTCCCCGTTCTCTTGTGCCTTAGAGCATGAACCAACTCGTACACTATGGGAACATTATTCGTGATATGTCTATTCCATACAAATGCACTTCGAGATTCTAAAATCAGAGAGGGTAAAACAACTCAGAGGCTATTAACCAAGACTTTACTAATAATTTTATACACTACATTACACATTGAAATTGGTCTAAATTAAGACATATTCTGAAGAGACTAAATCTTTGGAATGAGCACAATTAAAAGTATGGTTAACCTCATCAATAAAATCATCATTATTCAAAAAATTAAGAATAGCATCAGTGACATCATTATCCACAATGCTCCAATATTTTTGCTAAAATAAAACAGGCATATCATCTGGACCTGGAGACATAAGAAGGCCCATTTGCTGAATTACTTCTTTCACTTCTGAACTTGTAAAAAGACTTTATGAAGCATCCTTCATTTCATCAGTGAGCCCATTCCCAATATAGTCAACACACTCCTCAACTCTGCAAAGGTCTGAAGTGGTGAATAAATTATGAAAATATCTCTAAGCCACTCCATAAATGTTAGAATACTCTATTTGCTAGTTACCTGCTTCATCTTGTAGCCTGCTAATTTTATTCTTCTTCTTCTAATTGAAGCTCTAGTATGAAAGAATTTTGTATTCTAATGTCCCTCTTTCAGCCATTGCACCTGTGATCTCTAAAGCCACATAAATTCCTCCTTATGCAACAAATCATTAATATCCTCGCTCAACATAGCTATACATTGCATATTCTCTTCACTAGCTGGGCATTCACGAAGCTCTTTAAGCACCTTTTATGCTTCGCATAGTTGACGTCCCAAATGACCAAAGTCAAACTTGTTCTAGTACTTTACAATTCTCCCAGAGTAGTGATTTTCCTGGTTACACACAACACGTCATCCTCCTCAAGCACATAACTCCACCCCTCCCAAATATTTGCCTCACAACCTACATTTCCCATCCATATCTTTTCAAAGCAGAAGTGTCTTTCTTAATTTTCTCCACTCATGAAACTGTTGCTAGGATCTATATTCAACATAATTGGGCAATGATTAGAGTAAAAAGAAGATAAATAAGTAACTTGAGCCTTTACAAATAGATTCAGCCATTGATGATCTGCCACAAATAGATCTAACCTTTCTTGTACATTATTGTCACCTGATCTACCATTATTCCAAGTAAATCTATAACTTTCAAACCCCAAGTATATCAACCCCACATTCATCAATGGCTTACCGAAATGTCTTAATTTGTCTTGCAAGCCTTTGAGAACCTGCCTTCTCATAAGCAAACAAAATTTCATTGAAGTCACCACCCACCACCTAAGGTAGCCGAGATGAATTGTTAAGGTCCTTCAGTATCCTCCATGTCCTATCCCTATTCCTTGCAATTAGATCACCATAAACCAACATAAAATGCCACTGCACTTCTTCTACTTCATTGAGAATATGGCAATCAGTCATATTCAGATTATAAGATTTTAGTTCCACTTTAACATCGGCATCCCACAACAAACCCAAACTACCCTTTCTGCCATCTACCCCCAGACCAAAACCATGAGTAAAACGTAACTTCCATTTAATCTTCGCTAATTCTATAGCCGATAACTTCATTTCCCTCAAACACACCATGTCGGGTTTCTTTTGCCTCACTGAAAGACGTAAAGTAAGAATTGCTTGTGAATTCCCGAGACCACAACAATTCCAAACAAAAACTTTCATTGGTCTCGATAGGCCTGCACCACAGGACCCACCATAAGTGAAGAAGCATTAAAATCCATTTTCCCCCATCTTCCGAGCTTTGGTCACAAGCCCATCATCATCAACTTCCATATCCTCATGTTGTTGCTTTTGGGCTAAAATAGAACCATGGTTTGGAGCCTTTTAAGTCTCGTTGCACTCGCACCCAAGTATTCTTTCGTGTCGCACCTTCTTTCCCTTTAGCATTAGCATATGCACCTTCCCCCCTCAGCGCAAGTGACTCATTTCCTATCTCGTCACTATTCAAAAACTCAACTGTAGCATCCTTATCACTTCAACTAACATCATCCACTTTTTCAGTGTCTTTAGGCTGACTACTTGCGCCACTCTCTACTAAGGTTGTTATAGTAAGTCTTGGTGGTTGATCATGTTCTTTATTTGTCAACATAGCCACTGTATTTTGGGTTACACTTCTCATCACATTCTCGTCCTTCCATGTCAACCAATCACCAAACTGTAAATTATCAGCATGCACATCTTCCACCACTTCACAATCTTCAAAGACATGCCCTAGTAACTTACATGCATAACATAAATTTGGCAACCTCTCATAGGCAACAAAGAACCACTGTGTTGCACTTTCTCCCTCCAATTTTAGCATTACAACTCGACGTAAAGGCTTTATTACGTCAATACTAACTCTGATGCGCAAACACCCACCTGTAGCTTTTTCTTCATGATCTATGTCTACCCCCTTACACCTTCTAATGGCATTACTGATCTGAGTTCCTCTCTCTTTTGTCATAGCTTCGATAAGAAGATCCATCACACGGATTCAAAAATCCACATGACTAACACTGAGGACAGAGGGTCTCGTCTTCCCATCATACCCTACATCATGAGTAGGCTTTTATCAAATGACCATGGGCTCCCCTCAACCGCCTTGTCCTTATCTCGCTTCGATTGAAACTCAAATAACATAATATTTTCACCGAGTTTACAATACTCCACTCCCTTTGACGGCTGCCAAACCCCCCCATAGTTCTTCCCAACACATGATAGTTATATGGTCACATTGAAAGAAGACTAGCTACCACTCGAAATCTCTCCCTTCCCATCAAACTGCTATCACCCCCTGATGATCCCAACTCTATTGCCTTCGTTTCTTCCTTTAACAGTTTCAGATTCTTGCACTTGTTTATAATCTCCTCAACCATGATAATCACCACTAAAATCTACCATTGCTAATGCCCACACGTCCAACTCTAGCAAGCACATCCTATTGACATCTGCGACCCTTAAACTGAGATGAGGAAACTCACACTGGATGAGACATACATACTCCCACGCATAAGGATTGCACCGCCACAGGTTTCACAGAAACCTTAGTAGAGCATGGAAACCCAGTACGAGGAGACAATTTTTTCAAATTTGTTAAATAATTGATTTTAATTTTGTTTATTTCTTTAATGGTCAGCTAATATTATAGGAGGCAAATGTAATGGTAACATAAATACCAAAGAAAATCCATATAATTTTTAAAATTAGAAAGATATTGCATGTAATTACCCTAAACTTTAAGAGATATTAGCTAGCGTAATTTTTCTTAGATTAATTCTACACTAATTTTGATAGGAAACACAGGTAGCTGTTGGATGAAATAAACTAGTACAATTCACTTTTCTATTTAAGGGTTAACATATATGCTAATATCATTTTGGCAAATAAATTCGAATAAAAGTTCTAATTTTTCAAGCATTTTTCTATATAGTTTGTCGGACAAAATGAAGTGGTTGGGGTCCTCACTATGATGTTAATATGGCTTGGGTAATGAAGAGTATGGAGGAGGCTAAACCATAATTGGAGCATATTGTCAACCAAAATTCATATGTGCACATTTACTTGGCCCATAATAATGCCAACAAAGCCCAACCTTTGAAAAGAAAATATTAGCAAGTAATGTGTGGAAACTAGAAGCCGAGGATTCTCTTTAACAACAAGCATTCTAATTTTTAAGAAAAATATTACGTGTATATAATATTTCTTGGATACTATATCGACTCATATTTTATCCACTTTTAGATAGGGTGTAGACCCAATCCACACTCCATCCAATAGTGGATAGGGTGTTAGTCGACGGTATCAAAAAAACATTATATACACATAACATAACTCGATTTTTAATTTTTGAGATTGAATTAGGTTGTGACATTGTCATTGTGGGCCAATGGCCTCCCAAGACATTGCTCTTTGGAATCATTGCGAAAGCTCAATATCATTGTTTGGATATTGGGAACCAGTAGGGACGGCAAATTTGAAGGTCAGCCCATGAGTTCCCTCCATTTGGTAAACCAGACAGCCAGTCCAGCAGGCATTCTCCAAAAGAGACACAAGGTAAGGTGACAAAGCCAAGTTCCTTGGAAACTTTCTCCCTTTTTCCTTTCGAATCATCAATTCTTGCTTTGGGAAAAGTTTGTAATCCAAACGAATCTCTTAGAGGGACCTCCTCTTCTTACTCCTTTGCCCCCTCTGAGTTGACTTTCATGGACAACCATAGATTCTGCGGTTTTTGTAGCTTTAAACCTTAATAAATGAAAAATTATTTTCATTTGAAAAACCGGAACCAAACCAACCAAGAGGGAAAAAAAATTACTGAATACTTTTTGGTTTTAATGTTACAACTGGCTGATATAAGTTTTACCCTAACTTTATGGATTACAAAGTATAATGGAGTCTTTTTGAGACACTAGTCACACTACTTAAATATGGTAACATGAAAATGATATTCTGTATATGCTAAGAACTTAAGCTGGTTAGTCGTTAGCTCATGACATAGTTTCTTCTCTCCATTCTTCTTGAACCAACACATGATAGGTCGAACAACTTTCTGCTAACTTTATAACTAATTATTATAAATATGCACTACGACTGAAAATTATTTCTTATTAATGATAGAACACTTCACTTGGATCATTTTAGAAAATAATGTAAAATTACAAAATGATTGTATTAAAAAGGCCTGCCTTTTAGGATTTGACAATCTCATGAAGACAAATATCCTGTACTATTATATTTTACAATATGTTTTGAATAATTAGTTTCATTTAAAAATAAGCTATGATCTCAAGTGAACTTCCATATGTTCTTTTGGCCAGCTATTGGTATATACAGTACACAAGCAGGCAAACCGTTCTGCGTAGTGTAAATTTAGTGAGCTTTTTGTGCCCAAAAAGTTTTTAATGAGTCTTTGCCAACGACCACAAAGAGAAACTGAATTTATTTGTAACATATGCTTTGTTTTGTCGTAATACAATTTGCATGAAACATAGACAAGGCTACAGCCTATAAATATGAGATAGATCAGGAATTGAATTTTTAAGAAATTCTCTTTTGAAGTTTAAAATTAAAATAGCGAACGTATTTTCTAGGCTGTAGCCTATAAGGCCATTAACAACTTATCTTTAACGTAAACTTGATACTAAAGAGGGAAAAAGGAAAATCTCATTTTCATCTCCTTTGCGAAAATTTCTTCCGGTGAGTTGTAAATGACTCTCTATCAGGCTGTCACCATTTTAATTCTGCGTATATAATGGATGGAGTTTACAAGAATCTTCCATTTTTTATTTTTTAAGAATCTTTGGAATGTGCAGACTGAGACCACTACTATGGTAAAATGCTCCTTGATTACCAGTTTCACTAACAGGCAAATCTATAGACTCACCATTATAGTGGTTTAGACTTGAGGTCACTAGTTTTCGCTTTATTAGGTTTAATTCAGATTCAAAGTTCAGTCCAGGAAGTTAACCAATTCTTCTACTCATTGACTGCTCTAACAGTGTAACTAAATGGAAATCTACACCAGCACGCAAATTTTGTTCCACATCTTTAAACATGCTATGTCGTCCAATGATTGATTTAGATATGTTCATTTTTTTCATATTTGCCCATTAGTCTCACCGTCATTCAACTAGTTGGTTGAAAGAAATTATGCAAAGATTTTTCAGTTAATGGGCACGGTCACTATATTTTCGTGTTCTGAGTTCTGACAAAAATGCATAATTGCACCATGGGGGTTGCCTTCTATAGTCCAACATGACACAAGTAAGGCGTGGTTAAATTAAGATGGAGAGGATGACAAAGTAACTATTAGATGAATTGAGGGTTCAAGTCCTCAACAATAAAAATAAAAACGAGTTTCCACTGAGAGTTCTAGAGTAAGAATGAATAAGCTGATTTGACCCCCGATTGTGGTCTTTGGAAAAAGACTAGAGTGAGAAACCACGTTGTTCTAGTTGTAATTGAATGGTCCAAGGGAGAATGTGTAGACAGTACCCGTTAAGTCATCTACATGTTTGTAGGAGAGGGATATGGACATGTAGTCCTTTTATAACTGTCTGATCAACCTAAACAAACTTGCATCACCAAGGATTCCATTATATTGTGGACCACAGATTGAAGCATGCAGCTTTAACTGATGCTGGAGCCCCCCCCCCCCCCCCTTCCCCCAAAACAAGCAAAGCATCTCATAACGCGGCATTGGTAATAAGGCAAAAGCCTTTGGACTCCCTTAAGAAGCAAGCTGTCAATAAAAGCATATCCTGCTACTACACTTGAAACATGAGAACCACTAGAGTAGAATTAAGGAAAGGTTCCAAAGTAGGCACGGTTCTACAACTTTCCCCAAGTTATCAACCAGGTCCCCCCTTTGGCATGCACATTAAAGCTGAAGCCATAAAGCTAGCAACAAGCTAAGAAAAATTCATTAACTAGCTAGCATGTATGTTACTTAAGTACTGCACCCTTTTGTTAGAGTTTAAGTGCAACTGGTTCAACCATGATTTTGCAGGAGGGACTGACACGACAGAGATTCTAGGGATCCTAATAGATTCTTTCCCCCAGGTCTCTCCAATAGTTCATTGATGGTAGTAGTTGGGGAACTGCAGGTAAAAAAAAAAAAATGTCCCTATAAATCTATGTGCATATAGCCTGCTTGTTAACTTAGAAGGGAAAGGTTGGTCAAAACAATGGGAAAGGTTATTTTCAAAGAGAAAAACAGAGATCGAAGAAAAAGCGATGGAAAAATTCAAGCGTCTGGCCAAACTTTGAATCATTATACTTGGAATTATTTTTCCAGCATGAATTTAGGTAACTTCCGAGTCTGCAAATTGTTCTTCTTCCCCAACCCCCACCACAAAAGAAAAACATAAACAACACTTCTTAAATTCCATAGAACTCACGTGCAATAAAATAAAACAATTAAGAACAGTCCCATTACTCACCAAGCTCATGATGAAAAACCTTCTTCATAATCAATTGAACACAACAAGTTATGAAAGTGTGTTATATATAATACTAACTACTCATTTATAAAAATAGTGAGTAAAGGATTTCAGAGATACATTCTACATCGCCAAATCATTAATGCCCTATGTAATGTGATGGATTACAAAAACCTACCAACTAAGCAACCACATAACATAATTAACGCATAATTACATATATACTTGCTTAATTAATTTATTTTATATAAATAAAAGCGAAAATGATTGATAGAAATGCGCAAATCAATAAAAAATTCTTGGATACTCTTTACATGTTATGCTCATAATTAATAACAAAATAATATTTCATCATTATATATTTATGTGGTACTTAATGTCAGTGGCACACAAAGAATTCGGTCAGTTTTTTTTTTTCGTTTTTGTCCAGTGCATGGGAGGGAGGAGCCAAAAAGGCTAGCCGTTAGCTGAAGAAGTAAAAGACCTACAGAGAAGCAAAGACGTATGCAAGACATGAAAAACGGAAAATGCAGGTGATGAGAAACGCATTGATGCTACCGAGAAAAGTTGCTGCCTCCAAGTAAACAACTGTTTCATGATAGAGTATATCATCAGCATATAGACAAACAAACTAGAGGGTCCATCTATTTTAGCACTCGATCTACACACCAAAATCCTTGTCTCTCTAGCTGATACCATGCATCAACGCCAAAAAATTTAAAAAAAAGAGGTTTCGAGTGCACTCAATTCTTCGCCACCGTTACCATGACCATTGTTGAAACTCTTGATCCAAAATGCTAGTATACTATATAACATAACATGTACGATTGAAAAAAATGAAGAAATGAGGACTGAAGTTGGCGCTGGAATGAAATGAAATTAGTTCCATCAAATATAATCCGCTCTAATTCGAGTACAACCCTTCCCCCACATGCTCAAACACTAACACATCCAAGAAAAATACACCCCCACCGCCATTTCCCGAAGAATAAAAAGAAAGAAAGAAACCCTAAGATCCTGAGCTATTACTAGTAGACTCCTCATACAGTCAGCAACGCAATTTTCCCTCCTCCTCCAACTTCGACCCCATCTCACTACTCAACCAATATACATTACTTTCAGCCCAGAAATGAAGAAGGGCGGAAAAGTTAGGTGCGGAAGTGACCCCTTTGAAACCACTTGATCCAGAACAACACCATTGTAGGTACACATATATAACCATAAAGAGAGAATCAGAGAAAAAAATTCTCATTCTTTTTTATGGGGTTATGATACTAACTCTAGGGCTTCTTACCGAGGGTGTGCTTGTTATTATGCATCCAAACCTTGAGGACGTGACGCTTAACACCAGTCTCGTTACAAAACTCCTGAACCACTGCTTCATCGTGCTTCTGGATCCTCCAACCCAATCTTTCAGCAAGCTCCAGCATCTTCTCCTTCTGCTCCTGCGTGAACTTCGTCCTGAACCTCTTCCTCGACGACCCTCCTCCTCCTCCACCGCTACCGCCACCACCGCTCGGGTTCGAAACATCCTCTTGCTCTTGCTCGATATCCCTTGTTCCCCCTCCGCCGGCGCCGGAGGTGGACGGCAGCGCCAGCGTCCCCCTCTGCTGTCCCCCGACGTGCAAGTACCCCGCCGGAGTCCGGTAGTAAGCCGCAAAAGGCGGCGGCTGGTGGTGCTGGTGATGGTGGTGAGGGTAATTTGTCAGCAGGTAAGGATCTCCAGCGACGGTGGCGGATTCGGTCTCCTTGCGGTGGAAGTTGCGGTGACAGTTACAGGCGGCGCATTTGAGGGCATCGAGGGTGCCCTCCGTGCCGGCCGCCATGAACTCGCCGCAGCCGTCGAGGGCGTGGCCGCCGATTCCGACCGCGTGGTTCTTCAGACACTCCCTGTACCTTGCCTTCACGATGTTATTGTTGTTGTTGTTGTTGTTTCTCATGGGCTGGGCCACCGTCATGGGTTCGGGCATTTTGACCCGGGTCGGGTTTCCCAGCGGGTCGTAACCCGTACACAGCTCTTCCTCTTGCTCCTCGAATTCCATCTCTCAAGGTCGAAAACGCTCAAATTCTTAAGGGTGTGTTTGTTTAATTAAGCTGAACAAGCTAGGGACTCTCTCTCTCTCTCTCTCTCTCTCTCTCTCTAAGTCTTACTCTTACTCTTGTTACTTCATCTCTCTAATTTTTTTGTGGTTTTTTCAGGTGAAGAGCTTTCTTTGTGCAAAGGGATGCATTCATATACTTTTGCGGTTCTGTGTTTTCTTTCTCAAACCTCTCCCAGTAGTAATAATCACCGTATGGAACGAACTCTTCTCTCTTAGATCATCATCATCTTCTACCACCGGCTATACCCGGTCACGTGGTAATTTTCAGTTTCACCCCATGGCGGGGTGAATACGAAGATTTAACCGTGAAAAGTTCACACTTTCTGGGACACTAGTATACCCTGCACTGGTGGCAGCGGAGCATGAGGCGACCACCAATGACAAAAAGGAAAAATAAAGATACTATGTAGATAATGTTATTGAAACTAAGTAAAGACACATAATAACGAGGAGTATTGTACAAATTTAGTATCCATAATTTAAGTGAAGTAAGCCCATTTAAAATACACCTTTATGTTTCATTTCATTAAATAAGTTATGGAAGAGTTTACAGTGGTCCATGGACCACCAATGCTTCAATTTTTTTTTCTCTCAAATGATGTCATGTAATTTTCTCCTGTGTTCATCGATACACCCTAACTGTTTCTCCAAAAAATTTTGCTACTCACCAAGTGAGTAACTATGATGGATCAGCGATAAAAGTGGTCCATGGTAGATAAGATTTATTTAAATAAATCTAAACCGTTTATATTATTTTAATTAATATCTGATGGTTATAAATATTTGGTACATTATAATTTACAGTGGTCCATGGACCACTGTAAACGCTTCCATAAGTTATATTCACTGATGTATATCAACACCTTATTAAGCTGGTGTCCTTAATTTTTCATTTTTTTTTTTTGGGCTTAAAGTTAAGAAACTTTATTAAGCTGATTTTATACTAGGAAACAAAATAAAACTCGGCACGCGCTTGAGCAGAAGGCCAATGGAGAAACACTGAAACTGAAAACCCTGCGAGTCAAATTTAGGGCATTGTTGAGTGCACGCATTCCCGGACCTGAAACGAACTGACGTTGGATGGGACCCACAGCAGGAGGCGCGTGGGGCGGAGCGTGGGGTACGGGAGGGCAGAACTAGGAGGGGTTTTGCTTGTTTGTTTGTTCCTCCCACATAGGACGGAAACAAGTAGGGGCAGGAGCTGGTGATAGTTGTAGCCTCGTAGGGTACCACTAGGTGTGTGCGCGCGCGCGTGTGTGTGTGTTTTTGTGAGGAGAAGAAAGAGAATATGTGGGTTGTGTTGAATAAGGAAGAGGAGAAAGAAAGGGAAAGACATGTACACAGGAAAAATGACTCCTACGTAGGAAAATAAAATGTGAATTGTCGGCATTAAAGGCTGCTGTTGCTACGTGCGGTCTTCTCCGACATCCGTGACAAGCTTTTTGCGTCAAGATGTATTTATTATCACATCGCCATACAAATCAATCAAAAAAAAAAAAGAAAAAGAAATTGCTGGGAAACAGATAATAACATTGATTTAACATCTAGTTTTTACAGAAGATTTTAGGATTGAATTTTATAAAATTAACATTAAGATAAGACTTGAAATAGATTAATTAAAATTTAATACACTTCGGGTATTAGGATTTAGATTTTGAGATAAAACGAATTTGCATTTTGAACTGCTTGGATGTAAATGACGGGGTTTGAAGGGGAACAACGTTATGGAGTCAGCATCGGTCTTCCATCTCTCCATACCAAACTAAAGGCCATGACCGGATTGGCGTGTGAAAATAATATTGTAAGTACAAAGGAGGAACATCGCAATCCGGAGAAAGTATAAAGGAAAATAAGAAGCCACTGTCTTTCCCTATCTCTGGATAAGAGCCTCTAAGCTACTCTCAAGCATACCAACCACGCTTGTTTCTCAGCTCTGTTCACAGCATATAAGGATTTTGTCGTATTGATTTGATTGCTGTAATTTTGAGCCTATCAATTTTTATAAGCTCTTGCGCTTTAGAAAAATATTTGAATTTCTGAAAACGTTTTGAACTAAGTCAATCAACATATGGAATGGAGTAATGTTATGAAACGGTTTTGGACTTGATTTGGTTTTCCTGTATCTATGAGTAAGTACCCATTATCATCTCTCGTTAAGATTTGGAGAAATGTTTTGCTTATCACATTTTTCTATTAAGTATTTCATTCACTCTAAGGGAGGGAAATTAAGGGTGCTTTGACCCTACTTTGGGAGTCGAATTGACTCTCAATAGCTTCACGAGGTGCAACTTTACCATTGAGCATGGCCTAGTATGCATATTTCATTCAATACGTGACATTTATAAACGTACTCTTAAAAATATCGGATCAACATTTAGTTTAGACCGGACTTATAAGATCAATGAGATTGATAGGCCGAACTCCTCGAATACTGAGCGTCTCATGTCTAAACACTATATATATATATATAGGATTACTCTACGATTTGCGTTACGCTTTAACTTTGTAATGTAGCAACATTTTTGTCAACGAACTTTCAATCAAATGACATCTCTGATGATCCTTGCTGGGCTTAACATGGTTTGGGTGATCCTCATTTGCCTCTTTCCTATTAGACCGGACTTATAAGATCAATGAGATTGATAGGCCGAACTCCTCGAATACTGAGCGTCTCATATATATGTAGGATTACTCTACGATTTGCGTTACGCTTTAACTTTGTAATGTAGCAACATTTTTGTCAATGAACTTTCAATCAAATGACATCTCTGATGATCCTTGCTGGGCTTAACATGGTTTGGGTGATCCTCATTTGCCTCTTTCCTATTAGCCCCTCTAGGTCTATTCAAAAAAAAAAAATACACTTTATTTATATCCATTATATTTTATAAAAGTTTTAATTTAATCTTAAAAGTTATTTTTTATTTTATTTATATCTCTAATATTTTTAAAATATTTTAATCTTTTTTTTTTGACATCTAAATTATAAATAAAAAAATATAATATGAAGGTTAGGTTACAATATTAGTGATAATATGTCTATTACTTATCTCTGGGTTGACATTATTTCCCAAATTATTTCTCCATATTTTTGTAGGATACAAATTTTTTTCCCTTTAATGTAAATCCTCTTAATGCTCAATTAATCTTTCCTTGACTAAAATCTATACCAAAAACTTTTCCTTGGGAAATTAAAGTCAAGTAATCTCTATTTGCGGTATTTAGACATCACTAATATTGTAACCTAACCTCCACATCTATTTTTTCTGTTTATAATTTGAATGTCATTTATCGAAAGAGTAAGATTAAAATTTTTTGAAAATATTAAGGATATAAATAGAGAAAAAAAATTGATACTAAATTAAAATCTTTATAAAATGTAAGGAATGTAAATGAAGATTCCAAAAAAAAAAAAAAGCTATGAAGTATGGGTACTCTATTTTGACAAAAGTACTTGTACCGGGTGCTTCTGGGGCATGGATATGCTTTAGGTACGTTTGGGTACGGCTTAAGTACTGCTGGGTACGGCTCTAGGTATGAGATTTATTAAAATTGTGTTGCTTTGAGTATTTTATTTTTATCTTTTTTTTTTCTTTTTCTCAATGCCTCCTGATTTTTCCTTTTTTCTTTTTTTTTTTTTCTTTCACGTTGCCTTTCTTCTTTTTGTGTCATTGCTATCAAAAGATAGCTTGTGATAGTATTGATTTATCGTCTGAATAAATAATTATTTATTATATAAAATTTCAGTTCTTATTTTATAAAATTTGTAAAATTTTTATATTTTTAAATATATATATTACCATACCCATACTCCAATTTTTATAAAATTTTTGTACACCGTACCTATATCCATATCCGTACCTAGCATGGGTACCATACTCATAGCCGTGCAACATAGAAAAATAGCAACTTTTCTTTCTCAAAACTAAAGCAAATATTTTTTTATGCAAAATGCAATATAAATATTAAAAAACCACATTTTTTATGATTAATTAATTATTGACACATTAGTTATATTGACTAACAGCATATTTGCATTCTACACATAGCATCACAGTTTGAGACGTGTAAAATAAAATTTATTAATAGACATCAAGCTACTAGTTCTGCCTAACACATGAAAAACCTCAGTACCAGTCACGAAAGAAAAAGAAATAAACGTACAAATTACATATTTTCATGGCTCAAATAAACAAACAAAAACTAAAGCCATAATACCTGCTTTCAACTCTTTGTTCCTACCGTAAAACATTCATTGTTATATTTATATGTCACATATATTTTTTTTCTAATTAAGGGATAAAATGTAACGATCCAATGAGCTATTTTTTCCGAGTTCCTACTACAAGCGTATTCTTTTTTTTTCCCAAAAAAAAAAGAATATCCATAATATATTTATTACTAGGTCACTATTACAAACAAATTAGATATACATCATAAAAGGTTATCAACTTTGACATGAGGTTTGTAATTAAACTCGACTTACAAGAAATTACTTCGAAATCGATGGTTTTTACCAAAGATAAAATTGAGCAAAACTAAGTGTAAATAACTAATAATACATCAAAAAGAAAATGAAAATATATATGTGAGTTCCACCAAAAAAAAAAAAAATTTTTGTGGACTTATGTAGCTTCGTCTTCTTTACATTTTTTGTCTCTAGCATCGGTGCATATTATCTAAAGTTACATATTTTTTTTTTAAAAAAATTCTGTTAAAATGAGAAGAAAAAGAAGTAATGAAATGAGAGGTGATGGGCAGTCTAATCACATCAAAATCTAGACGGCCCCCAATAATTGATGCAGAAAAGGGCTCCATGGCTTCCTACCTCTATTAACACTAGAATGACCCCTGCCCTTGGATCAAACGGCCAGCAATCAACCTATAACATCGTCGGATATATCCTTTACTCATGGGTTAACCATTTCATTTTCAAATATATCATATCGTATCCCTAAAAAATGTCAGATGATGTGTTTTGGACACATTAGGGAGTTATTATTTAGTCAAAAAGGGCTTCGAAGATAATTGTTATCACCTCAAGGGCTCATGTCATTTAACTGCATCTGCAACCATTGTCACTTCATATCACAAACAAATTAAAATAGTAGTGTGTTTGAACTTTGAATATTTGAACCAAGTCATGAGCCAGAAAGACTTTTAGCCAAAATGAGCAAAAAGAATAAAGCATTCAGCAATTGGCAATAATTACTTAACAGGGAGGTGACTTCATTCTAATGCTTTTACAAACCCCAAAGTAACTAATCCATTGAAAGACGAAGCTGCTTTGTGCCATTCCCATGTTAGGGAAGGGAAGCACAACCCGTAGGAAGAGTTTTATGGTTATCAATACTCCCCAATAATATTTCTATCAAAAATGTCCCAAGGCCAATGAAGCCAAGGAAATTTTTTTTTCTTAAAATAATTAATGATTATCTAAAGAAATTTACATGGGTTTAACTCAAGTAGAATCAAATAATGTGACACTTTCATTTCCAATGATGGTACTTATATTTTATTTTTTTTCGAAGTGCTGGTATGTAATGATAAAATGCAAGAAATTATAGAAGAAGATCCCTTTTATTTTTTTGTTCTAAATTAAACTAAATTAACATGAAATGAAATGAAAACAGAAAGTAAAAAAGGTATGGTTGGATGTTGCAGGCATCGGTGAAGCAGCAGATGGAGTGCATCATGTGATGCTCCAAAAACAGCCAAAAGAGGTGGATGGACGTCTGATGGGACGTTCTGACACACGCACACAGAGAGAGTACTCAATCTCTTTGTCGTGTTTCGGTGCTTCAATTTCAAATTTATATTTTATTTTATCTAAAATTTATATTTTTTATACTGCTGAAATTTACATATTTTTATGGTTTACACGCATCAATTATATGATTACATTATCTGTTTCGTTTCATTCACTTTATGTACTAGTCAAATCATCTCAATTAAGATTGAATATGCCTGATCTAAAATCTAAAATTGTATACAAGGTTCAAAATCAATAATAATGTTATTTATATACTATTTTATTATTTTATTTGTATTTTTTAATTCAAAAATATTTTAACATATTCTCCCGCTTCTACATATTAATTTTTAAGTAATATTTATTAAAAAATATTGTTAAAATTTTTAATAATATTTTATAATTACAATATATAACCTATATTATTAGAGTTTTAGCAATTTTTAATAGTTTAGAATATTTTTTAAATATTACTAAATCTTAATGACATTATAGTGTCTTTATTTTTTCCAAACTAAATAAAATGTAAGAAACATGTAAAATTATAGAAGAGTTTAATTGGGGTATACTAACAGTATAAATTTTTTTTACACTGTCATCCAATCAAAACCTTCTATTTACATGACCATTCAAGTAGTGGATGGTTATATTAAAGACTTTTGCTAATGTGACAATATATAATTAAATGTCTGTGTAAAAGTTTTTTACACTGATAATACATCTAAATTAAATCCATTATAGAATTCCATTATTTAGATATCATATTAAAATATCAAAATACTAACATTATCTCATATTATATAGTTTATTATATGTTTTCTTTTTGGTCGTTATCTAGTTATTATCTTATCTTAATATATGTGTATCTTTATATTTTTTTTTGTTGTTATATAGTTATTATCTTATATATATATATAAAATTTTCAGAAAAAACATTTCCCAAAATTATATAATACAGAAATAACAAAGTCACAAAACTAAATACATGACCCCGTAACCGATTATATATTCCATAACACGTTTTTACTACAATTACAAGAGTTGACATAGTACAATGTCAAGTATTTGACCACTGAATTAAGCTTTTGTATATCCGTATCATCACACACCTTGTCATTATGTCCGATTGAAACAGCCATCTCAGAGAGCCCGTTTGGACTGTGGATTGTGGTAGTTAAAAGCCTGGTATGAAAATAAAAATATATCATAATTAATATATTTAAATATATAAAAAAAATTTTAAAAATTCATTTTTAGAATTTTAGAAGATATTTGAAAGAAATATCTTTAAAATTATTTTTTATTTTAAGAAAATATTCTTTATAAGAGAATCTTACTATTACTATTATATTAATAATTAAAAATAATTTTATTTTACTCTATCCAAATAAAAATTATTCTCTTAAACTTATTTTTGACATATTCAAATCAAATATAAATCAATTCTTTTAAAAGTAATTCATCTAAAAGTAATTTTTTTAAGTACATGTTTGATTCTACTTTTGTAAAATTAATTTTATTGAAATTGATTTGGTTAAAATTGATTTTAAAATAAAATGATTTATGATGTATTTGTTTATATTTTTTTAGCAAAAAATCACTTTTTTATTGAAAAAAATCAGTTTTTATATATTTGGATAAATTTTTAAAAGTAATCAGATTCTTAAAAAAATTAATTTTCAACTTTTTTGAAAAAGCTGAAAAGAATAACTTATGAAAAAAATCAATTTTTAACTTTTTTTACTATATATAAAATTTAAATTTTAAAATTATTTTTTTTAAAATTTAAAATATATACATCTTTTTGATAGTTTCACTAAAAATAATTTTGATAAAATTGATTAAAGAGGTAACAAATGTGCTCCCAAACACACTGTAAATAACCTTTTTTTCAAAACTAATTTTCCAAACAATTAAACTAAAAATAACCTCAATATGTCATTTTTTGTCTTATTTATTTTCCACATCAGTTATCATTATCTTCAACTTTATCGAGTAAATTCTATGGACACCTCTCGAGATTTATACACGACCATGCCATTATACTTGATTTTCAATTTTATTTTTTGAACAAAATGCATCGTCTCTATGAAATTTTCCACTCGCACTTGCATAATACATCACTAGTAGAACTTATTACATAATTACAGTAACTCTGGTCTATTGTTATTTATGTGTACATTCATTTTAAACCATTTTCTTACTTTTCTTCTCTAATTTTGTTACCAGATGTATTATTCTTTTATATCTTCGTGTCAGCTGGCGGGAAACCGCAGATACACAAGAAGACAGAAGGAGGAACAAGCAACCTTTTTCATGTAGCACTGACGACTGTGTTTGTGTCATCACCAACCAACCATGACAACCCCTGAACATGGAAACCGACCATGGATAACTGGATATGGATCCTCTCTATTATTCTCTTCCTTGCACGCCATAACCCTTCATGCACCAACACCCTTAGCTTCTCTTCCCAAAGGAAAAATGGACGCACGGACACAGAACTAAAACGGGACGTGAAATATCAATCAAGAATCTCACAGTTAACAGATTACGGGACGGAAATGAAAAGTTCTATCCGTTGAGGTTGCAACTCAAAGACACAGAGAGAGAGAGAGAGAGAGAGAGGGAATTGCGGGGAAAAGGAAGATTGGATGTTGACAAGACGAGAAAAAGAGTGGGACGACCGTGATTTCCATTTCTATATTCTTTTGCAGCTTTTGCTCTCTCTCTCTCTCTTTCTTACACAGTCTCACGTACTAACACAATCACACATACGAATGTAAATATATGTATATGTATACATATATATACACACTGAAAACTGTGGCCCCCAGATCCCAGCTTGCTTATCGCACCACCATGAGGTCCATTCACCCACCAACACTTCAACCAAAATGAACTCTCCTTTGTTCGCTTTTGATGTACTGTTTCTGTTTCTACTGTTTAGAGTGCATATACCTAGCTCTATTATATTATGGGAAGCGTTTACGTTGCTCCAGGCGTCATTTTGAATCATTGGTGCTCCAGTTTTTTTCCGGTTACAGATAATTATAATTTTTGTTTATGGTGTTGAAAGACTATTTAACCCTTAAGTGAAGGTTTGAAAAATACAAGCCAATGAGAAGGTGTCTAGTCGTTTGATAAGTAACATCAGCTAAATGCCAACTCATATTGAGATAGTGGAGGGAAAGAAAAAAGATTTGTCAAAGGGCAACATTTGTGTTGAAGGGCAATGGAGTCGATTCTTTTGTGCCTGTGTCTGTGTATCTCTGGTTGTAACTTTTGCGAGGAAATCGTGGTGGGTCCTGCCGGAGAAACCGTTGTTGAGGTTAGGCCAAAGTATTGAGTGAAAGGCAACACTAGGCCAAAGCGTGCTTCCATGGTACGAAAGTAAGACTGAGGGAAAGGCAACACAAGCTTGGACGAGGGAGGAGGATACTGCCTGGTGGTGTTAAGCGATATAAGGGAGAGGAGGTAACAAAAGATTTTACTAAGGGGAGTAAATAACCCAACAATTGGTGATGTTAAGGAGTTTATGAGAGAGACATTCAACGTACATAGCCTCCTTAATGTTATTAATAACAACAATGTAATCACAAACGAAGGGTTGGTAATTTCAAATGGCATTGATTGCAATGGAAGGTGCACGAACTACTGCAAATAGACTTCCACCGGCCCAAGAACCCATTCACGTCAGGTCTGCACCATTGATTGAGTATGAAGAGGAATCCAAAAAGCTGACTTTTTCCAATATTGCAAGCAAAAAATTTACTCATGAACGATATGGTCATTCTTATTATTTTTATTTTGGTCGAAGGATATGGTCATTATAAATCACCACCATCGTACACAGGCATCACGTGGCCATCATTCAATCGATTTTCCCTCTGTTTGCATTTTTTCCATTCTCTGTGGCCCAAATTTGTTTTTCCTTCCAAATCTCATTTGATTCAGGTACAGATCCCAGGCCTATGTTCTTTGGTAAACCCACGGCCCAATACATGAAACCAATGGCTTAACGCATATCTCCAAGCTGCCCCCATCCGTCATTTCACTTTACAGCATTATTTAACTATTAAATATTTTACCTGATTACCGTTGCTCTATCTATGATCCACTCAACCTCCTCATTACCATAAATTTGCCATATCAAATCTAGACAGCTCAATTATTTTATAATATATCTTAACGGCTCAACTTGCTTGGAGCACCAATGATCCAAATAGACGCCTGGATCAATGTAAACGCTTCCTATATTATGTGCATATAGTTGAGAATCTGATTCTACAGCTTTGCGAGCCTTGCTAATCAAACACACAAAGTCATGGACACGTAGAAGATCGATACGTTATT
Source organism: Pterocarpus macrocarpus (assembly GCA_031439585.1). NCBI lineage: Eukaryota > Viridiplantae > Streptophyta > Magnoliopsida > Fabales > Fabaceae > Pterocarpus > Pterocarpus macrocarpus. Next base: position 61,933,779 of record CM062520.1, on the reverse strand, counting down.
GTTCGATCTTTCCTTTTCCCCGTCTGCGTCTTTTTCACAAAATTGGGTTTTCTATCCTATATATCCGCAGACACTGCAGACGCAAACTAGAAAAACGCTGAGAAGTTAAGAATCATCATGTACATGACTCTGATATCTGAAATCATTGTCAGCGCAGAACCATAATTAGGACCACTTTTTTTTATGTTGCACAAGATGTTGTGCGGTGTGTGTTTTTTGTGTTTTCAAGATAATAATGCACAGAAAGAAAGGGAGTAAGAGTAATTAATGATCTTTCTTATATTTCTTAACGTTTTGTCATCTCGAACCATCATTATAATTAATTTGGCAAATGGCATATTAAGCACACAAGGTATAAGGGCTATTCTCTTATACTGATCTACAAAGCTTAAACTGTACTACTGCTATATATTTATGATTGCTTTTGTGTCAGCATCTCTCCGTTTGTACATTTTAATTAAATTCCATGACTAAAATGTAATAATTTCTCAATTCTTGTCATAACTCTTAGAAGGAACTGGAAAATATTTATTAGTCTCTCGGTCAAAAACCCTAGCAACTATAACAATTGGCGATACAGAATGAGATCCATAAGATGGGGAAGTGACAATAGAATAAACTTTTCAAGCAAAAGGGGACACGAAAAATGAAATGTATTATGATCATTATTGTACAATATTATGTTTGCATGCGGCAGGGAATGGTTGAGGGGGTACAAAACAGAAATGTGTTTTTTTTTTTTGTTTTTAAATAGTGTATAGGCACTAAAATCCATATGTAGTAATTATAAGTAGTTTAAATAAATATGAATTGCAGTCATATAAATATTAAATATTATAATAATTAAATATAAATTTATACTACTAATAAAAATAATATATTAATTTTATATTTATATAACTTAAATTTATATTTATTTAAATTATAATCACCATATATCAATTTAGATATACAATTCTCTTTGTACAAATACTGGTATTGGCAGCAAAAAGAGTAGTGGAACACCATGGGGGTGTATTAAGTGGAATATCTAGGTCGGTGAAGGGAGAGCGAAAGCGTGGCTCTCTCTCTCTCTTTCTCTGCTAGTTTGTTTGTTACTTTTGTTTTTGAGAGGGATCGGAATTTGATTTCTTTGCCAAAGACTAAACTTTAAAGAAAACAACATGCTGCTATATTTGGGCTGACAATGTCAAATGCATACTCCACTTGCATCCAGCTTGCACCTAAATAGAAGATATTCTCGCCAGTGACTATTCACCAGTTCTTGCGTGTAATCGATAGCCATGCCCATCCTCAGTGCTGCAACATGATCGTGTATACATTTATGACAATTGCATCACCGTGTCCCTAAAATCTTAAATATTTACTTATGTAGATTCCATTTCATTTTATTTATCCAGCAACACACGTGATGTCAATTTAGTCATTAACCTAAGGTAGCGTTTGGTACGAGGTAATCTATATGGATTATTGGTAATATTTAATTAAATTACTTGAATTCACAATATTACCTTATTTAGTTGGCTAATATTACTAGCAATCCAAATTTTTAAAATAATGTAGATTACCACCAATATGACAATATGGATTATCTCCTTAAAAAGTAGTAATGTAAATTATCATTAATGTGGCAATCTTATTATTATTATTATTATTATTATTATTACAGTTGTTGTTGCTGCTGTTGTTATTGTTATTATTAAAAATAATATTAATTATTATTAATTAATAATATTATTATTTTTATCAATAAATAATAATAATAATTTATTATTATTATTGTTAATATTATTATGATAATTAAATAATAATTAAATATTCTCATTCTTATAAATTAATAATTATTATTAATTATTAATATTATAATAATATTATTATAATTGATAATTACCAATAATAATAATTAAAAATAATATTGATTATTTTTTAATAATAATTGTTAATAAAATTAACTATTATAATCATAATTAATAATTAAATTTTCTCATTCTTATTAATTAATAGTTATTATTAATTATTAATATTATAATATTATTATTATAACTAATAATTAATAATAATAATAATAATAATTAACTATTTTTTATTATTATTATAATATTGATTTAGTGCATATATTACCTAATAATATTCTGATATATCAAATAGGATAATATGAATTGCCACTTAAATTAATTATATATATCAAACACTGCATTTAACATTATCAGCAATTTAAAATATGGTAATCTACATTATCCGCAATCTTATTAGGTAATATACCAAACGCTACCTAAAAGTTTTGTGAAAATAAACAAATCCTCCAAAGATTTTAAGTAATATCATATTAGTTTTGCTGTTAGTTCATCCCATCTCCTAATGCCTATGGATCATGATTACATTTTTTTTATTTTACTGTGATTAGAACTAATTTGATATCACTTAAAAGTTTTAGAGGATTTATTTGAGTTTAATAGTTTTTAGAAGACTAATTTAATATCTTTTAAAACCTTTAGAGAACTTATTTTATGTCACAAATGACCAAACTAATGTCATGTGTATTTTAGGAGAATCAAATTGATAGTTTAATCTTATTTATTTTACCAATTCATGTCATGATATCAAAGCTCTAATATTATGTTATGCATTATTTCTCCAAAAAGCTTAAATTGTTGATAGACATGAATTATAATTTTATCAACAAATTAAAGTACTCTATTATGTAATTCTTTTTACATCACTTTATGTAGCAGATGTTCATACCTGGATAAGTATTTTGGAAGGTACAAAAATAATACTATGGCCAGCATATGTTCCATAAAGGACCAAATGCTGATTCAACTAGCGTAATATATACATAACTTTGTTTTCAAAGTAAGAAAATAAAAATCTATTTTCCATTAAATTAATAAACTATAACTTAATAAAAATTTATTAATTAATCTAATAATGGATAAACATTTATTTTCTCACTTTAAGAAATACTCACTGTAAAGTAACTTTTTTCACATGTCCAGTATGATGAGTATATATCTCAACTCCAAAAAGCATTTTCCAAAACGTAGAGATCTTACATGGTTTTAATTTGCCTACTTGAATCAAAGCTAACAACTATCTATGTTTTTGTTTCCCGCATATACACTGAACGAGGTCACTCACGCTTAGGGATGGCAATCAGTTGGGGTAAGGGCGAAGAGTACTCCTCCAATCTCCATCTTCAAAATCCAATTTCACTACAAGGAAAACAGCTTTCGGTAAAGTTAGAAAATTGGTCACTAAACAAGGTAGCGACCGCTTTTTGACCAATAATTCAGTCACTAAAATGCTGGTTGCTAAAAAAAATATAGACCAATTTTTTAGTTGCTAAATTTAGCGATCAATTTCACAAGCATCCGTTACCAATTTTAATCAGTGTCCAAATCAAAGGTTAGCGACTGAAAATCGATCACTAAATAGAGACCAATATTTCGATCTCTAAATCAGTTGTTAAAATCAGTTACTAATTTATAGTCAACATAATTCAGTTATTGAAGTTGCAACTGATATTTCGATCGCTAAATCAGTTATTAAAATCGGTCACTAAATCAGTCACAACTTTGTAACTAATTTTAGTAAATAATGCGTTTGGCTTCTTTGAGCATATCAATCACTAAATCGGTAACCAAATCAACAATTAGAGACCGATTTAGTGACTGATAATTTTAAAAATTGGTTTTTCCTTTTGTTACACTATCGGTTACTAAATCGGTCACAACATAAATTTTAGCAACCGATTTAGTGACCGATTTATCTGGAAACCTTTGATGTTTACTATTCGGTCACTAAATCAGTCACTAAAATATTTAGTGACCGATTTAGCGACAGATATTTTTCAATATAGTGCATCTCTTTGTTTTTTTTTATCCGTCACTAATTCTTGAAGATAGCGACAAAAAATTTTTGGTCACTATATCAGTCGCTATTCCAATTTATTCTAGTAGTTAATTTGTTCCCCATCCTCTTTCCCAATTTTCACAATGGGGAGAAATTTTCCTTATTCTTGTTCCCTACGGATCCTTGATTGCAATTCCTCATTACCATCTCGACTCACGTTTGATAAGTTCTTAAATACATTTTGACTTCAAGTATAATACACCAAAAACATCTAGATTTTATAATTTTAGGGTAAAACTATACATTTTATCTTTGAAAAAATTGTGCTTTAACACTTTTATTATCGAAAAATCAATTGCATATACTTAAATCTCTCAAAGATCTGGCATTATAACACTTAGTCATCAAAAGATCAATTGCATACACTTGAGTTCTCTAAAGATTTGGCGTTATAACACTTCAGTCCAATAGAAGATGGTAACAATGGACTAAAATGTTATATTGCCAAATATTTAGATGACGCAAGTGTATGCAATTAACCTTTTAAGGACTAAAGTATTAAAACATGAATCTTTTAGGGACTAAAGTGAAGTTTTACGCTAAAATCAATCTTACAATTCATATTTAATTTTAATATTACAATTATACATTTGTTTTTGTATAAGCTTGATATATTATTCTTAAACTAAAAAAATTCCCATGTACATTCCTGTGTACTGGGCAATTTTATAAAGGATGTTCAAAGGTTTGTTTAAGATAAAAAAAATGAAAAATAAAATCAATTAAATTTATTTTAATTGATTTTTAGTTTTTTTTCCCAAATGTCAAATTAAATCAATCCGATTAGTCCAATTGAGATCATCGTATACAAATATATATAAAATTTTATCTTCACAGCAGCTAATAGCCGCGCGAGATTAGGACATGAAATATATGCTAATATTTGTGAGGGTAAAAAATGAATGATGAAAAAAGAAGGAAAAATAACGTAATTGTTAAAGTCTAAATACACAAATTAAATTTTTTTATATAAATTAAAAAAAATTGATCAATGGAATGGATAGATGTTTGAATCTTGCAGTACCAAATTACTAGTAATTGTTTTAGATTGAATTTAGTTAGGAATAATCTTAAAATTAAGTGGACCTAACTTAACTTTGAAAGCTAGTTCTTGGGGGAAGGGTTGCCCAAACTCTTATAAAGGATATCTTGGTCATCTCCTTTAGCGATTTGAACAACCCTCCTGCCATGAGTTAGCTTTTATAATTGAGTTAGGCTGATTCAATTTTAAGATGGTATCAGAACCTATTTTGTGATTATTATTGAGTAACTCATAGATGTCAAATCTAAGCTTGAGGAAGGCATATTAGAGTCCACATCGCTAAAAAATATGGCTATAGTATTTATAAGCGTTTAAGTAACCCTTCCCCAAGAACTAACTTTTTGGGTTGAGTAAGACCCATTCAATTTTAAGATTATTCCTAACTAAATTAAGTCTAAAAGAATTACTATTAATTTGATTATTCCTAGCTTAGTTTAGAACATTGGTCGAATTAAATAAGTTGAAAGATTTTACTTGTCAAGCCAAACAAGAATCCTTAATGATAAAAAAAATGTTGTGATCTTTACATTTTGTTAAGAAACACACACACACACACACACATATATATATATATGTATATATTGTTTCATGAAATTATGGAGATTCATTTACTCCAAAAATAAGTTATGATATATTTACATTATTGAATAATTTTTTTATGGATATTAAATTTCATCAATGAAAATTTTGAATCCACTTTTTCTACCAAGTAGATCAATTCTATAAAATTTCATACAATTTAAAAATGATTTGATAATTCGTCATCATTTTGACATATAATATGTTTTTGAAAATATAAGTAAATTTTGACTATTAGATTACACATTTATTAATGCCCAACTTTATGGAATTTCACATTTTTGATTATCAAGATAATATCACATGATTCAACAGTCAAATTTATTTTATTTTAATTTCCCACAGGTATCATTCACTAGAGGCAATTCAATTCGAGGCATGATTGAACATTAAATATAGGTACATCTTCTAGATGAAATTCAAAACCATACTTCATCAAGTTGTGGAGGACTATCCCCTTTTATTAGACCTAATCCCTGTTGATTTCAAATTGATTAAATTCATTGTTTGAAAGAGTTATTTAATGTAGTAAATATACAAAACATATATACTCCTAGAGTAAATAAATACATTTTTGTGTGTGCGCGTGCGTACACTATGTAATTATTGGATTGGTTTTTTTTTTTTAAAAGTACTTGTAATTAAAAAAGCTACTTTGCCATTTTTTTTAAGCTAGTGATACCTAGCTTTTAAAAAATTAGAAGTATAAGTAGTTTTTAATAAAATTATTTTTCAAAAATAATATTTACCTTTATCAATAATCATAATTTATATCTTCTTCTTTTTGTCTTTATCAAACTATAATTCTCTTTTCTCTTTTATATGTCCTTTTTTAGAGTTTGGCCATGAAAAAATACTTTTATTTATTTTTATCCAAACAAACTTATAAATATTTTTAAGAATTAAAATATTTTTTATATAATCTATCCAAACATAAAATAACTTCTTCTTAAAAATAAAACTCTACTAAAAAAGATTTAGTACAATAGAGTCCTTTTTTTTAAAGTCTATACAAACGCACTATTTGTATAAATGTGAATACTCATAATTTTTCTGACAACGATGTACCTTTTTTTTTGGTCGTAAATAAAAAAAGTTATGTTTTTATGTAAATTGTATTAAATTTAGATGTATCAACATGTTACTAAGAAAAAAATATGAGAAAAGAAAAAAAATTTAGCTTTGATTCATCCACATGAAAATTTGATTTCCGCATTATTAAAAAAGTTTGATTCATTAACTACTTAAAAGGCCACTTTTTTTTTTTAAATTTATTTGTCACAGGTGTTCTCTCTATTGGAGGCAACCTTACTCAAAGCTATATCAATTACTAAGTGTGAGTACCTCTTCCAGCTAGAATCCAAATGGTGGTTTACTAGTTTATAGGAGACTTGCCTCTTTCATTAAACTCAATCCCTATTGGCAGCCACTCTCTTAATCATGTCAATAGATAATTGAATGATAGTGTATAATTTTTTATACTAGCAATAGTTAATAAAAATAAGAATTTTATTTTGATATATTATAATATAAAACTTATGTTCATTATCATTCTTCACCTATCGTCAAATTATTAAAGAAGTTTATAGTAACTACTATTATGTCTAACTTTTTAATGATGTATTGGGATATATTATAGAGAAAAAAAAATTCATGATTAATTACTTGATCTTTAAGACTCCAGTACTGTGCTAAGGATTAATTTTACATAAATTTATTTTCTTATGTGTTTAATATATTAAAAACTAACTATCTTAAAGCTTATAAATGAAGGCTTACAAATAAGTGTAAGTAGATTATAGATGATGAGACCAGCAATCCCAAGACAAGGAGAGAAAGAAACGGGGAAAAGAGTAAAAAGTAGTCATTGCGGGCAATTGGCACCTAGGTATGTTATATATATATATAGCACATCCAACCTCGGTAGTATATACCTTCCACCAAATGCAATAAAGAATTATGAGGCAATAAGAGCAGATACTAGGTTACACTCGAAAGCGCCCTAAATAGGGAGAAAAAAAAAAAATCGAGGGCCCGTGAATGATGGCAAGTTTAGACACAAACTGAGGCTAAAACGTAAGACTTTATAATGACCTACAAAGTTAAGTCCACATAGATCAAGCGCACCGACATTCACTCACCAAGAACTCGTCAGATTGACAGGGAAGCAAACTTGAGAATCAATTAAGGTGAGGACTTTGAGAAGAGGAGCAATGATTTAACGGAACAGTTAGATCGCATACTTTGGTGTATAATAATGCCAAATAAACTGGTTTAAGTGGTTGTGGCCACTGTTATGGTGCCATAAAAACACTATGCTACTGTTCCTCACAAGATGAGATAGTAGACATAGATATATGGTAAACATGCTCATATATTCCCTTACTCCATCTACTGCTACTTGAGAAAGTGATAGAAAAACCAAGAAAAGGAAGATCAAGGAGATGATAGAATGAGTATATTTAGTAGATTACTTTTCCCCTTTTCTTTTTAGTGACTATGCAATAGTTATTTTACATTCTATAAAAGTATGAATTAAAGTTAAACCAATGAAGATCATAAAAGGCAATGGGCCAGAGTATTAATTACATAAAATATTAGATGGTAAAATAATATCTCCGACACCGAAAATCGTTGAGGCTGATTATTTATTCATACAAATTCTCCGTTGTATTTCTTTGTCTCCTTTTGAATGAAAATTTTCTATCCTCAAACTATATCTTTTTTCTTGTTTTATCATCCATGGTTTACGTTTAAAAAATAAATATTTAAAAAAATTTAAAAACTAAGAACTGTTAATAATTATGTATATATTATCTTTTGGGCGTCAAAATATGACTCTGGGAGTAGGAAGGAAATAGGATTGGGAGAGAGAAAATTTCTATTCTTCTTTTCTTGTTCCTTCACTTAGAATATGATGCATATAATAAGAGAAATGATAATATAGACTCAAGTTTACTGTGAGTCTGAGTCTATATTATCATTACTCATACAATAATAGATGATCTAGAAAAAAAATGATTTGAGAAAGAATATGGTGCCGTCACTTTTATTTAATTTGACAAATTTTATGTGGGAAAAATGGAAAATGGGACAAGAGACGGTTTAACCCTATTCTAAAGCAACATCATTAGAAGGTAACCCATTCATTGACCCATTTTAGGGAATGCTTATAAAATATATAAATAAATTGAGTCTTTCATCTCATGAATTGACCTTTTATCTGCTGATTCACTGCATATTAACTTCGAGCTGAAGATCAATTTTCTTTTTAATTAATTATGATTATGGGATGCAGTTGGGCATAACCATAAATGGTTAACAACTTAACATTGCATGCTTCCCCTAAATAATTGCTTTGCTTTGGCTTCACTTTTTAGCTCGCGCAGCTTTAATTTCACTTAAAGATGGAATTGTAAAGTGTGATCTTAAGAAATGACATTCCCGCGTGCAAGTGAAAGATATAAGTGGGACATCTAAACCTGCTTTATGCACAGTTAATTTGATTCTTCGATTAAGACATTACATGCTCAATAATCATAGCAATCTAAAGATGATTAGTGCAAAGCACTTACTTAGATCCTAAAAGAACAAAATGGGATGCACCTGCCGCCCCTGCCCCCACCCTCCTGCAGTGTCAGAGAAGAGGGTTGAATAAAAACACATTCCATTGTTGTCAAAGCATACATTGCGGGCCTGTCAATTAATCTAAGGCCATAGTAGATGATGGTCCACCTGTGTTATAGGCCATGACCCAAAATATGCCCCCAACTTGCTGAGGTCATAGATTGCTATTAAGATGTGAGTGACCCTGCCAGGCCCTAAACACCGGCCTATATGTGGATTTTCCGCAATTTTTTTTTTAAAAAAAATATGTATACTTTAGTGGAGGCAATGGTATTCCAACACCACCAAGTACTAAATGCGAGTACCTATCTCTGTTAAGATATAGTGGCACACCAAGCCCTAAACACTGGACTATATGTGGTTTTTCCGTACTTTCTGTTTTTTTTCTTAATTTTTTTAAAAAAATTCCATATGTATACATTAGTGGAGGTAATGATATTTGATATACGATGGAATGCAAAATATGAGTACCTCTCTTAGTTAAGATTGGAATTACAGGTCACCACATGTAGGAGACTAGCCCTTTCCACTAGATCCAACCCCATTGGTAATTTTTTTTTCCCACACTTTTACTTTAAGGTATAGGCTGACAAAAAAATTGACATCTAAGGCATAGGAAAGACTTCATAAACAGAAATGAGCTCTTGCCATAAGGGGAACCAACACCATTCATTTAATTAAAGCAAAAAAGGTTTGAACTTGGAAGCTTCAGCCGAGCGTGTAGGAGGGGGGGAATGAATGAAAAAAGAATTGGGCTAGTAGAAGCTTGTAATGATTCATCACTGACCCCACTAGGGGAAACTTTGAGGCTTCTTCTTTTTATTAGTGAATGTCTCTCTCTTAATTAAACATCTTTTTGACATTGTGAAACTAATCTAATCATATAAGTCATTAATAGTTAATGGTGCATGGTGCATCTACAAGTCAGATCCACAAGAGCACTTTCAATGTTCTTGGACTATGTTTAAGGGGATTCGTATGATAATTGCAAGTTCTTGGAAATTAAGAAATGTTCGTTTTACTTTGAGACGTGCCACTCTGTTCTCCATTATGCACATGTCAGAAGATAGCTGCACGACAAGACCTGTCTTACACTAGACGACAACGACTTTCATCAATTTATGATGAGGCTTTTGATGTAGAGAATCTACTCACTGATAACAAGAAGGGGGAAAAAAAAAAAGGAAAGAATTGAAGGAACCTGATTAATCAGCAAGTATTTTCAATCCTTGGAATAATTGAGACCGTGTTTGAAAATAAATTGATAATAAGGTGACTACGGGTCGGAATGTCAAGACATGCCTTGGGGAGTAAAGATGATGGAATCCGCTTTTTAGATAACTAAGATACGTTGATAGGTATCAAGTATCAGCAAGGTAGGAAGAGAAGGAATGCTCCAAATTAGGTGACTCAATAGGGTTCAAGTGATAATTTGCAATTGCTCCAAGTTGTCTTATCCCGAGTGTTTGCAAGTGGTCTTTTCCTGTTGTAGTCTCTAGTGGCTTGCCTGTGTGTATTAGTGTTTCTGTGTTTGTCTTTAGGTTGGCTTTGATCACCTCGTTGAGTTTTGTGTCGGGTTTCTTGCTTTGCGTTTTGGTATTATGGTTGTTCTAGTTTCTTTGCTTGCTCCTCTTCTCTAAGAGAGTCTTGAGTACTTCCTTATATATTGAAAAAAAATTGGCATAATGGTAGAGATATATTATAGTTCCAAGAGGGTCTCAGTTCAATATCTGGAAAAAATTTTAGTTGGAAGGTTAAGTTTGATTAAACCTGAAAAAAATTTCTTCTTTTTTAATAAAAGGGAGGGGAATATTGGGAAAAGAAGAAGAAGAAAAAAAAGAACATAGGCGGACATGTGATAAAATTGACAGCTGAATGGTGAGAAGTAAGGGACTGATGGTCCAAATAAGCTGATTTTGTCAGTAACAAAATTGTCATAACGGTATGAGTTTAACTTTAATGCACAATTTTACTATTTAATAATGTATTGTCATGTTATTTAACAAGTTAAAAAATTTAATTTAATTTTTCAAAAATATATTTACATAATTTTTTATCTCCTCAAAATAAAAAATGGACATGAACTTACATATATAGGAAATTATCTCATTATAAGTTTAGAATATATTACAGGTCCTTGAGCTGTCGAGCATCCACACCATTCAGTTAAACTTTTTTTAAAAAAATAAATAAATAATTTGGTAAGAATTACGCATCTCAAAAATTCCAACTCATTCAAAGACTATTATCCGACTCGAGTGTATTATGGCATCTCCTAATTTAATCCTATCACTTGGGTTAACATTTCATTTTTTTACTTATTTGCTTTGAATTCACGACCAATGAAACTAGGAAACAACAAGGCTATTTAAGCCAACATGTTTCAATGACTAAACAAGACATGTCTAAATTAGCACAGACACTATTGTCACTATTATTGGTAGTGTAAATATATTAAATTATAAGTTACTTTCTTTTTTGTCAATATATATATATATATTGCCAAGTATTTACAACAAGTGAGATAGATTTATCAACTATTCAATCGTATGTTTTTAGTGCGTACTCTGGTGAAGATGGATTTTTCCATCTTCACGTGAAGATACGACGTGTTGTAACGGATTGGTGATATGTGGTAGAGTTGTATTGATGCACCAATCACTTATGATGTATTGTAGTAATATCTAATTTTAAGAAAATTTAAAAAAAATAATTTTATATTGCCAGTGTAATCAAAAAATTTTATCAGTGTAATTTTAATTATTATACACTGACAGTGTAAAATTACACTGGCAGTATAAAATAATTTTACACTGTCAGAATCAAAAAATTTTATCAGTGTAATTTTACGTAAAATTATACTGGCAATATAAATTAATTTTACACTATCAGTGTAATCAAAAAATTTTATCAGTATAATTTTAATTATCATACAATGACAATGTAAAATTACACTGGCAGTATAAAATAATTTTATCTTTGTCATTGATAAAATCTTTGATTACAGCGATAAAATTATTTTATACTGTCAGTGTAATTTTACATTATCAGTGTATGATAATTAAAATTATACTGATAAAATTTTTTGATTACACTGATAGTGTAAAAATAGTTTATATTGCTAGTATAATTTTACATGAAATTACACTGATAAAATTTTTTGATTTTGACAGTGTAAAATTATTTTATACTGCCAGTGTAATTTTATACTGTCAGTGTATAATAATTAAAATTACACTGATAAAATTTTTTGATTACATTGACAATGTAAAATTATTTTATATTATCAGTATAATTTTATATTGTCAGTGTATAATAATTAATTTTTAAAATATATTTAATTAGTGTAATTTTACACTGTCAGTGTATAATAATTAAAATTACACTGATAAAATTTTTTGATTACACTGGCAATGTAAAATTATTTTTTTAAAATTTTCTTAAAATTAGATATTACTATAATACATCATAAGTGATTGGTGCATCAATACACCTCTACCACATGTCACCAATCCGTTACAACACATCGTATCTTCACGTGAAGATGGAAAAATCCATCTTCACCAAAGTACGGCCCTTTTTTTAACATACTCAACCGTACACTAACTTTAAGATAGTTAAATTTTATTATTGTGTGGATTTTCAATCCAACAAAGATTTTATAAGAAATTCAAATTTATGTAAAATTCATAAATAAGCATAACTCAACTCTAAAAACTAACTGAAGAGAAAATTGTCTAAACTATTATAAAAATTATCTTAACTACATATTTAACCAACGTACACCTTAATATATTTCTCACATAAAATGCATCTTTTTTACTAGAATCATCCCCAAAATATATATATATATATTTTTCAAGGCCGCATTGTCATTAAGTGGTCTTAGGAACAGTATATGTAGCGCAGCGTAGCCTACAAACAAGTGCAGATATGATCCCAGCCGATAACAATATGACATGACTTAGCACTGCCACTCCAAATTTAGAGTATCTCAGAAGAAATGCTTGATTAGCAGTCAATCTAATTGGCAGCAAACAGAAGCCATCTCGCCTCCACCCCATCCAAACACATACACTGACCAAAGGAGCAAACAAAATCATCCAGCTCCCGGCGTTAAGCTTTTCATTCTATTAAGATGCTAAGCCATAGAACAAGACCCAACTTTAAAGAAGAAACGTCCAGGTTCAGCAGAGGGAAAGCACATTGAAACATACTGATTTGGAATCCACTAAACGAAAAATTTAATGGTGAACTAGTTCTATTCTAGATCATAACATGCAAGAGTACAAGAAAAAGAAAGTACACAGTCTAAACTATTCTAATGGATCCCCTCAATTGACCCAATCATCCAGATATGAACCCTATAGTTCACATCAACAAAATTGCCGAAAAATTTGAATGGAGCAGGATACATTCATCAACTGCTACAGACAAGAATTATCAAATCTATAACTTTTGTAACAACATGCACATGTATTGGGGTGAAAGTTTAAACGGTATAGACAGGCTATTATTCAGATTGTAATCTGTTGGCTTCAAAAGAATCTTGTAGGCAGTCCACAGCACCTTCATAGTTCAAGAAGCCCATAAACCAAAATTCGTGATTGTCAGCAGAAATCACCTGGATGTACTTTTCAGCACCATTGATTCGGCTTGATGAAGGATTAACTGCTTTTAGCTGATGTAATGGGATGACTACCTATAGACATTACAATAAGTCAATAAAAATTGACAAAAAATGTAGATAAAATATTATTCTAGATCAGTCAAATTATACAACACCAAGGAAAAATAAGTCTAACATCAAGTCAAGACACGTATCATTCTTTCAAACGATGCTAGTCATGGTTGTTATTTTGTGACTTTACTTTCTAATGGCTTAGACCCTCTTTAGGAGGCCAAGTTCATTGGGATTTGAATATAGAATTATAGACAAATTTTCCAGCCTGGACTAACAGCATCAATAGCTTTCTCAATAATTTTCCACAAAATCACAGATAATCACTGCAGGTGATAAATTACTTGCGGGAACAGAATCTGGTTGATATGATTAACAACTTAATCTGATTGGCAGATGGCGACTCAGGAAAAGCAATATGACAACAGTAAGAGTAAAATAACAATAAAGTGCCAATAGAAAGTACTAGGTTAATCATGAAAACGACTTTCTTTGAAGGTAGTCATTTTCAGGTACTTGAGGAGATATCATCCGTTGATCATTGCATCAATATCAGAAAATGCAGAAATAATCTTCCTCTATCATTCACTATGAAAATAAATGAAGCTAGTGACTCCACTATGTTCATCAACTTACATATTCACCACAATCCTAGATCCAATATTGTCTCTTTAGCTTAGGAGTGGCATAGCAAGCTGTTTTGATTAGTTGTATACAATATTTATTATTTTTTATATTACATTAATTTAAACAACTTTTATTATATAATTTGATGTTTATATTATATTATGATATAAGAAGTATTTTGAAATCATAATTATAATCAAGCTGAGCCTCAAGCTCTAAAATTTTTAATCGACACAAACTTGGGCATAAGTCTCAAACTTGAATATTGACTTGAAATCAGATCCGATAATTTCACGTTCAAGTTGAGTTTGAATACCTTAATATTCAGCTTGACTTGGCTTGATTACATTAGATTTTAAACATGAAAACCTCCTCTCAAATTAAACGCACAAAAATGAGTTAGTCTAGCTAATCTTCCACTTGGATAGCCTATTTAAAAAAGGTGTTGCAATGCACAAGGCTCTCACCTGGTAAAGTTTAGAGAGGGTAAATATACGCAGTCTTACCCCCACAAGCGGAGAGACTGTTTCCAAGATTTTAACCCATAACGTCCAAGTCACAAGGCAGCAACCTTACTATTACGTCAAGGCTCACCCTCACTTGGATAGCTTATTTAATTAAACAAATTTTAAAAACTGCCACTGAAATTACAACTGAATGATTCAGAGAATGAATTAAAATTTATGTCAAAGGCCAAAGTACCATGATGTGACAAGATGAACAGATAAAACTGCAAACGACTATAGGTTTTGTCTTTTAAAGTGAAATAAAAAGAGAACAGGAAATACAATTAGGAGGAAAATTTGATTTATCCTCATGTGATATGGTCTATGTAAATTTGCCCCATCCAGTTTTACAGTTATAGTGAATGAAAGGCATGTCATTTTTACAAGGCATGTGTGTAAGAATTAGGTTGCTTCAGGTATAAGCTATTGGCAGGAGGTTTGAGGTTTTAATAGTTAGGTGAGGCATTATATCCTCAAACAGTGAAGTACAAAAGGGAGGTTTCAGCTTCTTTGGAGTTCATGTGTGATACAATTTGATGGACTTTCACTTTATTTACTTTCATCTACATATTGTACATTAAAGTTGTGTATATATAATTTCTTTGAACATTCTGTAATAAATTAAATTTGGTGCCTATGAAAAATTATAAAATTTTCTTAAGTCAGTGGGTCCCCCAACCAAAAAAAAAAAAAAAATACATAAGGGTCTGCCGCTTATTCCAATACTCTCTCAATCACACATACATAAGCCACCCAGATAGATTGACAAAAATTGAAAAATTTTGAAAAAAGAACTCCATAATTTAACGTTATTTAATATGTACCTTATAATAGCTCCATTCTGTTTGGTTGTCAGATTTATAGGAAAGAGGATTGTCACTACAAAATGCAAGCTTTGCCGTGGATACATACAAAACTCCCATTACTGGACCAGCTGATGTAGATAGATAACATGCATAGGAATTTTGAAGCTGTTCCTCTGGAACTGTCTCAAAAGTACGTAGGAAAATTTTCTCGTAACCACCTTCTGCAAGAACCTTTGTTCCCTGGGCAATTCTTCCCATAGCAGCTTCAGCAAAACTTGGGTTCGTTTTCACTAATAATTGAAAGAGGCCAGTTATGTTATTTTGATGATTTAATGTCATCAAGAACGATCAGAGGCAAGAAAACGATAGAGACAGGAGATCCACTGAACTACATTGATCATTAAAACAGAAAAAGGGAAAAGACAATGCTCAACAGGACCACTATATGGCGACTAAGGAAAATAGGAAATGTTGCTGAAGTTATACAACAGCAAAAAACAACAATTAATGTCCTGACATAACTTAGATATTTAGATTTAAAAAAAAAAAAAATTTCCGAAAACAATCTTGAAGACCGAAAAACATCTATTGCTAAAATAACCCAGAGATCAGAAACCCTCTAAGGGACAAGAGCAAATAAAGAATGAATCACATTATTTTCAGCAGCTACATTTCACCACATAAATGTGTGTCACACTTATGACAGATTAGGAAAGAGCTCCTCTAAAATGAGAAAGTAAATGAATATCCATCCTTAGATTATTTAATGGGTTATGATTACAATACACTTTATGGACGGTGAATAATTTTTTACTTTCTCACTTTACAAACAGTTTTTTTAGAAGAGCCTTACCAAACACATTAGTTATCACGATCATACTTGATTCTACAGCACTCTAACATTAGTTTCCTAGCAAACTCTGATAATTTCAATTGAAATTTGAAAGGACTCGATGGACCATATTATATCCTACAGTGACATGTTAAAAGCACTTAATCTTCTACCGAATGCCTAAAGTTCCTCACATGCTTCCAAATTCCCACAAACAGGTTAATCAAAATCCATCATCATCTTTAACTTCAACCTACTCAAGAATCAATCCTAGTCTGAAAAACGAGAACCACAAAACACGAATTAAAAAAAAAAGAGAAGAAAAAAAAAACTTACAGTGCTGCCAAGTGTTTCCAGCAAGAGTCTCAGCCTTACGTGTAGCTTCTCCAACCTTCCTTCCCCACCTTCCAAGCACATTCCGAACAGTGTCCACTTTATCTGAAAAAAAAAAAAGAAAAGAAAAAAGACATTTCACAAAAAATCACATTCACATGCATGACCGCGTGTTCACGAGAAGAGAGAGACACAGAAGATTCTAGAAGCAGCACACTCACTCACCCATGACGGAGAACGAAGAAGAAGAAGAAAAGTAGGGATTGAAACGAGATTCCCGAGGAGTCGATACAAACGTTGATTCGGTCACCAATTCGGGACTCCACCGCACCGATTTCTTGATGCTCCCGGACGAGGCAGTGCGCTCCACCGATTTCTCCAGCGACGGCCGTGATTCCGATCCCGATCCCGATTCCGATTCCGGTACCTTCTCTGCGACCTCCTCGGCGTTTTTCGCTTCTCCGTTCGGGGCTTGAGCTGGATCCTTCGGATCGCGTTTGTGGTCGGGTTCCGGCGCCGGGTGTTCCATGTTGGCGGAGCTTGGGGATCCGACGGCGGCGCGTGAGAGTGTTGGGTCCTTATCGGTTTGGATTTGAACACGTTCTCGTTGTGTCTGGGAATGGTGAAGAAGTTGGGAATTGTGTTAAGAAAAAAAAAATGAGAAATAAAAAAAGAAAAAGAAGTTGGGACTTGGAATTGGAAGAGGGGAAGGAGAGGATTGTAATTTCGCTTTGGATTTTTGGGCTGCTAGTTAACGACTTAACGTATTGAATTTATTTTAGCGCGAATGTGTTTGTAATTTCAATTATGTTTTTCTTGGGCTTTCTGGGTCTTTTGAGTGTACTGTGATTGGCACAGTAATCTTCTCAGATTAAAATTTCGAAGTCCAACAGAAAAAGTAGTTTATATGTATAGGATGTAAAATAATTTTATATTATTAATCAATATTTAAGGAAAATATTAAATCATAATGGGTATAATAATTATTTATTATAATTTATTATTTTTTTAAATTTTATTAATTGATAATATAAAATAATTTTATATTACTAATATATAAAAAAAATAATTTAAAAAAAAAAGAAAATTTCGAATAACACGAGGTCTAGCAGTTGGGCTTTGTTTGTGTCCTTTTATGAATCCACAACCCGCCTGGAGTCCAAGCTCTTTTGTTGAGGCTTGAGATATTGGTCACCCTTTGTAAGAAGGTAAGCAAAAAGTGTTTGTTGTGACCAACTTAGGGTAACAAAGGTGACAGGTATTTTGCCTTCTTAATTAGATGTCTCAGGTTCGAGTTCTAAGAATAGGATAAAATTTTTTTTTTACTGGAATATCTTTATTATCTTCAGAGACTTCTGTTAAGTTGGGTCGGATTAATTGGATTCTTAGTAATAGAATTCAAGTACTAGTTGTTTCATTAAGAATAAAAAAAGTTGTGTATTGTGAAGAATTTGGTCGTTGAGTAATATATGATTTTAGCCTATAAAATTGTAAGCACATGTTATAATAAAAAGTAGGGTTAATTGCAGTTTATCCCTTTGTATTATAGATCATGCATATTCTGCCCCCTATATTTTAAAAATGTGCATTCCAACTACTTGCATTTTTGCAAATATGCACCTTGGCCCTTCTGTTGATTTTTTCATCAATTATGAACAAAAATATTATACATTCAGGGTGTCGAGTTATACATTTAAGAAAGTTTAAGGAGTCAATTTGCACATGATCTAAGATTCAGGAGAGTATAGTGCACTTATTTGAGGTAAAGTGAATATTTGAGAAAATGCAGACAGTTATGATGCACATTTTTTAAATATAGGGGGTAAAGTACACATACCCTATAATATAGGAGGTAAATTGCAATTAACCCTAAAAAAGTATAAAAGTGTTTCTATAAATTACAAAAGATAAAACTTCATTTTCATCTTTTATATTTTATTGTGATTTTAACTTATTCTCAAATTTTTATTTTATTCTATTTATATCTCTAATGTTTTCAAAACATCTTAATCTTACTATTTTTGTATTTAAGTTATAAATGGAAAAAGCTAATATAAAGGTTACATTATAATATTAATGATAATATATTCATTACTTATGTAAATGAGATGATATTATTTACTATCATTTCTGCCTATATTTTTGTAGGATATGAAAGTTTTTTTTAATGCCTAATTAATTTTTTTCCTACTAAAACCCATACCAGAAGCTTTTCTTTGGAAAATTGAAGGCAAATAATCTCTATTGGTAGTTTTTGGATATCACTAACATCAAAATTTAATGTTAATATAAACTTTTTTTTTGTTTATAATTTGAATGTTCTTTATCAAAAAGAGCAAGATTGAAATGTTTTAAAAGTGTTATGATGCAAATAAAATAAAAAAAATTTTGGGACTAAATTAAAATTATTGTAAAATATGAGGAATATAAATAAGGCTTTACTCTATTAAAAAAAATCATCATGAAAATTAGGAAATGATAAATAACGAGAAAAGATATTTAAACATTTAATTTTTGATATCTGTACGTAGACATATACTTTAAGCAGTGTTCAATGATTGTAGAAAAAGAAAAAAATAGAAAAATATATATGGCAAAACCCATCCCAATATATGTCGCTTTTGTTATGTTAAAATAACAGTACTCTAAGTAATCTCTCATGCTACTGGAGAATATATAATAATATCTCACACTATTGGAGTGTGTGTATATATATATATATATATATATTCAAGTTATACTGATGTAATTTTAAACAGTTACATAGCTTATAATTTTTTATAGAGTATATTTTTTATTGATTTAAGTGGTGAATTACAATTATCTATGATAAAGATCGTTTATACTAAATTTTATTGAAATGGAGCAATCAAATAAGTCTTATTTATATACATTTTAAACATATAAGTTATGTTGATTTTGATATAGATAAACAGTATATCAAATAATTTTATATTAATATAAAATTTTATAGAGCCAATTTATAAGATATAAACTTCTAATCTAATGGTAAGTTTTGTAAAAAGTTACAACAACAAAAAATTATTCAATAGTATAACAATTGCTTAAAATTATACTAGTATAACTTGATCCTAACCCTATAAGGTTTAGGGTTTAGGTTATATCAATGTAATTTTAAATAATTGTTATAACATTGAATAAATTTTTGTTGTTGTAATTTTTTATAAAACCCACCGTTTGATTAGAAATTTATATCTTATAGATCGTCTCCATAAAATTTTATTTTAATCTAAAATTATTAGATATGCTTTTTATATATATCAAAATTAAAGTAATTTATATGTTTAAAATGTATATAAATAAGAGCTATTTGATTACATTCTTATTAATATTTAATTTTTATAAAATTTGGCATAAATAATTTTCATAATAAGTAAATGTAATTTAACGGTTTGATCAATAAAAAACATATTTTATAAAGAATTATAAGTGATATAACTATATTTAAAGTTATACTAATATAACTTGATCTTAATCCCAGATAGATAGATTATATATATATAGTTAGTTAGTTAGTTAGTTAGCAAATGGTTTCAGAAAATTATGCACGTACCCCTCAACAAAAATAAATAAATAAAATACATCGCATAATGGTTTCAGTAAATTATTCACGTAACCCTCAAAAAAAAAAAAAAAATTACATCGCATTTACGTGATTAACGTTGTGTGTACAACAAATTTATTTATCACGTGCAATTTTTTCAGGTAGGTAACCGTCACTTCCTATTACATCGGTAAGATTCTTATATGCAGTCTCCGAGATGGACAGTTGCTGCCCTCGCATATGAGTTTATATTACGAGGAAAATTATTATTATCATCCAAATATGTGCAGGTCATTGTTCAAGTTTCACAGGAATGATAAAAGGCCAACATGAAGGCCTCTATACAGATTCATCAGGTCTTTCCGTGACCATCCCGATGGGATCCTCTGAATCTTCTCAATGAAACCGAGCATAGTCTCAAGACTCTTATCATCTGCAAACAAAGAAGCACCGAACCAAAATTTCATATTTCACTAATTTTGTATGCATAAGATTTAATCAAATGCGTCCTGGCAGCAGAACCGGCAGTTGCACTGGACAAAATTAATAATTAAAGGAGGAGATACTATGACTAACCAAGTCTGGGGACTCTATGCCCTTTTGGGTGATGAATCACAACAGGTTCCACGAATGCTTCCAGCAAAGCAATGCTCTCTGGCTTCATGAAATCCGTCTCCCCTTCACCACACAACATGGACCAATTATATTAATTAGTTCCTTAATCCTTACTATAATAACAATTGGTAGAATAATGCAATTTCTAAGGCTTAAGAGTAAAAGAAAAAGTACTCAAACGAAGAATCAGCAAAAGAGACTTGTTCCTTGAAACTACCCATAAAGTGGAGAGAAGGGCAATCGATTAGCTTTGAAAATGCATTGGAAGCCAGTTTAGGCATTCCAAGCTTCTTTCCACCGAACTGGGCTCCTGATATATCACAATCAGGAACTTGGACCTTGTTTACCTTTCCGAGTGCTACGCCCTAAAGTCATTGCTCACTTTAATCAAATCAAATCGAATAAAATTTAATTCAACTTCAACCTCTTTGCTAGTTCAAACATTCATTCTTCCACCAAAACAGCATTTTAGCATGACAAGTGACGACAAAGGGTCAATTTGCTGATCGAAAAAGACCGAAATGAAAACTGTAATGCTGTGTTTGGTTTATACTTAATAAACCATGATTTTATACCAACTTCTTACTTTTGTTCGAAATCTGAAACTAAGAATTATACTGAAATGTAATTCACTGTGATTTCACTTTTTTTTTTTTTTTCGTCATTGCTCACTTTAATTAAAAAAAAAAATTCTAATTCGACTTCAACTTGTATGCCAAGTGCCAACTCAAACATTAATCATTCTTCCACCTAAGGTGCGTTTAGCACAGCAAAAGGGGAAAGGGTCAGGTTGCTGATAAACAAGGACTAAGATGTAAATAGCAAGTAAGATGAGTTTATGTAAAGGATTTAATTTTAATACATCCTCCAATTATATATTATCATATCGTTAAAATTGTTTGACTTTTATAATAATTATCTCAAAAATTATATATATAATTATATTTGATTGATTGATAATATAAAATATTTTTCTTTAGTGAGATTTATGATTAGTCAAAATGGGAAGAAAACGAAGGTAGCAAAGTTGAGCAGTGTTCCAACAGCACCTGAGAGAATCCCAGTAAACCATCACAAGGGCCATTTTTCACCATGTAATCTTCAATATGTGCTAAAAATTCTTCGAAGTTCCGGTACTCTGAGAAATCCTGTACACGAATAAACAACTATTAACACCATTTCTTGTAATTATACGGCACTTGAATATTGAGAATCATTGTCCCTATAACATGACCCCATTGGCTTGGAACCATTCATTGTAAGGAGGATCAAAAATGCCTTCAACGTCTGATTTTCCATGTGCTGGACATGGCCGTCGAGGAACACGAGGTCCAGCTTTTGCGTTACGGCTTCTGGCCATCGTAAGACTAATTTCTTGAGGATTTCACCGCTGGTCCTGAATTCGTGGAGGCAGAGGATTCTGGGTTTTTTCTGGTTTTTATCTTCCATGATGCTGAAACTGGCTTTGAGATTTCAGGCAATGTTGGAATATTTAAATATGAACAGAGTGAAATGGAATGTGATAAAATGGTATGGAATAAAATAAAATAGAATGAAGTGATTATTTCATTGTATAGATATTATTAAAAGATGAAAGGGAAATAAATGGTCTATTCATCACTTCCTATCATTAATTCAAAAGAAACGTTATTTGTAATTTTTTTTAGATATTTTTGAAGAGACATTTGATATATTTCTTAAACTTTGATTGAAAGTGGGTTTTTTAACCAATATTTAAAGATTATTTTAAAGTATCTTTTAAAGATATTTAAAAAATTAATACATATAATATTACTCTCAATTTCAACATAACCTTAAGATTTGAAGTCTTTTAACCAATATTTAAGAAGTATTTTAAAATATTCCTTTAAAAATGTCTAAAAAAATGATACATATAATATTTTTTTCAATTCAAACATAACCTCAAAGATTTGACTTAGATGGATGGAATTTCTATTGGTTCAGAGAACTTTTTTAATTGATAGATAGGCAATTAGCCCAACCCTTTTAGCAGGGAAGCAAAAAGTAGAGAGTCAACAAAGCAACAACAGCAACAATAACAACATGATACATGCTGGCAAGCTACAAGCATCACAGAAACATCAAAACACTACAAGAGGAAGTAGGAAAAAGCCTGCATCATAATAAGCCTATATATCAACTACCATACAATCAAAAGGAAGCAAAGACAGCAAGGGGAAAAAAAAAAAAAAAACCAGAGCCAGAAGCAGCCAATCCCACGATACTCATCACAGAGAGCAATCAAATAGCTAGAGGCTTTCATCACTCTTGCTCTGCCAACGCCATTTCTCTGTGACGAAGTGTTGGTTGTTAAGCTATCAATCATCTCTTTTTTATTAGCCATCAAAGACTTTAGCAAAAGCCCCATCTAACATTAATTTGTCTGTTCTCAAGCTCCCAATCAGATTTAAACTTCTCAAAGACCAATTTGTTTCTAATATTCCTCGAAGACCAATGAGGTTTTTATTTGCTTCAGAAAACTACTACTATCTAATAGCAATATTGCATTTTTAGTAACAAAAATGCTAGATAGTCAGAAACTCTATGTGACAAAATGACTTGGCATCGTTAATCACCTTTAGAAAGTAGATCCTATCACTATATTTAATCCAACTACCATAATGTATTTTAATCAAAAAATTCTGGTTAAATTACTCTAGCTGTATAGTATTGTTCTTTTAATAATACGCTATTTGAACAATATAATTTTTATTTCTACGTTAACATTAAATATTCACAATTTTTTTCTTTTACCCACTTGAGATTTCCCATGACCCTTACAAGAGATTCCTGTATTGAACTTATTGAGCAAATCACGTTGTATAAATGTTATTATCAGCGTCTCTATATAATTTAGCAAGTTTTATACACTATATACGTTATATTTGGCAATGACAAATGGGCCAACTTGTCTAGTCTTGTCCTGCCCCTCCCCCACCCCGACCTGACTCACCTCAATAATTTAGGTTGAATATGCCAACCCGCTTTGCTTTTGCACTAGTTAGTGGGTTGGTTTGGGCAAAAAATAAAAAGAAATAAAGAAAATTTATTTTAAATGAATTAATTCATCTAAATTTTTTTTCTAAAAACATAAAGAAATTTATATTTAAATAAAACAAAATAACATCTATACAAACTTTAAAAAAAAATTCCTAATTTCCTAATTTATCAATATCCTAAGCAATAAGCACCAATTTTCATCAATGTCTTCCAAATTAACAATATTGGAAGCTCCTATAGATGTAAATGTTCCCATTCTTACACTACTAGGACCACCATCATCATTTTCCCAAATGTTGAGTGTGTTGACTATTGTGCAAAAAAAAAAATGAAAAAAAAGGTGACCCGCAGGTCAAATCTGTCTTGCCCAACTTCAACTCGCGGGTCATGCAGGTTGAAATTTTTTTTGAGAGTTGAAAATATCAACTCACCCCATCAAAAATTGCTAGTTGCACAAGTCAATCCAGCTGATTCAACCTGTTTTGCCATCTCTATGTTTATGCCTGACATTTTGCTTTAACTAATCGATGACATATTTGGTTTAGTTTTAAAAATAAAAAATTAAGGTTCATGCAAGCTATAGTAGATAAATTTTGCTAAAATCATGATCTAAAGCTTTGCAAAAGTTTGAGTCTATGATTGTATCCATTGTGGGCATTAGAGAGTAAAACTAAATAGTAAATATATTGCAAATCGATCTCCTGGAGGCAATCCTGCTTAAGCAGGATAGGGCCATTTGAATGACAAAACTCTTACTTCCAAGTTTTAATGTAGCTATGTATTCAGAACTCAAACTTAAGATTTTTAATTACACTAAGATAGTCCCTCACTAGCTAACCTATGTTGAGAGTTTTATTACATTTGAAAAATAGAAATGCTAAATCTTTCTAAGTGATGTGTCTAAAAGTATTCATAATTCAAAATCTCATCACTCACATCCATTGCTTAGTCCTGTAAATACTATGTAGATTATAATTCATACCATTGTGATTGAGGTCTTGAATTAGGAGAATTTTTAGAGTGATTATTAGAAGGATATAGCAACATGATTTGAAAAATAGTAGAAAGTTAGCAACTTACCAAAATTTAGTCATATGATATGACATATTTATTGTCTCTTAGATAAATAAGTAAATTGTATTACTTCATTTTATCTAACAAATGTCATAATTTTTATTAAAAATTTTGACAATATTATTTTAAAAAAAATTATGTAACGTTGTTCATTATGTTTTAGAGAACAAAACCACCTGAGCATACTTAGCATTTTATTTGTATACCCTTTTTTTAAAAAATGTTCTGTTAAGCAATTCAAAGGGAGTTCCTGAATCTATGCTAGTTTATTAAATGTGGAGTTCGTAAGAAACAATTATTTTATCTTAAGAAATATTAGCTAGTTATCAAAGTCATAGATGCAAGCACCAAAAAAAAAAAAAAAAACCCGTAGATGTACCCCCAAAAAAAAAAAAACAAAACCCATAGATGTATGATTAGAATATACAAATATATTTGATGTACTATACATATTTGATGTTGTTGGTTCTTATAAAATTTCTTTTTCTCTTTAATGAATTATTTCATTGCAAATATGAATCATATGATAGAGGAATTATTTGCATGAAATTAAAATATGTATGTGAATGATTGTGTGAGAATAGAACTACACAGTTGTTTTAAGTTTTGTTTTTATAGTTTTTACAGACATTTTTTTTTTTTTGAAGTTTTAAACCATTTTTAAGGTTTTTGAAGTAGATGGAAGTGTAGAACCGTAGCCAACAACAATGGAGGATAATGCCGGACTCTTGCTTGAAATTACCTATTTTTGCTTGAATTTCTTCATATAAATTGCACAAATAAATCAAAAAACATGTTCAGAAGAAAACTCAAGTTCTAGAATGGATCAAAACATTCTAAACTTTCAACACAAATAGTGGGTCATATTAAGGCTGTCAAAATTAACCAAACCAATCATCCTATAAAAAAATTATACGCCAGGTTTTAAAAATCTTGATCCATTTAAACATTAATTCATTTTTAGCCCAACTATTTAACCTGTAAGTTAGACTTGTTTATTTATTTATTTCCATTTTGCTTTTAAATTAAATCTTTACCCTCTAAAGAAAATACTCTTCTCTTCACACTTTAGCCCAATCTAATATATAAGAAAATGCTAATGACTCTTAACACATATCTTCTCTCACTCTCTTTGTCCGCTTCCCAGCTACCCATCCCCTCATATATCTCTTCCCTTTTTCAGGCATATGCATCCTCATTTCTCATCTTGATATCTTGCCCCTGCACTTGTTTACCACCTACTCCCTCTGCCTTATCTCACCTTTTTGCCTCTCCCCTCCTCTTTCTTTTGCCTCTCAGCCTATTCTTTTGAGCTTGAATTTGAGTTTAGCTCCCTTTGAGTGGGTTTCTTGAGATTAATGCACATCAAAATGAAGTGTCGAGTCGTTGGGTTGGTGGTTTGCCATTGCAATGAATTTTGCAAGTCACCAAAAGTTTAGGTAGAATAATGGTTTTTTCTTTAGATAAAACTTGTATTAAGTTCTTTATATCCATTTCAATCAATTCTCAAATTAAATAATAATATGTGAATATTTTTCTTGAAATAAATAATTTAAAACTTAAAATATATAGTTTTCTCAATAAAAATATATTTTTTTTTACTATTTGATTTGAGAATTGGATATAATAAATACAAAAAAACTTAACCTAAGTTTTTTCCTTTCTCTTTTCACATTGGGCTTGTGTTTCTTGGGGATTTGAAGCCTCTGATGACTAGAAGGACCTCCATTCTTTGTCAGAGCAATTGGGCCTTCACAATTACTTATGATTCTGCAGATAGCTTGGCTTATATGCGGTTTCATGCTTGGATCTATGTTGACCAAAAGGATAGAGGGTTTAGCTTAGATCCATGGGCTAAGCTTAAACGACCCAGCCATCATTATACCAGATCCTCCTGATCGGCTAAACAGGTCAGTTGGCCTGTTTAACGGCCCCACACCACGTTTTGGGTCATGCAAACCCGTTTCATTTCCACGTCGAACATTTTGAGCCATTTTTCAATTGTTTTCTCCTACAAAATGGGTATTGAAGCAATTCTAGAACTTGTTTAGGTGAAAACCTGATGTTAATTTAGAGCAAGACAATTCAATTTTGATTCATGGTCGTCCAAGCCATTTTCATGTGGCATGGATCATGTTTGATTCCACTGTTTACTTGTTTTAGTCACAAATGTTGCATGTATTGTTTTGTATATTAGCATTCTAATAACATGTCTCTTACTCTAGATGTCAATTAGGATTTGAAATTTTATCCTATGTCTTAATTAACCAATTAATCATGCAAATCATTTGTTTAAACTCAATCATGCAAGTCTCAATTACTCAAAATTTTTCTTGAGTTTGTGAGAATCATCTTTGTGCAAGTAAACCCACCTAAAGTCCGAGCCCTTCTATTGAGATTTTGATCATCCTTTGTAAGAAGGAAAGGAAAGAGTGTGTGTTGAGAAAAAATCTCATTATAGAATAAATCCTCATTTTAATTTATGAAGTTTTAAGTGTTTACTATGAAGTATGGGTCCTCCAAATGGTTGTTATGGGGTCTTGTATTTGTTGGGCACTGATGGGAACTTACTTATAGGTGAAGCATTACAATAAACAGATGTCACCTTAATACATACAATTAAGCCCTTACAAAACATCAGATCTTGTAGTTAAACTATTTGATTTGCTTCTAAATGAATCAAACTATTATTTTATCCCTTCAAATATTATGTTTTTTTAAATATTTTTGCTTGAACATAATAAAAATTATATTTATTTTATAGTTTAATCACTTTATTGTATATGATATTTTTATATAATATACTCTCATGTATTCTTACCCTAATTTTTGCAAAATTTTTATATCTTCCGTACCCTCATCCATATCCATTATCGATTTCATACCCATACCTATGCAACATATAGTGACTATTATGATTAAAAGTATGATATGAACTAATTTGATTATGGAGTATGATACTGAGAATTGAAAAGCTAATTTTCTAAAATTATATTCTATTATAACAACTATTTGCAATTTTTAAGACTAAATTAAGGATTTATTCTTGATATAAAGAATTGAAACTTTCACCAATATGTGGTTAGTTTATTAGTTTAAATGATTCGATACTTGTTCATACCCTTAAATAAGGTTTTGAATTTAAGTCTTGTAAATGGAAAAAAAAAAATACTGGGACAACTTTACCTGATAATAGTTTGACCTGACTTAAGCCAGATTAGTAAGAATTCAGTGAACTATAAATACTAATGGTTTAGACTTGAAAATAAAAAATAAAAAATAAAAAAAGTTGAAACTTTCGAAGCAAATAATGCCGGAGGTACAATATGAAAATGTTCACATGTTATAAATCTTCTCTGCTCGAAAAAAGTTCGTATACATGGAAGAGAAGAGGAAAATTAAACGTGTTGCCCTCAGACTAAACAGTCAAGAATGGCATTTCGTAATGAAATCCAGCATCAAGAGGTTATAAAACTTGGAAGAGGCAGAAAAGCAAAATAGATCCATTGAATTCTATAATGGTTTTAGAAGTACTGTACTGAGTATCTTGGCCTATCGATGTAGACAAAACTCATATAAACGTACTTATCTGATTGTGTTGATATTTTTAATAAAAACATAATTTATGTTTTATTTTTAGCCTCCCTATTCTCTCTTTAAAATATATTCCACTTATTATATTTTTGTTCAAAGATAGTAATTTGTTTTTGACTGATAGAATATAAAATTATTCATGTATTTTTTATTCAATAATTTAAATTTTTGAAAAAAATATTTCATAATATAGTATCAAAATTTTTATAGCCAAGTGACATAGACTTCAATTCTTATTTGGCTCTATTCTTTTAAACAAATGTTAAATTTTAATATAAGATAGAGTAAACCTATGAATTGTTTATATTTCAAGCCCAAAGAGTCAAGGGCAATGTTATTATATAAAATCACTCATATGTCTTTATCCAACAATTTAAATTTGTGAAAGAGAAGGTTAATGGCATGGACAAACACGTTATACTGTTTATAGTTCTGAGTCTGGCTTCTTCAACACTTTATCTTCTTGTATTTTTATTAAGCTAGCACTCGCTCATCATTCACATGAATGATTAATAAAGCATGTCATTTTTAGCCCAACCAAGTGAAAACGAGGCTGATTATCACATCAAAAAAGAAAAAACAAAGAGAGTTTTGTTTTGTTTTGGTTTTCTTTTTTTTTTTTGTTTAAATACAAAAACAGTTAACGATTTTTACTCTTTTGAAATGAAAGCATTATTGTTCGGAATTACGTTTATCGATCACACAACATGAGGATGTCTTCATTTTTTCATGATGATCCTTAAACACCATTAAACCAAAAATTAATATTTAGCATGTTTGGTTTTGTGTTTAAGTTTCTTTCTTATTAATTTTGCCCAAATCTTGGTCTTGAATTCGTTATCAATAATAACTTGCACTTTTTTTTCTGATACTTAGCAAACAGCTCAACCACTCAAAAAGAGAGGAGCCATAAAACAAGCACAGTAACAGAACAACAAACAAAAAACGCCAAGAAACAAGAATAAAACAGCAATAACAATAGTAAAACTACCTACAAACAACTACCCAAACCACCAAAAACACCATGCACAAGCACCTACAAACAAGAACCAAACTCTGAAGACCTCCTGCAAAAAACTAAAGAGGCAAAAGGCAAGAGACACCACCAATAAGCTATGCAGAAAAGAGAGCTAAGAATATCTATGAATTCTATCCCATGCGATCCCAAGTTGAAGAAAACCGTGGAAGACCAGAAGACAGAGCCCGCATAGCTAACCAAACACCAGCTTCGAAGACAGAGCAAGAAATCACCAACCCCCCCCCCCCCCCCCCCCAAAAAAAGCACCCAAAGCAACACCCACAACACCACCAAGACCAAAACAGTAACCCAAACACGCAGCACCCCATCACCACCCAATACAAACTACCCACAAACTCAAACCTCTCAATCCTTCGAATGGCCCTTGTTCTTCCTAGGACAACCCTTTTTTCTTGGAAGAGCAAAACCTTGACAAGCTTGGACTTTAGATAAAACGGCAGTCATAAGGTTTTCATTATACACCTGAAGTCCCAAAGTCTTTCCTATATCCCAAGAAACCTACGCTTCCATGAGATTCTCTTCCAACAATTCCACAACTTCAATAATCGCACTCTACATAATTGATTTTGACTCTATCAGAGGAGTTTGGGGGACTTTTTCTTCCAAAGTTGAAAAGGAGCATTGTGAATTCTCAAGACTCTGATCTGCTTCAATCTCCTCCTCTAAAACTTTCCCACGCACATATTATCCCAAGACTCGCATTGATCTTGATCCTAGTTCGAAGGTCCAACCACACCAATAAAACCTTCGAACCCAGGCGGAATTCCTGGGCCACTACATGTTGGCTCTCCAAAGCCAATTTCATTCGATCTCATGTTGATAAGAAGGGGGGAATGGTCATGCAAACCTGGCCCTAGATATTGGTTGGCTTCCTCCATACTTCTTCCTGTGGGACCTGCCTCTAGACAAAACTGATCGAAAACTTCTAGAGCCAAAGATGATTTGAAATCACCAATGAGGGAGTCAGCTTCACCTTGGTCCTTGTGAAGCATCGAATGGCCAATTCCTCTTCCAAAAATACCCCTAGTAGTTCACCCCTTCCTTCCACTTGCAGCACCTCATCATCCTTCCCACAACCAAGCGTAGTAACCGTGATCTCTTCATCCTTAAGGATCACATTTATCGCTTCATCAAACACAACACCAAGCTTCCGTTTCACCTCCTTCATATTGGTAGGGTTAAAAATTTCTTCTCCAAACCATCCCCTTAAAGTTCATCTTATCTAACTGCCTTTTGTTTCTAACTGCATCAGAACCCGCCATATTCCTAGGATTTTTCGATGACCAATCATCAATCTTCAGTTGATGAGGCACCCCTTCCACAACTTCTTTAAAACTCCTCCCACTAGTCAAAGCTTTCAAGGATTTCGCTTCTGAAACCTTTTCTTCCTCCTTTAGAAAGGGATTATTCCAGGGCAAGCCTTTCTTGTCATATTTTGCAAAAGAAACCTTCAAGCTTTTGTCTCTAATCCTAATACCATTCGGGTTCCTAACATTTCTTGCATCCTCCAACTTCTTAACACAAACAAAACCAAACTGACAAACATTTTTTCTTTGTCTCTTATGCGAAACATATACATTGATGACTTCCCCTACCCCCCTGAAAATTTGGAGTAACCAATCCCAAGTCATCTCCATTAGAACTCCATCAATGAATAGAGAAAAAGCCTCCCTCCACTCCATCTACTCACTCCATTTCAATATATCTATCAGACCAAATTGGCACATTGATTTAAAAATATAACAATCTAGTCAAATTGACAGATATATTAAAATAGACGTAGTTTTTGATTCGGATTTCAAACGAAGTTATTCTATTTGTGTCGGTTGAATAGTTCTTTTTCCCAATTTGTCATGTAAGATAACAATTTGAACTTCACTAACCTTTTTTTTTTTTGGATGAAAAACTCCATTAACTGTTGATGAACTTCTACAAGGACTAAAGCTTTGTACAACCATACATATTCATGTCATTCACATTCACCATAACAACCTACGATTGAGTACTACAGAGATTTACTTACATGTTGGCTGGCTTGCGGTCACAACTGAATGGCTCGCTCCTTCCATTATTCGAAGAAAATAATATTTGACACTTCACGCACAAACGCAATATGAATAGCGGAAGCAAAGAATTTGGTTGGATGAAGTATGAACAGAACAATAATATATAAAACAAAACATCATAACATCTTTAAGTCATTAGCATAAACCCGTCTCGTTCGTGCATGCCATTTTTTAAATTCTCTAATATATCCATGTTTCAATTGTTCATTGTTCAAGTTTCATAAGAATGATAAAGGGAAACATAAAAGGTTGCTACACAGATTCAATTCTTGCCTGACCATCCGATGAGGGGATCCTCTGAATCTTCTCAATGAAACCGAGCATAGTTTGAAGACTCTTATCATCTGTAAACAAAGAAGCACCAAACCAAAATATCATATTTCATTAATTTTATATGCATAAAACCAATGGGCAAAATTATTAATTTAAGGAAGAGATGCTATGACTAACCAAGTCTGGGGACTGTATGCCCTTTTGGATGATGAATCACAACAGGGTCCACGAATGCGTCCAGCAAAGCAATGCTCTCTGGCTTCATGAAATCCGTCTCTCCTTCGCCACACAACATGGACCAAGTAGATATATTAATAGTATGTTTAGATTTCAAATTGCACACCTCAAATCATAGCTTGAAGAGTGTAAAATAAATTTCAATTTATTTTAATATACTTGATAAAATTACGAATAGTTACGTTTTAAATTGACTTTTATTCTCAAATTATGATTTGATCATTAGTGAAAACAATTGTTTTTAGTTGAACCAGGTCATAGTTTGTAAACCAAACACGCTGTAATAAGTTCCTTACTAGAATAACAATCGGTGGAAGATGCAGTGGAACTTCTAAGGCTAAAGATTGAAAAAAAAAATTGCTCAAACAAAGAATCAGCACAAGAGACTTGTTTCTTGAAACTACCTATTAAGTGGAGAGACGGGCAATCGATTGGCTTTGAAAATGAATTGGAAACCAGTTTAGGCATTCCAAACTTCTTTTCACCAAACTTGGCTCCTGATATCAGAATCAGGAACTTGATCTTGTTTACCTTCCCAAGTGCTACGCCCTAATGTCATCATCACTCACTTTAATTAATAGAGCATAGCACGGAGCAAATCTCCCAATAGCACATCACGGAGCAAATAATAGAGCATAGCACACAAATCTCCCAAGAGCATATCTTGGGTGATTTTCTCCGTGATATGGTCTTGGAAGATTTGCTCCGTACTATGCTCTATTATTAATCAAATCAAATGAAATCTAATTCAACTTTAACCACTTTACTAGCTCAAACGTTTATTCTTCCAACAACAGAGCATTTTAGCATAACAAGTGAGGAAAATCAAAAAGGTCTAAAATGTAAACAGTACTAGTAAGATGGGTTTCTTAGTACCTGAGCTTGCATTCCTGGCAATGCAGCTGCTAAAATTGCTCCCTGAGTGAGATCCAAGATGTAGTCAAAATGGGAAGAAAAAGAAGGTAACAAAAATTGAGTAGTAATATATTCCAACCGCACCTGAGAGAATCCCAGTAAACCATCAAAAGGACCATTTTTCACCATGTAATCTTCAATATATGCTATACATTCTTCGAAGTTGCTGTACTCTGAGAAATCCTGTACACAAATAAACAACTATGAGCACCATATCTTATTGTTATATGGAAGTTGGTATCAAGATTCATTGCCACTAATTCACTATAACCTCGTTGGCTTGGAACCATTCGTAGTAAGGTGGATCAAAAATGCCTTCAACGTCTGATTTTCCTTGTGCTGGAAACTGGCCATCGAGGAACACGAGGTCAAGCTTCTGTGTTACAGCTTCTGGCCATCGTAAGATTAATTTCTGGAGGATTTCACCACTCGTCCTGAACCCGTGGAGGCAGAGGATTCTGGGGTTTTTTGGGTTTTGATCTTCCATGGTGCTGTAACTTGCTCAGAGATGACTCCAATACGTGGGATTTCAATGGTACCAATAATTAACTTTTCGTGAAAAAGTAATAAGAATTTAACTTTCAACAAATTAAGAGAAAGATAAGTACAGGAGAGGAGAGAAAAAGAATCATTCTATAAGAAGAGAAAGATAGTAACATTGCTAGAAGAGAATATATTTACGCTTTTGGGTATGACTCACCGATAATTTTTCGTACTTCAAAATAAAAATAAAATAAACTCCGAACGACCATTGGCTAGCAATGATCACCGTATTCAATGAAGTGGTTGACTACTGAGTGATCCATCCTTCTTTTCTTGTCTTGGCTAAGGATTTGGCCGATAGGATGGGGTTGATGGTATATAATTTGATAAAAATTTAATATTATATAATATTTAATTTATTATTATATATAATATAATATTATATAAAATATAATGAAAAAATATAATAAATATAATTTTTTAATATTAAATTTAAAATTAATATAATTATTTAAATAGTTATATAATTATTTTAACTATTTTTTATTATACATAAAATTAATTTTATACTAAAAATTATTTATTTATTTATATTTAATATTTTTTTAAAAATGTAAAAAATATATGTGTGAAAAAGAGAGAGAGAGACAAATAAAGAGAGATATTTTATATATCAAAATTGAAGTAGGTGTAATATTATATTTCTATATTTAGTTGTATTTTTTATTATATATAATTAAATTTATATTAAATATTATTTATTATTATTTGTATATTTTAATAATAATTTTTCTTCCAATATTTTTATATCAGTTTAAATAGTTATTTTACAATTATTTTTGGTTTATATGATTTTTATTTTTAATTATTTATTTAATAATTATTTTTATTAACCCTAAATCCTAAACCTTAAACCTTAAAATAAAAAAGTGAAAGAATCCTTATATATAAAAAATTAATCAAGCTTAATACGACCTTCTTAAACTGGATCAAATTATCTATCATTTTAATGTATAAGAAAGGTTTAATGGATATGGTTATATAATATATTAATTGTACCAAATAATGGATAAGGTCATAATATATTATATTATATTATCTTATCTTATCATATTTAATGCGGTATGCCAAACACACCCTAAGTGATTACTTGGTTTCAAAGTTTAAGGGTATCGTTGGTTTTGTTTTTGTTTTCGTAGAATTAATTTAAAGGAGAATTAATTTTATTAAAAATAATTTTAGTTAAAATTGATTTTAAGTCAAAGTAATTTATATTTGATAATTTGATATAAGAAATTATTATAATAAAAATTTTTACAAATACACAATAACCAACCGTAAAAGTAACATTTTTTGTTGGAATTGATTCCACAATCTAAGTTTAATTTTGAGAATTGATTCAAAAGCAAAATCAAACAAGTTAAAAATTGACAATTAATTTTGGTAGGTCAAAACCAATTCTAGCCCCCAAATGGAAATCCCAACACATTGTTAGGTGTAAAAATATTTTTGATAAAAACAAAAAAGAATGTTATTTTCTATGGAAAAAAATTAGGAAGATACATTTTTACTTTTTTTCATTTATTAAAATGTAAAACAAACAAACCTTAAATGGTACAAAATAACTTGTACTTCAATTTTACTTACAAAGAGATTTAAATGGTTAAGATCTTCTCATCTTATATACTAACATGAAAAGTATTATGTTATAACAAACACAGGCATAAATTTTTTCATAATAAAATTTAGGCTTAAATATGTTTTTGGTCTCTATAAATATTATATTTTATGAATTTGGTCCCTCAAAAATTTTTCGCTTAATTTTAGTCCCTCATTTTTTAGACGTTACCAACGTTAGTCCCTGCCGTTAACTCCGTGCCGTTAACTGCCCAGCTGGCAAACGGTGAGCCTAATCAGCAATAGAGACGTGGCAAAATCAATCCAAACACTCATAATAACTTGCACACGTGGTTGGATCTCATCCAACAATGCTACTCATGTGATTGTCACGTGATTGACGAAGTGCATTAGGGGTGATATGCCATTTATCCAACTTGTGTTCAAAACACACTCAAAAGAGCCCTAATAGTGACAGTGACGAGTTGCGACGACGTGGAGCTTCATCTTCTTCGAAATCGAGACAGCGAGGACGAGTTGCGGGACCAATTGGTGCAGCATGTACTCTTCTTCTTGGACAGAGGTAAGGATATTCCTTGTGTTCTCATAATCGCAGCATGTGGGGACCAAAAAAGGGGTTGGGGATGCCATGTGGGGACCTTTATCAAATTTTGTTGATTATTTACTATTCTCTAATGCTATTTTGCTTATTTTTTATTCTTTGGTTGACGTATTGTGTTGTTTATTTATCGTTTGTGTTTGTGTTTTGTAGTTTTGTAACTTGCAGTGATGGGTTTTACGGTAGTTATACATCATAGGGGTAGATTTGTGGACAAACCTCGAATAACATATGAGGGAGGAGACGTGATGGCTTTTCACGGTCTAGATTTGGATAGATGGTCATATTTTGAGTTGTTGTCTTTAGTGAGAGAGCTAGGTTATGATGATATTGTTGGCATGTGGTGGAAAATGTCTGGCTTAACATTAGAAAATGGGTTACGAGAAATTAAATTGGATTGTGATGCATTGGAATTGGGTATGCTTGCTAAGAGTAAAAAATGTGAGGTTGATGTCTATGTTGAGCATGTTGTCTCACAACCTTATATTGTAAAAGATTTGGTGTGTGTGGATAATGGTGAAGGTAAGGCCCCAGGTGGACGTGAGGGTGCTGTTGCTGAGAGTGAGGTCCAAGGTGTAGGTGAAGGTAAGGCCCAAGGTGGAGCTGAGGGTGTTGCTGAGAGTGAGGTCCAGGGTGCTATAGATAAAAACCAAGGTAATGTGGCTGATGTCGGGTCAAATTGTGAAACTAATGTAGTCAAGAACAATGGTAATGGGCTGAATCCAAGTGCAGATAAAGAACATGGGCTGAGAAATGGTGACAATGGTGTAGGGAAAGATAATGAAGTTGATAGTGAATCGGAAACTCGTGAAAGTTATGTAGCAATACAATCAGAAAGTGATGACAGTGATGTGGATTTTGAACCCATTGATAGTGAGGAGGAAAGGGATCTAGAGTTGGATGATGGACTTGAAGAGGAAAGGGATAAAAGAAAATAAACAAAGGGAAGGGGGAAAGGAAAACAAAAGAAACAGAAGACAAAGTTTGCTGAAAGGGCTGGAAGCAGTGGACACAAAGCTGATGGAAGAGGGTGTGAAGCTGATGACAGTATGCATGTCATTGATGATACATACAGTAGTGATGAATTGTATAGTGGAGTGGAGTCAGATTCTGATGGAGAGAACATACCAAAATACATAAAGTATAAGGCATATCTTATGTGCAAAGAATTTGAATTTAAGATTGGGATGGAGTTTAGTTCTTTGGAACAATTCAAGGAAGCAATCATGGAGCATTCAGTTTTGAATGGAAAGGAAATAAAATTTAAAAAAAAATGATGCTGTAAGGTGTAGGGTTGTGTGTAAGAACAAGTGTGGGTTTTTGGTTTTGGTGAGTAAATGTGCGGGTACACATACTTTTAGAGTGAAGACTCTAGTCCCCCAACACACATGTGGGAGGGTGTTTGACAATAAGAATGCCAATTCTAAGTGGGTTGCCAAGGTAATGGTGGATAAGCTGAGAAATAATAGCAAGCTTACCATAAGAGGTATCATTGGTGAAATCCAAGGATCGTATTCTACTAGGATTACCGAATGGAGGGCTCTTAGGGCAAAGCAAATTGCTTCTGGCATTGTGGAAGGAGAAGCCACTAAACAATACAGTCTCTTGTGGAGCTATAGTGCTGAATTAAGAAGGGCAAATGCAGGAAATACTTGCAAAATCCAAGTAGAAAGACCGGCACAGAATCTGCAGCCTAGGTTTGGAAGATTCTACATGTGTTTGGATGGCTGCAAAAGAGGTTTTCTTGCTTCTTGTAGGCCATTTATAGGTGTTGATGGTTGCCACCTAAAGACTCAGTATGGTGGACAACTTCTGGTAGCTGTGGGAAGGGATCCCAATGACCAATACTTCCCACTAGCTTTTGCTGTAGTTGAAACGGAGTGCAAAGATTCCTGGAAGTGGTTCTTGAGTTTACTTTTGGATGACATTGGAGACATTAGCACGAATAAATGGGTTTTTATATTAGATCAACAAAAGGTGATGTGGTCATTAAATTTTTGGCTTAATTATGCATTTATTATAGTTCGCATTGTGTTAATATAGTTAATGTAGTTAATTTTTGTTTTGTAGGGTCTTATACCAACATTTGATGAGCTTCTACTAGGTGTAGAGCACAGGTTCTGCTTGAGGCATTTGTATAACAACTTCAAAAAGAAATTCAGTGGTGGCACATTGATGCGAGACCTAATGATAGGAGCTGCGAAGGCTACTTACTTGGAGGCATGGGAGCAGAAGATGCAGGCAATAAAGGACATTGATGTCCAAGCTTATGAATGATTGGTTGCAATCCCTAAAGAGTCATGGTGTAAGCATGCTTTTAGCTTTTACCCTAAGTGTGATGTCCTAATGAACAACCTTAGTGAGTCTTTTAATAGCACAATTCTCCTAGCTAGAAACAAACCTATAATAACTATGTTTGAGTGGATTCGGACATACATAATGGGTAGGTTTGCAGCCTTAAAAGAGAAGTTAGGTAAATATGATGGTGATGTTATGCCCAAGCCTAGGAAAAGACTAGATAGGGAAATCCAATGTAGTGGAAGCTGGTTTGCAACATGGGCAAGGGACCAAATATTTGAGGTCACACATATACACTTAACTGAGAAGTTCATAGTTAACTTAGAAGCCCATTCCTGTTCATATAACTTTTGGGAACTGGTAGGAATCTCATGTAGGCATGATGTGGCTGCAATAACTTACAAAGGTGGTAACCCTGAAAGTTATGTCTATCAATGCTATAGGAGAGTTGCTTATGAGAGTTGTTATGGGCAAGTTATCAGCCCAATTAATGGCCAAGATAGATGGCCCGCATCAAATTATGATCCTATCTTAGCCCCTCATTACAAAAGAGGGCCTGGTAGGCCCAAGAAATTAAGGAGAAGAGAGCCTGATGAAGATGCAAACCCAACAAAATTAAGGAGAACACACACCCAAAATCAATGCAGAAATTGTCTTCAACATGGGCACAACAGAGCCACATGCAAGAACCCACCTGTGCATGTTGATCAAAATGAGGAGGTAGAGTTATGTAAATTTTAAGCAATTATTAAATGCAAGAATCAATTGCATGTTAACAATTGTTTTAATTGCAGGAACTAGAAACTAATGGTCAGCAGGGTGATGGACATGATGTTGTTAACAGTCAAAGGTCTACTAGCACTAAGGTATCTTTCTTTGGTGTTAATTTCTATTTGCAAACAAATTTATTTACATATGCACTCATTAGGGTTCTGAGGTGTACTTCTTCTAGAGAGCAAGAGCAAGGGGCAAGGGAAGGGGTCTTACAATTTCAATAGCTGCTGAGGGGGCAGCAAGTGAACAAACAGGTGCTGAGGGTGCAGCAAGTGAACAAACAATTGGTCCAACTCAGGTTAGTATTACCCTACATTGTTAAATGACTTATAGTTGTGATTTGGGCTAATTCAACTAATTGGTTTTGCTTGGTTTGTAGGGAGGAAAAGGTAGAGGAAGAGCAAGGGATAAGGAATTAACACAAGAGTCAATGCAAACAGGAATTGACAGCCAAACTAAAGTAGAGGTTAGAAGCCAAAACATAGCTCAGGTATTACATGAACATATGATTTTTGCATATTCTATTTTTTCATATAATCTTATCTAGTTTGGTGGACTCACAGAAAAGGATGGCTAGAGGAAGGGGAAGAGGAAGGCCTAGGAAAGAAACTAAAACTGGAAGCCAACCTGTTGATGCTGCTGCTGTTGTTGGAACCCAAACTGATCAAGTCTAAATGTCATTTAGAAGCTTTTTTTTTTTTTGTGTCTAGTCGATCAATTGTATACAATTAGGTTCATGTTGACAATTTGTGTCCTTTTTTTGGGGGTTTTAAGGGATGCAGTACTTACAGTGTAATTGTATACAATTACATACAATTTCAGATGTTGTTCTTTATTCCAGTATGGATTATTAATGTTAAATACAATTTCAGATGTTTATTATCATTTTCATTCATTACTATTTATGTTTGGCTTTGTGTTTGTGTTTGAGGTTGTCTATTTCTGACATTGATTCATTAGTGCCATTAATTGTCTATACAATTGTTGTAGCAGCACAAATTTTGTGAAGATGAATAACTCATAAATAACTCATTTCATTCACCAATAACTCATTTAATTCATGTTAGCTAAATAACATCAAATAACCTTTCAAACCATTTCTAATACATTAACCTAAACCCAAAACATTCAAACCCAGTACAATAACACCCATTTCATCCTAACTACAATTCACCTAGCCAAATTATTTTTTCATAGTAAAATACATTCCCATTGCAAATGTAACAGCCCACGACAAAAATGAGATGAACACAAGGAAGGTCCGTGTAGTCTTCTCCCTTTCAAGCTTCATTTCTAATTTTGTGTTCCTTCTTCTAATGTGCTCAACTAACATCGCAGTTTCAGTCGAACAAGCACATTGAGTTTTACTAGCTTCCATGCCATCATTAGCCCACTGAAAGAAATTACATGAAATTGGTGTCTAAAAGAAGAAAAGAGGATTGGATTACATTGGAGAACAAAATCAATTCTTCTGAACAAAAAAAGAAATGAAACTTTCCTAACAAGAGAAGCACAATAAAAGAAGAAAAGAAGAACAGTGAAAGCTTAGAGATAGAAGCTCACATTCCAGTTTGGGCATCTCCAAAAGGGTCTCCCAGGATTCTTCACGCTAGATGAAACAAGATAAACCACGGTTTCACCACACCCACACATTTTCCTTTGCGAGGACATTGAACAATTCGAAGTTGAGGCTGAAGATCTTCGTGCTGCCATGGTGTTCAACTGCGGATGAAGGTGACAACAAGAATGGGGCAAAATTTTCTACAAAAGAGAAATGAGGAAAGAGCATAATAGGGTTCATATCACATTTGGGGGTATAAGGGCATCTAGGTCACGTGACATTATAAAATGATGGGCAAGTCATGTGGCAATGAAAGTAAAGGTGATTTGGATTGATTTTGCCACGTGTCTATTGCTGATTAGGCTCACCGTTTGTCAGCTAGGCACTTAACGGCACGGAGTTGATGCTAGGGACTAACGTTGGTATCGTCTAAAAAATGAGGGACTAAAATCAAGCGAAAAATTTTTGAGGGACCAAATTCGTAAAATATAATATTTATAGGGACCAAAAACATATTTAAGCCTAAAATTTATTATTGTCTATATCAATCTATCAATTTTATTTTTATATATTTCTCTCTCTTAATATATTATTCTCATGGTAGTGAAAAAATATGATAGGATCATGATCCATTCTAAATTCCTACGTACACCTGTGTTATTATTAAATAGATCAGGTTAAACTAGTTTGAATTCTAGATTTTATAGTTAATTTTTTAAAATGTTGATCCCTTTATATTTTTATTAATTTGAATTTTGATTTCTTAGAGTTGAATATCTTATTTCTTTAAAATTCTAAAAAACAATTATTTATTAATAAAAAAAGAATCTATATTTTTATAATAACAAATATATAAGTAAAATCCAAATGAATAAAAAAAAAAGAATGAAACAATAATGTAATGACAGTGACCAAAATTTAAATGTATAAAAATATGAAGACCAACATCTAAAGATAAAAGTTACAAGGACCAAGATTTAAATTGTAAAAAAAATTATAATAACTAATTGCTTAATGTCAACTAATACACTGTTTTACACTCTTTCGACATATAATTTTGAGAAATAATACTTGCAAAAAAACCATTTTACAAACTCTGATGAACCAAAAATCTCAACCATTCAATCATGCAAAATTATTTATTTAAAAATTTAATTTGTATATATTTTTAGTATAAAATAATTTTATATAAATATTTAATTATATATTATTATATTAATAAAAAATATTTAATTCAATCACTCATTATCCTAAAATTCTTATAAATTAAAGCATCTTATTATATGACAGTATAATCAGTTCATCAAATTTAATCTCTTTAGTTAAACTCATTGCTTTTAAATCTCAATCACTCAAATTTTTGTTGCTGAGAGATTGTGAGAAACGTCTGTTGTGCTAGCATTATTACTGTAAAATCTTAAATGATTCAATATTTGCAGTATAATTTACAAGAATATATTCAAAACATTGGTTGAGTAGTTGGTGCGAGAGAAATGGCTGCTTTAACTTCGACTACCATCTCCACCGCTCGTTTTAGGAAGATACAGCTGGACCCATGAGTCTGCAGCGAAATTAATAACATGTCGTGAGCCATGAGGGATTTGACTTGGACATGTGTTGTCTAAAATGTGATCAACGATTTACCAAAAGTAGGGGAATGTGTATCACTAATTTTTAAAGAAAAATTGCACTACCATCATCCAGCACAACTTTGTTGGTCTAAGAAGCATGTTTAGTAATAAATTATAAATTTAATTGATATATATTGATAATATAAAATAATTTTATATTATTAATTAATAAAAATTTTAAAAAAAAAATTATAATAAATTTTTTATTATTATAAATATTATTTATATGAATTGATATTTTTTATTATTTATATTAATTAATAATATAAAATTATTTTATATTATCAATATATTTAAATTAAATTCATAAATTATTTTAAAGAAATTCATTTTATTTTTCGAAAACTGCTACAGTAAAATTTTATTATAAGCTTGTTTTTTAAAAAGTAAACCACTTTTGTGACAAAAAATCTTGGCCGCAAATCTGCAGCCCATCGTGTCTAGTAGACGTGCTTTGAAAGGCGCCAGTGCGTGAGAATGTTCTGTTTTCTGAGTCCATGGAGTGTGCTTTGCGTTTTCACAACAGGATTGAAATTATCTTTATTCTTATTCTCGATAGTGCTTTTGACTTTAATGGAGAATATGTTCCTCTTTTTTTTTTTTTTTTTTGTACTGGGAGAATATGTTCTTATTCATCTGCAAATAGCAACTAGAATCTCTAGCTAATATGTTGTAAGAATGGTTTCGAATTTGTCCTCCGACCTTGGTGGAAGCGCTTTAATCAGTTGTACTGCACGTGCAAGTGTCCTCACCAATTCTTAAAAATTCTACTTCACCTTTCGTTAGTACATTTGTACTCAAATATTTATCTATGAGCAGCTAAGAAAAAAAAAATTTAGTGTTCTTTTAACTATTATTCTTAATTAAAAATTTTAAAAATTGATTAAAAGTAATTTTTAATTTTAATGTATTGAATATATTCAAAAATTTTAGTACGGTTGTGGGAGTAATTATAGGAGATGTACTTATTAGTAGGTGATAAAAGAATCATATACTGTGATACTCATTCACTAGAGGTAGTTATTGTCAAAATCAGCCTTTGGGGTTTGAGATTGTTTTTTTGTACTGGTTCTCACCTTCCTTAATTGAAGGGTTGAGATTGTTGAATAATTATAAAAAAATATATATATTCAAAATTATTTAAAAAATACTTTCTTAATTAGGAGATTAAGTAAACGAATCTTAATTTTAATTTTTAAAATCCTAGTAACATTTTTAATTACTATTAAATACCTTTCATTTTTCAAGATATTAAATAAGTTTAACTTTGATATGTTGTCATTATAAAAATTTTTACACATATTTAATGTGAAAGCCAAGTATTTTTAGTGACATATTAATATATAATTAGATTACAACTGTGTAAAAAAAAATTTACACTAATAGTGTATAAAGTCAAATTTTTATGAAATATACGTACTTTTATTTAATATTTTTCATTAAAAATTAAGATAAAGTAATATTTAAAGAAAATATCTCTCCTAACTTGATCTTTCCTTTCGTAATATATAGTCCTGTTATGAAATAATAAGTAGTGAAGGAAGAGGTAGAGAAGAATAAGAGAGTAGAGAAGAAAGAGTGAAAAAGAGAGGATTCTATTATTGATACTCTCAAATGTGTTATATATGGAGCACCCAAAGGACTATTTATAACCAAAGGGTGAGAAATATAAGATATAATTAAATAATAGATTCTATCTAATCAAATCTTAACTAAATCAAGATAAAGATATTGACATCCACATTTAAATTCAAATAATATTTCATAACACTCCCCCTTGAATGTCAATCAATGATATGCCTTGTTAAAACTTTACTAAGAAAAAATCTATTGGAAAAAAATCTTAATGAAGGAAAAAGAGTACAATATTTTCATAGTGGGAACTGTCTCGTTAAAAACTTTATTAAGGAAAACTTAATGGGACAAAATCTTGATTAAAGAACAAAGAGTACAATGTTTCCCTCTCTCTTAGTAGCATCACTTAATGTCTCGAAATCAATGTATTCCGATTTGTGCTCCTGTCACTCAAATGTTGAAGTAAGTAATGATTTAGTGAACAAATATGCTA
This sequence comes from Pterocarpus macrocarpus, assembly GCA_031439585.1. Taxonomy (NCBI): domain Eukaryota; kingdom Viridiplantae; phylum Streptophyta; class Magnoliopsida; order Fabales; family Fabaceae; genus Pterocarpus; species Pterocarpus macrocarpus. The sequence goes on along the minus strand of CM062520.1, from coordinate 61,889,384 downwards.
AATTATTGCTTGAACGAATTTGTTGAACATCTATATCACTATCATGTTGAAGATCATACATGTAGAAGAGCTTTAGTAAAATATGCTTTGTTCTATCCCCTTTAATACATCCTTCCTTCAGCTAACTTATGCAAGCGGAGTTGTCTTCATGCATGACTGTTGGTATTTCCTTTTCTATGGGCAAGCCACACATTTCCTTGATGTGTTGGATGATTGATTCAAGCCATATACATTATGAATTGCTAATATCTTTCAATGACTTGATGAAGTAGCGACTATATAGTTTGTTTTGTTGAGCACCATAATAAAATTATACCTCCACTTCGAATAAATACTTTGTTTGGGATCTGCTTTTATGTGGATCAGATATAAACCTTGCATCTGTACATGTAATTAGTTGGGGTCTAGATTCATTTGAATAAAATAAACCTCTATCAATAGATCCTTGAAGATATCGTAATACATGCTTGATACCATTGCAGTGTCTTCTAATTGGACAAAAACCAAATCTTGCTAACAAATTTACAGCAAAAGCTATATCGGGTTGTGTATTGTTAGCTAGACATATTAGTGCTCTAATAGCACTAAGATATGGTACTTTAGGACCAAGAAGTTCTTTATCATTTTCATTCGGAATGGATCTTTATCTATATCAAATGATCTCACAACTATTGGGATACTCAATGGTAAAGATGGCAAGATCGGCACAACCCACAAAAAATAGCGGGTTAGGTTGACATATTTGGCTCACCTAATATGCGGGTTTTGGCGAGGTTAGGTGGGTTAGGCCCGTGGGCTAGGGGTGCCTTTTTTTTTTTTAGGTACAAGAGTTAAAACTTTTAGGTTTTTGTTATAGACTATATTGTTATTATACTTTATTAATTTGTGGACTTTATATTATGGACTTATGGTTAATTATTACTTGTGAACTTCCTATTTATACATCCTAATTAATTTATTATATTTATATTTGAGTTAAATTTGGACATAAATTATGTAATTTAATTATTTTATTTTATTTTATTTAAGTGAATTTTCCATTCAATATATTTTTCTAGTTTTTAAAATTTTTTAACATAATTTATTATATATATATATATATATATATATATATATATATATATATATATATATATATTATTTTTGGCAAGTCAACTCGTCAATCTACCCTTAAATGAGGTGGACTAGAATGTTAAGTCCGTTTTTCTAATTTGGCCTGCCCCGCTCCGCCTCGCCCTACTTTTGGCAAGTCAGAGCGGGCTGATTCGTTTTGCCATCACTACGTAATGGATGTTCCTTATCCATATAAATCATTTAGAATTTTCTTAGTACAAGTTGATTGATGGACAAATATTCCATTTATCAAATGCTCAATCTATAAGCCAATATCTTTTATTTCGAATCCTTTCTTTTAAATAATCTGTAATTTTTGGAATCTCTTCAAGAGATTCAATGATGTTTAAATTATCAACATATACAGTGATTATAACAAATTTAAATCCAAACCATTTATGAAGACACATGGGCAAATTGGATAATTTTTATACCCATCTTTCAATAAGTATTGACTAAAGCTATTACACCACATATGCTTTAATTGCTTCAATCCACATATGGGTTTCTAAAGCTTTATTGAACAAATTCCCTAGAAATTCCTATATGCTTCAAGCATTTTAAATCCTTCAAGGGTTTTCACACAAATTTCGCTTTCTAGTAAGCCATATAAATATGCTGTAATAACATCTATTAGACTCATGCCTAGCTTTTTTTTTTCTGCCAAACTAACAAATCCACTACAAAAGAATATATATGTCTCCATATAATCAATATCAGGTTTTGTGAAACCCTTGTTCTACAAGTCGTGCTTTATATTTTTCTATTTTATTTTTGCATGGAAATCAACTTGTACCTCACTGGCTTTACACCCTCAAGTGTTTGACTATAGGTCCAAATACTTCACATTTTCCAAGTGAAGCTAATTCAACTTGAATTGTGTCTTTCCACTTTGGCCAATAATTTTCCTGCCTACATTCTTTGACAGATTTTGGTTCAAGATCCTCATCTTGCTTTATTATTTCAATAGCAATATTATATGCAAACATGTTATCGACAACATATGCTTTTGTTTCCAAAATTTCTCATAGTCACATAACTTATCAAGATCTCTTTATTTCCATAATTTTTAGGTACCTGAATCTTTTTTGGGGTTTCATTAATAGTTATGTCTTGTGACTTTTTTTTAAGCACTTATCTCCATATTATGACCATCTTGATCAACTGTTCCTTTACTTTTTCTGAGAATTTTTATGTTTGGAACCAACTAGTCTACATGCTTCAAGTGTGGCTTAGTCCTTCTGGGACATCAATTCAAATTGGAACATTTACAACTTGTATATGAGATTTTGTAACTCTCTTTGGGTTAGTAAATGCGTCTAGCAATTGATTTGCAATATTTTGCAAAGTACTTGTAATTCACATTACCTTATATGAGGATTTGAATAATATAATGACAATGTATTCCATGTAATTTCCTTTTTTAGCTGCTTATTTTCTCCCCTCATGTTTGAAAAATTGTTTCATCATAATGGCACTCAAAAAAATCTTATCATAAATAAATCTCTGATCATTGGCTTGAGATATTTTATAACAGAAAGGGATTCATAACCAACATCCATTCCTAATCTTCTTTGAGGTCCCATCTTTGTGTATTGTGGTGAAGCAATTAGATCATAAATCATACATTCAAAAATTCTAAGATAGAAAATATTTAGCTCCTGACCAAAAGCCAATTCTAATGGAGAGAATTTATGATAACTTGTTGGCTTGATGCGTGCAAGTGCTACCGCATGTAGGATAACATGTCCTCATGCCAAAACATGAAGTTTTTTCTCTCATAAATAGTGGTCTAGCAAATCAATTGGAGGATGATTCTACTAGACCATTTTGTGTATGAATATGAGCAATAGGCTCTTCAACTATTATTCTAGTTAACAGTAATCATTAAAAGTTTGATGTGTAAACTCACCAGCATTATTAAGAAGAATTGTCTTAATGACATAATCTGGAAACTATGCTCTCAATTTTTATTATTTGAGCAACTAATTTCTCAAATGCTATGTTACGACTTGACAATGACACACGTGACCAATTTATTGATGCATCTATTAAAATCATATAATATTTGAATGGTCCACATGGTGGGTGAGTAGGCCCACATATATCACCCTAAATACGTTCCAAAAATACAAATGATTCAATCCCAACTTTAACTAGTAATGTTTCATAATTAATTTTTCTTGAGAACAAGTAGCACATGAGAATTACTTCAATTGAAGAATCTTCTACTTCTTCAATGAATATCCAAGTGAATTCTCAATAATTCTTCGCATCATAATTAAACTAGGATGGTTTAACTAGTCATGTCAAAATGATAAAAGTATTTAGATTAGTAAACTTCTGGTTTACTATAGTATAAGTTTCCATTCCAATATTCGCATAGCACAAACCATAGGAAAAATGGATGGTTTTTCTAATATATCTTACTTTCCTAATTTAATAGTTATGATATGGAGATATTCAACATTCTTATTCACAATCTCAACATGATATTCATTTCGGCAAATATCTTTAAAACTTAACAAGTTTCTTCAGGAAAAAAAAAATACATTTTCTAGAAATTTCAATCATTTTGGTACTACTAATAATGATATTAATATTAACATCTATTTCTCCCAAATATATCATATCATATAATTTAAGACTTTTCTGTATAATCATTTCACAAGAATAAATAATTAATAATATAGTGTTGATATAAATACATGTGTCACAAAAATTTCTGTTATATTGCTCATAAAAACAAACAAGATTAGTTCATGATATATTATTTTTTTGTGATAAAATAAACAATATATTGAATCTCAATAATATCACATAAAAATAACACAATTAATAATTACGGACTATGTCATAAATAGCATAATATTTTTATTCGATATTGAGATTAAATACTAATTAAATGTTCCCAAATAAAATAAAATAGGGTCCTAAAAAACATAGTCTTAAATTTAATGTAAAGAAAAGAAAACTAAAACGATTAGTAAACATATTCATCATTAATCAAATGACTAATATTCCATTAGGATCTTAAAATAAAATCAACTATATCTAAATAACTCATACTAATTGTCTAAAATATCTTTAGAAATCAAATCCGTTTCTACCTTTTACTCATTTTCTTTAATGATTCTTAGCAAAGATCATGTAAAAGATCTTGACTACAATATGTACGTAACCAATATGCTTTGATGCCACAATGATAATATTTATTTTCTTCATATGGCAATCGTATTTTTTATTGAAACCACAACATTTGCCACTTTAGTGGTCATAATTTGTTCTATTCACTTCAAGGAATGGAGTAGAGCCAACTAGGCTGGTTTCATGATTTTTCATGAGCAACTCATTATTTTGTTCACTTGTAAGAAGAGATGAAATTAATTCAAAAATACTTGTAAAACCCTTTTTCTCGATATTGCTACTGCAGGAGCATATTCGAGACATGAAAAGTCAATCACCCATAATTTTAGCATCAAGCACCCGTGATAAATAGTTCTTGCCTATTATATCAAGTGCAACTTGTAACATCCCGAGTTCTAAAGGCAAACCAGGATAGAAGGAAGCTCAAGCCCAAGGCAAAAGCAAACTTGTAATTAGGTAAACCATTGTACAAGTAGATATGAAATTGTAATTATTAGATTATAATAGCAGATTTGTAATTAAGGGTTTACGGTTGCCGAGAGGGGCAAACATAGAAAAATTTTTGATTATGAGATTTTGTGGGCCCTACGACATTGATAGATAACTAAAATACTCATAATAACTTCAAATTGAGATTTACTACCCATAATTTTGAATAAGAGTGTGGGATTTCTCACAACGTTATTAGTGGTTTAGGTAGCTTAAAATATCCGAATTGATAGTTGGATACCTTGAATTGATCCTCAAAAGTTCTATATTATCTATGGACATGAGTATCAATTAAAAATCCTAGGATATGTACTTAAAAACTAACCATACAAATCCTCTTAGTGGCTAAAGATGAGCCACTCAAATTCAAGCTTAGGAAATTTTAATTTTTTACTTCAAATTCATTAATGAGATTTAACCCACAAAGCTTAAAAAGTAAGCTAAACCAACTTATGAAGGAAGCAAGCCATTCCTCCTCTTTTTTTCCTCCAAAGTTTCGGCCACCACCACCATTTTTCCTTCATCATTTTTTTGTTCCTTCCGTCACCTCCATGACTATGAGCTTCAAGCTCATAGTTGATAGCCTTTTTTACCTCAAATCACTTTGCTCCTTTTATGAAATCAATCATTATCTTCTCATCTACAAAACCCCTCTATCAATTTGATGATTAAGCACCAAATGGAGTCTCCCCACCTCCATGTAAACTGCTGCCATGAGAAAAGAATGAGGCTAAGAGTTGCCCTTGTCTTCCTTACGTCCATAATTTCAAAGATTTTGGGGGTAAGTAGCTTAAATCCTTAGCTATTTGGTGTCTTGTGAAGTTATGTGGCTGATGTGGCTTCTTTGTGTTACCCTATATTAAATCTTGTATGATGTTAATATGATTCCTTTCTAGTAATTTAAGATAAGAAATATTGGTTTAGGTTAAAGGATAGGTCAAAAGATCAAGTAAAACCCAAAATAGAGAAAGTTGTTGGAAAGAAACCCTCACTACCATTCGTATAGCGAACAGTATTTTTCAACTTGTAGGGCTCAAATTCAAGTGAAATTAATTTTAGATTAAACTAGACTTCAAGAGCAATTCAACCATATAAAATATAGAACTGTTGGACTTCAAATGAATTAGTTATGACTTTTAGAAGTTGATTATTGAAATTCACTCTCTATCCTAACCAAAGTATGATGTGAGAGACATAACTCGCTCTATATAACTTCAAATTTAGTGAAACCAATTCGGGTGGAAATAGGGCAGCCCATTTGAGGAGCTTATAACTTGGGCTCTACTTACCCAATTGGATTGAAACTTACTGGGATTGAAAGAGGGTCCAAATAGCTACATTTATGTGTAAATTTCGGATTAAAATGATGAAAAAAATGATTTTTTAGTGATTTTCTAAATTTAGGTGTGTGAGTCTGTCCTAATAGGGCTACAATTTATTAAATTTCTATATTAGAATGAATTAAAATGGAATTTTGGTACAATTTAGAAGAACAAGGTAGATTTAAGAGAAGTGGAATAGCTTGAAAGTTGTTTTGATTTAGGGGTTCCATAAGCTATGAGGAAATCAATGACATAAATATTTATGCAAATTTCATATAAAAGTGATGTATGTTGGTATAGTGCTTATGATGACTATGATTGATATGATTGGTTAGTTGATTGGATATATTGTCTATTGTGGGAACCTCTATGTTTTAGCTGTTATGTTACCAAATTTTCTGCAAAAATATAAGTATATGAATGCTATGAGTATTTATATGTTATGTATATGGAAATCATGCATGCAAGAATGTTTGAAAATAAGATATGAAGCATGTACATAAGTGCATGTAGTATGTTCATGCATGATTATGTACAATAATGAAAAGAAGGATAACAAGAACTTGCAAAGTGACATACCGAGCCTCCACCTCGTAGTAGGCTAAAGCTGTACTATCGAAGAAAATCACTCGGGCAAGCCCCTGAATAGATGGAACAAAGTCCTCTAAAGTGAGGGTGGTTGTAAAGTGAGAAAGTAAGGGATTATGTACCCTTGGAAGAATAACTTTCCTTGTCTGTGAATCCCACCAAAATAATCCAAAGATGAATGATCCCTCACTCTCTCACTTTACAACTACCCTTACTTTAGAGGATCCAAATCTTGAATAGATTTAAGGGGAATATACTGATGTGAAGGTCAGGGAAAGTAAACCCGACACTCATGTAGAGGAACAATCTCAGTCTTAAAAAGCAGACTATTACCCAAAGGTGAGAGAGGCCATTCACCTCCAGGGAACCAAGTACAAAAGTTCAAGTTGCAAGTTAAAGAAAGAGATAAGAAAGTCAAGTGCACTTGCATAAGTCAAGTATGTGTATCAGCATATACATATTTAAGCATCTTATTATGTTGTTATGCTATTATAATTATGATTGAAGTATTATGTTATTACTACTATTATATTTGCCATGAAATATGCCTAGTGATTATTTAAAAGAAGTAATTCGCTTCTAAATATATGTTTCCAAACTTAAAATTGAACTAGTGCCTATGTGTATATGTCCACGTTTTCATAAGAAATCGAAGTGGCTAGAATATTTATGATGACACTCTATATGCTTAGTGGAGTGAGCATACCTATTGAGAAATTTAAGTTCTCACTACCTGCTTGTGTGTTTTCCATAAACATTATAATATATAAATTGGACTTCAAGTCTGCAGCAGATGTCATGGGACATATACACAATGCAAGACTCGGACTTAAACCCAGTGTGGGGAAACGAAAGTGGGCGTTCAATAACTACAAAGTAAAGACCGCAAGCTGATGCAAGTTATAGGTAATATTAATTAAATTTGTTTTAAATTGTAATTATCTTACTTTATAGGTATCAAATATTTGGGTTTATAAATCCTTATTCAATAAAAAAATTATAAAGTTTATGGGCCATATATTATATTTTCTTATTTTAAAGTTTTTCATAGCACTCATAACAACCTCTAAATATAGTCCCATAATTTGAGCGTACTACATGTGTATGGAGGGTGTTACATAACTAACTCTAGTTAAATAAATAATTAAAAGTAAATTCAATAAATAATAAAATAAAGGAGAAATAATTTAAATATTAAACAATTTACTTTTGGAAATTGGTAAATAATAAATTCATTATATTATTCTCTTTAGGAGAATATGTGTACTAAATTATAAATACTTAGAATAACAAAAATTAATAAACTATAAATACTAAAAATTATCCTTAGAGGTATATTCATTTCAGGGAATATAAAATTGAAAATATTCATTCCAAATAATATATAAACTTATTTTAGATTATAATCACTTCATGTAAAAATAATAGCACACACTTCAAGTAATGCATATAATAAGATTCATTCATTTCAGGAAATAATCTTTTGACATATTCATTGTTGGAAATAGGGTTAATTGTATTTTACCCCCTTGCATTATAGGTCATGTATACTTTACTCCCAATATTTTAAAAATATGCAATCCGACATCCTGTATTTTCATAATGTGCACTTGGGCCCTAAATAAACGTACTATACTCCCCTAACTTTTTGGATTATGTGCGAATTGACCTCATAAACTTTCCAAAATATGCAACCCGACACCTTGCATTGTTGTTTATATTGATGAAAAAATCAATAGAAGGGGCCAAAGTGTACATTGTGAAAATACATGGTGTCGGATTGTACATTTTTAAAATGTTGGAGGTAAAGTGCACATGACTTATAATGCAGGGGGTAAACTGCAATTAATCCCAAGAAATATGTAAATCTTCTTAACTAAAGAAATTGTACTTTTTTATTTTTAAATAATAAAGATGCACTCAAGGGAATGACTATCATTTATTTTTGTGTATAATTGTCATTCACTTATGGGAATGATTTTACCCTTCTTCTTTTTTTCTCTTTTAGGTACAATCACCGCTCACTTCAGGGAATAGTATTGAAAAGAAAAGAAATATAATAATATAGAAAGAGTACATGTTGATGAGGCCAAATAATAAACAAAAACTTAAATAAAGATTTAAACCATAAAGTAATAAATTATGGGCATATCTTAACCCCATGTATACATTGATTGATAAACCATTTTGTTTGATGCGACAATAGGATCATTTATACATAGTCAAAATTGATAAATTATAAACATAATGTGATTAATTGATATAACTAATCAGCCAAAAAGAAATCTAATCATGTCAAAACAAAATAAAATGAAGAGATGAATTTTGTTTAGAAACCCACACCAATAGTGACCGGAAAATATATATTAATAAAAACATAATATATGAAAAATATATTAAAGGAGGAAATATAACAATATAGAAACTATCGCCAATGAGAAAGAAAGAAGCACAAATGTAGCAATAAAATATGTGTCAATAGGAAAAACTTACCTCAAAATATCTTTCAAAGAAAATTGATTCTTTCTTAATCTTTACTTCAAGAGCAAAATCGTACTAATAACATGTTATGAAATAATAGGTAAAAATGGAAGAGGTAGCGAAGAAAGAAGGCGGATTTTGCCGCCGCAAATGAACCAAAATTGGCCACAAAATACTTACTTGTGGCGGATTTGCAGCAGACCTCGGGCAACCCCATAATCAGTGGTTACTAATTGAATTACCACCACAAATATTACAGGCGGTTTTGTCTCCCTCTAATTTGCGGCAAAATTTTCCCTCTCCAATTAGCAATGGCAAGACCAATTTGAGAAAAAAAAAAAACTAAATCAACAAATTCATACAAATATTATATAACAAAATAAATCCAATCCAAATATTTCAAGTTCATACAAATAAATAAGATAGATATCTTAATAAAATTTTGGAAGCCATATTTTCAACATAATTCTAACTACTTCTGGTTTATCTCAAAGCCATTGGGGTTCATTTTTCTCCACATTTAGTAAGTCTTCCACTACCTCTATTTTTTCAAATTTGTCCATTAAATCTTTAACAAAGAAATACACAACCATCATTAAAAATATCAACAACAATAAAATCAATAACATATATTATGAAAAAATTAAAATCAATAAAACAACTTTAAAAAAAAAAACCTTGAGGTGGCGGCGGCGGTGGCGGTAGTTAGTCAATAGCAACAGTGGATAGTCGGTGGTAGTGGCTAGAGGTGATTAGAGAAGTGTGGAAGAAAGATAAAATGTGCAAAATAAAAAAAAAAATTAGAGAGAAAGAGGGAACAAGAAAGGGAAAAGGAGAAGGAGAAGGAAGATGGTGGATGAAGGATGAAGGAGAATGAGAGAGGGTTTGGGAGGAGGAGGAAAGGAGAAGAGAAGGAGAAGAGAATAAGGAGAAAAGAAAGGAGAAATGTGAATAACGTAATTGTTCCTTTGTCTTTTAGATCTAATAAAATTTGTTTGTGGCGACCAAAACCACCGCACACTAGAAGATCCTTTCAGGTTTTTCTAATTTTTGTTTTTTAAAATTATCTGACATAATTAACAGTAGCAAATGGTTTTTTGAATTAGCAGCGGCTTAGATTGCTACAAACACTGTGATAATTTTTTTTTGAACATTCTTTATGTGATTAGTGGTGGCTTATGCCGCCGCAAACATTTTTTGAATTAGCGGCGGCTAGTTAAGATATCTTTTTTTTTTTTTGGAAATGCACGTTTTCAATTAGTTGCGGCAATTGCCTCTGCAAATGGACTAAATTTTTTTGCAAACTCACTAAACCGTGTTTACAATTAGTGGTGGCAACTAAACCTTTTTGACAATTAGTGGCGGCAATCATAAATTCGAGATGCAAATTAGCATTATACCAACTAGCAGGGGCATATGTTGTCGCAAATACTTATACTAGAGTGCCAAGTTTAACATTTAGTGGCAACATAAGTCATCACAAACATTATACCAACTAGCGGGGGTATTTGCCGCCGCAAACATTATACCAACTAGCAGGGGCATTTGCTGTCGCAATTATTTACACTAGAGTTTTGGTTTCAACATTTAGCGGTAGCATAAGCCGCCACAAATGTAATCCTGTTATATTGGCAATTATGGCGGCCGCAAATTTATGTTGGAAGATATATATATATATATATATATATATATATATATATATATATATATATATATATATATATATTCAACATATGTTGCTACAAATTTTTTTTTTGGGTCGATGTTTGGCTTGCTTTGCATCCATTTTCTGCCACTAATATAGCATTTTCTTATAGTGTGTGTGTGTGTGTGTGTGAGAGAGAGAGAGAGAGAGAATACTTTTAAAAGTATTATATATGGAATACCCAAAGGATTATTTATAGCCAAAAAATGAAAAATATAAGATACAATCAAATAACAGATTTTATCTAATCAAATTTTAATTGAATGAAGATAAAGATATAGACATCTATATCAAAATTCAAATAATATTTCATAATAACTCCATCTATTTCACAATATTTGTTATTTTAGAGAGTTTTCACGTTTCAAATTATTTTTCATTTCGAATATTTGGAAGATATTAATGATTATTTTCTAATTTTATTCTTAAAGTGAATATAAAATATAAATAAAGTTATAGTTTTGATATAAGGATAGCTTTAAAAAATTAATTAAATTTTAGCATTATCAAAGTAATTTATTTGTACAGATATTATAAAACGGGTCAAGTAGTACAATAGCATAATTAATTTTCGCATGGAAACATTTATGCTTTATCAAATGTTTGCGTGACACCATATTAGCTGCTCAAGATGCCGTTTTCAAAGTTTGTCATTTTTTAAATGTGTATACGAATTAAAAAAAATGTTAAATAAATTTTAATTTTAAAAATTAGAGTATATTTTATGAAACTATTCTATTACTTAACTATCTCTTGCTTAAATCCTAAATTTCTCCGTTCCATGGCCTTTTGCATTTTTTAAGTCGTGATAAGGTGAAATGCCTTTTTTTGGGGTCAACAGGTGAAATGCTTTATATCTTCCCCAGGCCCCAGCAATGGTAACGGGTCAAGCACGCACTGGGCCTAGAGTTTAGGTTTCTCTAATGGGTTTCAGCCCTATAGCTAACCCACCATTTGGGTCAGGCCCAACCCGACAATTGTGATACTTTACATTACACCGAACTGGCATGTAGTTGTAATTGCTGTTTCGATGGGTCTAGCGTTCGGCTCGAATCTCTTTTATTATATAGACGAGAAAAGATTTCCAGAACAAAAAAAAAAAAAAAAAGAGAAAAAGAAAAGATTTTGCTAAGATGCAGTTAGAAATAGAGGTAAAAATAGAGAAAAAAAAATTATGGAACAAATTTTTGAGTAAAATTGTGTAAATATTTAATTTCTGAAAATTTTATCTTTATTTTTATCTCATATCAAACTCACCTTAAAAGTAATTAAGACACTTATTAAAGAATTAAAAAATATTAATAAAAAGTAATGTTTTTAAATTTTAATGCACTTATAAATTAAAAGAGATTTAATTTGTATACACTCTCAATATAAAATTTTTTTACACTATCATCCAATCATATATTATTATATCAGTAAATATGGTTAAATCTCACGCCTATTATTATGCAAGAATGTGATTAGTTAACTGTGTAAAGCTTTTTTACACTATTAATACATCATAATTAAACTCAATTGAAAAAGCTCTAACTCTTTTGCCACAATTTTATTTTATTTTTTTAATTTTTAAAGAGTATTTTAAGAGCAATTATTGTCAAAACTCAAAAGAAAAAGTATATATATATTGTAACACCTGATGCACTTATACCTTTAATAATTTTTTTTATAGAATATAGTTCTTATCAATCTAACCATCAAATTATAACTATATATGATGTAGATCATTTGTGCCAAATTTTAATAAAATTGAATATCATTAATGATCTAATCAAATAATCTTTTTATATATATATTTAAAAAGTATTTATTACATTGATTTAAATGTATATAAAAAGTGTATTAAATGATTTTATATTAATATGAAATTTTATAAATATGATCTATAATATATGAACTTTTAATTCATCGGTTAATTTTATAAAAATTTCTTCAATAAAAGGTTATTTAATGATGAACGAATTGAGTTCGACTTATACTGACATAACTTGATCCTCATGTACATGAATAGTATGTTTATGACCTTAAATGATCGGAAGTATTGATACTGCCTAGTGTCTCTGAGTTTCGGTGTCATAACTTTCGTCTGGATAATCATCTTTTTGTCCTGGAAGAGGGTAGAGGCTTGATTAATGGCATTGGATAATGTCTTTGTAGCTATCCCTTGCATACTTAGCGCTCGTTGATTGGTTCCAAATCAAATGGTGCAATTTGTAGTCACTTCTCAAGAGTTTCTAATCTTATGAAAGACGCTAAGCAATTAGTATCAGTAGCTGATAACAGTAATACTTTTGTTACCTTAACATCATTCAACCTAAAATAATAGATTCGAAAGTGTTAATTATCTTCTTCTTCTTTACGTTTTATATGACAAGTGTAAATATTCTACAATCTAAATTGCAGTGACTTGGAATTTTGTTCAGTCACGGCAATTCCAATCTTAGCCAAAGTCTATGCCACTTTATATGACTGCTCGCTGTCAGTTTCTATCTTACTTTATATCCAGACATTATCAACATTAATCAAAACAACGTTAATTTCACGAGGTCCACTTTTACTAGACTATGCCTCCATTTTCTTGGTCCTTAGCGGAAGATGAGGGTCTCCTTGAACATGACCAAATGTCAATCTCTCTTTACGCTCTTAAACGACCGTTGGAGACGGAAGTTTGTCCCTATTTTCTGACGCTTTCCCGTTGCAATTGGAAGGATCCATTCGTCCTGCGATGCAAAACAGTGGAACCTGGGAAGTCCATGTTCAAAGCAAACAAAACAGCACTTGAATTGGCACTTTCTAGGAATAAGAAATTAAATTAGTGTTACGAAATGCCGTTAGTTGGACGGCATTTGTCACCATATTATATATGATAAGATTTTAATGGATAAAGATTTTGACCCTATAACGGCATGATGCACCATATTATAACGGCCATATTATCTATTCATACAGTTTATTTTTCAGAAGCATTGGTCCGTAACTGGGCATTGGAATTGGTGGGTCTTGGTCATCCACCTAGGTTTAAGTAATTTAGTGTGACTAATGGTGAGAGTGACTGACAACTAATGGGATTAGCAAAATTTTTAGCGTCAGCTTAGTATGGGACAAAATGAAGTGAAATAATATATTTAGTGAAATAATATAACTCTAAACCCTAAACCCTAAAAATATATTCAAGCCAATAATATAATAGTAGAAATTGATTCTTAACCTTCTTACTCATTTTTCGTGTGGATTTGTTTTTAATGCATCTCGTTATAAATGGTGCATTATGCACCTTAAAGATTAGTAACTAAAATTTGATGGTGTATCTATACACTGATTAGTTATGATGCGCTAGAGACTCCCCTCACTCTCTTCTTTCTCTCACAATCCACCCCCTCACTCTCCCTCTTTCTCCTCCTTTTCCTCTCCTCCACACCATTACCGATGGGGCCATCGCGACTAGCCACCACCTGCTCTTGCCCGCCTTTAGTGCCACCACCTAAATCTCCAACACCCACATGATGGTTGCCATTTCAAAAGCAGCCCAATAGCAACAATTAGAGCAGCAACAACAACAACCACAGGCACGGAGGGTGCTCCCAATCAATGGACCGCCATCGAAGCAAGGGAATGCAGGTCAAGTATTTGCATCTGAGGCTTCTAGTGACTTCTACTCAAAGCTTGTCAATTTGGTTTCAAGAAGAGGCCTTTCCCCTCCTCGTTAACAAGATCAAGGTGGCAATGCCTGAGCGTCGGAGGCCCACTCTTGTCAAGGTAGCGGGATTGCAATGGATACTCATGAGGGTAAGGACATGCCCCTTACCACTATTCCCATTTAAAAATTTGCCCACCGTCTCGTCCTCATACCCGTCACGGGTCCCTATTCTCTGTTCCTCGTGAGGATTCAAATTCCAACAGATATCCGCAGTTTATGCTAAAAATTTTTAAAAGAGAAAAATTATATATATATAAAAAATCTTAAACTTGAATAAAACATTCATAATTCATTACAATATTAGTTACATACCACAATCCAAATTAAAAATAAAAATATATAATACAAATTCAAATTATTGTATATTTTATTTTGATCAAAGTTAATCAATTATTGTAAATTTGATTTTGGTTAATAGTCTAATTTATCATATATTGACTATATATATATGGCTGGGGCTAAATACACATCTTCTATGATTGGGGATATACCTTTTATTCTCAATTGAAAAAAATATCCTTTACACAAGTGGTCACATAATATTAGATTTTATGAAAAATAGAGGATATTTTTGTCAATTGAGAATAAAAGGTGTGTCCCCAGCCATATAGATACACAATTGAGACTTAGCGGGTCTCTATGGAGCGAGGAATAAATCCTCGCCCCACCACATTTAATAAATGAGGACTTTATCCCGACTCCCATGGAAACCAAACCAGTCCACATTGCAGGTAATTTTCGTAGATACCCTCTTTGGCGGATTTTTTTTGCCATTCCTGAGATAGCTGCAAATCAGCTCAAGAACTCGACACCTATGGACCAGCATTAGTGGCCATGGAGCACCATTCATTGGATTCAATATTTAGGTGATGAAGGCAGAGGGGGGTGGGGATGAGTTGTAGCAGGGTCGATAGCCAAGAGAGGGAGGGGGCAAGGCACTGGAGAGCTCCTTGGTGAACTCCCTTCGACGAGGAAAGGTTAGGTGTACTCCTCTTTGATTTCCACCGTGAGCTCGCCATGGACCGCTTTGCAATACATGTAGAGCACCATGTTGGCAGCGGTCTTGTACAGCAGGATCATGATGAGGGTGGTCGGGGGGTCTGCGATGGAGGATAACTAGTAGTGAAGGATGTACCGACGATGAGGAGAGTTTTTTTCTAGGGGAAGGGAGTTGTAGTGGCTGGGGTGCACTAGGGGTTGGGGGGAGAGCAAAAGTGAGCTTACTTCAATGCATCACCATTGGTTAATGTATAGATACATCAAGTGATCTTCACCATTAATTTATCACTATGCGTGAAGCACCATAAATACTACAGTGCAATGTAGAGTGACCCCTCTTCTTTTATGTAATTCGTACACTATTCATTCCATACCAAACTGACTTTCACAAAAATATAGACAGGCAACTATATTGGAGAAGTGTCTCGATTAGCATATTTTTTCGTGCGACGTTGGTAACCTAAGATTGGAAAAGTTCAAACTACTGTTCTTCCATTTCTTGCGGACTGAGGCCTAATTCCTTTGTATATGCTTTGGAATTGAATTCTCCGAGTCTTGTTCTACGAAAGTTTGCTTTTCAGTTCTCTAAAATGATTTGTGAATCATCAAAAAAAGATTAAAAGAAAAATTGACAATCCCCTCACAAGACAATTTTTTTTTTTGAGAAATTTATCATTTATTAGTAAAATAAATATATTCAGCTTGCAATTATAAACCATGAACTTGAATAAACGTTCAAGTAGTGGCATAAAGAAAATAAGTAGAGGTCACATTTTTATAATTTAAATTTTTAACATATGATTATATGATCTTGACTTCAACCATGTGCATTTCTTGATTGCACTACTTGGTGGTTGGAATATGTGTGTTGCTTGTAACATCGAAGAGTTATTATGTTGAAATAATGTTTAATGTTTCCGTTAGTATGAAATTATCATTTTTTATCTGGAATTATTTGTTTACAACAAACAACCTAATTTTTAACTGACCACATGGGCTCATATATTGTATCCGTTGGGGGAAAAAAGAATAGTCTGCAACGATTGTAATCGATGTAGTACAATGCATAAAGTCAAAAAAGTGTAGTACAATGCATATGTGGAAAATAAAAATCAATATTTCGCACGCAATAGTGTTCCTTTTCCATTCTTTTTGCAATGCCCCTTATCTTAACTAAGCGAGATAGAACATTCCACGTCTCATACCTTCACAAGTTAAGAGATAATTCCACAAAAAGAAAATGCGGGTGTGTCAAATTAAGGTGAAAATTCATGATAATTCTACTTTGAAAGTTGGACTTGCTAAACCCGCACTTTTACTCTCCACATATTGTTCAAGCAGACACGGACAAACATAAAGAATAGGACAAGTACAAGTAAACTTATATTATTTTAAGATCTTCAATAATTGCCAGCTTTTGCCAGCTCCTAGTTCATCATTAAAGTTTTTTAAAAATACAATAGTGAAGACTTTTCCTTATTACAATCCATAAAATGACAATGGGGGTACATTGGATTTCCCCATTTTGCCACATGGCCGGTCTCAATACTTTCGCACCACGTGTGTGTTCTTAATCAATGTTGGGTCCCCCTAGTTCCAGCTGCGCATAGGCCCCTAAGCACTCCTGATCATCATGTTCGCACACCACTGTAGCACGAGAAATTCGGAGCACTATATTATTTTGCTTCCATATCAATTATTTAAATATATTTTATATAAAATTTATTATAAATATATAATTTTATAAAGATATACTTAGATTAATTGAGAATATAATTATATAATATTTTTGAATTATATAAAAAATTTTTCTATAACACTGGCAAGTTAATAAAGATAAAATTTGTATTAAATTTTTTATATTTATTTTAAGAATTTAATTTAAATATATTAATAATATAAAATAATTTTATATTATCAATTAATAAAAATAATAAAAAATATTAACTTATACAAATAATTACATATTATAATGAGAGGCCTACCATAATTTCTCACTTTTTTCTATTTCTATTAATTGATAATATAAAATAATTTTATATTATCAGTATATATCAATTAAACTTTTATTTTAATTAATTTTTAATTTTAATAATAATATATAAATTTTTTTAAATGAGTAATTTTAAATTTAAAAATATATATATTTTTAAAAAGTATATTTATTATTATTTAATTTAAAAATTAAATAAAATGAATATAAGAAATTTAATCTAACTTTTTTTGATAACAAAACATGCATCATAATTTTTTTTCCATTAAAAAAAATTGGGAGAGTTGGAAGATAAACATGTTAGTTGTTTTCCAGTTCATCTATATTACTATTTGTTTCTCTCTCCCCAATTATCAAATTCATATATTAGCAATGAAAAGCATGTACACAGTTTGTTAATCGGAGACGGGAAACAACCCAAATAAAATGAAAAGAGGTTAACAGAAAATTTTAAAAGAGGGCTTTTCATCTGTTTTTTTTCTTTTTGGGGGGGGGATGGCAATTCACTTTAGAAAGTAATCATAATTTATTATTTATATAATAATATGCCTGATGTTACATGTTCAATTTCTATTTTATTTTAGGTGCTAAAATTATTTATATATAATTAAAAAAAAAAGTTAGTATCAGAGAAGAGTTGGCTCAACACGTGTGATGATGACCTGGTCTATGGCCATTGATGACCTGAACATATCAACGGATAGAAAGGGTGCGGTCCACGCGTGAGGCCTAGATCCATGGCTAGAACGTGAGGGGCATTATGGTAAAATCGCAGGACGACGCCAAGGGTTGTTTAAAGAAGTTGAAAAGGTTAACGCGGAAGGAGGGTAATAAGATTAGGAAAGTGGCTGGAAAATCACGGTGCAGAGTGGTGGCTCCAGACAGCGACTGCTCACTGACCCTAAGAACCGACACATGTTCCTTACCCCAAGATGCTTCTAAAATCGCGTTCGATGACTTATGCACTAAAATGATGCTTAAATTCTGTTTATAAAAAAATTAATTAATAATTATTTTATTATAAAAAATATTATATAAAAAATTCTATAAATAATATTTAAAAATCATCTTGATCCATATCTTGTTAAAGACCATTTTAAAAACAACCATCATCCCCAAGGGGTGTTCAGTTAATCTTCAACCACAACCATGGACAAAAAGACAAACTAAATACATTCACAAAAGCATAGTGGCCGATGCAAAATCCCCAATTGGACACAGCCTCCACAGTTGCCAGCTAATAATTGGTACGATCCCACTAATACTAGAATTTGTCCCCGTCCTCGAAGAAAATTCAAAAGGAAGGAAAAACAATGGCATTGACGTGTTGACCATTAGGCCATTAGGCCATTACCCACATCACACGGCCCTCAGTCCACGTTAAAAATAACAATAACTTTGCATGTACTTTTATTTAGGTGAGATCAATTTTCATATATTATTAGAATAAAAATTTTATATTTTTATTTATAAAATTTTTAAGATAATAAATAATTAAATTAAATAATATAATAATATATAATTAAATATCTATTTAAAAATTTTATCATTTAATTATAGCTATACATCATTTTTTATCTTCTAATAATGGGGTTGGGTACATGTACAACTGTGCAGGCAAGAAAAACATATGGTATTGTTGCACTTGCACACTACATAAATCGCATACGCGCATATATGACCAATATTAATTTAAGCCATGGGAGTTGGAGGAATCTTTAAACATTATTGACACATTAATCGCTGGCCTTTCTGGACCTTTGAAGCACTCTCACACCTCTTTTTATATATATATTCTCACCCCCTTTTCTTGCTCCCCCCACAACTCCCACTTCTTACTTTCTAATCCCATCCTCTACAGTTCAAGTT
This sequence comes from Pterocarpus macrocarpus, assembly GCA_031439585.1. Classification (NCBI taxonomy): domain Eukaryota; kingdom Viridiplantae; phylum Streptophyta; class Magnoliopsida; order Fabales; family Fabaceae; genus Pterocarpus; species Pterocarpus macrocarpus. The sequence goes on along the minus strand of CM062520.1, from coordinate 61,869,981 downwards.
TCAGTTTCCTCTGGAGCTTTCCTTATGGGTTCCCCTGCAGTACAAGTGTTCCTTGTCCTGGGTCTCTTGGCCACATCATGCTTAGCACAATCCCCGAGTGGTGCACCCTCACAGCCCCCAACACCAACACCAGCACCACCACCAAAGGCACCAGCACCCACACCAAAGCCACCACCAACTCCAGCACCAGCACCACCACCAAAGGCACCAGCACCTGCACCAAAGGCGCCAACACCTGCACCTGCACCTGCTACTCCCACACCGCCACCACCGCCACCACCGGCATCTTCTCCAGCACCTTCCCCTAACCCACCACCTCCGGCACCTGGCCCGGGCACCCCCACCGCACCACCCAGCCCTGGCTCAGTTCCATCCCCAAGTGAGCCAACACCGGCTCCGCCACCCTCCGCTGCATTCTCAGTCAGCAAGGTTGCCATTGCTGTCACTGCTCTTGCTGGAACCTTCTTCGCCATCGTGTTGGCTTAGACATTTGTGATAGAAAAGCAGGATTGATGGGATTCTTTCTTGGGGATTCGTCCACGTGGAGGCGCTCTGGCTGTTTATCTTATTTTTCATGGACGGACAGGATCTATTTGATGTATTCTCTGGTCTTTGTTGATGATGAGTAGCGTTTTTTATTTTTATTCTTTTACTTTTGTTTTGTTTTGTTTTGTTCTCTATTTATATTTTTGCGTTGATGTGTTTGTTCATTTTATATTTTGGAGGGGTGACCTTGATGATGATGCTGATGATGATGATTATTTGGTGATTCATTGTTGTGTATGTAGATGACCTTGATGATGATGATTTCGGTGTACATCTAATAATTCAAGAATAAAATAGTTTGTCATTCTTTTTACTTACAATTTGCGTTTGGAAATCTTATATTCCCTTTCATGTGTATTTAATATGCAAAATTTCTTATTCCCTTGTGAGTTGTGATCGCAGATCTCTTACTATGGAGTAGATATATATATTTTTTAATAATTTGTTCAAAATATACTCGGACAACTTTTTTTAATGAATGCTTTCGTTGGAAATACGGATATTCAACCAAAAGGTGGATAATAGATATTGGTAAGGCAATGCATTTACTAGTTCCTTGAAATTAAATGAAGAAATAAGTATGCGGAGGTTTTTCGGTCTATTCATTTGTCCATGAGGGAGCTAAAAGAAATTCCATAAAAATTTCCCATCACTATGATGTTTAAGATGTATGAATCTTGACGGTTATATTGTGAGTTTAAGTCTATAATAGACCCCCCAAAAAAAAAAATTTCCGCAATTTTTTTTAAAAAAATTCACTCGTGTTTTGAAAACTTCTTACTCAAAAATGAGTAAGAAAGAGCTTTCAATTACAAAGGTTTCTTTAAAAATTAAATAAAAATTAAACTTATATGCTTAGAATTTCAATATTAATCGTTTAAATCTGACAATCAAAATTTACTCATTTTATTCTTCACATGGAATTGACATTTTCATGGGTCATTCTACATTGTTAATTATATCTTAAAACTCAAGAAGACTTTTGTTTTTGGCATCATATGGGAAGGGAAGCATTTTCACACATGTGATCAAGCCATAATGCTGAGTGAAAATTAGTTATATTAATCATCTGAATATAAAAGCAAGAACAATTCTAGGATTTTATCCTATTCAATGTCCCCTACTTCAAATCGGTCTACTTCTACAATTTGAGCTAAGTTTAGGTGTCATGTTAACAGTTAACTATAGGTGACTTTTTCTTGATAGTGTTAACTATAGGTGACTAAACCATAAGGATCTTTACATTTTTATAAATTTTGTCTGAATATGCGGAACAAAACAGAACAGAACAGCTACATCTATGATATAGAGTGGCTTTAAAGTATATGAGATGAGGCTTAATTTTCTACAATGGTCGGCTTCTTTCTCAAGGAGAGAACGTGGGTTCCTCGTCTTCTATGCTCAATGACTAAGATTAGTTTAATTTAACCCAATCCCATAGAAAATTGCCGTGCCATGACCATTTTTTCTAGATATAATGATAGTATTATATGAAAGTGGCAAGCACGTACTAGCCAGTAGCCAAATAGATGCCTCCAACAAGAATTTGTCTTATTGCAAGCAAGTTGGATCTGATTAGCTGTTGGGTAACCTGCTAACCCCTGACTCCACCGGTGAGTTAGATCTATGTGGTTAGCGTATAATTTTCAATGGTTAATGATTAAGTTGTCTCTTATCTCGTGTTCGTCCGTATGTGTATAAAACTACTGGTTTTTCTTCCATTGTGCATTGTTCATTGGCGAGAAATGCTTTTTGTGCGAAAATGCTCTTTACTTTTTAAACTTTTTGTCACTTTTTTCTTTATTTTTATTTATTGTAGAAAATTTAGGACGATTGTGTCCCTATTTTTTCATCCTAGTCTTAGACGTGCTTACTAAACATACTCAAGATCCGGGGCCATGGTGCATGCTTTTTGTAGATGATATGGTCTTAGTAGGAGAATCTTGAGTAGAACTAAGTGGTCGGAAAGCTAGAGTTGTGGAGACAAGTTTTAGAAACACATGGAAGTAAGAGAGAGTACATAAAATGTAAGTTTAGCAAGAGATAAACAAATCCTAATTTAAAAGTGAAAATTGGGGACGATACCATACCACGAGTCACAATATTTAAGTATTTTGAATCCATTATCAAAGATGATGGAGAAATAGAGAAATATGTAAACCACATAATTCAACTAGGGTGATCAAAGTAAAGGATTGTTTTGGCTGTTATTTGTGATAAAGATATATCACTAAGGCTTAAGGGTGAATTTTATCACACAGTTATAAGATTGATGATATTGTATGGGACTAAATGTTGGGAGGTAAAAAGTTAAACAGAAAGTAAGTTAAATGTTACATAGATAAGGATACTGCGCTGGATAAATGGATACACTAGACAATATAGTATTAGAAATGCTTGTATTAGAGAGAAAGTTGGGATAATGACTATTGTAAAGAAGATGATAGAATTTTGTGTTAGGTAATTTGATCATTGTAGAGAAGATATGTGGAGATCCTAGTAAGGAAAGTGGATCAGTGTAGACCAATAGCTAGAGATAAGGGCAAGTCCAGAAAAATCATAGATAAAATTATTTAAAGAGATTTAGATTTTAGAAACTTAACTATAAATATGATTTATGATATAATACTATAGTGTCGCTTGATTTATGTAGTTGACTCTACCTAGTGGGGGAAGACTTGGTTATTATTGCAGAAAATTTTGAATGCTAGCTTTGATACCGTCTTTTTTTAAGTGAGTATATAACAATTTTCAAAAAGCTATTGTCTGAAATAAAAATGTTACAATTTTCTTAAAAATACTATCATAGCTGCATTTTTTAACTTATGTTATAATTAAAACTTTCAATGTCGTAATTGTTTTTTCCATGCTGTAATTTTTAAAAAATATTGTAGCATATTACCTATGAAAAAAGATAGTAATACAGCATAAAAAAAAAAAGATAGCAACAAAGTATGTCTAAATTCGTCATTTCCTTAATTTTATAAACGACAACTAGAATTGTATTATTTGTTTGACAAATAGCATAACTCCTCATTGCCTTCTCAATTTGTTTTGTACTAAATAGCATAACTCATCGTTGTCTTCTTAATCTTTCTTTCATATATGAGGCTTCTCAAATAAATCTAATTACAACACATATAAATGATAATATATCATTTTTTTAATCAAAGATTTCCCATTAGTTAAAAGTATAAAATAGAGATGACAATTTTTCTTTTAGTTAGGGATCCCATGGGGATTGCCCCATTTTCATATCTCATGTTTGAGAATTTTTCTTCCCGCAAGAATGGGAGCAAGGATGTGACCACACTCTCCAATTTGTGGGGTTCTATATGTACGAAATTTCTAAACTATTCTTAAGAGTTTAATTGGTATGCATTGATAGTGTAAAATTATTTTACACTGTCAACCAATAGAAATAGGAAAAAGTAAGAAATTATGGTGGGTCCCTCATTATAATGGATAATTATTTGTGTGAGTTGGCACTTTCTACTATTTCTATTGGTCGATAATGTAAAATTATTTTATACTATCAGCATATTTAAATTAAATTCTATTCTTAATACTATAAATGTCGTACATATATATATATATATATTCTTTTTAGTCATTTTATATTATACTATTATATTAATAAAAAAAATCTAAATCTATCTTATTGATTTTGTTTTTTGGTTCTTACCCATCTTTGAAAATTTAACCCTAAAATATGACCTCCTTTTCCCAGCCCTCATAGTCGCCTCAAATTTTCTTTCCTCCTTTAACCCATTTCAACTCTAAAATCTAAACCCTTATCATTCACAGTTGCCACCATCCTTCTCATCTCTTGTTTCATAGTTTTGTTCCTTTCTCAACCCACCTAAATTTCTTATTCTAGTGTTTTGTACCACACCTGTGTTGCTGGGAGGTTTCACCTTGCAGCAGAGAAGAATCCATCTTTGAGAGCCAAATGCTCGTTGGGAATTTTCACTCTTCTAGTTGTTTTTGGCCTGTTTCTTTCGCTTTCTCCATCTTTCACAGCTGCCGCTGTCCTTCTTTCTTCTCCCTTCTCCTCAATTGCTAGCTACACATCGCTACAATCATAACCCATAGGCTCTAGTTGCCCAGTCACATGCTCCAGCCTCTACCTCAGTTTTGTTGTCTCTGTTAGCATGCTTTTATTATTTGGGTTTCAGTTGTGATTATTTTACCAAAGAGAGTTGTGGCTTTATACGTTAAAAGGTGAATAAGGCATTTTGAATGGGCAACTATGAAAGGAACCGGAAACATTGTAGTTCTAATATGGAGCTCCCATTTTGACGTTTTTTCCTTTTTCTTTTTTGTTTGTTCGGGGACCCTAGGGAACTTACAAGGAGTAAAAAAGAAGAACAAGGAAAAATATGACCCCACGACAGAGATTAGAGATGAAAGTGAGGATAAAACGGAATAGCAAAGACATGGAGTGGAGAGACACTCTCTGCCCCCTCCTTGAGTGGGTGCCATCCCTGGTATAAAACACTAATATATCAAATAAATAAGTAACAAAAAATAAGTTACACATCATTATGTAATTAGATTTATTATTTAATCGCATATAAATCTATAGCATTATTTCTTTTCATTAAAGTATCTAATTTTTTACCAATTCACATATTAATTAATCTGCTCGGATTTCCCATCAGCTTGGCCCATGGCCAACTCACTACACATGTGAAAAATTCTCCCATCCTCAATCTAGATACCACTCTCTCTAAAATCCTTTGTCCATGCCTTTATATTTGCTACACATTAATAAAACCTCCACTAAAAAATACCTTAAAGAGTAGTAGTTAAGAGATTCACTCTCTGCCTGGAGATGACGCACACCACAACTACTTCATTGGAGAGCTCCATTCCTCTTTCTCCTTACTAGCTCTGCACCATTATACCTTACTCCCCCCCCCCCCCAAGCAAAAAAAAACCTTAGTTGAGAGTGGAACATCAAGTATCGTCTTCTTAATTTTGTTTACTTAATTAATACTACTCTAAAATCATAGGTAGTGCTAGAGCGGCACAATGAAAACCAATATTTGCACCCTATATAAAGCAATATAGTTAATCAAATTATCAAAAGAATAACTATTAGAAATAGGATTGGTTTTTAGTTTGTTTATTTACGTGTAACTTTACTGACTTCAAATTTAAGAAGTGCTTTTCAATTGGATCCGTTAACTGATATATATCTTTTTAACAAACATGTACAAAATATATATGAGTGTTTGGTTTCTTCACAAAACATATTATGATTGTATTTAAATGAAAATTTATTATATTAGTCTTTTCTCGTCTAAATTCTTAAATATTCTACACAAACTGTATTTTTATGTTAAAACTTGCATAAAACTATTTCATAGTCAGAAAGTTGTCAAAGCTAGAATTGGCTAAAAATTTTTGGGAGTTGAACTTCATGTTTTGATTAGTTGTTATAAATATACTAAGTCTTAAGCTCACATGAGGATGAAATATATAATCGTGATTAACATGAAACTTACCCTAAAGATGCCTTTTACCATATAAACAAAATTACAAAAGAAAAAATTTATTTGTGATACTAGTTTGGTAAATGCTGGATTGGTTGCTCAGCCAACCAACTCCCCTCACCTCGTGACTCTTCGCTCTCTCGAGCTTAAGTCAGGAGGGCTTCTGGACTAGTTGCTTGGCTGAGTTGAAGATCCCTTAGTCACCTATCTCTTTCAACTAGCATTAGGCATCTTCAACATATAGGTTGGATGGCCAGCTCTAAGGATATTCGAACAAAGTCTTTACCACATAGGCCTCACTTCCTCAATCACCTACTGTTACCCTTGGAAATAATTCCTCCATAAATGAGGATCCCATATTCTATGACCTACATTCCCTCTAATCACTCAATTAGGGGGATCCTAACGACTACCTCATTTATGATCAAATTCCTCCTTTGGCTTTATAAAAATCACGCAGTTAATTAGAGGGGGTAGCTTAACCCTAAAAATTATACCCATACCCTTTGCCCAAAACTTAGACAGCAATAAATGCTATTACAATTTAGACAATTTCCTTTTTCCTTCATGTGCTTGGAATTGGAAGGAGTGCCCTAATATAGAATGACTTTTCTACAAATTTGCTTGTTAGTATTTTGCATGGGTATTAACTTGGGAGCTTGTCGAGGCTAAGATATCAAGGCCATGTTAATTTGAGACTAACAATTTTTTTTTTATTTTTTAAATTATCTCCTTGCCTAACAGGTGAGATACTAATCTCCTAAGGTACGATAAGGGACCTAAGTGGGGACTCCTCCCAATGATATTTCTTTTAAATACATGAATCTTGAAACAAAATATAGGACCACATGCTTAAGAGACCGAGCCTTTCTACTCAGACCAACTACTTGTTGGTTAACAAATAGTTGATTTAATTGATTTTTATTTGTATAATTAAAATCTAAAATATTTATTTTCATAATTTATGCAATCATTTACATTTGAAAAATGAAATTAAATAATTGTTTAATGTAAATAAATATTTATTTCAAAATAATGCTAGCATAAATGTTAAAAATTAATAACTTTAATATTTTTAAAATTATAAATCCTGATCTATTAAAACCAAGGTCATTTAAGTAAAGTCAAGGCAATTTTTTCTTTATAAGCAGCTCACATAATTTGGACACGTATTATGACATGTTTAAAGTATTATTGTGTTATGACTTGTTTCCTTAAATAATATTCAAGACCGAATTAACAAATTTCAATAACTTAAAATTTTCTTTTTTCTTTATCTTTGTTGCTTTTTTTCTTTTCTGAAATAAAGATGTAAAAGGTTACTTTCTGTAAACTCTTTAAAATTCCAACCACCGGAAATTAAGAATCACCCTTTAATTCATTTGTCCAGAATGTATATTTTGTATAAAGAGAAAGAACTTTGCTGTCAAATTCAACTTTACGTTCCCTTTTCTTTTTCAAAAGATAAAATGGTTTTCTCCAACTTTAATGTAAAGTGGCCACAGATGAAATAAAGATTCACCGCCAACCTAGACTATATTTATCATCACTTTTTTAAGAAATCCAACCTGCACTTGGAAGTAGAGATACAGCGCTTTGCTGTTTTATATAAAAGAGTCGAAAGGCCCTGAGGGAAGAAGAAGAAGAAGAAAATAACAACTAAACTAATTCCACAAAAGGTCGGGGCAAAGGTTTGAACGTTAAGGAGAGGATAAGCTGTTTTGTAAAATATTGATCCAACCCACTTCAGAAGTTTGGGTGACAGCTAGGCCCAACTCATGATGACACCTTTGGAATAGTGAGAACGGTGGACCAATATCGACCAAAAAAGAGGGTGCACCGAAAAAAAAAGATTGTGAAGTTAAAGCAGTATCTACAACAAAGAAAATTGTGGCCGAGGCCTGAGGATTAGTGGTGATTTCTAGCCTCGATAAGCAGCCGCACTCTGACCAAAAAAAATATTGGTATTTAATGGATATTAACTCTGTGTATACGACAAAGAAAATTGGGATTTTATGGATAATAAAAGTTAATATACATTTTGGTCTTAAAAAAATTGAGATTTAATATATTAGCCTGTCAAAAAAAATTTGCTAAATTTTTATTTGAAAAGTTAAATATATTAAAACAAGATAGTCCTTTCATTTAATACTTTGGGCATTCATTGTATGTATTATTGAAATACAGCATTTGAATTAATTCCAAATTAGATATAACATGACATTGTTTTGGAGCTCTTTCTATATTTTTTTGGTGCTATATAACATGACATTTAATTGATGAAAGTTAACAAAAAGACTAAGTTCTTATAATGTGTTTTAACTTTGAGGATGAAAATGTTAGCAACTTTTTTCAAGAGACTAATTTGTTAAATTCTGATTCTTCTAAGGACCAAAATGTATATTAACTCTAATAATAATATATAAGATATAAAGAGAGAGTTCATTTAAAAAATTTAGAAAAAAACAATTGTCACCATTTGATTGATAATATGTGTACTTTAAAAAAATGTAAAAGTTAAATGAAAATAAAATTTACTATTTTGAAAGTATTTTTTTTAATAAATAAAACTGATAATCCAAATTCAAATGATCTTGAAATTCTGAAAATAATAATTATATATAACATATTTTGAATTTATACTATAAAAGATGAATTAATCCTTTTTTTTATCAACATAAAAGAATTATGTCAAAGAATAAAAATTAATTTATCAAAAAAATAGAAATTTAAAACTTTATAATTTCGAATAATATATTTAAAATATTCAATTATCAAAATATTATGCTTAACCATTTGAATCAATTTTCTAAAATATAAGGACCAAAATATTAATATTTTTATTGATAAATATTTACAACAAATAAAGCAATTATGAAATAAATTAATAATATTTTTTAAATCATAATATTATGTCTGGTGACAATAATCTTTTATAAATATTAAATAATTAAGGGTTCAAAAATTCAAAAAATCTATATAAAATATTAATTATAAGAATCTATATATGAGTATTATTAAATTCCAGGAGGTAAATATAAATTAATAAATAAAGCTATTAAAGATAATTTTTTATAAAGGATATAGATAATTAATTAAAGGAATCTTAAAAGTATATATTAAAAGTAAAAAATTGAAATTATAATAAGATATATATAATTAATTAAAAAAATTAAATTTAAAATTTAAAAGAAAAGAAATTAAGAGTAACCTGCACTATTCTCTAAAGAAAAGAAGATCAGAAGATACAAAAATGTATTATTATCTAAAGAAGAGTATAATAAGATAATAATCTACTCTCAAAATAATGTATTCTAATTCAATATATGAAGACATAGGCCAATAGTGAAATAATGCATTGATACATTGCCATGCAACCAAATAGAATGTTATTCTTGTGTAAAATTCAAATTAAAGAATTTAGTAATAAAATGTTACAAGGCCATACTTTTATGTGGTAAGCCAAAATAATTTTATATATAAAATTGAAAGTATATATTAGAAATTTTTATTATTGATTGAAATTCAATATTTCATTATTATCAATGCTAATTTAAAAATGAAATTAAGTTATCTGTATTTTATATATAGAATTTTAAGATATTGGCTTTCATAATAAAAGTTCTTTACTTATTTTTTTTTACAATGAATTACACAATAGGTATATGTATAATATAAAATTTTTCAGGTGATCGAGAATAATAAAAATAATTATAAGACTTATATAGTTGTTTGTTATAACAATAAATTTATACATTATTTTTAATATTTTATTTTGTATTATTTTGTACATTTCACCCATGCTAATTTCTAGTTTAGTATTAAAGTTGAACCGCTCCCCCATACAAAAGAGGAAAAAAAGAAAAGAAAAGAAAAGAAAAGCATCGTAAGGGAACTTTTGTGGAAAGGAAAAAAAAAATAGAGAAGTTAGCTAAAGAATGCTTATGTTATACCCTTTTTGTCATAAAGTATTTAGTGTAGAGTAATTTTGTTTGATTTAATTAAGTTGACTGTTGACAAAAATTGATTGACCAAATAATTAAATCATAGACACTAATTTTCTAAAATAAGACTATGAATTAGCAATAATAACTTCAGATTATATTACTCTATATAAAACAAAATAATGCTGATAATAATATTTATTAAGATAAGGAATCATACTAAGTATCTTTAGCTAGAAGATATGAAACAATAATACCATAAAGTCTGACTAAACTTTTAATGGTTACAAAAAGAAAAAAAAAAAGAATAAAAGAATAAACTTATGCCAACAACGTAAACTTTGGGCAAAGTCACCGGGTAGGGAAAGTCACAAAAAATTAAATATAAATAATAAAATAATAATAAAACGATAACTAAAAATGTATTCAGCGACGTTTCATCTACTACAAGGGTTCTATAAAAGAGGAGGGGGGAGGGAAGAGATCTAAGGTGAAACTAAAGCGAAGAGTGATACTTACTATTGTCTTAAAAGAAAGAAAGAGAGCAAAACGGGAGTGAAGGCCGAGAGAGGAAAAGAAAGGGGAAGAAAGAAAGAGTAGAGTATCCTAAATAAGTGGTGATAAGTTAATTTCATCTTTATTGAATATAAAGATAGCTAATTTTATCCATAGTTATATTTATTTATTGTAAGTTATGATATTATTTTATATTATCACTTATTATTATTTATTATTGTAATATATTTTATATTTTAAATTATTTTATTTGATATCTCTTTATATTATTACTCAGTCTTGTTTATTGTTGTAATTTATTTTATATTTCAAGTTATTTTCATTAATATTTTTTTATATTATTACTCATTATTATTTATTCATTGTAATCTATTTTATTATTCCAAGTTATTTTATTTATTATTTTCCTTATATTATAGTTGCTCAATATTACTTTTATTGAAATTTATTTTATTTATCATTCCAAATTATTTTATTTAATATCTTTTTATATTATTGCTCCTTATTAATTATCATTACAATATATTTTATTTGTCGTTCCAAGTTTTTTAAACTAATATTAATTTATATTATTGCTCATGATTATTGCAGTTTATTTTATTTATTTTTTCAAGTTAATTTATTTGATGTTTCTTTATATTATTACTTATTATTATTATTAAGATATTATTTATATAATGATATGTTATTTTGAGTTGTCAATTTTTATGGTAATTTTTCTATGAGACCAATATTAAGAGTAAAATATTGTATTTCATACTTAAATAAGAAAAAAATTATTATATATGGACCTAAACTATTAAATTATTTATATATTTACTTAAAATTTTATACCTTGACTTATGAATAATATGATAGCTCTTGACTTATGGATATTACTTTGACCTTATAGTGACTCTTGCAAGGATATGACTTTTATGCTTCAAGTGTGTTATGATAATAAGGATAGACCATGAACCATAATGAAAAAGTTTAAAAATAAATAAAATAAAAATAATTTTAAATTTGATCTCTTTAAAAATTAATATTTAGTTTGGCAGCTCTATGTTTTGAGAAATTTTATGGAGATATTAAACTATTTATCTTACTCAAGCTTATATTATTTTAATACTTGTTCACTTCATTTATTTTGAGTTTATGAATTAATCTATGGCTTCTGCCCTTTATGTAGGTTATTTAGTGCCTAATTTTATGTCTTATTATTTAATTTATTATGTCATGAATTTATTTATATTATTCAAGTTATTATTTTTTTTATATTATTGAAGTTATATTTATTGCCTAAGTTTATGCATCTTTATATTTATTGTAAATTTATGCATAATAGCAAGTAAATAATTTAAAAAGAAAATATTTAAGATTTTCTACTAACTGCCAAAAGATAAGGGATAGATCCTTTTATGATACTTGTCTTGATTAGTGTGATATAAAGATCTCACTTTATTGTTACCAAGTTAAAAGTAACACCAAAGAATAGAAATTCCCTAAGAGAAAGCCTTCAAATATGTATAAGACAAACAGACAAAGAAAAGTAAAAATTAAAACAAAGAGATTATAATTATATTAATATTTGCCGCATTAGGTATTGTATAGCATTTTTTTTTTTAGTATTTATTGTTGATAATATTATGACGTATTATTTGCTTATAAGTAATGTAATGAGATTATGATACAATAACTATGTGGATCCGTGATAAGGAATGGCTAGAACCATTATAATTCAAATATTTTACAACTATTCATTATCTATTGAAAATTTTCAATTCTTATTTTATTTCTGATAATTTTAAATTAGTCAAGTAATATCCTAGAAAAAGGCAAACTCCTTTAATTGCTAGGAATATGTGGAATTGTATTTAAATAAATTCTAGTTTTTTTGCCTAACTTAAAAATATTTAGCCTGTGAATGGGTGTTAAGCTTATGCCTTAAATTGATCAATCAATAAAATTATACTGTTTTGTTATACATTTTTTGAATATATTCCTAAAAATTATTTCAGTATTAAATAAAAATGTATGCATTTGATAACTAAATGGATTAGAAAATTCAATATTTTAAACAATAAGAAAAATTACTATAACTGAAATTGTTTTGAATAATTTAAATTATACAAAATTATAAGTGACCCAATTATTTAAATATGAGTAATGTTGCGCTACCAAAAGGAAATTGTTAAATGAAATAAAGTAATGTAATCCAATGTACCCCAATAATAATAATAATAATAATAATAATATGACCTACTTACTTATTTAACAGTCAAAATCAATATCACATATTTTGGTAAATAAATTTGAGTAAAAATTCTTACTCTTTATTATTTTCCATTAATTACTGGGCAGTACTCTCTCCTAGCTTTTTTTTGTTTATCATTCAAAGAAAGCTTACCAAGTATGCCCAATTGTAACCACTGCCAACATTTTTTTTAGACTTGCCCCTTTCGTCAAAGGTTCAAATAAACGGCCTATAAAGTACACACTCGTTCTTCTTTGCATCTCAAATCGGTTTCGAGCTTTCCCAATCGTCTTTGAGGTGCCGGATTTGAAATTAAAGAAGCAAAGTATGACACGTACAAATGATTGCGCTGCATGCCCTATTCTGCCCTATTCAGAGACGTATTTTCGCATTCTTTAAATTTATGGCTTCTTTTTTTCTTTTTTCTTTTAAATTGCTAAATTCGAGACTCTTCAAGACTCCTGTAGAATTGGATGAACATCGAAGCAAAATATATATATATATATATATATATATATTTTTTTAAAGTGCTAGTTTGTTTGTGTTTCTGTGTCAGCTTCTCTATGACTCTTGCTCCGAAAAATCTGACCACACAAACTGATGAGATGAACCCCATAAGCACCGCATATTACAGATAAGTTTTCTTCTATTTATCATGTAATCCACAATAGGGACATGTATGCATAAAATTCTTAAGTCTTAGAATTAAAAAAATCAATGAAACTTAACAGGTTCTATTCGCTTCTGGCAGACACTGGAGAAATATATCAGCATACAAGAAAAGCTCAAGTGGTAAATATCATTATCATGCGTTACGTAAGAATATTATATGAGTGGAGTTAAATAACATATCGACACTTAAAATTAATTTGTTTAATAAGAACAGGTTAGTGCGCTGCTGGGGACCTGCGACGAAAGTGCAAGGACCTTTTCAGTGGAGAGGTCCATCCTGTCAAAGTCACCCACCAATCAACATGGCATTTTTTGGGACCACTTCATTTTCTTACTACGCTTATTTGCAATTATGCAATATAGTTGTCATCCGAGCTATGGCCCTTAAGAAAATGGTTACCTTCACGTCCATGGGCTAGCATCATGCATGGGGCAGGAATTAGACCTTTTTTTTTTAGCCAACATGGATTGGATTGGATAGGGTGGAAAGGGCATCTCCTTAAATTGGTGAATTATAATTCAAATCTCAATTAGAAAAAGTGTCCACATTTAGTATAGAATTATGCATCAAACATGATTGCCTCTAATAAAATATATCTGTAAAAAATCAAAAGACACTTTTCTTTTTTGGCTGAACATATTGGAAATTATTTATTACTTAGATAGGAGACGAAGAAATATTAAAAAAAAAAGAAGAGAATTAATGCACTAGATTTAATTTGATTCGATCTGTACTCTTACTCGTTGTTTAGATTAGATTAGAGTAAATAAGAAAGAAATGAGAAAATTAAACTCCATCTCCCGAGGTTTTCAGAAAATACAGTAAACCCTAAAATTTGTCTAAAACTAATATTCGATTCCAAAACATTCTTCAAAAGTTTAACCAAGCTCGAAAACTTCCCTACGACTAACACTCCATTCCAAAACTTTATTCAAAAGTAACATTTCACTCACTGAATTTAACCATGGTTACTTCTTTAATTAATTATTTTATGACATATTTTGCTTAATAAATTTAAATTAGATTAAAAGAAAATAAAAAAATAGACATATACATAACAAGAAGATTTGTCCTTTCGTGTAATTTTTTAAGCCTTTTACTATTACTTCTATTTATTATTCATATGAAGGAGACTTTTTTGGATTACCATCTAATAGCTCGACCAAGAAAAATTTTTAAATTATTGTGAAATTATTTTTGTAATTGAATATACTAAGAGAGAAAAGTTAAAAGAATTTTGACCTAAAAAATTTAAAAATAAAAAATTACTCATATTTTTTTTAAGGGTATTCTCCCTCTTTATTAGCAAGGAGGAAGACTAATACTTTTTAGACATAATCAAATTTGCCCTTTCAATTAGTGCTCTTTCTAGGAATCAAATTAAGCTCCTCCCCTAAGGAAGTACCAATATTATGCCTCCAACACCCTTATTATATGAATGATATAATAAAATTTATAAAGTTATATATTTAGTAATGCCAACAAATAGTCCATATCAATACTTCCAAAAAGAAATTCACAATCACTTATAAGCAATAAGTATGCTCTGACACAATAAAATACAGGAAAAATTAATGTCAAGAACCACTAAATATTTAATTTTAAGGAATTAAAAATATTTCAAATTATTAAGAAGAATTATATAAAATTCATTTAACCACCCATTAGAAAGTATTATTCCTATTTTTTTATTAATTCATACATTTAATTAAAGGAAAAATTTTATTTATTTCTTTTAACTACTAACTAAGAATAAATAACCACTCAATAACATTAACCTTTTACAAAACTCCTCTTACTCATAAATCTAATATAAAACTCTATCTAAAATTACAAGCAATTTAGTTGGAGCAAATAATTACCTATTAAAAGTAATAAATCTATGCATAACTTAGGTATATTTTGTATATTACATACATTGATTGGTGTTAAATGCAATCTCTATCATTTCTTTTTATACTTAACATGGTTACTTAGCACGGTAGCTAGAACAACTTATTATTTATAAGTAACAATGAATTGGCTTTTGTAAGTACCATTTGTTGGCTTTACTAAATGTATGATAGTGAATTTTAGTATATAATTTATTATATTAATTCTATCTTCTCAACTAAAAATCTTATTATTCTCATAATAAAATCTTATTAGCCTTTTTCTCTCTTCGCACCATCAAAAGGCTTAAAAGAAATATTTTATGACATATCTTATTAGTCTTCTTGTTATATGTTTTGCATTTTATTTTTTTCTGATCCAATTTTAATTTTATTAAATAAGATATCTCGTAAGATATTGTTCTAAAGAAGTAACGTAATTAAGCTGCAAGGAGTAAAGTGTATTTTTGGAGAAAGTTTCAAAGTGTACTTTTGGAGAAAGTTTCAGGGTGAGTGTAAGTTTTATAGAAGTTTTGGAGAGCGTTAATTTTGAATGTTTTTGGAGTGAAGTGTTAGTTATAGAAAAATTTTGGAGCTTATAGTACTATTTAGAAACTTCAAGAGACTTTAAGAGGGTGAGTGTAATTTTCTCGAAAGAAAATAAAATTTTGGAATTCAAATATTATTTTTTTCTAGAATTTTTTCTTCTACACTTTTTTTTATTTGAAGAAGAGACATTTTAGATATTTTTAAATCAATAATAATATTTATGCATTAAAAATTCATTCACCATCTTAACAATGAATGACACATAACAAAGATTTTAAAAATCGAACCAAACGTCGAGCTCGACAAAGTACAAGTTTAAAAATTCATTGGTTCAACCATTTCAATTAATGTGGAGTTCAACTTGGGTATAATAATATAGTTATGAAATAAATAAAAGTTATTAAATAATACAAATTAAGAGTAAAATAAAATTTTAATATGATATGTTGATGATATTAATATTGAGTAAATTTTTTTTAGAACTTTGCTTGCTTAGTTTAAAACTTATATTAACTCAATATTAATATATCAGTTATATACAAATATAATTAATTATATAAAAATTATTTTTTTTTCAAAATTATGCTTATGTTTTTGTGATGTAGGAGCATTTATTAGAGTGTTCATGAGTCTGATTTAAAAGAAAAAGGGAAGGAAAGGAGGGATTTATAGGATTAAGAAATGTTGAGGGGATTCACTTATTGTGGGATATTGTGTCGACTCACCACTCATTCACCATTAGATGGGGTGTGGACCTCACTTAAATTAGGTCCACACCTCATCCAATGGTGGATAAGTGATGAATCGGTACGGTGTCCCACAAGAATAAGTCCCCCTATCATTTCTCTATGGGATTTTACACCTATTCATGAGTTTTATTTTTTGAGGAGGAAAAGGCTTTTGAGAATTTTATAGATCTCTCAAAACCATTACCTTTATTTCACGGTTTCCCCTAAATTTAGTGATTTTTAATGAGATTATAATATCATTTACTATCTTATCCCTATTAAAGTGTTGAAATGTCAGTTTTACCTATTTTATGAAATATATTAATTACATTCAATTGTTTATAAACCCTTTATTTACTTCCGCTTATCTATTTTACACTAACTTACATTAAACACAATTTGTATAATATGATATTGAGTTACCAAAATGGTCGTATGTAGGGCCATTAAAATGAGTTAAACTTGTCTGACCAATCTATTTTATTTGCCAAAATTAGGTGGATCGACATAAAAATCTTGATCCATTTAAGTTAATTTATTTTTACCCTGACTCATTTAAGTCATGAGCTAAATAAGCCAACCTTATGGATAAACAAGTTGACTTGTTTACTCTTTTTTTTTTTTTTTTTGAGGAAATAAAATAGTTTGCCACCACTAGATTATTAGTCCAAAGGACAAAGTTCGCCTAACCCATTACCTAAAGGCCTTAACCCAAATAAAAAGAAAAAGGATCTAGCAACTTCTGATATGTCAAAAAACAACTTTTATATGTCAAAAAACAAAAAATCTAGCAACTTTGGATAAAAAAATCCCTCAAAGTGCATTGAATTTAAAAAAAAAAACAAAAAATTAAACTAGATGGCCCCTTTAGGCTTGCCACCAACAAACGGGTTAGGCAGACTCGTTTGGCACCCCTAATCGTACATAGAGTGTTTCAAATAGTAACTAATATTAATGCAAAACAATGTAACACTCTATTGTGCAGAATTCCAATTTACGAATTGATAAGTATATCATATGGTTTTTGTGGGATTTACAATTTTCATTTCTTGACATGTTCACTTGGATTTAAGACAACAAAAAATAAATTAACAAGAAGAGTACCTGATAAATTTGGTTTCATGTAACGAATATATTTATATGAAAATTTTCTATCTAAATTATTCTTCACTTGATAAATTTGAACTTGACCTATTCTTGGCATCTATATCATAGGATGATTCAACCTTCGTTGAGGGTAGGTTTTGAATTTGGTTCCTAGGGATGTCAAAATTCTCCATTGAGTGGGAATCCCTATAGGGACTGCCCTATTTGGGGCTCGAGTACGGGGATTTTTCCATCGTAGGGACAAGGATGGGGGTAAAAAAAAAAAAGCCCCCGAGGTAAATTCGGGGATGGGGGTAGGGATTACTCTCCCTACCTTGCTTTGACCCTGCAATTGTGAAAATATTAAAATGCCCTTAAAAAATACACTCTATGTATATTTATGTTATAGTTTTATGACATTTCATATGTAAATTTTGTTTCAGAAATTAAAAAAAAAAAACTCCCAACTTAAAAGACCTATAAGTCTAGACCCAATCACCTAAGCCTAATCATCCTAACCCAATCCCCCAAACTCTACTTGTCATACACACACGTGAGCTTCTCTAACTCTACACAGTAGCCACACATCTTAGGAAGACAGGGGGTGAGGCAATGAGCTTTTCTAATTGCAGCACCACCAACGACCTCACGGCTCTCGCAACATGCCTCTTTTTCCCCTTTGCACCTCAGCTCCTCCTCTACTCCTCTGCCACTACGAATGACAACCTCGACGTTGTTGTTCCTCCACCAATCCACGAACGGCAATTGTGACATCACAGCTCCTTTGCCATTGTGACTGGTTATTGTTCCCCTATGAATATATTTGTGCCACTCCTTTCTCAAAGCTATCTGTGTATTTTGTTGTTGTTGTTGTTGTTGTTAATGATGTTGGATAAAGCGATATTTCAAAATGATTTCTATTGTGTTGTTTTTGCTTCTTTTTACTTTTTTGGGTACATACATGATTTGTTGTTGTTGATAATTTGTGTTGTTGTTGTTAGAAAAAAAATTATTAATAAATTTAGGGACCCCACGAGGACCAATAGGGAAGGCAGGGAATGGAATCTCCCCACAACTAGGATCAAGGATGGGGGCGGGGAGCGAAGAGGCATTCCCCACTCTTGCCCCGCACGGATGACATCCCTATCAGTTCCCTTTGTTTTTAACTATGGAATTATGATTCTAGCCACCTCCTCTCCTATCATCACTACATCACGTTCCAGTGTTAGTTATCTTGGATTTTTCTCATTGCCATAGCTTTTTCAGCATATACATATCAATATCTTCTCTTTATCAATGCCATACTTAATATTCTCCCTACAACATTCATTGTGTACTTTGTGTTTCGTTGCTAATTGAGTTAGCTAGGACTTACTGTTTATTACAGTTGATACTGTTAATATGGCTCCTATATGATTAAATTGGATCTATACTAAGATTTAGAGTAACAATAAAAAAAAATCAAATAATATGCTCGTACTTCGTGAATTCATATTATCACATGAATCAAGTTGCAGAAGTGTACACATTTACACATCAAGCACAGGTTCTTCTACTCATTCTCTTTCTTATTCTTTATAGAGTAAGTTGCCAAAGATATAAAAGATATTGAAGTTTGAAATTAGAATTTGGTAATTGAATCACTCTTTATTTTCTTTTTTACATTTATTTAAGGTTTTTATCTTCTTAAACTATTATAAAGTATTTTGTGACATAATTTTACACTATTATCAATTGACATAAAGATAAAAACTTAAAAAAAAAAATCCCATAGTTTGCTTTAACCCAATGATTAAAACGGAACCAACTCAATCTTTGTCAGATTGATTTAATTTAGAGATGCTAAAAATATTTTTAAAAACCCAACCAAATTATTTCAATTAAATTTGATCAATTTAAATTTTTTCTGTTAAAATCTTAAGCCAAACTAATCTGTGAACACCCTTATCAATTATGGCCTATTCATGACTCACCTAATGGCCTAGGTCAAAATTAGGGCAACTCAACATTTACAAAAAATATACAAATTCAAATATTATACATAGTTAATTTATAAGATTTTAAAGCAGAACTATAATTTTTTTATATAAATTATGTTGATATTAAATATATAAATTATATCAATTAAAAATATTAACATAATATACATAAAGTATTTATTAATCTTAGAAGGTGAATAATTTGTAAACAAATTACTAATCTTAAAATATTTTGTAAATCAAATTTGGTTGAACTAACTCAAAATAACTTCAAGATGACAAAAATTGCACAGTGTTCCAGTCTTAACTAGAGGGCGTAGTGAGACACAGTGGTAATGTGTTATGAGAGACCTCCACCAACAGGTGGAAGAAGGTGGAGATTAGAGCTATATATATGGTGACGGGAGGGAATAATAGTGTTTAGGATATCAGATGATCTTACCTTTTCCTTTGTGCCATGAGATACTTATAATGGGGGTGTCATTAATGTGAGATTTAATCAAGGCATGGATTTTGGGATCAAAGTGAGGGAACAATGGCAAAATTAGGGGACAGGGATTTCCCTACATGGGTAATTTGAGCCTGGGCCATGTGGAGTTGGACGTTCGAGCTTCCAGGATGGGGTGGTTGCCAAGACACCATGAGTTGCGAAGCTAGTTAGTCCAAATGAATCACAATTCCTTAAAAAGTGAAGAAGCTTAGGTAAGGCATCTTTGCTCAGGCAACCGAGAGGTCGCGAAGCCAGGTAGCCTCGACGGACCACAAGTCTCTCAACCTCAAGCTCTTAAAGAATGAAGAGGCTTAATTATGTATGATATCTTTGCTTAAGTAAGCACGAAGGCCAAGAAACTAGGTAGTCTAGATGGATTGCAAACTTCCCAACCATGTGCCTTGAAAGAATAAAGAGGGGGTAGTAAGACATAGTGGTGATAAATTACAAGAGACCTCTTCTATATGTGGACAAGGGGTGCTGCCATGTGAAGGAAGTTGGAAATTGAAGCTATATGGTGAGGGAAGAGAATAATAGTTGTGCCATGAGATATTTATAATATAGGTGTCATTAATTAGACGTTAGAAGAAAAGTGTCAATTTGTGGTAGACAAATCCACCGAAAATAGTGAAAATCAATTGCAAATTTAAGATTTCCAATGCATTTTTTATGGATCTGTGGCCGCAAAAAAAAAAAAAAAAAAAAGCCTTGATACAAGTGAATTTCTAGTGAAATTTTTTTATCGATATCTAGTGAATAACTTGTTGAAAATTTTCAATGGATAATGTCGATAGCAAATTTTTTTCGAACAAAGTGGGTTGTAACCCATGAGCAGTGCAACTCAACCTACCTAAATAGTGGGTTGGGTTGCCTAAAATATAACCCATATAGACCCCGGTTAATTTGACCCAACTTACATAACCCTTAGGTTGGCCTGGACTCTAGAAGAAAAAAAAACCTCATGCACAATAATGATAACATTGTAGCACACACTCCCTTCCTTTTTAGGCTAGGCCCATTATAAATCACAGTACACACATGAAGATGTGAAGTACAATCGCATTTTAAAACAAAGAAAAAAAAAAGAAAAAAGCCCAGTCATGCAAATTCCCTCATTCTAAAAAGTGAAATTTGAAAAGTGAAAACTCTAATTCTTGACTCTTTTCCCCTTCACACTTCTCTACCTATAATGTTGTTACTAACTTGCGTAACTCATCATCCAACTCACCAACAAAGGAACTTGTTTTCCCCTGTGTAGCGACATGTCCTTCCCATTTATTGTGACTCGGCTTCACGCGATTATTTTCTCCTTTGTCTGTCATTGACTCTCCATCTTCATCGTCTTACTCTAATTGCTGGCGGTGATAAGTAGCATTTTGATATATTATTTAACCCTCATATTTAGTTTATTGGACCTTTTTTATGCTTAATTGATCAATATTAGACATATTCTATGAGTATAGGCTCTAATTGGGCTTAATTATATTTTTTAATATTATTATAAATTTATATTGTTTCTATATTTTAATCATATCATGAGTTGTAGATCTCTAAAAATTACAAATTTTATATTGTAGGAAAGCTGGGAGAAATATCTACAACTTTGGTGTAGAAGTCGAAAGCTAATTCAGATATCTAATAGATCAAATTGGGCCATGAAATCCTAACAGGGCTGTTGTCATTGGAATCTGAGTAGTGTACACTAATTGGGCCATAATTTGAGTTGTAGACATTGGATTAAGCCAAAACCAATGCCACTCGAAAGCTAAGACATAAAGCTTCAATTCATATGAAATTACTTTCCAAAATAATTATATCTTCATGGGTTTACTAGTTGTTGAAATTGATTGACGTGAATAAAGGTACAACCTGAATATGCTACAAAGATTGGACCATAGCTCACTCATTTCAAATCCAAATTAAGCAGATTGGGTGTCTACTTAAAGCTAAGAGGCAGAGGATTAATTTGGACTTGGAGGCAATGTTGGATTTTCACATTTGAGGTCTAATAAGTAGTGAGAAAACATGGACATGAAAGGGAAGTCTCATATTTTTTAGAAATTTAGTTTCTTTCTTTAGGTTAGACTAGTTTTAGTTTTCTCTCTTTTCTTTCCTCCTCTTCTCCTCTCTTCTTCTCACCTTCTCATCTTTCCACCACCACTCTTTATTTTTTGTTTTGGTTGTAAATTCCCATGGAGGGGTAGAGTTGGAGGCTAGCTTAGGGATTCTCCAAGGGGCTTCAAGGGTTGTATCTTGAAACCTTACTCTTTAATTTCAATGCATGATATATTTTCTTAATTCTTTATCTCTTACTCTTTTATATGCTAACATTGAATGGTATTGATATGTGGGTTTATGAATGAGGAATTAGTTGGGTGATTACTAATTGATTAATTGGTATAAACTTGATTAATTAAAAAATTAGAAATTGGGTTTGAGTCCAAACTTAGGCTAATGCAATTGAGGCTAAAAATCAACATAGATTAATTAGAGTTGAGGTCTCAATTATCTAATTAATTGTATGTTGGTTGAATGCCTAGAGGTTTCTAGGTAGGATTATAGAGTTGTTAGTAGATATCTCTCTAATAGCTCAAGTTAGCCACACACCATGTGTTTGATCATATGTGCATTTATGATAGATATGCTTATGGTCTTAGGAAATCCTTGAGCTAGTGTACGTTTTAGTTGTTAGTTTCTTTTCTTAATTAGTTTTCTTATATGCAAACAAAAACCCCTTGTTACTAATCAAGTATTCATCAATATCCTTGTAAAATGACCTTATTTGCATTATTCTACAAGTAGTGAAATTAAATTTTAAAATTGTAATTTGGAGCGAGCTACAATACTCGCTACCAAATGGCCATCTCAAATAATAGTGAAGCTTTTTTGTTACAGACCTTTTAGTTATGAGTTTCAGTTGTCCTAAGCATTTTTATTTATGTATTTTTTTTAATTTTTATTTTATATTATTATCAATTTTTTATTATCAAAATTTTAGGCTTTTACGTATTTTTTTTTTATTTTTTGGTTAACCAACCTGTAGTTTAACCCACCAACTTAGATGGGTTGAGTTAGATTGGGAGTTTTCTGGCTCGTTATTAAAGTGAGCCAACTTGTATTATTGTTTCTAGCTTGCAACCTGTGGTGGGTCAACTAGGTGCACGTTATTGGCCCATTTTGACAACTTTAGTCCAAACGAACCACGTAGGATGATAAACTTATCCTAAGTAACTGTGTTCGGCCAAACTTATACACCCTTACTTGAGAACAGAAAACGAGATACATTAGCCATAACTAATTTTTAGTGTTTATTGATGGTCTTATTATCTTTTTTACATACAATTTACTCATAACTTAAATTCTTTTGCACTAACAAATAAAGAAAAAAGTTGTTTTATGCTCACAAATTTTCAA
The DNA here is from genome assembly GCA_031439585.1 of Pterocarpus macrocarpus. Lineage (NCBI taxonomy): Eukaryota > Viridiplantae > Streptophyta > Magnoliopsida > Fabales > Fabaceae > Pterocarpus > Pterocarpus macrocarpus. Next base: position 61,846,448 of record CM062520.1, on the reverse strand, counting down.
AATTAAATAATTAAGCAATTTACTATATGGGAAATGTTAAATTCTCTAATTGATATACTTAAATTGTTTTGGTTGAGAAATAAAATATTTGCATATATACATAGGAAGTATTTAGATCCTCCAAATATTGGTTTAATATAAAAAAAATAAATTAAAAGATCTAAAACAAATTTTGGAAATCTTAATATTATTAAGATTCGCTTTCCTTTTTTATTATTTTATTTCTTATTTGGGTAATTATGTGAATTAATATATTTCTGGTTAACAAATTAGTATATTTGGTAACATTTTAACTTTATTTGAATATTATTGCTTAATTATATATTAATAATTTTCATTTTTTATTTTTTTTATTATAATCACACTTTTGTAACATGAACAATTGCACTATTTGTATATAAAGATTTAGATCACATCCAAATTGCATGATTTATAATTATCATATTTTAAATAAACGTAAATTTTAGTAATGTAAGTACTAAATTGATATATTACCTTAATTTGTAGTGTAGTTCTATCCTTAGTTAATATTGCATTTAATATTTACATAACTAAAATTTATACTTATTTAAAATAAAATCATTGCATGGCAATTTAAATATCAATACATTATGTATAAAATAATAATAATAATAATATAATTTAATTTCTAGGATAAATTATATTGACATCTTCCAAGATTAAGTGATATTACATATGGCATCCCTTAATTTGTTATACTTATATTGACCCCTATGGGGATACTTAGTGTCATATTTATAAAGGTATTTAGTATCAAATTTCACAAAATATAATAGTATCAGGTGTAATATCACCTAAACTTAATAGGAGGTTAGTGCATATTTTCACAAATCATGAGGATTATGTGTAATATTACCTAATCTTATGGAGAGTCAGTATAATTTACTCTAATTTTTAAATATAGACGGTATAAAATAATTTTATATTATTAACTAATAAAATTTAAATAAAATATGAAATCATAACAAATAACTACTTATTAAAATAACTATCTATCATAATTTTATTTTATTTTTTTTAAATTTTATAGATTGATTATATAAAATTATTTTATATTATTAATAAATATGATGTATAAAATGTTAGATTGTCGACGTGCTACGATAACAAAAACAAGATGAGGTAAGCAGTGACTCCATGTGCGATGCCCTGTGGACACAAGAATGAAGAGGGGCTGTCTCAGTCTCGGCCCTGACCCACTTGGATATTCGTGCTTCTTTGTTGGAGCTTGTTCTTTGCCTCTGTGCAACAACAAACAAACTCATCTACAAAACAAAACAAAACCATCAGCTTCTGAAGAGTATGAACCATATACCCCATCTCCTCTCATAAATAATACTCTTATACATAGAATACCATATAGCATATGGTCTTTAGCTCAGAAGGATCAAGTGCATGTTTGGATCTTTTTTTTTCGCCCAAAAAAAAAAGTTGTTTGATTCTTTAAAAGCGCTTTCGGGTCGACGATAATTAAAAGCTATCCCACCAACTCTATCTGAAGCCTGCGGTTTGTGAGTTGCGAACCTGTCATCTCTCTCCTTTTTTTCGTTCACTTTTAGGTTTCAAATTCCATAACACGTCACACACTACGTATACAGCTAGGTGACTCAGAACCATGCCTAGCAACGAGGCTTCGCCGATAGGGGAAGCAAAGGTTCCATTGTTGGCGAATCAACCTTTAAGAGATCATGAAGGAGAACAACAGCATGACCAAGATCTGCCTCGAAGGGTTTGGATTGAGTCAAAGAAGCTATGGCACATAGTGGGGCCCGCAATTTTCAGCCGTATCACTTCCTATATGATTTTGGTCATCACACAAGCCTTTGCTGGCCACCTTGGCGACCTTGAGCTCGCCGCTTTCTCCATTTCCAACAATCTTATCGTGGGCTTCGACTTTGGGCTCTTGGTACAATAATATCACACTATTACTATACCCCCTTATATTTGTACATACCTATCATTTAGATATAGAATCACAACTTAAATGAATGTTCATCTCAATTATCTAAGTGTAAAATCAACATTTTACCTTTGTTAATAAAGTAAATATATTTTTAATTAACATTTATATAATTGATGCTCACACTTATTTAACCTGTGATCTAAAAATATCGATCATCATCATCGGATATACAAATAACAAATTTTCTTTTTCTAATAGGCTAATTGTGTCTTTTTTTTTTAATTTTTTTTGTTTCATCTTTCAGTTGGGTATGGCAAGTGCCTTAGAAACTCTATGCGGGCAAGCCTACGGTGCCAAGAAGCTCTACATGTTAGGCGTTTACATGCAGCGTTCATGGATAGTTCTCTTCATGTGCTGTGTTCTGCTTTTGCCTATATACATCTTCGCCACACCAGTGTTGAAGCTTTTGGGGCAACCCGAGGAGTTAGCGGAGCTAGCCGGTGAGGTGGCACTGTGGATGATACCGCTTCACTTCGCCTTTGCGTTCCAGTTCCCTCTTCAGAGGTTCCTGCAGAGCCAGCTCAAAACTGGGGTCATTGCGTGTGTGTCCTTTATAGCACTCGTGGTGCACGTGCTTGTGAGTTGGTTCTTTGTGTTCACGCTCAAGTCTGGGGTGGTTGGCACCACCGCCACCGTCAACTTCTCTTGGTGGGTCTTGACTTTGGGGCTTTTTGGGTACACTGTTTGGGGCGGTTGCCCTAACACTTGGACTGGTTTCTCCATCGAAGCTTTCTCTGGCCTCTGGCAGTTTGTCAAACTCTCTGCTGCTTCCGGAGTCATGCTTTGGTACTTGCTTTTTCTCCTCTCTTGAGTTTATTTGTTATTTTGAAATAGTATTTTCTTTTGGGTGTTGATGGACTCATAAATTCACGTGCACATAAACGAAGAATTGTCGTGCATAATTAAGACTATATTAGTAAGTGTCAAGTGATATATCCGATAATATTGTCAACTATTTCTTTTATTATGTATGTGAATTATTTACTTATTTACGTATTAATCTCTGAATCAATAGACACCTCAAATAGCTATGTTAAGATAATATTTTAATTGTTGAAGATATAATAATTTTCATTATATCTTCTTTTTTTATTGAATATTTATAATAAGTTTAAAAAACAAATATAAATAATTTTTTTTATCAATTTTATTATAAATATACGTAAATATGATGATTTAGAGATGTATTTCTACAATATTTTCCCTCTTTACTTTGCTACTTTGGAATGTTATGTTATGCATGCTATGTCTTTATCAGCATCTTCTTCAAGGGGTTTTTGTAATTTCCTTTTTTTTCTTTTGTTGGCATATACAGCTTGGAGAATTGGTATTATAGGATTCTCATATTGATGACCGGAAATCTACCGGACGCAGAGATTGCCGTGGGTGCTTTGTCCATATGGTACTTAATCGTATACATGTTTAATTCAGAACCTCATTTGTTATGAAAACAGACACTCATGTACATGTTTAATACCTATTCAGTTACTGCATTTTTTGGATTTTTGCTTTCTCGTTCCAATTCAAGTTTTTCTTTTTCTCTTGTTTATTTTATTATTCCTTCTGGCACTGATCGATGCTTTTTTCAATTTGATTGGCAGTATGACTATAAATGGTTTGGAAATGATGATTCCTCTGGCATTCTTTGCAGCTACAGGGTAACATATTCTGTTCACTCTTTTGTTGTGTTTACTATTTTTTTTGATCAAGTTTTCTGCATAAGTCAAAAACGGAGGCCAGAACCTAAGAAAATTTCACGTGGATGACGGTGAGCTGAGATCGAAATGGCTCATCAAACACATGGCTGAGATTAAAACATGATGAGACCAAACCGCATACTACTGCACCATTCATTGGGTGGATTAACATGACATAATAATAACAAAAATAATATGGCCTACACTAAATTGCGGTGGTGATCGAGACCTTTGGACATTAGTAAGAGTTACAATTATAAATATACACAAAACAGTTTTCTTCTCCATAATGAACGTTCACCAGGAAATTAATATCAATATAAATAAATAAATAATTAAGAAAACGTATAAGTGTTAGGCACTGGTAGCTATAGAAAACATGCGGTACCTTGTCAAACCAAAATTGTGCATTATTAATAATATTCATATGTGAAGCTACTGTTTGTCGTCTAGCTATATAGGTGACGATTATGATTATGTGAATGGTTATCAACCAATTTGGAAGTCTGTAGATCGGTAGGGAAGGGGCTATTATTGCCTCATGTTTACGTGATCCAACAAAAATTCCTTGTGAGTTTATGTTCCTGAATTTTTAATTGTTCCTTCTTCTCTTAAGAATTACTGGTGATAACAAATTATTTGACACGGTTCTAGCGGAGACAGAGACAGCCTATGTAAAGTCTGTTTTGATTGCTCCATATGGAGGATGTGACAATCCAGCTGCCGCGGCAGCATCTGTTCAATGAATCTAAGATCACCACAGCGGAAGACTAGGAATAAATGTTTGGTCAGCAAACGTTGTTACTTGGAAGCCGGCCTTGTTTTTCAATATTTTGCTGTTAACAACTTGATTCATTATTTTATTACGTACTAGTAGTAGACATATTAACATAGAGCCAAAACTTAAAAGAATAAAAGAGCAGTTCAATACGGAACATGTCAATGATTGCCTTCAAGAAAAGATATTTGTAGAAAATAAAAAAAAATATTTTTAATAAGTGCCCTAAAAATACTTATCATAAAACTAAGAGGGAAAAGTATTTGATTAAAAAATAAAATTTTCAAAATTTTTAATATTTGAAAAACTTTCTATTCTTAGTTTCTTAAGAATATTGATTAAAAAAAACCGATAAAAAAGTTCAATTGCTTAAGAGTTTTTATTTTTTAAATCACGTTAAGACAATCACTAATTAATCATTTATAGAAGGGTTCTCCTTTGGTCCCATTCATTAAAGTATGTTCAAGTGTTCCTTTCACTTGAACGCAGTGTTCCTTTGCCGGAACTCCACTTGGGCTTTTTAAACATTTTGCGGAGGTAGTTTTGTGTGGACTGGGCTCAAGTTGTACGTAGTGGACTATGAAGACAGGTTGAGTTAGTCATAGGCTCATAGCCGTTCATTTCATATACGTATTATGTTTCTCCTGTGGCAACATTTTTCATGCTTTTTTTATAGTTTCTAATAATTGTTTTAGGGTCATGATATTTGTACGTATCCAAAATCTCAATATTCTTTTTTAATTTTTTCTCTCTCCATCAATTATTTCATTTTTTTTTCACTTTTTTTATAATTTTTTTCTTCTTTTTATTTCTAAGTGTTTAAGATATCTATTTATTCTAGTGGTACCAAAAATATTTCTCATTGTTTTAAAAGAGCTTATCATGGGGTCATTAAACTCCCCCATTTTTTTTCGCCTGACATTAAACGCTTGTTATCACATAACTAAGAAATTATCTTTCAATTCATAAAGTTTTGAGAAATTAAATGTAGAAATACAAATAATAACATTGCAACTTACCGTGCAATCTACAGAGTGAGGGTTGCAAACGAGCTTGGAGCTGGGAATGGAAAAGGTGCCAAGTTTGCTACTATAGTATCTGTGGTGACATCAATTATAATCGGACTCTTCTTCTGGACGTTGATTTTGATATTTCACGATAAATTCGGCTACATATTCTCTACTAGCAAACCCGTCCTTGATGAAGTAAACAGGCTTTCTCTTCTGTTAGCCTTCACCATTCTGCTCAACAGTGTTCAGCCAGTTCTTTCAGGTATCACCTTACCTTACCCTTCACCTTCCAATTCTCAAATATTTGATCCTAAATGGAAGCATGTATACTCAACTATATGCTATATGGTTTTTTCCTCTTGGATAATTTGAGCAGGTGTCGCTGTGGGATCAGGGTGGCAATCATATGTAGCATACATAAATTTGGGCTGCTACTATCTTATTGGGGTGCCTCTTGGGTTTTTGATGGGCTGGGTCTTCAATCAAGGAGTTATGGTATGTTTTTTCCTCTCTTTCATCTTGTTTGCAAATTTTTGCGATTACTTGCCTAGAATGTGAATGTCATATTCATTAGGATATAGTTGTCAGATTAATTAATTGCTAATGAAAATTGTACAATTAGGGAATTTGGGCGGGTATGATTTTTGGTGGAACAGCAACTCAGACATTGATATTGGGCTTGATAACGATTCGATGCGATTGGGACAGAGAGGTAACCAGCTAGCTATTTATCCTTTTTTTTAAGGCTTTTTGTTGGTTCTGACTTTGGATAATGTAATCTTACTTGATCTATTTTGTTGATTGACAATTGCAGGCTGAGAGAGCCAAATTGCATTTAAGAAAGTGGGAAAATCCAAAACAAGAACTGAACTAGTGCTTCTTTAATATAGAAGATAAGGTGTAAGTTGAAGAATGAATGTGCTCATCACTTCCTTCTTGGGCCGGTCTCTTCCTAACCTCAATGCCAAAAGAATTCGCAAATTGGTATCAGGCTTCAATGGTATTGACCGAAGCTACAGAACTATCATATGTTCATTCTTGAAATAATTAAATTATATAACGATATTAGTAAAAAAAAATGTTCTGTTTACCATTTTTAGTGGTAGCCCCTTTAAGTCCCTTCGTTAAACATTAAGACTTTGTTTGGATGAAGAAAAGAAGTTGAGAGGAAAGAAGTTGAGTGGAAAGAAATTGAGTAGATTTATATTTTTCATAGGTATATTTGGATGAAAAGAAAATGAGAGAAAAGAAAATAAAATAAAAATTATTTTCTCTTGTTTATTTATGTGGAAACATAAAAGGAAAGAAAAAAATAATGTTGTTACCATCATGTTATTATAAAAAGTATTTTTAACTATAAATATAGAATCCAGTAAAAAAATAAGTGGAAATATAAAGTTAATGCAATTTTATCATAAACTTATCTATAAAAATAATATAAATAAATATAATAAAAATTGACCTTCTATATCTATACAAAAGCATTCACGTCTATATTTTTAATTTAACAGTTTAAAATAATATCAACATATTAAATCAAACTAATATTAATAAAATAAATTATTCAAAATTGTTTAACATAGAACTAATATTTTTACTTAATCTAATATTTCAAAAATATTATTTAAAAATAAGTTTTACCAACTAAACAATACAAAAAATATTATTTAGCTATTATTTAAACTCTTAATATAACACAAAAGAAAATCAAAACTTATATAATATCTTATTTAAAATAAAATATCTATTTAGAATAAAATGCTGATAACCGAGAAATTTTAAAATTTTATATAGCTTGTGCTTTGGGTATTTTTTTGTATTTATTTTTAATAATATAGTGATAGATGAGCTAAAATTGTTTAGATGAAATTTTTAAAAGTGTTGATTTGAAAATAGATAAATAAAAGAGATAAAAGGGGAGAGGCACCATGCAACACCTTAAGTGATGTTGCGCATCTTAAACCCTCCCTCTTTTCATCATCTCATCTCTTGTTTCTCTCAATAGTGAAGGAAGGCAAGATGAGAAAATGAAAAATTTTACCCTTTTCTCCATGAATTTCCATTCGATAGTTAGGGGGGATTGTGCACTATTCATATGGGACCCATGTATTGTTGTGTATTATTTAATCTTTCCTTCCCAATTTTTCCTCATAACCAAATAAAGGAAATATGTCCCTTTTCTTCCTATTTCTTTACTTTCCCTTTCATTCCTTCCAAAATTATCTCCACTAAACACACTATAAGAAAGCCCTTTTATTTTGTCAGATTTTGGGAAGGGGGACCGGGGTCTCTGACCCTGGGGTTTGAACTTGACCCCTTGAAGTCCCAGGTGTGGCATTTTCAAGAGGCAGCGAGATCACTAACTATGCTAAGACCTCTTCCATAGAAAGCCCATTAAATGAAATTATTGGACGGCTAACATGGGCTCTCATTTTTTTTGTCCACTACTTTTCTCTTGCAGCTACTCTTTTGCTCTCATCGTAGGCCATTTATATCCCCCTCCTTTAGCTATTCCTAAGGGTGTGGTCACCATGACCACAAAACACCCCCTCCCCAAGTAGACCCCAAAAAAAAAAGAAACTAACCCTCACCAAAGAAAAATTCATGGCCAAAAACAAAAAATGTTAACCAGTAAGGCATTAGTCTGGGTGGAAAGGACTTGTGTCCCTTAAGCATGCAATCCTGGGTTAAATCGAGGAATTTATGTGCATGAACAAAATATCATTGAAAGGAGTCTCCGCTTAAGCGCTTAATAATATCCGGGAGATTAGTCTTTCATTTGTCAAGTGAGGAGGTACTATAGAAAATCCAAAAAAAAAAAAAGTGTTTATGACTCTGATTTAAATGAAAAGAGGGAAGGAAAGGATTTATGGAAGTTTATTATTGTTTATGAGTTTTACTTTTTAGGAGAAGTTAAAATGTCATTTTTACTTATTGTATAAAATATATTAATTATGTTAATTATTTTAATAAATAAAATAAAAAATATATTACAAATCTCTATTTCCTTTTTCTTATCTATTTTTCACTCATAAACAAAGGTAAAATAAAACCTTCTAAACCTCTTCTTTCCTTATTCTTCCTTTCCCTTTGATTTGTTTCTTTTATCTCATAACTTGCGAATAGATCCTAAGATGTTTCTTCCTTCTCTCCGCAAGATTTTTGTGTTTTCTCTTTATCTAAACCATCAAATCTAATTATGTTCCCATCGGTAATTCATGAAAGAAATTGATTTAGTGGATAAAATTACTTATCCCAATTATTGGTCTTTTGACGATAATGTTTAAAGATCATTGCATGATTTCAAAATAATGACAATAAAAAAAGAGTTGTTAGGAGGTGAGAAGTATTTGCTTATCCCAAAGTTGTGTTCATGGGTGGACCTCTACTTTTTTTATGAACAGTCAACCTTTACTCAAATAAGGCACTAAAGAGGTGAAGACTAAGGTGGATGTTCTCTAGCAAAGTTTTGATTTTTGATTTTAGTTAATGTGTCTATAATTAGTGATGTTTAGAGGAGTTGAGAAATGAGATTGAATCGAGTTCTAGACAGTTAAAACTTTTTTGCAAATAAAAATTATAAATTACACTAACCTCCCCTGAGATTTGGTGAAATTCACCCTAACTCCCTTTCATTTGTCCAGGCTACATTGACCTCTCTTTAGGGTAGGTTAAGGGAGGTTAATGTTATGTTTATAGGCATATTGAGTGTCATATTTTACAAAATGTAGGGGTATCGGGTGTAATATTATTTAAAACTCAAAGGAGATTAATGTATATTTTTATAAATAGAGGGGAGTCGAGGGGAATTTCATCAAACCTCAAAGGAGGTCAGTTTAATTTACCTAAAGAAAAAACCCAAATTAAAATGCTCTATGTATTAAGAATCTTATCACAATTGTGTGTGTGTGTATGTGTATATATAACCATAATATGAGACAGGTAGATTAAATGTTACTCAATTGTTCCTAAGATAAATGCATAATATCTTAGATGATTGAATAAATTAGAAAAGATAGAAATAATGTGCAAAAATATATCTTAACTAGTATGTGAAAGCAAAAATCAAATATAAAAGAGAGAAAGAAGAAAGAAGCTTCCAAATAGTATTTATCTTAGTTCGATATCCAAAAGGATTCTATGTCTAGTCCCCACTAATGATGAGATTTTCACTAGATTTGAGTAGTTTGTACACACTTAGTCTCTCAAAACAACTCTCGAAGCTTTTCAGCAAGAGCACTTAACTAACCACCAAAGAGTTCCTCAACGACGTATGTTATGCTCCTTGCTAAGTTTGGTGTACCATGCACCATGTAGATTTGAATGGTAAAGATTGATGGTGCATGCAAATACTCAATTACTGTAAATGCATCCTAAAATCTCTCTCTCACTCTCTATCTCTCTCTCTTTCTCGACTCCACACTCTTCCACCTCTTTTGCCATCACTTCAATGACTTTGTGGACACCAATAATCGCGCTATTGCCATCGCCATCGCCATCACCGAGGCCACTCTCGTCATCCTCAGACTGCCCCACTATTCACCTCCAACCCACTAATGCGTGGTTCGACGAGGCAAGTGGCCATGACGAATTGGTGCTTGCGCACGAATGTCATGTCTTGTCGGAGCTTTTGCAATTCACTTTCATCTGCCATCACTGGATCTACCCCCTTAGACAATGATGCCATCGCTGGCCTCATCACTACCTTCATTTGCTTTGCACTCGATGCCCCCCCAAACTATGCCCATATTACCTTGCGTATCTCCTCCCTGCATGTTGTGCGAGATCGTGTACCTCAATTCTGACGTAAAAAAAGAAACAAATGCATCATAACTGTTTGTTACGCCTCGCGACACCACTATCGTCTATCGTCTGTGGTGGAGCATAACCGGCTATGAAGAAGGCATCGGTGCGGAGGAGAAAGGAGGTGTACGCGAAGGAGAAAGCCAATGGTGATGTTGCATTGATGAGAGAGAACATATGAGAACTCTATCATGTATTACAACATATTGGTATAGGGTTACACCTGCAAATCTATATCATTAGACAACTCAGTACATCAAGCACCAAACTTGATGGGGTGCATTTTGGATGTCGCCAGAGTTTCTCTCTCAATGGCTTTTCAACACTATTCTTACAGCCTCTTCACTCTAGTGTTTAGTCAACTAGATTTAAGATTTCACTCAATAAATACAATAGATGAAAGGGATGAACATAATGCAAGTTTTTTTTTTTTAACAAAGAATGTTCTACACTGAAACTTGAAAGAAGAGAATAAAATTTTGTTTACTTCATTAAATTGGTTCTGCTTTTTCTCAATGACAGTTCTTCTGCTAAGAATGGCATGAACCTTACAAAGCTTAGTGGAAAAAGTTGTCCTTCTTATCCTTTCTCCACTAAAAATAAGTGAGAATGCATGTGTACCATGCAACTTTTTCTCTTTGATGGTACAAAAGTTCTTTGTATTTTATATGTAATTCAAAAATGCTTATGCCTTTTTGTATTTTCCTTGTATGGTACAACCTCTTTGCTTTTCCTTTATTGTATAATTTGCTTGGGTGACTAAGTCCTTGTTGTAGAGAAGGCAAAGGCACCACCACAACAAGATGAGAAGGCACAGGTAGCATTGCTACAAAAAGAGAATCACAATAAGACGAGAAGGCATATGCAGACTTGGAGAGCTCATGACTAATGAGGGGGTAAGGTGCTGCAACAAGTGGTGAGATTCAATGAGAGGGTGATGATGATTTGGGTAGGGAATTAGGGTTAGGGGAATTAGGTTGGGGCATCTTTGTTTGTACAATGAATATGCCTTATATTATATAATAAATTATAGAGTGAACTTCCATTTTAGTTCTAGAAAAATTCATATGACATTAATTTAGTCCTCGAAATATTTTTAACATCAAATAGATTCATAAAAGGTCAAATATTATATAGTGTTTAAGGGTGTCAATAAAACCCACACCGCGGATATCCGCGGGTAATACCCTCAATGGGGTGGGTATAGGGGAAGATTTTACCCCCGCGGGTAATGGGGACGGAGATTTTAAATACCCGCATGTTAAACGGGGCGGGTGCAGGGATCACTATCCCCATACCCGCGGGTACTCGTCATAAATTACTATTTTACCCTTGAATTATTAACTTAGTTAAACTAATATTATTGTTATTTAAATTTATTAGACTAAGGTTTAAATTTATAAGTTAGATTTATTTGTACTTATTATATATTATACTAATGATTGGATTACTATTATATGTTTATTTTTATTTTAAGTATTTTAAGTTGTTAGAATTTAGATTATAGAATTGGATTATTGTACTTATTTTTTGTTTATTTTATATGTTTATTTTTATTTTAAGTATATTAAATTTTTAAAATTTTAATTGTTAAATTAGATTATTATTTATGGTTATTTTAAATATTTTATGATATTAGAATTTTTATATTTAATTTAAATTTTTAAAATTTTTAATATTCTAACGGGTATCCATTGGATATCAGCACTGTGAAACCTACTAAGTAAAAAATGATCTTCCTTGACGGATATGGGTTGGGGGACGGGAGCGGATACCCCATGACATCCCTAATTGTGTTAGTCTCTAAAAGATGGTTACATCAAATAAGTCCTTAAAAGTTAAAATATAATATCATTTTAGTTTTTTAAAAAGATTATTTGACCTTTTTTTTTATAAAATATGAGTTTTTAAGGACTTAATTGATGTCAAATAAGTTTTTGAAGGACTAAAAGACTATTTAATCCCCACTTTTTCGATAAAGTATGAGTTTTTGGGGTTTTGATTGATGTCAAATAACTTTTAAGAGAACTAAAGTAATGTTATATTTAAATTTTTTGGGATCTATTTGATATCAAACAATATTCAAGGACTAATATGATGTTACCTTTTAACTTTCAGTGACCTATATAATGTCAAAAATCTTTCAATGACTAAATTTTAGGAACTAAATTGTATATTTACATTAAATTATATATGTATGTATATAAATATTTGATGGGACTTTCTATGGTACCTGATAAAATTTAAAGGGTTTAGATCCCATGCTAAGTTGGATCAATTATATTAATACATTTTACATAAAACATTGTAAGTTTAATTATTAATAATTATAAATCAATCCTTTTAAAAGGTTTAACATTTTCCATAGATTGACCTGGCCCATTTAACTAGAATACCCAAATGGGCCGAGCCTAAATGGCTCGAGCCATTTCATTATGTTTGACTCTTGACATTTGCTATAGGTTGATATGACCCATTTAACTAGTGGGTCCAAATGGGCTTGGGTTGGGCCTAAACTGCCTGGGCTTATATGGGCTATGTTGACCTGTTTGAGTCTATGAGCTAACCTTAAATAAGTTGGGCTAATATTATGTCGACTCATTAATATTTGTTATAGATTGGCATGGCCATTTAACTAGTAGGCCTAAATGAGTTGGGCTTAAATGGTCCAGGCCAACATTATGTTGGTTCGTTAACATTTGCTATAGATTGACCTAACCCATTTAACTAGCGGACCGAAATGGGTCAGGCCTAAATGGACTATACTGGCCTATTTAAGTTTGTGGACTAATCTTGAATGGGTCAAGCCAACATTATATTGGCTCATTAATATTTCCTACATATTGGTCTAATTCATTTAGCTAGTGGGCCTAAATAGCCCGGACATACATTATATTGGTTTGTTAACATTTGCTATAGGTTTACTTGATCCATTTAATTAGTAGCCCCAAATGGACCAGGCCTAAATGAGTTGTGTTGGCCTATTTAAGTTTGTGGGTTAACATTAAAAGAGTTTGGTCATTATTATGCTGATTCATTAATATTTGTTATAGGTTAGCTGACCTATTTAACTAGCGGGCCCAAATAACGTGGGCCTTAATAGTTCAAATCAACGTTATGTTGACTCGTTCAAATTTGCTAATTGCTATGAGTGGACCTGATCCATTTAATTCGTGGTTCCAAATGGGCTGAGCCTAAATGGGTCAAGTTAATATTATGTTAGCTCATTAATATTTATTATAGGTTGGACTGACCTATCTAACTAGTAGACCTAAATGGACTGGGCCTAAATAGGCCAAACTGGCCTGTTTAACAACCTTATGGGTCAGTTCGCATGGGGCAGATCAATATACGTCTATTGGCAACCCTAATCTATCATAATATTTTTACAAAGATTTATTTTTTTATAAATATTATTTCTTTAAGTACTATTTTACAAAATTAAATATTGATATAAATATAATTTATATATTATTATAATTCTACATAAATGTTTTTCATTGGTCCATGTTTGCAAGTGTTTTGGAACCCAAAGATATGCAAGGGTTCCATAGAATTTCCCATATTTAATTTAGTTTACTTCAATTTTCATGAATCGAAATTATCGATTTTTGAAAAAGGAATAAAATAAAATCTATTTATTCAATTTTCATCGAGTTTCAATTATTTGGGTCATTTTTTTTTGTATTTTGTTGGAATTGTTTCAATTTTGAACACACCATATTTTAAAGGCAAAACTAACCACGTTGATGGAACATAACTACTTTTTACATGAATGAATTTTTTGTAGTCGTTTTATGAAATTATTTTGTACCATGTAGTATTTTTCAATTGAAAAACCTTGAATTTACAATTCATTCCTTTTTTTTGGGTCAAATAAAGAGAAAATTTTAATTCATTACTAAAATTGATAGGATTCTCCAATACAAGGAAAAAGTGTGATTCAATGTAAGGTCACTTTCAACGCAGACATAGAAAGACAATCAATGAGAAATTAATATCATATTGTAAAAGTAAAAATATAAAATAATAAATAAAAAGACTACGAATTGACAAAGTTGCCATCCACTAACAATCACACGTATGTAAACTGAGAAATTATTATTCATCTTTGTACAAGATATGACGCATTTTTGTTCGCGTTTCACTCTTTTTTTTTTTTGGGTAAAAAAATACGACAAAGTGTGAATTTCATCCAAATCTTTAACGGTCTAAATATCTTACATAAAATTTCTAAAAAACATTTGGTACAAGGTAAGGTAGCTGGTAATTTTAAATTGTTTGGGCTCATCACATTATTTTATTTGGTTGGATTACATTACTAATAATTTAAATTTTTTAGGTAATATATATTATCTTTAAAGTGGTAATACAGATTACCCATTGGAGTGTCTATGTAGATTATAGCTGATGCGGCAATTCTCCTATCATTATTATTATTAGTTATTAATTATATTATTATTATTATTATTATTATTATTGTTAAAAAATATATACTATCTAGTAATTTTTTTATAAACAAAAAAAATATGAATAATCAATTAGATTATTTATGTGTATCAACTACTGTATTACAGTATTACTAATAATTAAAAAAATGGCAATATTTTTAAGTAATAATTTAAATTATCAATAATTTTATTAGACAATGTGTTAGACGCCTCTTAAGATATTCTCAAATCTAATCCTGATGGTTTGAGGAGCTGGATCGAATGAGCTGCTTAATTAAGATGGAAAATAAAAGTGAAGAAAATAAAATAGAAAGTTATACTCTACTAATAAATAAGGCACAAGAATTGTGAAGCAAAAAAATAAGGCAAGAATTATTATGGTACATAAGTTTTTATATTAAACATTTATGATTATTAATAATCAATAATTAATTATTTGACAACTTATTAAATCGTAGTTTAATTAATTTCTGCGTAAGAAACATTATCATTTTTTTTTCCAAAATCACAAATATTATTTTACCTGAAATAATTATTTTTGAGTATTTAAGATTTCATAAAGGGTATGACTTTCTTAATATTAGTTATTCCGTACCTAGGACTTGAATCCATGACCACTAATTAAGGGAAAAGAGCATCTATTATTCCAACCGATCATATGTTGGCATGTAACAAACATTACCAATTGTGTTATCAGTACTCAGAAGATTCTTTTACTTTTCTTTAATGAATTTTCCAAGTATTTTTTTATTATTTAAAGAAAAAAATTTAATACTTATTTTTCAACATAATATTATAATTATTTTTACCCTTGTTTAGCAAAATATAAATATATAAGGTAATTATTAATAACATGTGATTAGAATGCCAACAATGCACACCCCGTCATACGTAATTAACAGGCATATATGTATGGCTATGAAACTCAAATAAGTTTTCATGTAAAGTGCTCGGCAGTTTGTGTGTTTGGGAAGAAGAGTGCTCTTCCACCAAAAGAGAAGAGTGCTCAGTGTAACTAGAGGTTTTGAACAGAACTGGACAACGTATATATCGAAGGGAGACACCATATAGTTACAGGTAAAGTACCCTCTCTAATTACTTTGATGCAGTGATGCTCCCCTTCCCTCATTTAGATATGTTACAAGTTCTGCAATAAGATTAGGTGATCTGCTGCTAGGATGGGGAACCTACAAACTCAAATCAAACGGTCTCTTAATTATCAACATGACAATTCATTTTGCCCTGTAGAGTTAGTTTTAGTGATTGGAGATGAGATAGCAGAAATTTAAACAAGAATAATAAATTTAAATCATGTTAAATCTTTCCTAATAATATAACAATAAAATCATTTTACCAAACCAAATCGGTTTATATATTAGCTTTGTATTTCGTTTTAGTGTTTGGCTCTAAAAAATTAGGAGTTAAATTAGCTCATTTATTTGTAATTTGGATTGATATTACTGTGTCAACTTTATCCCTTTGCTTTCAGGCAACTGGTCCCGTTAATTAATATAAATCTAATGACCATTATTGTATTCTGTTAAGTCTAAAAGATTATGGTTACCTCTTTTTTATTTTTTTATTTTTGGGTACAAATCGTTTATCCTTTCTGTGATATATTTGATTGATGCGCATATCATTCCAACACCTTCACTGTAAATTATGTATCATCCTATAGATTATACGAACCGACATATCATAGAAGGTTTCTTTTAACTAATGACATGAGAAAAAAATGATAAAGTTGGAAATGACAAATTATAATAATAAAAGTTATTGAATTAAATGTAGAATTTAATTTTAATACATTATCAATGTAGAAAAAAATTTATATAAATATCTAATCATGTATTATCATATCATAAAAAATATTTAACTCAACTATCCACTATTTCTAAAATCTTATAAATAAAGGTATATAAATAGATGATAGTAGAATTTTTTTACGTTGACAATGCATTAAAATTAAGCTTTTTAATTTTAAAGGGAATGCTAATATTCACCCCTTTGAGTGAAGGCTAGTAAGATTCACTCTTTTAGTTAGATTAAAATGTCCTTTTCTCTTTTCTTATTCAAGTTAAGTGATAATATCTAATTTAGTAATTAACTTAATACATTATTAATTAGAAAACAAATTTCTCTGTTCTAATAATTACTAACTTTATAAATTATTTTTTAAAACAAAAACTACTAAAATATAATAATTGAAATAAAAAGATTAATATTCTCAAATTAGATTATTATATTATTAATTTTTGAAAAATATTAATGATAGAAAATTGTAATTTTTTTGGTACTAAAATGTAATTTTTTTAAGATAGGAATAAACTCGATTTTGTTACATATTTTTTTCTTAAAGAATTAAATTACGATACTAATAATATAAAAAAAGTTATAAAAAAAACATTTATGATGTTAGTAGTTATTAGGAATGAGAGACATTTATTTCTTCAATTAATGACATAGTCAATTAATATCATCACTTTGCTTGATTAAAAGAAAACAAAAGTGGCATTTTTGTCCAACTAAAAGAATGAAGGTTGTTAACACTTTCATTGAAAGGCGTGAAAGTAAGCATTCCCCAAATTTAAAATACTATTTAACAAATTTTTAGTCACATTTAATTATTTAGAGTATATTTTTATAGTACCATAAAATTCTTCCAATTACCTAATATATATGTAGGTCTATATATTATCTTTTAAATTTAGTTGTAATAATTATTCAATAATCATACATAATTACCTTGTTAAAAAAATAGATTTCACAATAATTACTAAAACAATACACTCTTTTAATTGTGTAACAATTACTACAAGAAATATTTGATAAATATATTTTATATAAGATACCGTGCCAATTTACACCCTATCTATCGCTAGAGTCGATAGAGTGTGGATGGAGAGTGAGTGAAGTCCATACCTTATCTAATGATTGATGGGGTGTGAGTTGACATAGTATCCGATATAAAATATATTCACCTAACATAATTCAATTACTAAATACAAATACAAAGTGACATCAAAATCAATTAAACTCTTTTAACTTTTTTGGTTTTTTTTTTTCTTTTGACGGTATGCATCCTTGATCCCAAGAAATTCATCACCTTTTTTTTAAAAAAATTTTCTTGTCATTAAGAACTTGATCACTTGGACATGTCCAAAATGCCAAGCGAAGAGGCTTCAGCATTACGGGAAGCAAAGGTTCCATTGTTGGAAGATCACTCTGACGGAGAAGAAAATGGACCCCTGGCAGCAAGGCTTTGGACTGAATCCAAGAAGCTTTGGCACGTAGCTGGCCCTGGAATCTTCAACCGTGTTGCCAATTATTCCATGTTGGTCATCACCCAAGCCTGTGTTGGCCACCTAGGTGACCTTGAGTTGGCAGCTACCTCCATTGCCATAAATGTCATTCTGGGGCTCGACTTAGGCATCATGGTATAGTTTATATATTTTTTCATTATTCATATACCTTTAACGTTCATCAAATCTTTTCGTTGGTTTCAAAATGCAAGAGAAACAAAAAAAGCAATGTAAAAAAATTGCTAGCCATTTTTATAGAAACAAGGACAATAATTATTAGATGAAGCAAAATAGAAAAATTGCTTGCTAGAAATAATGTGCCAAAATAGTGTGGCATAATTAGTGAATTTTGAATAAACAAGTGAACCATTTCACTACATTTCATTCATGATCTAATCACTATTATGATTTTTGTCAAAAATTTTGATTATCTTTTAGCTTAATATAGCATTGCTCATAAAGTAATATGACTCAGTCAATATGTATATCACGGCACTACGACAAATCAATTCTAACAAAAAATTTGATTAACTAGTGTTTAAGTCAGCTTAATTTTTAACGTTGTATACGTTTTCTGTTTCATTAGTTGGGTATGTCAAGCGCCTTAGAAACACTATGTGGGCAAGCTTATGGGGCCAAGAAGTACCACATGCTAGGCGTTTATATGCAGCGTTCATGGATCGTTCTTTTCATGACCGGTGTTGTGCTTTTGCCTTTGTTTCTGTTTGCCTCACCAATCTTGAAGTTCTTTGGACAGCCTCCGGAGATAGCTGAGTTAGCTGGGGTGATCTCCATGTGTATAATACCGATTCACTTCATCTATGCATTTTATTTCCCTCTGTATTTTTTCTTGCAAAGCCAGCTCAAGAATAGGGTCATTGCTTGGGTGTCTCTTGTGTCATTGTTGGTGCATGTGTTGCTTAGCTGGTTGGCTGCGTACAAGTTTCAGCTGGGAGTGATTGCTGTTGCATCCATTGGAAACATCTCTTGGTTGGTTTTGGTGCTAGGATTCCTTGGTTACACTGTTTGGGGTCATTGCCCCTTGACATGGACGGGTTTCTCCATTGAAGCATTCTCTGGCCTTTGGGAGTTCACCCAACTCTCTGCTGCTTCTGGGGTCATGCTCTGGTAAATTTTTTCAATTCCTTGCACCAAACTAGTCTATATATTTGGATATTTGATGGTAAGTGAAACGAAATGGAATAAATGTTTTGTTCTATTGTCGGGATATCAAATAATGGAACGGAGAGAAGTTTCTATCCCATTGCTTGGAATCGCAGTGGAAAGAGATAGAATGATAAGTTTTTTATGTTATATGCTCTCAACCTATTCTGTTTCATCCCATTCTGCCTAAATTAGAGGGGGGAAAAAATGAAGCATTCGATGGAATAGAATGAGATGAGTTTCATGCAATACCATATCGTTCCATACTGTCCATATTGTTTTAAAATATTCAAACAATGAAACTTAATATCATTCTATTCTATTCTACTCCATGTCTCCATTCCATCATTCTCCATCAATCCAAACATAGGAGCGCAGCATTCTTTCTCTTATATATGCAACTGCATATCTTTGATTCTGTGCTCTTTTTCTGCTATTGCATTTTCATCATGGGCTGCTGAATTTTCTTTAACAGCTTGGAAGTTTGGTATGATAAAGCACTCATGTTGATGACTGGGAATCTACAGAACGCAGAGACTTCTGTGGCGGCCTTAACCATATGGTAAGCATGTGTGTAGGAGTATAAATTTAGGCACCCTTTAACTCATAGCACATGAAACTCCATAAGGACACTTTTCTTTCTTAAAATTGCTAGCACTCAAATCTTTGTTTTCTTTCTGTCTGTTTGTGGATTGATGTTCGTTAATTTGTTTTATGCGGCAGCTTGACCATAAATGTATGGGAGTTGATGTTTCCTCTGGGATTCCTTGCTGCAACTGGGTAATGCATCTTAACCTTCCCTCTTTGCTTCTTTTTTAATTTCTACATGTATAAAAGAGGGAAAAAAAAGAAAAAATGGAAGCCATGCCTTTCATGGACAGCAATCATCTTAAATCAAATGGCTGATTAGTATTGGTATTACACACTTGGTTGTGGCTACTTACCATAGCCAAGATTGTATGTTGGGGAAATTTCTTAGCTCTCAGAGTAAGAAAAAATTGGTATTCTATTTCATTTGACGCTTGACTTTTCAGTAAGAAAAATGCTTTGGGGTATGAAATGCTAGCCTTACGCAACACTATGATTGGTTGTATATTCATGATTTCCACCACTTGTTTTCTCTCTCCATTTTTTCACTTTTGCCTTCTTTTGATAGGTCGTGAAGTTGTCATGCAATTTTTCACAGAGTAGCCTTGTACCAAATAGTAACACTAATTCAGTAATTACATTAAAGATTACAAAGAAAGACAACAATAATTTACAAAACTGAAGTATTAAACATTAAATGAAACATGAGTACCATCTTTTCTTTTCTTTTCTTTTTTTTTTTTTTGCGCTCTTAGAGCACTATGGTCTTCATAGACATTTCACATTTCAGCACATTCATGAGAGTGAAACCCTATATTGACATTGTTAGAATGATGCATGGCTGATGCTGCAGAGTAAGGGTTGCAAACGAGCTTGGAGCTGGCAATGGAAAAGGAGCCAAGTTTGCTACCAAGGTGTCAGTGGTTACATCAATTATAATAGGCAGTTTCTTCTGGCTGTTGATTATAACCTTTCGTAGACAATTTGGCTATATATTTTCTTCGAGTGAAGAAGTGATTGAAGAGGTAAACAAACTATCACTCCTCTTAGGCTTCACAATTCTGCTCAACAGCGTTCAGCCTGTCCTCTCAGGTACTATGTAATCTAAGTTTTATCTTCCACTTTTCGGTTAATTGATTTCACAGTGAATGCTAAACTAAATTATATATGCATCTTTTATCCGTCAATGATATATCCAATAGGGGTGGCTGTGGGATCAGGGTGGCAGAAATATGTGGCATACATAAACTTGGGTTGCTACTATCTTATTGGGGTGCCGCTAGGGTATTTGATGGGTTTCGTCCTTCATCTAGGACTTGAGGTACGTCGTTTACTTGTCTTCTATAGTAAAACATTGAGATGAAACGATAATGAGAATTAGGCTCATAAATTTAATAACACTGTTATCTACTTTTGTATTCATTAACTCATATGGCAATATATTATTTGGCATGGATGTACAACTTTAATTTTGCATTCCAAATGCATCAAAATTAAATTATTACTTATTGTTATCACCAAAAACTACTCATTTGAGTTTGATATGAATGTGCAGACCAAAATGGGATGTTCTAGACCACCTAAAATGAAACATTCACTATGAGTAGTTCAGCGTTTCAATTTGATTTGCTTCAAAATATAGTGCTGACATTAATTGTTTACGATAATGAACCATCAGGGAATCTGGGCCGGGTTAATTTTTGGTGGAACTGCAATGCAGACCTTGATACTGGCCTTGGTTACCAGTCGATGTGATTGGGACAAAGAGGTAAGTAAAAATTTCTAAACAATTTTTCGTCGTGTTTACTAGCTAACGTGTTTGCCTTTGCATGTAGCCAGATAATTTGATCCATTTTATTGGTTGTTAATTGCAGGCCGAGAAAGCAAGGCTGCATCTGAGTAAATGGGAAGTCCAATGAAGAACTGAACAAGTAACGCTTCTTTCACATGCAATGGCCGCCGTAAGCAGAAGAATAATGAATAGCCTCCTTATTTCTATGTTTCGAAAATGTTAAGGGGTGTTTGACAAATTGAAAAACTAAATTAACATAGTATAAAATAGAATTAATTATATTAATCTGAATAAAAATGGACTAGATTTTTTTATTAAAAGATATTTGATTCGATAATCTAAAAATTAATTTTAAAATACATGTTATTTTTCTTCTTCTATACCTCTTTCTCTGTGTATGTTATTAAAAAGCCAATTTGATTCGTTCTCTTATTTAATAAGATGTAATATGCTAGCACAATTTTGAATTGTGTTTCAATAGGTTAAGGAGGTCTAATTATTAATATAGGAAATCTAACCGTGAGTATTCTAAATGTGTGCTTTCTCAATTATGCAAGAAGGAGTAGTGATGATTAAATAGTTCTTTGAGATTAATTGGTAGATTATCATTTTGAAATTCGTGCAAATGGTAGTATATCACATAATAAGAAGCAATAAAATTAAGATTCATGGAGATAAAATCTAAAAGGATTGATTGGTAAGATTAATGGATAAAGATAGGATTGGTGTAAAGTGAGAAGAAAATAATAAAAAGAGATAAAATAAAAGAAGAAAAAATTGGGATAAAATAAAATTAATTTAAAATTATTTTTTTCAGAACCAATTTTATACTCAAATTAATTCGGATAAAAACTAATTTTAAAATATATAGATAGTTACTAAACAATATTTGTTAAAAATCAGGTTCTATTATACCTAAATATCCGATTTTTTAATTTGTCAAATATATCCTAAGTGTATTTAATAATTTATTTATTAAATATTAAATATGTAAAATAATATAAAAGAAACAAAGCTCATTAAATTTTAAATGCAAATAGAGAGCTAAATAACAGCAAACTTAGGCCTCTGGAGCCCAGGCATCGATTTGACATTGGAGCCTTGGGCTCATCTCATGTGGGTGATTGCTTGTGAGTTTCTATTTCTTCAGTTGATCGAAAAATAAGACTCTGACCCAACTTTAGGGCCTGTCCTGATTGTTTATCTTTGGGCTCTGCTGCCAATATTGGGCCGTCCTTGTTTCTGCATGTAATTCGCGGACCACAACAAAAATGATAATCATGACAACCAAGTTCAAAATGAAACAAAACAAAAACTTAATGATATTTATTAAGTTGTAAAATTATTTATGTGTTTCAACACAATAACTTAAATTTTTAGAAGAGATGATTCATAATAATATTGAGTTCAATGAAAAAATAAAATAAAATAAAATTTATATCGAGTTCAAATGCTAACAGTTGAAATGCATGGTAGTTTTAGGGTACTTTGGATTTGAAACTTTGGGGTCTAATTAATTTATGTTTTTATTTCATGTTTTCAGCTTTAATTACAAAAATATTAGTACCTTGTTAAAATTTGTTTCTTTTTAAAAATTTATGAAGAAAACAATGAAAACAAGAAAATCTTGTTTTTTATTTTCATTTACTGCTTTCATTATTTCTTCACAAAATTTTGAAACATAAAACATATTAAAAATAATGTGGTATTTTTGTAATTAAAACTAAAATTAGAAAATGAAAACAAAAACCAAACAAACGCTTGATTTTTCCTCCAAATAAGAAAGGTGTTGTGCTGAGATGGATATACCAATATGAGCCATGCTACACAATTAAAAAAAATGAAAATAGTCAAAAAAAGTTTTAACAGAAAAGAAATAATTATTGAATAGAGCAAAGTGGCACTGAAAACTTAATCATTCAAGGATTATTATTTATATTTAACATATCAATCTAACATATAATTTTTAATAAAAATTTTCACTCTACTACCAACACATCTATCGACAAAGTTTGGTAATGCGTCATATCAATTTTCCAAATGAATTGCGGGCCACCTTTAAATATGTGACACCAAAAATAATGTCATCCCTTTTCCAGACTTGGGCACTGAAATGTAAGAAGAAAACGAAGTACAAGCCACCTTAAAATGTGTAACACTAACACCGTAAGTTATATCATTATGTCATTTCTTTTCCAGAACCATGGCAGAAGAAATTGACTTCGATGAGAGTTCAATTGAAAAGGATCTATCTCTCCGCGTCGACGAACATAACTGGAAATTTTCCATCACAAATATCATTTTAAACGCCATCAGTTGCTCCCAATCTAACTGGTAACTGATGTGTGATACTTTTTCCTAACGGTTTTGTAGTCTACATAAAATTGCTTATGTAATGAGTTCACCATAATAAAAAGGGAAATTACTTGTTCTTTTACGTACCTTATTAATTAAAAACGAAAATAGAAGAAAATGCCTGTTCAATGTTTATATAAAGAAAATAGTTGTTCGATTCTTAGATTCTGTGTTAGTATTGTCATGAAACACCTATTCTAAAAGCATTAGCTATTAGGTCTAGGAATATAAAAATTTATTTTATTTTTTTTGGTTAGAAAAATAATTTTATATTTCAATACACTCTTTTACACAAGATTTTTTTTGAATTTGAAATATAAATAATGTACAAGCTCATTTTACCTTGTACTAAAATTTAACTTTTATTTAAAAATGGAAAAACAAGAATCAAATTCTAAATCATTTGATCATAAAGACTTTACTGTCATATCGTAAATTATCTCTTTCAAAAACTTAAATTATAAGTTAAAGGAATATGAATAGTTTTATATATAAACAAATAAATTATTTATAAATACTTTTAATAACCATTGACAAATGACAAGCAGTGCATGCATGTGGCAGACCTCACGTGTGCCATTAAAGTTTATTGGTAGGATGTTTTGTCATTGTTGTCTCACCTACTGGCCCTTTGGCTTCTGTTGTAGAATGAATTGAAGGCTGAGGAAAGCTAATGTTGACAACGCTAGGAGACAATGTTCACATGTTAGGATGGTCTGCGTTTATATTGTGGGCACGGAATGAGAGAACCACCAATCGCATTCTCATTTCTTTTGGGTTGGGTCCAGTGTTTCACCTAGTCTTGTCTACACATCAACCATCTTGTGCTTATACATAGCATACCAATTTGGCTCTCTATGCACTAAAATACTCCCCTCTACTGTCACATGGAGCCCAAATGCTAAAAGTATGCTTCGGAATATATATGCTCAACCTTTGCTGCTTCTCTGATCGTGCACTTTGGCAAATCTTTTTATCTTTATGCCGTTCATGCTTTCTTTTGTTTTTTATTTGACAATGAATGAAAGACTTGGTGACAATAATTACATGGTTTTAACTTTTAAATTACAATTTGCAACCGCACTTATGGCTGCAATATGATTGTAATAATGGTTATCCTAATCTTATTACAGTGGTAATTGCAGTTGCATTAGTCATAATTTTTTACAATTTTTTGCATGTGTAATAATCGCAACGTAACTATGCTATAAATAAGACAAATGGGGTTTAGCATCTGCATAATTATATAACCTGACAGGAAATTTTAGCCATGGCGGATACGGTTGTATATGAGACAACAGTTGAAGAATGAGATTTTGTGCAGAAAATGTCAAAGCAGCGGTTGCTTGAAAATTAGTAGTTGCATTACATCTCTGGCAATTAGAGATTCGCAATGGCAAAAGTGGATAGAACTCATTTCAGGCACCTGCACCTACAAAACAATGTGGTCCAATGACATTACTTTGAGTTGATCAATTACTACTCATTGCGGAATTTCCGCCACAAGTTGATTCTCAATTAATGATGTGATTGGGATAAGATAAGTTGCTTAAAAGCTCCAAAAGGGGGAGGGGGGGGGGGGGATGAAAGAAAGAACATAGGAGTACTTTGGCTTGGTCATATAAGTCCCAAGGTATAGGATTATATCCTATAAAATATTATAAAAAGTTAATATGTACAAATTAAAATTTTAATTAATGATATATTTTGATTTTTATATTGGAATTGATTGATTTATTTACATAAAAAATCTATATAGGTTAATGAGTACTGTAAAAGAATTAATTTCTTTACAAATACATGTCAAGAATTAATCGAACTTCTATCTCAATGCTTCCAGACTTCTCCTTCTATTTCTAAATTAACTAACACTTCCTGTTTGGAGTTGACTTTTTTTAACCGAGGGAACACTCATGATCGTCATTTTCTTTTTCATTTGTTTTCTTGATTTACTATTCTTGTGCAGTTATCATGCTAGAGTCTAATTTATTCAATTCATGATTCTGATATGCATTTATTTCATGAATAGCTACTATTTGCAGAACAAACTCCGAGATTGGGATTTGGGTAGTGTTGCATCCTGCCATATTTAACATGGTTTAAAGATTTGACCATTATCAAGATAATACTAATGCAAGTGGCTATTAATTAATATATTTGCCTGAAATGTGCAGCCTTTACTTTAGGATGAAAGATCCTTCTCAACTTCTATCACTCACTTTTGAGATTATGTGTAGGGACATTTACTGATGAGGTCTGCTAAGCACGTAATGATTAAAAATTTTGAAATCAAGGGCAAAGGATGTATATAACACGGATATGCCGACCTTGATCTAATCAAGGTTGAGTTTATCCGAACATAGAACAGAATCAGATATGCTTTTTGTTCAGATTATGCTCATCTCTATTGTTTTTTTCTTTTGTAAAGTTGATGCCCACAGATACCAACGAATTAAAGAAGGGTAATGACAAGCGCCATATGTCACATGACACTGGCTGCTCGCTACTGTCCAAGTAAAATTCAGTTGCCAAGGGAAGTGAAACCCAATCCTCACCTCAACTAGTCTTCTTTTAACTTGAGGCACTCAATTTGTTACTATTTATTTAATTTTTTTGTTAAAGCAGTAGGCTGCAATGCTTTAGAAATTATAATCTTAAGACAAATAAGTTACAATTTAATATAGAAATGTTACTACGTTAAGAACTTTTATTATGGTATACGTTGAAAAGTGCATGATAATTGTGCATTCTCTATTTTATAACTTTAAAAAAATGTTACAACGTATTACCAATAAAAATGGGTTATGCTAAATTAAACGCCTTACTTTAACAATACTCTTTGAAGCAAATTAAATTGGTCTCAAATAATTCTTCTACACTGTATCGGTCTACCGTTATTAAACCTATATAACAATAGATATTATTAATGTTAATTATTGATAAATGGATGGTAAAAATAATGATAATTCACATAATCAAGGTGACACAATTCAACAAACAAGACCATTTTAAGTTTTGCGGTTTTTTTTTTTTTTCATTTTTTATCAGTAAACAAGGCCATTTCGATAATACACTGACGACATGATGGATGTTAGAAACTGAAGGACTTGAAGCACACATGCGCCCATGAATTTGGGGCTTGTCTAAAATGCTACTGAAAATAGGAAAAACATGAAGTGCACTATGAGTTTTAACTATTAATACATTAGTTTAAAAGTAAGATTGAATAAAATAAAATGTTGTCAATCTTTGAAATTTATCTTTCTCTTTTTCTAAATTTTTAGGAATATCTTAGAATTCTCTCATGGATTATGATTGATGATTTTAATGAGATTTTATGTTCTGAAGAATATCAACCTTACATATATGATATATGTGCGATGGCAGGCTTCGGAGAAGCCATTGATTATTGTGGAAATTTATGATCTTGGATGCATGTCCAGGTATGCTCATAACTTTGTGATAGGAGATAAGAGGAAGGAAGTTTGAGCTTAACTTGATAGGGTGTTGGCAAATATTGCCGTGGCCAAAACTCTGCAATCACTATCACACATCCTTATGTAGGTAATTATGACCATATCACTACTGTGGTTGATTTATTTGGTCCCATTTCGCAGTTATCTAACAAACGGAATAACAAGGACTATAAAAAAAACAAATGTGGACTTGCCGTGAGGTCTGTGAAAAGTTGATTGTTAATCAATGGCGTCATCATCATTTCAAATTTCCAATGGTTGTTGTATCTATAATGCATAAGTTACACATAAAGTCCACCGGTGAGAAACTCTTCAATCTGAAATAAGGACACGTTGGTAAGCATAGAGCGATTCTCCAGGTGCCTTAATATATACCACATTGAATTGCCTCATTGATAATTTTCTCATTACTAGCGAGTTGATAATGTTCTCATTACTAGTGAGTTTCCCCTTGCTCTCTAACGGATGTGTCAGGACAGGAATAACTTCATGGCGCTGAAGCATACATATTAATAACTCCATGCCCCAAAACATAACATGTTTAACCATGTAAGTTTTGTATATCTCTTGGTTTGTGCCAAGCAAATTTAAATTTGTTAAACTTTTTAGTTAAAAAGTATTAGTATTTTATTTTATTTTTTGGTTATTGAATACACCCTCCATTTTAATTTATCTGTTGATTTTGATAACTTGATACATTCTTAATCCGAATACATTGATTTAAGAATGTATCAAGTTATCCAAATTAACAGGATAGCTTGATATATTCTTAATCCAGATACATTAATTTAAGAATGTATCAAATTATCCAAATTAATAGATAATTTAAAATAGGAGGAGTACCGTACATGCATTTTGACTAATTCACATTCTTAGTCTAGTTTTTATTATGTAAGTACTGTTTTTTTTTTAAAAAAAAAAACTCTAATTAGTGGTTTTTTTTACATGTATAAATGTTTAAATTATGAATAACTAGTGGTAAAAACATATGGTTTAATTTCATAACTAATTTCAAGTAGCCAAAGAAAGAGTTAAATAAATCATATATAACGGATATTGACTTTAATTGTTACTACTATAAATGAGATTTTTCTTTTGTTTTGGTGTTTAATTTTTGTTTTTCCCTCAAATTACTATTATTAATTAATCATTTAAAGATTTGAGAAAATAATCAATATATTTTATTAATAAATGTAAATATGATGAAATAGTAACTTCTTTTTTTTTAATGTGTACAAAATAGTAATTTCTCAATCAAATAGTCAAAAATTTAAAGATACAAAAAAGTATTAAATATTTATTATCTTTCAGTTATAATTAATCAATTATATATTAATATTTCTTAAAAAAATTATAATATAATTATGATTTTTAAAATACTCTTTAGTCTTATTTAAAACATTAAATCAAAAAGACATATAATACAATATTCAATTTACTAGTATATAGTAACTTAAATAAGATTAGAATTTCATTTGTACTTTGACATCTATCATATAAGAAAACGCATTACACAGTTTTGTTAAAGTATTAAAACAAATCCTTTCAGACAAAATTGAGTGTAGGAAAACGAACACGATTCAAAGTCATTTCCTCCTTTGCTGCCCAAACGAACTTTCTGCCATTCGAATCTAAAAAGGGTGGATTTCAAGCCCACCAAATGGTGGGTTATATGATGTCTGCTGAGGTATACATAAATTTTTCATGGCAAACAACAGTTTCTAATTTCAAAAAAGGGAACATGATAATCAATTCCATTAGTGTACTAATCATATAATCAGACATAAAAAATCCTCATCTCACCTTTTGTTTTTGTGAGTCAATATAATTAGCTAAAGCTGAGACACATTTTGTCGTGTCACATTCATGGTGCCCATCCATGCGGTGCACGCGAATCTTTGACAAAATGGCACATCAAAGGTGGGTAACTACTTGGGGAACCGAGTTTTACATATTCCTCATGATTTTACCAACTACAATTAATTTAAGCTTCTTGAATTTTGACTAAATTGCATAGCCAGTACTCCGCCATCAATGCATCTCTTTCCCACCTAGCTAATAAAAGTAACGCTCTTGTCAGACTTTCAAAGAGACCAAAAGATGGTATTGTCATCTACACAATTGTATAACCCATCAATATTGAAAGTTATGATTGGCATCATGTATTTTATTCAACTAGGAAGAAAGTTTTCAAAGTTGAGAGGAGCCACTTTCCATACCTAGCTCCCTCGTTCCTTTACCAAATTGGCCCCATTGCCCCAACTACATAGCTTTAAGTTATTAGTTAACACATATTCTCATGGGGTTGGGATACCTAATGAAGAGGGCAAGTTAATAGATAAACCTCATGGAGGTGAGGCTAATCATTTAGGCGCGGGGCTGAGTACGTTTTAGTTGTACTTATCCCATGATCAACCATATAATTAAGTGAAATTATATGTTTTAATTAGTTTCTGCGTTGTATGACCCATTTGCCTTTTCCCTAACAAAATCCATATACACCATGCGATTAAATATTTCAATAGGCTCTTTGCTTTCATCAACCCCAAAATATAGTGCTTATAATAGTGCAAAAAATCATAAATGCATACAGCACATAAAGTGGCCAGCGGAAACCTTTTTTTTTTTTTTCTTTTTATTTGACAAAGGCCAGTTCAATGCTGTTAGGAAGAGAAGCACAAATCTTTTTACCAGTTAAAAGGTTCCTATTTTATGACAAAAAAATAGCAAGGTAGGGTAGGAATAAACGCTAGGTTATTATTTTAACTACTTAAGTAATGGTAAATGATTATAATATATACTGTGCAAGTTCTAATGCAATTATTTTAGTTGCACTGATGCAATTATTCATGTGACAGTGTTTAGAGCACAGAATTCAGAAAAAGAAGAAAAAAAAAAGGATAAAATTGAGTTTTCTAAAAATTGCCAAATAAATATTGTATATTTTTCTGTGATGTCTTTATACATAATAAGCCAGTGTCAGTGTGTGAAATTGTCAATATTGTAGACAAGCACATAGGACACCCGATTCTCTTAAAAGAAAAAAGTGATTCTGATGTCCATAAAAAGAAGCAAAAAGAATAGTATATAATCTACGCCACTAGCAAACAAGAGAGATAAAGAAAGAAGAAAACAAATTAAGGGGTAGTCTTGCCAAAGCCATAAGCTAAATTGCCAATGAAAGTTAGGGTAAAATGGAACTTGGGGATATCTCCACTTGGTGCGGCTTTGTGTTTTTCCTTTTCAACTTCTTGTACGTACGTGTTGATAGCAATGAGAGACAAGGAGACCCCACAAGATGAAGGATGGTAGAGACTAAAGAGATAGATATTATGTTGGCACCACCTCAGCAAAATGAGAAAGCAAGGGTGGCCACATTGAAAAAAGCTGAAAGAGATGGTACTCCCTAGCAACATATCAATGGCCAATATCATTTGACCAGCGCTGGTCCTTGTGTGTCTCTCTGGAATGATACAGGTCATCGAATAAAGTTCTTGCCCTTGATGAGCACACACAAGGAGACGCCACCAACATATAATGCACCATCTAGCCAGCCATGCTATGCACCATTATTGACGGGTTTAATTTTTAGCTTTGTGGGATTTGTATACATCCTTTAATGTGTACAAAAATTTAAGTCACATTAAAGGATTTTCTAGGCAACAATAGTGATTACTCAAAGGGGGTAGATGCTTCGGGCACCTTGTGTCCATCAAGGAGTGGATGATCCATTTCCTGGCTTGATTTAAGTATAAAGGTGATCCATATTCATTAATATCGTAAATAATATATATATATATATTAAAGTAAGTAAAATCTTATATTATAAGAGCACTTAAGAATTTATCCATATTGATAACCTTCGAGAGCAATTAGCTAGCTAGGTGGCTTATGTCGGGTGTAATATGGTTCGTGGACCGACCTGCCATAATTAATCTCCTATTCACCCCCTAAGTCATTTCAATTTTCGGTGTCTAACAAATTATTCAACTACTGATAAAGGGAATTAATCGAAGTTGTGCCATTTTCAACACCTAAAAAAGTTGCAAGAATTAAGTTTTCAAGCTTGGCCATAGTTTCATGGCCTGTGGATCCAAGACCTTTCAGTACGACCTGTCCTGATCCTATACAATGTTGTTTTGAACGCATAACTACAAAATCATAGAGTTGTTAAATAATGCATTTTGCACGATAGCATGCAGTGTCTTTTTCATCCCTAGAACACCCTTTTTGCTAGCTAGCTAAATGAGGTCTCTCTCTCTCTTCATTTTTCTGTTGTTTTATACTTTCATATAAGATCTCTTTTCAAGCCTTTAAACAAAACAGATTGAGTAACTTTATCGTGCTTCATTATTTTTGTTTCTTTCTCCTCTATGATTAGCATATTATCAAGGCAATTGTCATTTTATCACAAAAAAAGCAATAGTTGTCATTTTTTTATTTTTGGCTTACAGCAATTGTCTTATCTTTGTTTACACTTTTCGAAGCTAGTAATATTTGGGAGGTATTTTACGTACATTATTATTAAATTTTATTATTACATCAAAGAAACAAGTGAAGGCCGAATATTCACAATTGGCTAAGAATCTACCTCTCTTATTTCTCCCCTTATGCAATGAAGTTACTTTGTTTGGACTAATAGCATGTTTAGTTTTTTATTTGAAGATTCTCCAATCATGATTTGAGTAAAAACTTCTCTCTTATAGCTTTTACCTAAATCATGATTTAAGAGTTTCAAAATAGAAACCAAACATGCTATAAGCTTTCAAGGATAGTTGAATGGAGTAGGACTTATAGATGATGAAGGATGTGTCATTTAACTGTGTGGACTCCAACAATTCCATTTGAATTTTATTATATCCTCCCAAAACATTCTCTTAATACTTAATAAAAAATATTAAATAAAAAATACATTTAATATCTTGTAAACATAAAAAGTATTTAATACTTTTTTATTTAGTAATTATAAAATATTTTAGAAGAATTTACCATTTTTCATTCCATTTTTTATCTGCTAGGATATTCTCATGTTCTTTGGTAATCTCATTCAGAGTATTGAAAGTTAAAACTACCCCCTCTCGGAAATGCATTTTCCTAGGCTTACCTGAATAGTCCTTGAACCATTTAACGTCAAACTAATAAAAAGGTAAAATACAGACATTTAATTTCAATTTACCAATTATTATAGAGTTTAATTGGTATATATTGACAGTATAAAATAATTTTATATTATCAGTTAATAAAAATATTAAAAAATAAAAAATTATGGTAAATTTTTTATTATAATAGGTGATTATTTATATGAGATGGTATTTTTTACTATTTCTATTGATTGATAATATAAAATTATTTTATACTATCAATATATTTAAGTTAAATTCATTATTATATCGATATTTCTATGCTACCAAGTACCAACTATAACTGATAGCTTTTCTATTTTTTTCAAGGTTTTGAAAATCGAATCTATTAGCGAGCTAGTCGAGAAACTGGCTCAAAGTTTAATGGTTTAACTGTAGTTGAAATTGTGATAAAATTGGATTGTAAATTAATATATTAATAATTATATATACAATTATTTATATATTAATTAGAAAGTTGTTAAAAGACCACCACATAATTGTACATTCTACAAGTCATCAATCAATCTCACTGTTTTTTTTAATCTCTTTTGTTTTTGTTTTGCTAGATAAACCATAGACGAACCATTGTCTCAATAATTGTTTTGCACTTTGGTATAAAAATTAGACTAAAGCTTTTTGGTACGAAAAAGCTCTGCACGAATGCGCTACGAATATCGTGGAGTTTTTAATTTTAACCAACCCAGGGGTGACTTCTGTTAACAGAGGGGATGAACACCCAATCCCATTAAGCCACTCCACCTTATTATATTTCTGATTCGTGATTTTCGTTTCGTAGCACAGAGCATTACCCTAAAAATTAATTAGACCGATTTTCAGCCTAATCGGTCAGATCAGTCGGTCCAGTTAAATTCAAATTTTGATCATATTTGAGCTATTGAAATTCAAATAAGCTAATTTAGTTTCAGTAGGGGTTTCATTAGGGTACGAGGAGTGTTATTTCTATTATTTTTTATTATAGATATTTAGAGATAAAATTAAAAAATAATTATAAAAAAAGTGAAAATATAAGAAAAAAATAAATATAAAATATTAAAATATATCAATTGATAAAGTATATATATATATATATATATATATATTTTTTTTTTTTTCTTGCGGTACATGCTAGACAACTGCACTCGACGGATGGAGAAGGACTGGTATAGAACTAGTTTAGAGGGTCCAAAAAGTGTGAGGAATGGAAAAAAGAACTATACGGTCCCACGCTGTCTGTTGGTTGCCCCGTTGGGCGGCATTGACAAAGACCCGTTAACAACAGCGCCTGTGGCTCTCCTTTCCCATCCCACAAACCACATTTAATCTTCATTAATTACATTTCTTATTTTTCTCTTCTTTTTTCTTTCTCCCACATGTGTCAGTAATCGATTTCATTCTCGACCCTTTTTTCTTTTTCCTAATAAAATCCCATTAATGCTACCATTTGTTTCACCCACACGAAGATTGATATCGAGCCAACACGGCCAATACGGTCTGGCTATCAACCAGACACCGATTGAGCCAAGACCTTCTTCCGGTGTCGTTTTGCCCACTTTTGGATTATGGCTAGGTGCACAATTGGTGGGCAACTACTGGAGTTAACGAGCATAAACTCTTTTTAATTTCCTCATAATAAATCCAAGTGCCCACCACTTGTTAATGATACCAGTATCCTCTTGCCCTTAATTAATTCTCTGCTGGCTCTTGCTACTGCCATAAAAGGATTTAATTAAATATATAGCCCTTCCTTGCCCGACTGGTAATGGTAAAGACAGTAGAAGCTGTCCATTTTGTTGCCTGCATTGGTGACACATAGGCCTTGAGTAGGCTGCGTCAAAATTTTATTGCAAGTATATACAAATAACATCGGTTAGGATTCAGTGACGTACTTACGATGATACGTAAAAATCTTAACATATTTACACTCTGTAATGATAACAACTTTCTATAGGTGTTGAATTTTATTTGAAATGTAACTATAACATAATATACTTTTAAATGTTTATACCTTTACATATGTTCACGTGCATGCACCATTAAATTATTGAATAGAAGGAAATCAAGGAATAAAGTATTTCTGATATCACAATGGGAATATACACCGCAGTCAAGCCAACAGGGAAAGGGCAGAGCAAGAGAAGGGGGGTGTTGATGAGAAAATATTATAGCCTTATGGAGTATAAGTTGGATTTTAACTTCATGATATCAAAATCAAATATATGTTTACTCTCCCAAGGGAGCAATACATATATGTGCTGTTAAAGGTTAATTTGTTTGTTACTAGATAATTGAATAATTATTTGCCTTATTATTCATTAATTATGTTGCATTTTGGCTCAATTAGTCTTCTTTTTATTGAACAACAACAAAATCGTTGTCATAAAAATCCTAACTCTAACTTCAAAATGTGAGAATATGACACTAAGTTTGCTTTGAGCATTGTGGACTTGGCCATTTCTATGTGAGAAAAGAACTAAACAAACCAACTAATAGGAGTGAAAATAAGTCAGGGTTCATCCTTAACAAGCTAGGCCTATGTTATAACCCTTGAGCTTAAGTTTAGTCTGTGGCCTATTATAGTACTTTTTTTTTTCAAGTCTAAGCTTGGCATATTCAAAAGCCTAGCTTGGCATGAAGCATATTTACAAAAGTTTCAATTTAAAATATTTTAAATAAGCTAATAGCCAAAGGATTAAATAGGTCGATCATAGGCCTAAGTCTTCAAACAACCTTTATACAAATTAACAACAAACATCATTTGGTCGCCAATAGTGAGGTTAACAACCTACTATGGTGAAACATGACCAAAGATAAATCTTGGTTGGCCAAATCAAGAGCAACTAGACCTCTTATTCTTGTAAGAAGAGCCTAAGTAGATAAGCATAAAGCAATTTGGCACATGGATGTTTATAGTCGTTTTAAGGGTAAAAAATTCATGTTCTAAGCAATGTGGGACTTGAGTGCTCTATATTCAACTCTTTATTTGTATTGTTTAATACTTTTTAAGATTATAAACTATATAAAATTAATAGGAAGTTGTTAGGGTTGAGTGGTGAAATAGTTAGCTACTCATATAGCCGTGTTCAAGCCCTCATTCTAATATATATATATAGGTTAGTCTGACAGCCTTTACAATCCTTGCAATGACCTTAGGCCTAGCAAATTAAGATAAACGTGCTTTCAAACAAACTTGAGCATGGTCATATTATTAATAGGCTAGGCTAGGCTAAGCTAAATGTAGATCAAGCTATAGGCCACCTGACCTATTTCCACCCTATCAACTGATAATAGTCTTCCTGAAACTAAGACTCACTATACCATTTGGGAAAGAGTGAACTACTTTTGAACAGTTACTTAGTGGTTTGCTGGAAACTACCAAAGCAAAGGACTTCTTGGAGTGGAAAGTAAGTATCAAGTATCTAATAATGCTAAAGCAACAAAGCTAAAGAGCGAACTATCAAATTTAATTTGAGATACAATAAAATTGATAATGTGAGAGAATTTATCTTGAAAATTCTTCATTTGCAATTTAAACTCAAGATTTATCAGATAACGTAGCCTAATAATTTCATGGTCCATCAAGTCCTTTTAAGTTTGCCATCACAGTTTAGTCAAATCAAAATAACTTGTTAATTATGGGTCAGTATCCTACCTTGGCAAGGCTCATATTGGCTTGGAGTCATATCAAATCATGACATTTGATAATGGACTTAGGTAAAAAGAACATTTGTGCCTTGACTAAAGGCTAGCTTTTGGTCTAGTATTAATTGTTCAATCCAAAGCAACTTATAACATCTATAAGCAAACTTGAGATTTGAATGATTTGATTTCCAAATGTGTTACCAAAGAAGAAAAGCTGCAAGGAAAAAGAATGAGTATGCGCATATGTAACTAGTGTCAATGGAATTGATTGGCAGAATATTAATGGCAAAATATTGGTTGTTATTAGTAGCATATTACTAGTAGAATATTTGGCCATTTAGACTAGTAGATCCTGCATGATTGTATAGCTGTAATTATGTGATTATGTTATTATCTCCTTAATTAGGATAGGTCAGCTGTAGGATAACATTTATAGCAGTTTAGCTATTTTTTAAGGCTGAAAATCATATTGTATTACACTATTTATATCAAAATTCTCTAGCAGGAGAACACATAGTTTTGACCTATATTTTTCAAAGTTTAACATGGTATCAGTCTGGTTTGCGATCTTATCTTAGCTTAGCCAGAAATTCCTAGCCTCTTATCCCTTTTGTCTCAAGTCTATCCTTATCCAGACTAAGTTCCTCTGGTTTCTTGTCTTTTTTGCGAGTTGTTCCTTGTCCAGACTTAATTCTTTGTGATCATTTTTCCTCCGTCTCATGTCTCCTGAAAAGTATGATCTCTTATTGGTTTGTCTTAATGGCAAGAACTACTCAGCCTAGACATTCAAGTTCCAGATATTTGGCAAAGGTCCACCTTTGGGGTCATGTTGATGGTAGCAGTCCTACTCTTGACAAAGAAACAGAAGGATGAATATGCCAAGTGGGAAATCAAAGGTGCTCAAGTCATGGCATGGATCATAGGCACTCTTGATCCCAATATTTTCCTCAATCTTAGATCGTTCAACACTATAGCTAAGATGTGGGCCTACATAAAGAAAATATATAGCTAGAAAAACACTGCTCAAAGGTTCCAGCTTGAACATGAAATCACCATTTTTCAACAGGATAGTCTCTCAATTTTTGAATTCTATTCTCATTTCATGAATCTTTGGGTTGAATACATTGACATTGTCTTTGAAAATTTGTCAGCTGAAGGTCTTATTTCACTGCAAACAGTTCATGAAACTAGTAAACGAGATCAATTCCTTATGAAATTGAGATATGATTTTGAAGGCTTTCGGTCCAATCTCATGAATAAAGCTACTGTACCCCCCTTGGATGCATGCCTCAATGAACTCCTTTGTGAAGAACAGCGTCTCCTTACTCAAACAACTATGGAACAATAAAAATCCACCTCTCTTCCAGTTGCATACACTGTACAAGGCAGGCTTAGAGGATGAGACATGAGTATTGTCAATGTTTCTATTGCAAAAGGTTTGGACATTTTGCTTCAAACTGTCTTAAAAATTGTACAATTACTGTAAAAAAGACAGTCATATCATTAAAGAATGTCCAATAAGACCACTCGAGAAAACTGCAACAGCCTTTACTGCCTCATTGGTTCTTCTATTGCTCCTAGTTCTGTGGATACAACAACATTATGCTCCTGCCCCTGTTCAAACTTTGATCCCTGAAATTGTTTAACAAATGATAATTTTAGCATTCTTTGCTTTAGGACTCTCAACCAAACCTTTTGCTGCCTCTTCTCCTTGGTATATTGACTCTGGGGCATCCACTCATAAGACCAACCCTTAAAAATGTCACCAAATATTTTGGAAATCTCAAAATTCATACTGCTAATGGAAACCATTTACCTGTCACTGCAATTGGTGATATTTCTTCATCTTTAACTGTTGTCTTTATTTCACCTAGTCTTACTAGTAACCTTATTTCTATTGGTCAATTACTTGACAATAATTGCCAAGGTGAATTCTGAAAATTTGGTTGTCTTGTGCAGGATCAACACTTAGGAAAGATGATTACGAAGCGACCTAAAGCTAGACGTCTTTTCCCCTTTATTTTTCACTATCTCCATATTCTTTCCTGCCTTTTGTTTCTTGTAATTTTGCCACTATTAATTTCAAAATATGGCATAAGCGTCTTGGACATCCAAACTCAAATGTACTTCATGACTTGCTGAAATTTGGTGTTCTTAGTAATAGAGTCCCCATCTCTTAGTGTTGTTCAATTTGATTGCAATTCTCATAAACTTGGTAAAAGTAAAATTCTACCGTTTTCGACTCATCAATCAAATTTAAGATAGGCTTTTGATATGATTCATAGTGATTTATGGGGGATGGCACTTGTAGCATTTCATGCTCGTTACAAGTACTTTGTCACTTTTATTGACAACTATAGTCGTTTCACATGGGTCTATTTTTTGCACTCTAAAGATGAAGTATTCTTTACTTTGAAATTTTTTCATGCCTATATTCAGACCTAATTTTCTTCAAAAAATTAAAGTTCTTCGATCTGACAATTGGGGAGGTGGGAGTACACATCTCATTTATTCCAAGAATTCTTGCAAACAAATGATATTTTATCTTAAAGGCCATGTCCTTCCACTCCCTAACAAAATAGGGTAGCTGAAAGGAAAAATCGCCATCTTCTTGATGTTCTCTGTAACGTATGTTGGAATTTTTTTATGCCATCTCGGTTTTGGTGTGAAGCTCTCTCCACTGCCATCCACCTTATTAATCGGCTACGACTTCTCCATCATTAAACAATGATTCTCCTTTCTCATGGTTATTTGGTCATCCACCTACTTATTCTAATCTTCGTACTTTTGGTTGTGTTTGTTATGTCCACCTTCCCTTACAAGAACGCACCAAGCTCACAGCTCAATCTGTTAAATGTGCTTTTCTTGGCTACTCAGCCCACCAAAAAGGTTTTCTATGCTATGATCTTGATCTACATCGGATTCGGGTCTCTAAAAATGTTATCTTTCAAGAAAATACATTTTTTTTTGCAATTAACCATGATATTCTCTCCTCATCCTCCATATCTATTTTGCCATTGTTTTCTAACACTTTTGTAGGACCAACATCACCAAAACCTCTCTTAGTATACCAAAAATGCAAGGTTGTCATTCCAAATCAGCCATCAGCAACTCTAGGGTCCCCTCCATATCACTCTTTGGCTGCTGATCCAGTGCTTGATCCAGAACTAGCTCATTTACGGCATAGTTCTCGCATTGTAAACCCCCAGAAAAGTATGGTTTTTCTTCCCCTTTATCCTTGATAGCAACTTTGGCTTCTGTTTCTATTCCTTCTTCCTATAAACAGGCAACATAACATGAATGTTGGCAAAAAGCTATTGAAACATAACTTCTAGCACTAGAAGAAAATAAGACGTGGGATGTAGTTCCATGCCCCCCATATGTTAAACCTCTTGGCTGCAAATTTGTGTTCACTATAAAGCTTCGTTCGGATGGATCCATAGATTGTTACAAGGCTAGGCTGGTTGTTTTTAGAAATAAGCAAGAATTTGGCCTTGACTATGACGAGAACTTTGCACCTGTCACCAAGATGACTACTGTGCACACTATTCTTGCCATTGCTGCGTCTGAATCTTGGCCATTACACCATATGGATGTTAAGAGCGCATTCCTCCATGGTGACCTCAAGGAGGAAGTTTACATATGCTTAAACCATCACCTATTGCACTTTGCAAACTAAAGCGCTCTTTATATGGATTGAAATAGGCACCCAGAGTATGGATTGGAAAGTTTCGAACAACACTACTTGATTTTTTCTTCACACAAAATCAGTATGATCCGTCCCTTTTTATACAAAGGACTTCTAAAGGAATTGTGGTATTCCTTATTTATGTGGATGACATTGTGGTGACTGGCTCTAATCAAGAGGCTATCTCTACAATCAAAAAGAAATTATTGCTTTCAACTTTCCACATGAAAGATCTTGACTAGCTCACTTACTTCTTGGGATTAGAAGTACATTATCAACAAAAAATCATCTTTGTAACTCAGCATAAGTATGTTCAAGATCTAATTTAGTTAGCTGGTCTCATCAATGCAACTACTCTTGACACCCTCATGGAAATTAATGTAAAATATAAGAAGACCCAACTTTATACTGAAAGTTAGGTGGTAGTCTTATCTACCTAACCATCACACGACCTGACATCTCTTTTGCTATCCACAAAATAAGCAAATTCATGCAATCCCCTTAGCATTTCCATCTTTCAGTAATAGACCACAATATTAGATATCTCCTTGGCACCTCCAATCGTATCTTATTCTTGCTTGCTTGTTCATCACCACAACTCCAAGCATACAACAATGCTGATTGGGCTGGATGTCCAAACCCAAGGAAATCTACTACTGGCTAGTGTATGTTTCTAGGTGATGCTCTAATCTCATGGAAATGCAGGAAACAAGACTCGATCTCTAAGTCATCCACTGAAGCAAAATATTGCGCCATGTCTGCAGCATGCTTTGAGATTATTTGGCTGCATGGTGTTCTTTCAGAGCTTGGTTTCTCACAAGCACAACCAACTTCACTACATGCTGACAATACAAGTGCCATACAAATTGTAGTCAATCCTGTTTACCATGAACGAACGAAGCATATAGAAGTTGATTGTCACTCCATCTGAGAAGCCTATGATTGCAAAGTTATCACTCTAACTCATGTCTTCACATCTATTCAAATTGCTAATATCTTCACCAAATCCTTGACATGTCAGCGCCATAATTTCCTAGTTAGCAAATTGATGCTTGTAGATTTACTAACATGAATTTGAGGGGGGATGTCAATGGAATTGATTAGCAAAATATTGGTTATTGTTAGTAGAATATTACTGGCAGAATATTTTGCCATTTAGACCAGCATATCCTGCATGATTGTACAGCTGTAATTATGTGATTAGGATAGGCCAGCTGTAGGATAGCATTTATAGCAGTTTAGCTATTTTTTGGGGCTAAAAATCATATTGCATTACACTATTTATATCATAATTCTCTAGCAGGAGAACACATAGTTTTAACCTATATTTTTGAGAGTTTAACAACTATAAATCAAAGAAATTGTTAAAATGGTTAATTTGTATATAACTACCTATCATGATATAACAATTTATGATTTCCATTGGATGGTAGCGTATAATTATTTCATAATGTCAGTACATAAAAATTAGTCTCCTTTAGTAATTGTTTTAGTACTAAATCATATAGAGTTAAATGAAATATGTGCCATAGGTTTGA
This sequence comes from Pterocarpus macrocarpus, assembly GCA_031439585.1. Lineage (NCBI taxonomy): Eukaryota > Viridiplantae > Streptophyta > Magnoliopsida > Fabales > Fabaceae > Pterocarpus > Pterocarpus macrocarpus. Next base: position 61,805,060 of record CM062520.1, on the reverse strand, counting down.
TCTTAGCTATATCAATATACAATGATTCATTTGGATAATTGACCTCATGACTCTGGTGGATTTTCCTCTCATTCGAACAAAAATATCTCTTTTTTTCCTTTCTTTCTTTTCGAAAATAAAAGGTTCATCATTGTTTTTATACTCGTTAAGAAACATCATTTTCAAACATCTTTTATTTGTGCACCCAAATAAAAAAATTTATTTATCACCTTCTTTGGCAATTGGTTTTTAAGATTAAAATGGAACTAATTCTCTCTCTTGAAATGATGCGTATTCACACCCATGCATTCTAAACATCTATTTTGTTTTTTAAAAAAATAGATTTTAAGGAAAGACTAATATTAAGATGCAAAGTGATGGGTTTATGTAATTTTCAATAACCACTTAACCAATAAGTTCGTATTTACAAAAAGAAAATTTTATATTCCGTTCCACACTCAACAATCTGTCACGGCTGGAACCGGCCCGAAAATTTTAAGTAGGAAGGCTCTATATATGCCAAGAAACTTTCGAAGTGAAGGGATAGATTTAATCCATATTAGTAGGCTTGCTTTATAAATTATACATAGTAATTGAGTAAATTTTCCACAAAAAATAGTAATTGAGGAAACTATTTTTTCGTAGCAGCCATGTGCCCCTGCAATTAGTCTAAGGCAATTAGTTTGATATTGTTATGTCACACTAGTAAAGACGACTACAGAGTTCATGCATATATAATAACAATTTTGTTTTGGTACAATATGATAACAAGGTTTTTGGTATTCAATTGTTGTCGCCAATCTGATTGATAAAAACAAACTTATGATTTTATTTAAGGGAAATTGAGTTGAAAGAATTGTGATTTTTTTTCCAATAAATATGCATTAATTAATAATTAAAGGCAATAGTCTGCATACAACAGATAAATTTGTACCATAGAAATTGATAATAACAGGCTACAATCAATAAAAACTACTTACGTTTATATAAAAGCATTACAACTTAGACAATTTTGCATCACACAAAGAATAAATATAAAATGACTAGTTTGCAATGCACTTCCTTCTGCAGAGACAGACAACATTACCTTTTTCCATCATATATATGGTCACATGGATGGTGTGTCATACGAGTTGAACTAGAGTCTACAACGCATTACCTCTACAACTAGGTGTGAAGAACACACAATGGCCACAAAACCAATAGAGCCCCCTATTCATCCATCACCAAAGGTTGATGCTGGTTTATTAACTATCCCAAACATAGTCGTCCAACACTACTTATACATTGTCAACCATGAGAAGAAACAAAATTTGAGCTAGTTAACTCATATCACATATCACGATCTAGACATAACTGCTATCAAAAAAGACACACTAGACAAAAATCAAGCAAACCACCTTCCAATAGAAAGGTAGGTCAACCAAAAAATAAAGGAAAAATCAGAAAAAAAAGAAGGGGTCAACAAAACCACTAGAGGTGTGAGCCTCTGCATGGGGCCATTTTCCGCTTGAGCTAAACCTAAAAACGGTGACCATGCAAAGAGGCTTATGTCTAATTGAAATTTTGTACTAATTGTGATGTCTAATTGAAATTAGTAAGGAATAAAAATCAGATAGGGTAAGGAATAGCTGCTGTGCTAGGGTAAGAATTGTGATGTCTAATTGAAATTTTGTACTAAAAAATTATTTATCAAAGTAAAAGTGGATTGTTATCTAAGACAAATTTTACATGTAATATAAAGTTCAAATCTTGAAGTCATCATTTTAGTTAGGATTTTATCTAACCATTATTTTTGACCTGAAATTGAGTGAACAATTCCTAAGATATAAAAAAGAATTAAAATTTTTGTTATTAATCTCTTATATAAGCTTAAGTGACAAAAGATGATTTATTGATCTAACTTATAAGATTAAAGCGATATTGCCTTAAAGTTATTTATAGAGCATATATTTTTTAACCAATTTAGTTGGTAGAAGTTTTCTAAAACCAATGTATATGGATAATAATCATTTATTTCAGCTTTTGTGTGAGACGTGTGAACAATCCGAAGGAACAACGGAATAGATTTTGTGGGTGATACAACTTAAACCACACAATATTGTAAATGAATCCTGTGACCGATCTATCGAAAAAAAAAAAAATCCTGTGACCAAAGTAGGAGAACCAAGGACTAGTTGACGAGACCATATCCTGTCGTAGTAGAACTTTGTAGGCCTAAATTTTCCATTATGCTTTCTTTTTATGATTATTTTGAGATGATCCATCATGACCTTTTTGTAGCACTACTATAGAACTAAATTGTGTTGGATTAAGCTTTATCGTGCAGCGCCTATCAATGTGGGGTTCTTAATGCGTGGCTCAATTTGGTGAAACCTATAATTAAAACTGGAATACGTCTACCCCTTTTGCCATTCTTACTTTTCCAATAAGTCTGCCCAAAAGAAAAAAAATTGATATATGTAGTATAAAAAACGTATAAATCACACTTGTACTACTTGTTCATGTCTTCATGATAGTATGAAACCAATCATGAATATCATACGCTCATAACTCACTGTTTTCTTTAATATATATCAATGAAATGGCCCACGCCCATCGGTCTCATTGTTCCTTAATATAGTTGATATGATAATCTTCAAACTGAAAGAGAAGGAATTTCCACAAATATCACAAGTCATTGCCTCATTAGAATCCAAGGCAAAACAAAGTTTGAAGACGACCCACAACTACCGTATTAACACATTTTAATTATCCATCCCCATTTGAGCACCAAAAAAACTTAAATTTCCACCACAAAGCTTGACTTTGCCTAATCAAACATAAACATTTAAGGACCAAAAAACATCGGGTTTCTCGGTTTCACTCCAAGTCCAATAATTAGCAAAGCTTCAATCTTCTGGACCATTTACAATTAATGAAATTGAATGCTCATCGAGGAAGCAAAGAGAAAACTTTAAAAAGTATAGTGATAAATTAATAATGGCAGCTAGGTTATTGATGGAAAGCATAAGGGCAATCTTCATTCTTTCAACATTAATTTCCTGTAACTTTCTTCTCTCCCTCTCTCTCTTTTTTGTCTTAAAATATTTAGTAAAAGGTAGGTAAATTATCGTCTCATAAATATTCTCTTTTTGCCAAAGAGAGATCAGTGATGTACGATGTTGTGTATAAAATAAAATAGTGTTTGACTAAAATAATCTGGCATAAAGGTCAATTTATTATGGGGTAAAAATAAGAGAAAATTTTTATAAATTTAATTTATAAGTAAAATTATATATAAAATTAATTTTTGAATTTTTTTATTTATGTTTTTTATCTCATACAGTCATATCTAATCTCACCCTAAGTCGTAAGTAACTCATACTTAAAAGAAAAATGTTTTGCCCACATCACTTACTCTTCACATTTTTACATATTATGAAACAGAATAAGAGTGCATCTATGTAAAAAATTTGAAGTGTATCAAACATAACATTAAAAATTTACAGATATACAACAATACGTGAATGTAGGTACATATTTACAGCGTTAATTAACATAAAACACAAGAAAAGATAAGAGAAAATATTGAAAAATCTCTTTGCAGCGGCAATGATGAGAATATGGGGCACAAGTGGGCGCAGGATAAGCACGTGGGAGTTACCTTTAGCATTGCACGCTGCCAATGGCATGACTCCGTATTTGCAAAAAAATAAAGCCAACATCATATTCTTCTTCGAAGTAACAAAGCAATTGGAAGGGAAAAAAATAAAGTTACACGGTTTTCCCTTGGTCGAATTTTTCTATGTATGTGGGCAGTTTCTGTATTTGGGGGGAGTATCCAGATGCTCTTACCAATGGTCGTAAATAATTCTCTTTTCTGAAATCTGAACCCATTCCTTACTTTATTTGATCATTTCTAATAGTAGTATATGATTTTTATTATATTATTAATATTATTATTCAATATAAAAATTTTTCACCGTGCATAATATTCGGTTCTTAGGCAGCTGCAAAATTACGTGTGCAGTTCAATTATTTTACATGCATATGTAATCTATCTGTGCGAGTGTGGCATGTCTGAGCCTGAATTTTATGAGATTGCACTGCTCTTTGATCCTTCTGTTTAAAATGTCAAAATCATTTATGGGGTACAACTGTTTGACTAAAAGGACATAACTTTGTTGTGTTTGATCTTTTGAGTTTCTTTCAATTGACCATTTATGTCATCAATCCCACCTATTTAAACTACTATATAGTATTTTTCTTCTCACAACAAAACCTCTCGGTTTTCCTTTCCTCCTGGAACCTCTACACCTTCTCTCCTCAAAGGAAAAATTTTACCTTACTATATTTTTCTTTATTATATTTCTGAGAGTTCGTGAAGTTTTCTTCAATCAAGGGCTCTGACACCCTGTGAGGCTTGTCGGTTCAGCATCCAATATCCAATTGAGCTTGCTTAGCGGGAAAATCTAGTACTGGTAAATAAGTAATCTAAATCTTGGTACTTGGAAGCACTTCTTCTGTGTTCTTCAACACTGAAGGAGGGTGAGTTTCAGCTGAGTGAAATCACTGGACTATGCAAGTAGCTAGCACTTGATTTAGAGGCTAAGAAACTGACAACCATGAAGTTCATGAAACTAGGAACTCGTCCAGATACCTTTTACGCTTCAGAGGCAGTAAGGCAAGGCATAGTTAACTGATTCAATTTGGTTTCTTTCTTCTTAGATGATGTATCTGAATCTCCTTCATGGAAGTAATATAAAAAGTGGCTTTACTTTGTGTACAGGTCAGTCTCTTCTGAAGTTTCCAGCGACCTCATAGTTCAAGTCAAGGGAAGTAGGTATCTTCTGCACAAGGTATATATGCTCCTTGAAGCTTCATAAATTTAGGATATGATATGAACGATTGAAACTCTTCAGGCTCTTTTTTTCTTCTTTCATTTGTGTCTATATTTATTCTTCTTGTTACTTTACTCGTATGTAAAATTATCTGAAGTTCATGCTGATGCTGTTCAGTTTCCCCTACTGTCCAAATGTTTGCGCCTGCAAAGGTTATGCTCAGAGTCTCCTGATTCTCCTCAGCACCAGATAGTCCAACTACCCGATTTCCCTGGTGGGGTTGAGGCATTTGAGTTGTGTGCCAAGTTCTGCTATGGAATCACCATCACTCTCAGCCCTTACAACATTGTTGCTGCAAGATGTGCTGCAGAATACCTGCAGATGACAGAAGATGTTGAGAAGGGGAACTTGATTTACAAGCTTGAGGTTTTCTTCAACTCTTGCATTCTTCGCGGCTGGAAGGACTCTATTGTGGCTCTTCAGACCACAAAGGCATTGCCCTTGTGGTCCGAGGACTTGGGAATTACCAGCAGATGCATTGAAGCTATTGCCTCAAAGGTCTTGAGCCACCCCTCTAAGGTGAGTCTCTCACATAGTCATTCCAGAAGGGTGAGGGATGATGTGTCTTGCAATGGTGTTGAAAGCATGAGGCATAAACCATCAAGCAAGGGATGGTGGGCTGAAGATTTAGCTGAATTGAGCATAGACCTTTATTGGAGAACCATGATAGCAATCAAATCTGGTGGCAAGATGCCCTCAAATCTCATTGGTGATGCATTGAAAGTCTATGCATCTAGATGGCTACCAAATATTACCAAGAATGGGCATCTCAAGAAGCAAGCTGCATCTGACTCAGACTCAGACTCAGCAAGTGAAATAACTAACAAGCACCGTTTGCTTTTGGAGTCAATAGTGAGCCTGCTTCCAGCTGAGAAAGGTGCTGTTTCTTGTAGCTTTCTTCTGAAACTCTTGAAGGCATCCAATATTCTTAATGCTTCTTCTTCTTCAAAGATGGAATTGGCTAAAAGGGTAGGGATTCAGTTGGAGGAAGCCACAGCGAACGATCTCTTGATACCTTCACTGTCTTACACAAATGACACACTGTATGATGTTGACTTGATGATGACCATATTAGAACAATTTATGTCACAAGGGCAGAGTCCCCCAACAAGCCCTCCAAGGTCTAGGCTTGCCTTCGAAAGAAGGAGGTCTCGTTCGGCAGAGAATATTAACTGTGAATTCCAGGAGAGTAGGAGATCATCTTCAGCATCTCACAGTTCAAAACTGAAGGTGGCAAAGCTTGTGGATAGGTATCTTCAGGAAGTTGCAAGAGATGTGAACTTTCCCTTGTCCAAATTCATTGATCTTGCTGAAATAATACCAGATTTTGCAAGAAGTGACCATGATGATCTCTACAGAGCTATTGACATTTATCTGAAGGTAAATATTAGAAGGAAAATTGTTCCGTTGTGTTTTTTTTTTTTTTCCAAATTACTGCATTTTATACTATGATAAAGAATAAGTAACAAAGAAATTAGAAGAAAAAAAACAGTGGCTGAACATATTTGAGATTTCACTTTCACATTTTATGATGTGGGACAGAATTAGTGGATAACCAACTCTCTTGACCTTAAAATCTTGTCTTATTCAGCATTTATTGGCTGTTACGTTTAGGATGACCCACAAGAAATTCAGCCTGAATGTGTCCACGTTCTGACCCATGTAGTTTCAGTACGTATTCAGGTGTTTGTGGCTTCATTCGGCTAAAAACATGAAAGAAAAGATTGCCTGTCAAAACTGTGATAATAGTTACATCATGTCGCATTGTTGCTACTAGTATGTCCAATAGATAGGGAGAAAGGTTAACGGAGATACATGTTCTTTAGTACTTCACATGATTGATTGTGTGACTTCCTCACTCCCCCATTTTCCATGACAAAAATTTAGACCATTTATGCGTTCATTCCATTTAGCTAAATTCCACTTAAAGAACTCTTCAATGATGTAACATGTCTGGCTTTCAGTTCAATCAAACTAACAGTAGCACAAATTAGGCCATGGTTATACCATATTTCTAGTTTGTGGGGATGCCTTATTCAGATGACTAAAATTTATGTCTTGTATGACTGAAAAAATGCAGGCTCATCCAGAACTCAACAAGAGCGAAAGGAAGAGGCTATGTCGAATTCTTGACTGCAAAAAACTGTCTATGGAAGCCTGCATGCATGCAGCACAGAATGAGTTACTTCCTCTAAGGGTTGTTGTCCAAGTTCTCTTCTTTGAGCAAGCTAGAGCAGCAGCAGCTGGTGGCAAAGTCACTGATTTACCAGGCAATATCAAGGCCTTACTTACAGCACATGCTATTGACCCATCAAAACATGCAGCACCCTTAAGCACTACTACAAGTATACATGCTGAGGACAATTGGAGTGTTTCTGGCTTCAAGTCACCAAAGTCAAAGTCTTCAACCCTTAGGATGAAGCTAGCTGAGGATGATCATGACTTGGATGAAAATGATTTGCCCCGTGATGGAATTGGGAGAAATTCTAAATTTAAGGCCATATGTGCTCTTCCTACTCAACCAAAAAGAATGCTTAGTAGGTTGTGGTCTACCAATAGAAGTGCTACTTAGAAGAACTGAATGAATTATGTTAGTTTTCCCTGTTCGTAATGGTAATTTAGAGGGTAACATATATTCTACTTTTCTTTCTGCAAAAATCCTTGTAACTTCTAGGAAAATCCAAGTATCTAAATGTGCATTGTTGATGTAACCTATAATAATAAGAAAAGATTTTCTCAATTATTAGGGGAAATCTCTTTGGTACATCTCATGTCAAAAGATGGAATAGGAATCTTAGGTGTAATTGACAATTCGTGGGGCCAAAGGTTCTGTGTTTGTCTACAAATCTGCAACACTTGTCTCCTTTCATCTGCTGTAGCTCCTTGGTCCTGACATTGTTGATTTTTTTTTTTTTCATATTTTCATGTGTCTGACATATTGCAATACTGTAATTTCTGATTATATTCGTCTTATCTATTTGTATTCTCACATAATCTCGTCCTTATGGAATGGATATCCAATTATGGACAAGATTTGAAGTGTTGTGGCACATAATTAAGGTCAACTTGTATTTATTGTTGTTTTTTTGGCGGAGATTTGTCTTTGATCCATCATACAGGGAAACAATCAATTGGTATTATCAATAACAAAGATGATATGCAATACAAAGCCAACCAAAAAGTTGGTCAAATAAACAAGAAAGAATAAGATCTGCCATTGATACGGTATGTTTGCTTCTAAGTAGCATTATCAAAACAGAGACAACTTAAAACTACTTGATTATGTAGGTATTAATTGGTTGACTTCTTAATTGGAGAAGATTTATTGATGAAGATCACTTTCATTCTCCTTCATACTTAGATTTCTAATTATTATCAGCAATTTCGTTTTAGTACAGTCGTTGGAATGGACTATGTCCCCGGATACCCAGCTTTATAGCTAAGTTCAATGTTGCAAACAGAAACCGACCTTTCACTGTTGTCGAGGCTGTGAAACTGTGAATAATTATACTTTGAAGTTTCTACAAATTCCTAAAGCCTAAAGAGAATCATATAGTTGGGGAGCTTGCAGGCATTATCATCATTGCTGCAATCATAGTCATCATTCATCAAAGTTTCCTTAGCCATGGCCAACTGTCATGAGAGCATGTAAGCTCGGATACATGAATAGATCATTGTTACTTAGTATGATTAGAGAATGGATCCTTTCAATTGAAAATCTCACATAACCTTATCATGTGTTGATTGTTAATATTGATTAAAAATGTGGGACCCACAAAAGCATCTAATCATTGGTAAAAATCAACACATGACAAGGTTATGTGAGATTTTCAATTGAAAGGGTCTATTCTCGTATAGTTATAACATACAAAAATTTTCACTCATTTTGTCAATTACTGTATAAATTCCTATGTGATTTTGTTTCCTACTTCGGCTCAAATTACGAATTGAATCATTACTCAAGAAAGCCATCACATTCACATCAACCAACATAATGCAATCTCCTATTTCGTAGACCATTCCTTCATTTGATTGCTCATTCACTGTTCCACTCATGCTAGTTCAAAATCGAAGATCCGGACATAAAAGTATTACAGAAAATTACATGCAAGCTTATTGCTGAACATGTGTGTCATAAACCAAAAATACAACTACTTATATAAGCCACTGGATGCCTCATTTTTAGTCAAATTAATCATCCACGCAAGCGATAGTGTTTTTCTATGTGGTATATGTTGTGTGAATGCAGCCTTCCTCCTTAGTTGTTTGTGTCTCAAAAGTCCTAGGCCATGTTGTTAGAACCCTTCTATTTATTTTTCTAGAACCCTTTTTTTTTTTGTTTTTGTTTCCTTCGGGTAAAATCCATAAAATGTTGGATGTGAGTGGCTGTTTGACCTCTTTTGATGCTTCAAAACATTGTTTCTTCTCAGTGGTTACTAGTTACAGTTCATAAATCACAATCAGACCGCGACCAAAAACAGAACATGACAATTAAAAGAAAACAAAAGTTCCAAATTTCAGTTTCTACTTTCAAGCTCACTGAAGTGACTCTTGATCATGATGCAGAGCTACCTAGCGAGTTTTGGAAGAATCCCCTTCCATTACCTAATCACAAAGATATTCACAGCCATTCCAAGTCCACAGTATAAATTGCTTTACATAACATGGCAGTGTTTATCAATCATCAATACAATAGCAAGAGCAAAAACAGTAGCAGAGTTCACAAAATAGTTAATGTGACACTAGTAGGTTGTAGACATAAGAAACTATAGTAGCTTATTAACAATTAACACTCAATTGAAAAGAAGAGCAATGGATCCAATCCTTGTTGGCATCACCAGTTGCATCAACCACGGAAACATGAACTATAGATCACTGATCACGGGGAGATGCTGATGCTAATTCCACGCTTTTGGTCCTCTGGAGGCTCAGGGTGCGATGAAGCCTACACCGAAATGAACCAGCATGTGTGGTTGGAGAGCACGGGCAATTGGTCTTGGTCATACTTGGCTGTCTTGTAAGCCCACCCTTTGCCCCTTGAAATTCCATTCCACTACCTGACATGACATCATTTCCATATGGAATCTGAACTTTCATGTCCTTGCTTCTCATGATCTTGTCACTTTCAATGCTCTTTCCTCCCTTCAATAACTGAAACTAGACATAAATGGTATACTATTTGTTAGAAATTGACTAACTAAGCTGGTAGCTATTCCGAGATTCAAATTGATGCAATGTAAGGATGGTTGGTTATTTCACCTTAAGAAGGGTCTCGAATGGCCTGAAATTTAAGGAAGAAAATTCTCAACAGAGGGTGAATAGGGTTGAGGAAAAGTTGATAGGCATAAGAAATGCAATGTGATTCAAGATCACGATCAGTATGCGATACAAGTTTCCTTTCTTTCTATGTCACGGCCTCACGGGTGTGAAAACCAACTCCATTGATGACCTCCAACTACATTTTGATCGCTTTACATAAGATTTGGTAATATATGCTCCTTCAACAACTGGTAACATAGAATCATGTCATCAACTTTCCCTTGACAACACTACAAGAAAATTGGATGAAATCAATCACATATTTCTTGATTGCAAATTTTTTTTGCGAGGGCAACCATATACTAAATTTGATTTGGTCGCTTGTTGATCATTTTGCGACTAAAAATTTGGTTGCAAATATCCCAAATTTGCAATGGAATTTTCAGTCACAAAATTGACAATTTACAACCGAAATTAATTTGGTCTTGAAAAAGGCATTCTTTCTTATGCTTTTCGATCACAAAATCAATTGCAAGTTTAGATGCAAATAAATCAGTCGCAAAATCGGTCACAAAGTTCGAAAATTTGATTTCTTAATTGGTTGCAAAATCAGTGCAAAGTTCCTGACTTGTACGCAAAATCAATAGCAAATAAAATGACATATGCCCATTTTCGGTGGTAAAATGTAATTGGTCGCAAATTTAAAAACATAAAAAAATATAAAATTTGAATTTTATAGAATTCAAATTTTATACACCTGATAGCCTAGAAGAAAATATCTTGATTTCCATAAGCTAAGAAGTTTACATTACATATAATTAATCACCATAAGTCTTAAGTTTTGGATTAATTTCATGTATCTTTCTTAATTTATGCAAACTTGTGAATGCTACTAACTCATATCTATAAATTTTGCACAATCTTATAGTATGCTCATATTATGAGACAATTAATTCATGGAAATCAAGAAGGAGTCTAATGAAAATTAGGCAGTATAACAGCTATTACCGGGAGCATCCCAAAATTTTAAACAATAAAATAAACAATTAGCATCCCAGTAAATTTATCAAGCAATTAATATCATTATCATTCTCAACATCCTAACCATAATCCAAGATACACAAGGAACAATATTTAAATAATTACTAATAACTATCATACCTTAACTAAAAGCCCCAAATCGAGCCAAATAATGCCTAATGGCCCTTCTACACTTACCAAGCTATATTCCAACCTAAACCCAACCTTCAATAAGATTGCCTAACATCATTACATTGGGCAGAATAAGAGTACACAATAGTTTGGAATTAACCATAATTAATATTATAAAATCACATCTTTATGTACTAAGACCATGCTAGAAGAGGTCCATCCTTTTCCAAACATATTCTTCACCATAAGTAATGACCTTAGTGACTTAAAAACTTCTTAATATCATTGTTAAAACAATTTTTAACAACTCCAAAGGATATGGACGAATTTTCTCTAGATTTCGGGTGAAATAAAAACTAATCGGGGTCTTACTCTTCCATAATTCATTTCTAATCAATTCTAAACACTTGGGGCCAACTTTATTGCTAATGTATCATGATTAATATGGTGTAAAAAAAAGTTTTGCTAATTCCAAGTGAAACGACCAAAAATTACTCTTGTAGTGCTCTAAAAGAGCTAGTTTATGTCCATTTTTAACTCTACTTGCTCCTTAATCTAACAAGTCAATTAGGGGAAAATTTATGGTCACTATAATATGTAAAGCTAGAGGTTAAATCAGTTTTTCATAACTCCATTGGTTTTATGACTGAAATTTCAATTCTTTTCTAGTTACTAGTTTAAGCTTCTACTTCCTCTTTTATACCATTAGTTGGGGAATTGATCCTAACAAGTTTTTAATTATATTTAGTCACATTTTAGGTATTATGAAATTAACTTAATCTAGGAGAATCATAAGTCATCAAAATTTTCCTAGAATTCATAGTTGTTACCCTCACTAGAATAGCTCTAAGTTGTACCTTACACACTCAAACCCCTTTCTTCAAGTTTCTACTTTCTAAATCTATTTTAAATCATTCTCCTAGGCTTGAATAACTCTCAAACAAACTCAAACACTATCATTATGTTAAACCACTAAAACACTATCACAAATTTAACAAAGTTAACACATTTCAGTAACCATTAACGAATTTAACAATTTAACAAATTTCAATAACCTCAACAAATCTCAATCAATAATATCAAAAACCCAAATTTCATTAACCCCAATCACCCTTAATAACAACATATTCTCATAATCAACCAACAGTATTATTAAACCTAATTTTAGTAGCCTCAACCACCCTTAACAATATACTAATGTAATCAACCAATAACATCAAAAAATCAATGTTAACATCCACAACGAATTTAAGAATATCAACAAACCAACATAATCAACTGACAACATCAAAACTCTTTTTAAAAAAAAAAAGAACTGAAAATCCAAAAAAAAAAAATGAGGAACAAGAAAATGGTGAAAGAGAATCAGGATAGCAGAGAACAACCAAGCTTCTTCCTCTATAGTAGCGGTCTGGTGGAGAAGCGGTGGGGGCTCCCTACAGCATGGCAATGACGACAAGCAATTGCAACACCTTTGTCTGGCGTTGCACAGCTGGTATTCATCCTCTCCAGCAACGGCACACTGCTAGTCCTCTCTAGCGGCATTCACAGCATCCTCTTCGATGTTCTTCGACGGCGGCAATGTGGTGAGGATGGTGAGGAGAGGTAGCGGAGGGGGTAGAAGAAGAGTCAAGGGGAAGAATGAGTAGTTTTTTGATTTGGGGATTAGGGATTTAAAGATTTAACTCATTTACAACCAATTTTTCTGTCACAAAATCAGTCGCAAATAACTGAAATAAAAATTTTTTTGCAAATGTTAAAAAGTTGGTCGCAAATTCCAAATTTTTGACTGATTTTGCAACTGATTTAGTCTTGAATATTTTTTTTGTGTGGTAAAAATTGATCGCAAATTTTGTCACGAATTCAAATTTTGCCACCAGTTTGGTATTAAATTATATTTCATGACATTAAAGAAATCAGTCGCAAATTTTGGAATTTGCAACCGATTTTATGACTGATTTAGCATTGAATAGTATTTGTTATACATTAAAAAATCGGTCGTAAAATCCAAAATTTGAGACCGCTTTTGCATTGCATCATTTTTCTTATACATTGAAAAATCTATCGCAAATTTTAGAATTTGTGATCAACTTAGCTTTGAATAACATTTCTTGTATATTGATAAATCAGTCGCAAATTCCAAGATTGGCAACGGATTTAGCCATGAATCATTTTTTCTAACCTCAAATAAATTGATCGCAAACCCAAAGATTTGCGACCGATTTTGTGACCCAATTTTTTTTCCACTTTGTATTGCATTGACCTCGAAAAAACAATCGTAAAATCAATTACAAATCCTCATTTTGTGACTAATTTTGCGACCACTTTTTGTTTCTCATATTTTTTCCTTACTTTCAAAAATCTGTCACAAATTTAAATTTTGCTACTAATTTATTTCCCTAAATTTTGGTCCCATGTTACTGGAATCAATCGCAAAATCAGTCGTTGTTCTTATAATTTCTAGTGGTGCAATTATCTTTATTTGTTTTTGTGTAGTTTCATTGAATCATGATACAAAATCAGTTCTCAGAATAATGAAAATCCATGCAAAGGGTCCCTCATTCCCCAAACTTGTAATGGCATACATCTGGGGTGTCATTTAGCATAACATTCTTGAGTGACACAGTTTGCAAATTAGTATTATATGCACATCTTGATGGATATGCCTTGTGGTACAGCATCTCTTTGTACTTTATATAGAGTGTTTGCAATGAAGACCGATAATAACTTGATAAATTGATTATAACACTAACAGATTGTACTGTAACTAGGGTCAATCACCTCGAGACAATTGCAAGCTATACTGAATCACCGAAATATGTTGCACAATGCTCTTACATTTTTCTTCGCACATAAAACTAAACTATGATATAGTTGACATTTGACCACAAATTGACTATGAATTAATTTCGAATTTGCTAATGAAGATAATATTTTAAATTTTGTTGTTGTAGTTTTTCTTTGGTATGATATTTTTTAAATAAAAAATTACAGTGAGATTGTCTATGCTATAAAAACAAACTATAGGCCAACAAGCTTTGGTTCACCTAATCAACCTTCTGCTCATGTATCTTTATGACTTAGATTTGAATTGATAAGTGATTTGTATGTATCACTCTAAGCATTCAATAAGACTGAAGGCTTATTTTGACCCTGGATTGATAGAAGCCCTTTATTACATATTGCCTAAGGTTCAAAGGTAAAAATGGGCCTGAGAGGCCAAAAAGGGCCCAAGTCTGGACCTCGCTTAAACTATATCTAACATATAACTGCTAAAGTGCGAACTTTAGGGAATTGATTATAACTTATCTCCTAAAGCATTACTCAAGGATGGTTAGGACTAGGATAAGTCAAAGTCATATCCCCAAAAAAGTGGAACCCTATCTCATATATCTTCTATATAAAGCTATGAGCTCAGGTGAGTTCCCTAATCCATTCATTAGTATATCTTGTCTTTTGCTAATTTAAGCATCAGAGTCTTTGCAGGTACACCACCATTATCTAGACTTGGAGACGAGTACTATCTTGTATCACCCATCTATAATCCAAATCTAGGTATACTCAAACCTTTTTATCCTGTTTCGAACACCTCTCAACCTAAACTTTTGTTTTTTTTTTTTTTAAAAAAAAAACTATAGAGAAGAAAGTAATTTATTCATAAAGTTATAAATAATGATAAAAAACAATTGAGTTATTAGCTAGTTAAATCGTTTTGGATTTCCTTCATTTTTAGAAGAAATGGAAGAGGTAGATTTGGGAGAAAGAAAGTGGGAAGACCGAGCTTAGAGTCAGCAACAAGTTGAAGGCCTGTTTGTGGGCATCACGCCTTTTCTTTACTGCCCTCGAAATTTACCATCTATATTCTATAGTGTTGGATCGAATCCAAATTTCAGGTTATTTAAAACACACATAGTATCAATACGCAGATTGGGAATACTGTAAAAGGCATTTACATGGTAAGAATCTACAAATAAGTGTATCATTAGTATTTGATAATTAGTTATAACATCCAAAGGGGATGAGAAAACTTTAGCTGATTTTATAGAACGTTCATCCTTTTATATTATGTATCATAAGTAATCGAATCCTTTAATTCAGGCCTTGTAGCAAAAATTTTCTTTCTAATCTTAAGGGTATGTTTGGAACATGTACAATCAAAGGAAATGAGTAGTAATGAAATGCATTAGAGAGGCAAGGAATAGAATAGAAGAATACATGCCACTTTCTTACTTGATTATCTAATGACAAAATAGAAAGGACTTTCACCAAAAGTTTTCCATTTCCTTGTTAAACCCTAATTTGGAGAGACAAAATGAGTATTTTGAATAGCAAGGAAGAGACACTTTGAACCTCCCTTGCCATTCAACTCCCTTGTTTTAAAAACACTCATAAACACAACTTTAACTAAAATTGACTATTTCATTCAATTTAATTCCCTCACTTGTTATCCTTCCAAACATAGTGTTTGCTTTGGCATGATAGCTTGCTTTTATCAGTTTAACTGAATCAGAAGGGCGAATGGATAGAGATAGGCACACAACATTGACACCACACACATAGTAGTAGAATTAATAAGCAAAGAAAAAGAAAATCAAAACCCTAGTTGTAGACTACAACGTGCTTAATTACTTAATTAACCGGTCCCTTGAAGTTGATTTGCTACGATCATAAATTGAATTACTTGATAGAGATGTGCACAATGCACACAGACATAGTACAATAAACAAAGAAAATGAAAATGAAAATCCTACTTGTAGAATCTAGACGACAACGTGGTTAGCTGGTCCCCTGAACCTTGCTTAATTAGCATCAAAATATATTTATGATTTTTGAAAATCTTTTTATTTCTTTTTACACGTGTGAAATGCTTGACTTTCTTTTCATTTTTGTTCATTTATTTTTCGCAACCTGATTGATTTTCTTTGTGTCAGAGGAGGAAAACCATACCCAAGACTAATGGGAGAAGGACTTCGTGAGTGACTCTATTCAATTTAAGCATCATAAGTTGGTCCCGTTAGTGAAGGGTGGGCCTTTGCCTATTGCATTTCTGGTCCAACCAGCTAGACCATCAGTTTCATAGCCCATTCACCCTTCGCAGTTTTCACTGTGAAAAATTCAACATACATTTTATGTAGCGTTCTCCAAATTTTGCATTAAAATTATTTATAATATGTTGCAATTAATAATGTCATTATGAATATAATATATAATTTAGAGAATCAATTTAATCTATGGAAAATGTAAAAAATTCTGCACTTATTAAATTACCTAAAAATTAAAGATATTTACTATACTAAAATGTTGAGTATTATAATAATTTAATATTTTTATTTTATTAACAATTTATTAAAATTTAAGTTATTGTTATGTTAAATTCAAGCTCTGAACATATGGATATTACAAAGAAATGATAGAACTTGTTTAAAAAAACAGCCCCGACTGACTTTGTTAGGCATTTGTTGATTGATGAGTGTCCTCAAAATATTGATTAAGAAAACGAAAGTATAATATATTAAATAAAAATAAATTATTTAATTTATTAAAAAATTTAATAAATATTTTTAAAACGATTAAAAATATTTAATAAATATATTGAATGTTCCTGATATTTTAAGGCGCTCATTAGCAAGATTTTTTTTAAAAACAATTGGCAAGACGTTCTTTCTGATCAAAACGTTCGAGAGTGTTATAAAGGGCCCAAAAATACGCTATTTGTCAAGTCATTATATTAGATACACGAACCTAGTATTGACCCCCAAAATAAAAAGACACATGAACCTAGCATCAAATTAAATGCATGCGCAACTTATACAATCTATGTAAGAAAACTAAGGCCAGGCAAAGGATAAATTGAGCCAGATTTCAACATCAAATAAACTAATTTGTTGTTATTTGAAAAATTATTTTGCTGAGAAGGTTTGAGGCTCATTATATGACATGGCAGATATGCTGCTTAGTTAACGAGAAATGTTTTTATCCTCCATGAAGTAAAAGCATTCCACTTCATAAAGTTAGATCCATCCTTGATCGTAGATGAGAAAAGAAAGAGAATAGGAAATAGAAAAAAAATCAATAATAAAGATAATTTTAAAAAGTACAATACTTTTACTTTATAGAAAATAAAAAAATTTCTCCTTAGTTAATATATCCATGGTTATTTTTTATTTAAATTTTATAAATAAAAAAATAATATTAAAAACTTTATTTTTATAATAAATCAACTCAACTCTTCTTTTGTAAATTGGTCTTCCCTTTTTTTTTTAAAAAGTTATTTTTTACTTAAGAATTCTTAAATGTTAATATTAAACTTGTTTTAATACGAAGTAAAAGTATTGTACTCCATAAAATTAGATCCATCCTTGATTGTAGATGAGAGGAGAGAGAATATGAAATAGAAAAGAAATCAATAATAAAGATAATTTTATAAAGTATAATACTTTTCCTCTACAGAGGATAAAAATATTTCTTCTTAGTTAACATACTTATGGTTATTTTTTATTTGAATTTTGTGAATAATATACCCATGGTTATTTTTTATTTGAATTTTGTGAATAAAAAATTAATATTAAAGAACTATATTTTTATAATAAATTGACTCAACTCTCCTTTTTTAAATTTGTCTTCCCTTTTTTTTTAAAAAAAATTATTTTTTAGTTAGGAATTCTTAAATTTTAATATTAAACTTGTTTTGACCTGGGAAAAAATAATTTTAATATGATTTAATATAACTTATTTCCTTATATTTGCACATTTTATTTTATTTTCATTTTTTTTAGACGATACTCTGTTTTTTTTTTCACATTAATTACTTCTAATTATCATGAAAAGTTTAAATTTTATGCATGGCTTATTTTTTATATTTCATAAACTAAATCTTGTCATATTCTTCAATTAATTTAATAAGATTTCATCCATTTAAAATATTTATATTTATTTTTTACATAATATAATCATGGAAATAAAATATTTTAAAATAGTTCATGTTTGTAAATATTTTTTAATAAATTCTCTAACATAAAAATTTTATATAGAATTTAATTGGTATGCACTACACTATCAACCAATAAAAATAGAGAAAAGTGAGAAATTATGGTGGATCTCTCATTATAATAAATAATTATTTATGTGAATTGGTACTTTTTACTATTTTTATTAATTAATAATATAAAATTATTTTATACTATTAATATATTCAAATTAAATTCTTTTATATAACCCAAACATATAAATTTTTTACTCCTAATAAAGAAGATAAGGCCGAACTTAAAACTCACATGAAAATCTAATTAATGGTATATATTTATATATAATTAAGTGAATTTAGTTCATCTAAATCTCAATGCGAATGTGCGTCATAAGAAAAGAAGTGAATTCTTTTTCTTTCTTTTTACTAAAAATGAAAAGTGTATAAAAAATCGGAGAAATTTTATTAAGTGTGCAAAACAAACCTCCTCGAAGTCATTGAATAGAACTGGATCGCAATTCTGACACCCACGAGGAAGGAGATGGCGATCTACCAGAAGTAGCCAGCATACGGAGATAAAAATTAAAAAGTAGGCCATCATGCATGGTTATAGTTTCGAGAAAGCATTCTCTTTTCCACATCATCTCAATTCGATCCGAAACCGACATCCATGGTGATACTGGTCTCATCCAAAGATTTTCTATCCAACTCAACTCCATCAATCCTATCTTCCTATACAGTACCCGTGTTTCCAATTTCTTCATTTTCAGACTGCTACAAAACAAAGTAAAATAATTGGGGACCCTGGGTTATATAATGATTAAGGATAAGTATATTTGACTTAATTTTTGAAAGAAAAATTTTTTTAAAAAATTTTGTTTTAGAAAAAATAATTTTTATTTAATTTAAATATATTAAAAATAAATTTAGGAAATAAATTTTATTTAAATAAAATAAAATAAAATTATTTTTAATTATTAATATGAATATAATAATAAATTTTTTTTTAAAATAATAAATAATTTCAAATATATTTTTTTAAGAGATCTTTTAAAATTTTAAAAAATATTTTAAATTTTTTTTATATATTTAAATATATTAATTATTATATATTTTTATTTTCATTCTAATAAAAAATATCTTGAACTCTTAAAATGCATCCAAACAAGCACTAAAACGGTAAAAATCATGTTGCGCTTCGTGAGTTAACTAATGCGTGTAGTTTCCTACTTAACATAGAAGAAAGTTAACAAAATTATTAATTTATTTGAATATGAAAGAAATAATAATAATAATAACAATAATAGATTAACTAATAAAGTGTATTATGAATGGAAAAAGCCTTTTAAATATAAGATTTGGATTTAATTTTAAAATTTATATATATATATATATTATTAGAAAAAAAATTTACTTAAATATCTAATTATACCGTAAGAAGTTATTCTCTCACCAAGTGCAAATTTAAAATATACTATCAGAAATAAAAAATAATAATAACAGATTATAATAATTGTAAATCATTCTATGCTGCCAAAATTGCATTATGTTCTTTTTAGTTAAAGAAATTGAAATGAAGGTTGTGCAGAATACACATGGATGCTATGGGCACCACGCGTTGAATGACGACCAAAACAGTGATGGCGGCAGAACGGGCGAGCTTTATGTTTTGTTAGGGTGAGTAACAGACATAGCATATGTTTCTAGACTCGTAGGGTTGCCTGGTCATGGATTTCGAAGAGGCATATAGCTCGGATATGATGCGAAGAAAATGTACCGCCTAAGCTGACATACTGAAAGGATCAAAGGAAGACGTAGAATGGTACCAGGAGTGGGAAAAAAAAAAAAAAAAGGGGGGAAAAAGCACAGACTCAGACCGAGTTAGGGCTTTAAGGCAGTTTGGGCTAGTTGCAGGTTATGATGTGGTTTTGTTCCGCACTTTTGTTTAAATTGAAATCCTTTTTATCCAGACTAGATAATGTTTATTAAATTTTAATTAATTCAGTTAGGGGAATAGCTATTGCCATTCATTCATGTCTATCGTGACTGCCGCTTTATTAGTTTTTATTAGTTTTGCTAAAATATCTCTCTTTCTTCTTAATCAAAAAAATGGTTAATATTAGTTATTTATTATTCTTTACTTCATTATAATATTATCAAAAGTTATTATTGTTAACTTAATTAAAAATTAATTTAATTATATAAAAATATTTAATGTTTATCTCATTTTTAATTTTTATATAATCACTTGATATTATAAGTACTGCTAATTAATTTATTTAATATAGTTATTTAAATCTAAATCTTAAATTGTTTTTCAATTTTTTGATACAATAATTATATAAATATTATAACTTTGATTATTTTTTTCAAAAAATAATATATAAAATTAAATAACAATAAAGATATACTATCATAGTATACAACTATGTACCTTATTTTGTAACATCTAGAGTTTACATAATTAAAAATTATTAAAAAAATATATGATACCATGATTTATTATTATTGATCATTAATTTTTACTATAGTCTTTTTTTTTTATTTTGTTATTCGTGTTCTTAAAAATTAAGATAATTTGATATATTAAATTAATTATTTTCCTGTAACAAAAGCAGTTTAAAAAAGTTAAAAATTTTTCTTTTATTAACACCCACAAAATTTAAAGGCTAAATTATTTACTTTATATATAAATTATATTTTATATAATTCTAAACAAATTTTAAAAAATAAAAATTTAAAAGTGCGGATTAACAAACACATACGTGTCTTTTAATACATTGTTAATGGTAATATATATCAACTAAATATATGACTAATTTGACGCATCAAATTATCTTAATTTTTAATAATAGAGATGATGAACAAAAAAGTTATAGTAATAAGTAATTATTGCCAACAAATCCTAATATTATGTTATAAGATATCACTATGTGTGTTGTACATTTCAATTTAGTAATATAAATATAAATAACTATATTAAATATGTTAATTTTAAATATTTGTAAAATCTCGTAACTATATAAAATTAAAAATGAGATAAATATTAAATATTTTTAAATAATTAAATTAACAATAATAACTTTTGATAATTTTAGGATCACTAATTAATAAATAATATTAACTATTTTATTTTATTTATTAAAATAGAAGAAGGGCATTTTGGTAAAATTAATTAAAAAACTAAATGAGTGGGAGTGGCAATAAATATAGAGCAGTGGCAATAGCCACTTCCTCTAGTTAGAACCAATAAGAGTTTTGGTATAGTGATAGAGACACACTACTGCCCTAGCAAGGATCTCAGCTTGATTCTTGGAAAAAGTACTAATTAGGAGAGCAAACATATTTAAGCTTGAAAGGGATTAGTTTCTTTTCCTGATAATAGGAAAGGGAGATATACTTGGAAAACAAAAAAAAAAAATTAATTTAGTTAGAATGATGTTAGTTAATCATAGGTTCTCTTTCTTTTGTTTACAAGATTTTGTATAATAGGAATAAATACCAAAATATTTGAACCAACAAAGCTAGTCAATATATTTTATTTGTTATCCAATAACAAAATTTATAAGAATTGATATTTAATGAACAATTAAAATATTATAATTTTTTAAAAGTGAATTACACTATTTGCATGCAATTATACCTTTCACTTTACATGAGTAATAATCGTTTGGCCTAACTGTGTAAAATAGTATATTCTTTGCTTTAAAATAGTATATTCATACCTAAACTCCTCCCAAATTTTGTTGTAGTCCCAATTGTTTAGGTGGATACATACGTGAATAGGGGCTTTGTAAGGTCAACGGTAACATTGATTTTTGAGGACAAATCCATGTCCATCCTTGGTGAAGCAAAGAGATGCCTTACTAACAAGACCTCCTTTAGAACACAACTTCTTTGCCACTGATAGAGTTTAGTATTCTCGTAGAATACCCCAAACTTGAATGGAAAATGGAGAATGGAGAATTAAGACATGATCAAGGTCGTACGCATCCATTGCATCCTCTTTTTCCATCATCTTAAAAAAAGAAAATGCCCTTTGTAAGTTCATGAATGTGTTTCCAGTATAGCATAAGCATCTATCTCAAGGTCAAAATAGAAATGGCACATTTTGCCACTACTTCGCAACAAAAATCGTGTAATTTTTCCCAAATTCCATAAAGGACGTTTGATAGCGTAGCAAGGATTGGGATTTATTAATGAGAAGTTTACCAATGAGGGATCATATCTCAAGTCTAGAAAAAATCCCCAATTATGTTGCAAGCATCATAAGAAACTTCCTTATCGCTATCAGAATCATCCAAGTTATCTAGCATAGAACATATCGCGGACATCCCCGCAATTGGCAATGATTTTCAAAAATGTGGCATTGGGGTGAGGATGTCGCGACTAGCAACGAAAAGCAATACAAATGATGATTCACGATAAAGGAGGATGGAGTATTGGAGTGATAGAGGCCGGGTTTGGGTGGCTGCATAAGCGCATAGAGGTGAGGATACAAGGAAGGGAAGATGGGGGATGCGGTGTCAGGACAAATGATCAAGGGGAAGCCCAAAATCTGGAAGGTCTAAATAAAAAAACTAAGCTAGAAACCACAATAGTTGGTTGGACAATACATCTTGGTCTAAAATCTTAAAGAAATGGATTTTTTCATTTTATATACTCTTTACTTAGATAATTCTTAATTAATATTGGACTTTCTCACTTACACTTGAAATTTCAACACTCTCCTCCTCAAATATAAACCCCAAGTGTACTCTCCTCTCAACAAAAGCCCTTTCAAGTGTTCACTACAAAATGAGGTACAAAGTCTTGACCAATACACTAACAAGGGTTGGGATCACAACTAAACACAAACCAATTGTTGTGTCCAAATTTTCAAATACTCGATCCAGTCGAGTTATCAGCTCTAATACCATTTATCGGAGCAAGTCCCCAGGTAGAACCAAAATTTAAGGGCATAAATTAACAGATTAAGCAAGTAACTACAATAGTGGGTTGAACATTACATCCTTATATGACATCTTAAGTATCTATGGATCTTTCTATTTTATATATTCTTCACTTAGTTAAGTTTTAACCAATATCGAGCTTTTTTGTTCACACTTGAAATTCCAATAACGAAGTCCAATGTGTGGCGTTGATGTGCAACGATGGTTAGATGGTGTTTGTGATATTTAGGCCAAAAGGGAAATTTAAAAAAAAAAATGTGGAAGGAAATGTGATCATGCAGGTAAGGAGATGGAAAGGCGAGGGTAATGGTTCTACAAAAAAGAAACATTTCTGTTTGGACTGCAAAGAGTCATTTTAGGCAAAGAAGAAATAATAGGGGAACACATAAACAGTGGACGTATACGTAACGCATACTGAAAAGTGAAAAAATGATAAAAATACTTATATGATGAGCTCCATATAATTATTATTATTTTTGTTCAAATTTTTTTTTTCAAAAATTTACCAGCATAAATGGTATGCACACTAG
Source organism: Pterocarpus macrocarpus (assembly GCA_031439585.1). NCBI lineage: Eukaryota > Viridiplantae > Streptophyta > Magnoliopsida > Fabales > Fabaceae > Pterocarpus > Pterocarpus macrocarpus. Next base: position 61,781,341 of record CM062520.1, on the reverse strand, counting down.
TAAGTTTTGTAAAAAAAAAAAAAAGCTTACTAGCGTATGCACTGTTCACGCTGATAAATTGGTGCACTCGCTATTAAGTTTTGTAAAATAAAAATTTACTAGCATGTGCACTATTCATGTTGATAAATTAGTGCACACACCGATAAATTTTATGTAATATACACAAAATTTATTAACATATTATTAAAAAATACTGATAAATTTTTAAATAAAAAAATTGAATAAAAATAATAATAATTATATAAAATCTATTATCTAAATATTTTTATTATTTTGCTTATCATTTTTGTATATGTTCCATGTTACATCCTAAAAAATTTTATCCCCAAATATTTTCTACGCAAAGATAATAAGTCATATTAATAAACCATGAGAGAGCCTTCATTCCGTCGAAGTTCAAAACCACAATATCTTTCTCTGCCAACATTTGTCAAATCAAATTATTGTTCTTTTTAAAAGTTTTAAATACAATGTTTCTCTCTCACAATGATCAAGGTAAGGTTGTTGCTTTTATGCTTTATATAGATATAAAAAGAAAATAAGAAGAAATAATAAAAAAATAAAAAAAAATGATATATATATATATATATATATATATATATATATATATATATATATATATATATATATGCACTCTTAATATATAATAATTTTATATAAAAATTTAATTATATATTATTATATTAATAAAAATATTTTATTTAATTATTTATTATTTTAAAAAATTTATAAATAAAATTATTTAATTAAATAATAATATAAAATTATTTTATATTATTAATATATTGAAATTAATCTATATATATATTATATCAGTAAAAATATTTTAATTAATTATTTATTATTTTAAAAATTTTATAAATAAAAATATTTAATTAAATAATAATATAAAATTATTTTATATTATCAACATATTAAAATTAATCTCTCTCTCTATATATATATATATATATATATATATATATATTCAACCCTTCTCATTCTTCTTCAGAAGGCATATCTGCCATTTGAATAATTTCTTTCTGATTTTCTCTTCTCTTTGCAATATGGAGGAGAAAAATTTTTTAATATAAGCCTCACATATTTTTCTCTCTTCTTTTTCTATTTCTTATTTGCTACCAAAACCAAAAGAGAGAAAATTATATTTTCAACTCATTTTTTCTCCTACTTTTTCCATCCCCCCGGTTTCTACAAACAGAAGGTTGAGTTAACACATGATGATGTCGTATGTATGCAATCTCAAATTAGTCTATAATTAATTTAATGATTATACATTAGTCTTTGCAAAAGAAAAAAAAAATTTGGTACACAAGAAGGAAGTGGTTGGATCTGCAATGAATTAAACCTACAATAAACTGCTCTAAGGTCTTAACGGTTCCCCGTCCTAGCAAGTTTCAACTGTGAACACAGGTTTCACACGCAAGACAACACTAAAACATGCTTACATTTTTTTTTAATTAAAAGTAGTGAAATTAAAAATTATATTTAAAAAATATTTTTAAAAGAATGGCAGAAATTGAACATGACATATTCCAAAGTTAAATAAAATATAAGAAAAAAACACCAAATTGTAGACTCAATCACACAATTACACCTATCTTGTAAAGGTATTTCGTTCTTGTGTACATAAAAGAAGGACAAATTAATAGGTCATTAATAGCATGTTTCGGAGCGCTGCTAAAGTCCCCAAAATTGATTCTTGTAGTGTAAAATTGATTTTGAATATTTTTGATATTATTTGATTTGGAAGAATAAAAATTAATTATTATTTTTAGAATTAATTTTGAAAAAAATAAAAAATTTTTATTTTATGTTAAAATTATTTTTAAAAAAATTACTAAATATAAATCACTTTACTTCAAAATTAATTCTAATAAAATTAATTTTATCAAAAATCAATTTAAAAAAAAAAAAAACCAAAAACATCCTAAAACCACTTCCCATTTGCAATTGCGCGCCATGCTCATCAATGTCAATAATGGTGATTCTTTCCATGTAACTGTCTCCATCTCGATCTCCGATCAGGCAGCTTTATATTAAAATCCCTCTGCTTCTGATGCTTGCCACTGCTAGCATTGTTTTTCTCTGAAAATCTGACCGACAGTGTTTTTTTTTTTTCAGGGGCCCATATTATAGAAGACTCCGGACACGGAGGACTTGGTTTTAACAGCATAGCAGTAGCATATCCTGGCGAATTCACTTTTAGAAGATTGAAAATATACGTTTCCCTTTACTAAATAACGCCAAGTATACATATTAAATACAATACTCATAATTAAACGAATAATTTTTAAGATAAGAATTTCATTTTTAAAAAAATTAAAAATTTATAATTATGAATTATTTTAAACACAAAATTAGTTATTTCAAATACGCATTTACATTTCAATCAAAAAAACGAAAAAAAAAAAACGCATTTACAGATTTTACTTTTGCCAACATCGCAATCCTCGTAAATATCCAACTATTATTCCACATTCAAGTGAAAAAACCATTAATGGCACTACGCGTTTACCACAGCTTTTTATATAATTTTTTTAAATAATTATATAATATTTAAATAATTTTAAATTTTAATTATTTATATATAATTATATAATCTAAATTTATTTTTTTTACTTTTATAATAAATTATTTCTTTAATGTAATGCACTCCTTTTATATAGTACATTATTTTACTGCAAATTATTCACACCCTTTGTTTAATTTGAACACATGTATTGATCCTGAAATTTATAATATCTTTTACACATCAATAATTTGTCCTTTACTTTGTATATATAAAATTTTTCTTATAGACGCGATGAATTGAAAGAAGTTCTGGCAATTTGGTGAATGTTTTCAACAAATATAGTACTGTCGAAATTAATTAATGAAAGGAAACAGTCTGCAGTCAATTCGCGTGGTAACGGTTGAGAGCGGGCGGAACAAAAACAGTGAAAATAGAAAGGTTGTGATCATGCATGGAGCTTCACCAAGTGCATGCGCGATAATGTAGGAACAGGGTCAGAGAGTAATGGTATGTGTAGATAACAATTTTTGAATATTATACTTATATATATCTATTTACTATTCAATGGGATATATAATTTAATCCAAATAAAATACATAATTCATCTAATAGCGAATATATATATATATATATATATATATATATATATATATATATATATATATATATATATATATATTGTACAAAAAATATTACATACACATAGTCTTAAAACATTGAATTTAAATGTCTTTGTCAGTGAATTAATTTGACATACCTAAGCTTTCTAAATATTTATTGTATGCTCTGGTATGTATACCAGCATACGAATTTAAAGTAAGTTCTTAAATAATTATTAATTATTATTTTTCATTATAATGATTTTTAAAAAATGAAATATAAGTAATAAATGATAAATAATGAATAACTTACCTCTATTATCATACTTTTAAAAAATCAATTAATCCACTAATCTTTCTATAACTTTTTCAAAGAAATCAAAATTTTAGTCTCATTACAAACTATTGTAACTAATGGACAGCATGAACGAAAATGTCCCAAACAATATAATTAATAAAGATAATCGAGATAAACTTTTTGTTTGAACTTTTTTCTCTTTAGGGTATGAGATATTTTGTTTAGATTTTACGTTTCCGAAATCAATTAATTTATGTTCAATAGCAAAAGTATAAAAATTATGCAACTTCCTATGAAAATTATCTTTTCAGAATTCAAAGTTGTGTTATTTTCTCAACAGATTAAAATTGCATTTTACTTTAGTCATAGTTTTATGAGTTTAAATTTAATATACTGATACACTATCATCTAATCCAAACCTTTTATTTATATAATCATTTAAGTAATAGGTAATTAAATTAAATACTTTTATTAATATGATAATATATAATTAGATATCTATATAAATTTTTTTTATACTAATAATATATACAAATTAAATCCTAATTTAATTTCAACCTGAATGTTCAGCCTATATCCACGGCAGTCAAACTGAAATGGGATTTGTTATTATCCTAATCTTTCAATATTTTGAATACGTTTCTGAACTACAGAAAATATTTATAGTTTTTTCATTTAACTACTAAAATCTATAAGAAATAACTTAAAGTAGAAAATAACTTAAGATGAGCAATTAAAGAACTTTCTAAAAGAAGTTTTGAGCCTTTTTTTTTTTTTTTACTTTTTGGTCAACAAGAAGTTTTGAGCCTTAAAAAGACACTTTTGGATAAGGTTATTTTGGGTTTAAAATAATTTTTAATCAAATGCTTTATGAGATGTTTTTAAAAACAAGTAATTATTTTTCAAAATATTCCAAACTAAAATCAAGGAGCCTATGTCTTGTTTTGTTTGTTGAAGCCCAACTTAGAGACAAGGCCCAAAATGGCCCAAGTCGAAGTCCACATGTTATATGGCCAAAGCCCAACTTGGAACCCATCACGGGAAGGTATCATAGCATAAGATGAGATGATCAAAAGGGACCCACGATTGAGAAGGAACGGCCCTCATCACAACGTGCAGCCATGTATCGCGAGCGTTCCAATGAGCACGAAGCCGTTAAAGGATCTCGAGATTACTTCCTATGACTGTGAACGCTCCCACTCATTCTCATCCTCCACTGCCTTCTATAAATATGTGATCCAACCCATGAAATCGAGTACGCATAATACAACCTGAATCTAGTATGTCTTGCACTCCTTGACTTAAGCGTCGGAGTCCTTGCAGGTACGCCCTCCATAGCCGTGGAGATCCAATTTCAGCCTTCCAACGATCGAGTCAAAGGGTCCCAACTTCGTTTGGAGCTTCTAGTTTCCAAATTCCGACGACCAACCATCGAACATTGGTGCCGTTTGTAGGCGTCTCAAGCTTACATTTCATCATTCCACGATGTCTTCGATTGTTATGTCAGCTCATCAAAGGTAAGAACACACGGTGGCACATGGCCCTACAAACAACCAGCAACCGCACCACTCAGAGTACGTGGATGGTCGGACGGCTTCTGAGTTAGCATCAGATGTCGACGATCACCATAATGTGCAAAACTCAGCAGCCCATTGCTCCTTGATCCCAGCTCTGGGAAACATCATGGCATCTAAGGTGGAGCTATGACCCCAGGAGAACCTTGACCCACTTGCCGAAATGGCGTCCATCATGTGGGATCAAGCCACCCACATTCAGGAGTTGTAGTGGAACGTAAGCGAATGTAGGATGCTAAGGAGGAAAGACGATGTCGGGAACGGCACTGCTAACAATATAGAAGCCGTGACTGTGACAAGCCACGACATCATAAAGAGCATGGCCGTAGTGAGGAACCCCAATCTCGAGATGACCATCACCATCGCAATGCTAAAAGTTCAGCTCGGAGGAAACCTCAAATCCAACATGCGCGCCACCATATGGAGCACTTTGAGTCGTAGCCCTCCTGAACAAGGAGTCTAGGTCGGCAGTCGAGGCATTATTCAAAATGATATAAGGTTTCTAAGGATGGTGATGAGATGTCATTCTCTAACTATATTATAAGGGTTCCACTCCCCAAAGGGTTTAAGCCTCTATTTGACATGGAACCCTATGACGGGAGCACTGACCCCTAAGAGCACATAGATGCTTTTAAGTTGAGAATAACTTTGGTTGGAGTGTCCAACCTTATCAAGTGCCGAGCCTTCCTAATCATGCTAAAGAAAACAGCACTCAAGTAGTTTAACTCCCTCCTTTAGAGGTTCATCGATAGATTCTTGGACCTCTCATCGCAGTTTCTGGTTCATTTCATGACTCGAAGATTCAAGCTGAAACCGGTTTTTAACTTGCTAGGAATATCTCAATGGTAGGGATAGTTAATGCATAGATGTTGTTAGTGGAGGAGCTACAAACCCATGTCGCAGTCCTCACTCTGCTTAACGAGCTACGACCTGGGCCTTTCAAGAGCTCATTGTCCAAGCTTCCGGCTAGAACCATGGAGGAAATTCAAATAAGAGCCGAAAAGAATATATATCATGAAGAAATGGAGAAGGCCATTGCTAATTTTGAAAGGAACTTGACTAAGAAGAAGACGAAGGCCTGCCAAGAAGAGCGCCCGAGGGAAGAGGCACGGACGTCGAGGGTCGAAAGATACCATGAGTATACTCCCCTCAAAGTATCCCTCGCCGATTTATATAAAAAAGTCAGGAAAGTAGAAAGAATCCCCAAATTGAAAGATCTTTAGATAAGGTTCAACACTAACAGCTCCTTGTTCTATGAGTATTATAACGATTTTGGGCACAGGACAGAGGACTGCTACGACCTTCGAGATGTATTAGAATAGCTTATACGAGAAAACAGATTGGCAAAGTACATCACCTGACATAAAAGCCCTTGAAGGAAAAGGGCATCTCTTACAACGGATAACGAAATGTGGAACCTGAGGTACCAAAGAACCTTGGAGCCAGAGAAAGTACGATAAGGCAATGAAGATGACGACATGATAACCTAGACCATCAATGTCAGCACTGGATATTTTGTAGGAGGTGACATGACAAAGTTTGCCCACAAAAAGCACCTTTAGAAGGTCCTGAGCCTGTCAAGTGAGAAGGTGAACAAGGCCCAACAGCCGCTATCAACCTCTTTTTTCAAGCTTCGACTTGGAGGGAGTTATCCTAGGACACAATGACCCCACGGCCATTTCGACCGTAATGGTAAATACAAAAGTGAAAAAGGTTTTTGTTAACCAAGGGAGTTTTATAGATATCATCTTTGGGATACTTTTGACAAGCTCAAATTGAAGAACTCTGACTTATAAACTTACAAAGAAAAGCTCATTGGTTTCTCTAGCGAGAAAGCCTACCCAGATGGGTTCGTCACTCTTCATTTGACTTTGGGAGCTTGGCCTCAAATGAAGACAATCAATGTTGACTTCCTAGTTGTTGACTGCTCCTCAGCATACAACGTTATTCTAGGAAGGCCAACCTTGAATAAGATCGGGGTCATAGTATTTATCGCCTGCCTAACAATGAAATTATTCATAGACAAAGGAGAAATAGCTACCGTAAGGGCAGATTAAGCTGTAGCTCGTGAATGTTATAATGCAAGTTTAGAAGTAACAAAGAAGAAAAAGAAAGACAAGGAAGAAATCTAACCTTCGAGCTTATCAGAGGTCATACTGGTAGGCCTAGACACAAGATGGAGGAATGAAAGAAGGCCAGAGTTGGATGGAGAGCTAGAAGTGGTTTAGATTGGGAAGGAGCCTAGCTAGATGACTTAGATCAATAAGGCTCTTTCGAATTCATTGAAGTAAGATCTTGTAGCTCCATTCAAGTCCAATGTAGACCTATTTACTTGGACAACAGCTGATATGCCCAAGATTGAAATAAAGCTTATGTATCACATCATTTCAATTTTCCCTGGGGCCCATCTAGTCGTGTTGAAAAGAAAATGTATGAGCAAAATAGAGCCCTTGCAGTCCAAGCAAGTTCAGAGCCTTTTGGATGTCGGGTTCATCTACGAAATCATCTACCTGATATGGTTGTCAAATGTTGTCATGGTGCCAAAGTCTAAAGAAAAGTGGCGGATGTGCGTTAACTATACTGACTTGAATAAAGCTTGCCCAAAAGATCCTTATCCATAGCCAAATATAGATAGATTAGTAGATGCCGCTTCGGATTTTTGATCATCTAATTCATGGACGCCCACTCGGGATACAACCAGATCCCGATGCACTCTTTTAAGGAAGAAAAACTAGTGTTCCTAACCCGAACAATCAACTATTGTTACAAGGTTATACCATTCGGGCTAAAGAACGCGAGGGCTATGTATCGAAGATTAATGAATAAAGTCTTTTCAGAGCACATTGAAAACCTTATAGAGATTTACATAGACAACATGTTGGTCAAGACAAAGGAGAATGGTAGCTACTTCTCCGACTTGGGGCCAATCTTCAACTACCTACAACAGCATAATATGATGTTGAATTCACAAAAGTGTTCATTCACCATTGAAGCTGGAAAATTCTTGGGTTTTATGGTCACCCATCGGGGAATTGAGGCAAAGTTTGATAAGTGTTGAGCGATTTTGGAGATGAAGAGTCCGACCTTTGTAAAGGAAGTTCAACGGCTAGCAAGAAAGATAGCATCTCTCTCTAGATTTATGGTGGCATCAGTCCGGAAGGCATTTCCCTTCTTCTTTTTTCTGTTGAAAAAAGAAAGCACTTTTGAATGGATGCCAGAGTGCAAAGCCACGATCACTAAATTCAAAAGATATCTCTCTGGCCCATTAATATTGAGTAAGTCGAAAATCAACCAGCTACTATATTGATATCTCTCTGTAAATGACGTGGCTATAGCCAGCGCCTTGTTCCGAGAAGATGCCAAACAACATTTCGTCTACTTTGTTAGCAAAGTGTTATAAGGACCCAAGATCCGATATCTTCAGCTAGAAAAGGTCGCTTTAGCCTTAGTGATTACTGCATAGCAGCTCTGCAATACTTCCAAGCAATAGTGGTCAAAATCAACTAGCTAATTCAGTAAATCCTGCAAAAGCCAGAATTGGCGGGAAGAATTGTGGCATGATTAGTTGAATTCTTGGAATTTGACATCCGATGTCAACCAAGAACTGCCATAAAAGCTCAAGCCTTGGCAGATTTTTTGGCGGAAATGGTGGAAGATGAAGAGTCCCCAGAGTCGAGATGTTGCATGTAGATGGAGCTTCCAGCTCCAAAGGAAGTGAAGCGAGAGTAATATTGGAAAAAGAATGGTAGATCATAGTCAAGCCATTTATAAAGTTCAATTTCCTTGTTTCTAACAATGAAGTCGAGTATGAAGCCCTAATAGCTAGACTCCAGTTAGCTAATGACATCAGGGCACCTGACTCATAATCCGCAATGATTCCTAGATTGTGACGTTTCAAGTGATTGGGACATACCAAGCCAAGGATGTTTTGCTTCAAAAGTATTCAGCGAAGGTAAAGGATTTAATGAAGCAGCTTGACTCCCTTGAGATCCTTTCTAAGTTGGCCAATACAAAGCTCATGGGAAACAACCAGAGTTTGATCCAAGAGACGCTGAACTCTCCTTCCATAGTAAAAACGTTCCCAACCTTGGCCATTGAATGGTCTCCAAATTGGATAACCCTCTATCAGTCAATATCTGCAAAATGGAACCCAGCCAAAAGCCCCTATGGAAGCAAAGAGGATGACAAAAAAAACCTCTTACTACATTATCATTGAAGAACAACTATATAGGAAAGGATTATCTAAGCCACTGTTGAAGTGTCTGAACCTAGATCGGATCCCCTTTGTGCCCGAAGAGGTTCACGACAGAGCCTATGGTCATCATCTCAGAGGAAAGGCCTTGGCATTGGAGGTCTTGTGAGCTGGCTATTATTGGTCCATCATGACCAAGGACTCTGTAGACTTTGTGAAGAAATGTCAAAAGTGCCAGTAGCACATACACTTTCATATCGTCCCAGCAGAGGAACTTTCCACGATCATGTCTCCATGGTTGTTCAATAAGTGGGGGATTGACCTCCTAGGTCTTTTCCCACTCTCCACGAGACAAGTAAAGTATCTGATTATGGCAATTGATTATTTAACCAAATGGATAGAAGTGGAGCCTCTGTTCACCATCACGGAGGCGCAAGCCCCCGAAAGTTTATCTGGAGGAATATCTTCACCCATTTTAGAATAGTGGATTTTGTGGTGACTAATAGCGAGACCCAATTCATTGATCAAAAGTTCCGAGATTTTTTTACCAGCTACAAAGTAAAGCACCATTTTACCTCAATTAAGCACCTCTAAGCCAATGGTCAAGTTGAAGCGGCCAACAAGGTCATGCTCCAAGGACTAAAGAAGAGGCTCGATGAGGGGAATGGGGCATGTGTAACATCCCCACTTTCTTAAATAAAGAATAATAGAAACATTGAATTATTTCCTTTAGGCAGTGTGAGAATTTTCCATGCAGTGCTATACCCTAACAATTCTTACACTTAAAAATATAGGGTAGCGTAACACTGCCATTGAGAATATGGCGCTGCCATATGTTAAAAATTAGAAAATTACAAAGATACCCCTATGAACTTTTGTTATTTGTAAGGTTGCCTAGGTCTTTTAAAAAATTTCACTTTGACCCCACAAGCATATTTCCATAAGGACCCTAGATCTTTTTAGAAAATAACATCTATGTCCTTTCATCTATAGAGTTAGCAGAATAGGGCTTTAAGCGGAGCAAAATCACGTGATAAAACCGTAAAAGTTTAAGTCTCAAACGTTTGAGCCACGGGAGTAGTCAAGTGTGAAATGACATGGGGTGCCCCTAGACTTGCTTAAATTAACGAAAATGCCATTAGTTACGAAAATCAAACAGAAAATACTAAAGGATTTATGAAAAAGCGAAAATATAACAGTTCAAAGAAGAAATGGTGCGATTGATTTGCGCTGCTAATCAATTTATCAAAAAAATAAGAGTAATTAGGGATGAATTATAAATACTAAAACTAAGAAAAATTTAGATTGTTATGTAAAATACCATGAGAAATTATTTAGTATAATGTCCGAAAATATTTTATCATTTTTTTTAGCAAGTTGTTCGATTTTCTCAGCTACTTGAGATTAATTACCATTCGATTAAATATTTACTTAGAGCCAATTAAGTATTGTTTAGAGAAATTAGATATGAGGGAATTAGATTGAAAGCATAGGAAACTTCATAGGATTTTTCCAAAATTGATTTACCGATTTAAAGGAAATCGGTAAGATTTCTGTATTTAAAACTAGCAGAACCGAATCAATATAATTACACACCTTAAACCCTATATTTAATGGCTAAATACACAACCACATAACCACTCAATTGGTGGCGCAAATCAACCCCAAAATGAGTGGAGTTGGCTGCAATTCAACCACAAAAATTTCAGCCAATAAGAATGAAACTTGCCAAGCACTTCATCTAGCTTTTGGGTGAGTCTTTTTCTTCCTTATTCCTTCATTTTCGTGCTGCCCCTTCAACTGCTTCTTCTCCACCATTTCTTCCTTCATTTCACTTTATTTCACCTCATCTTCAAACTTCCATCACTTCCCCATCAAGAGGAGCTCAAAACTAGTTAGTCTTGCATCAAAAATTGAAAGTAGGGTTCAATAATGCCCATAGTTCTCTTGTGTATGGCTGATGAGGGTTAGGATTTTCACCCTTTATTAGATGATATATCACATACATATGATGATTCATGACTGGCTTGGCATGAAACTCTTGGATTTTGGTTGAAACTTGCATGAAAATCCATGAAGGAGAACAACCAAAATAGGATAAGTTGGGAGATCCTACGACAGTCCGTACGGCGGAGTGTACGACTCTGCCTAAAGCTGTTTAAATTCAACGAAACTATTTTTATGTGAAACTAGACACTTATGGATTTCCTACCATATAAAATATAAGGCCATTGGATTAATATACAATTAGTTATAAATTTTTGAAGTTTAATATGAAATTTTGGGTTCTCTTCTAGGCAGTATGAATTTTGAGGGGTGTAACTTATTCTACAAAACTCTAAATTGAGTGCAGCTAATTGGTTTTGAAAGCCAACATATAAGAAGCATCTCATAAAAATTTTAGGGTTTGATTTGATCCCAATTATTTCCAGTAATTCAATGAAGTTGCCTTGAGTCCAAACTAGACCAAGATAGGGTAGTCTAGAAGGATCAACTTACAGGGCCTATAACTCAAGCCATACTTACGTAAATGAGATTAAACTTCTTTCAAATAAAATCTTGTCCTGTTAAATTTAATTCGGTATAAGTTTCATATGATTTCATCTAGTTTCCTATTTTTAGTGAATTTTTACTTCTAAGAGCGTAATTCTGGCTAGTTGTAGGGCAGATAGAAGCAAACTTTGAATAACTTGAGCTATATAAATTAAAATGAGATAGGACTAAATTGGAAATTAGACACATAGCACTATAACATATTCAAAATTTAGATCCAATTGAATTGAATAGAAATTATGGTGAATTTTACAAAATCAGGCAGAATTGAGTAGAATGAGCAGAAAACCTAAGTTATGTATTTATGTTGACATATTATATGACTGATATTATTGTTATAAAACTTGATGATCTATGTTAGTTTTGTTGCTTGATTGATCCTTTTGGCAGTCTGGCACTATTCATAGGGAAGCGGATTCGATCCGTTATACTGCCGAATTTTCGGCAAAAGTTTATGAGAACTTATTATGAATAATTGGCTAAGATTATAAGGATACATGTGTTCATATGAATGCCATGTCTATGAAAATCATGCATTCAAATAGGATTGAGGAATGATATGAGATATATGCATGAACGCATAGAGCATTCACGTGCACAACCATATCCAAAAGGTAGTAAAAGATTATAAAGACTTGCAAGAGGGAAGTACTAAGCTACCACGTGAAGCATGGCATAGACCCAGCTAGCATAGGCCCGAGCAGTACTGTCTAAGACTTGGTCCAGCCCTTGACCAGATTTAAGGGGAATAGACTGGTGTAAGGGTCAGGGAAAGTAAACCCATCACTCATGTATAGATACGAGTTTGGACTTGAAAAACAGGCTATTACCTAGGGGTGAGAGAGGCCATTCACCTCCGGGGGACCAATTATGGAAGAGCAAGATCAAGTTACAAGTTAAAGAAAGAGATGAATTAAGTCAAGTACAAGCATCTACATATGCATCTCTAATTTTCTCATTATGTCATAATGTTATTATGATTCTTATTGAAGTATATTACACTATTCTTATTTCTATGTCTGTCACATAATATGCCAAGTGATTGTTAAAATATAACCCGGTTCGAGAAAGATGTTTTCAACTTAAAATTGAACTACTGCTTGCGTATATGTGCTCATATTTTCATAAGAAACCGAAGTGACTGGAATGTTTATGATGACACTGTATGAGTAATAGTTTGAGTTTACCTACTAAGAACCTTAGGTTCTCACTGCCTACTTGTATGTTTTTCTTTTCCATAAACATTCCAATGCCAAGGCTAAAATTTAATAATGAGGCAAAAATCCTAGGGAATTCATTGTGCAAGACTCAGGCATAAGTCGGCCCAGGAGACTATGGAGACCGGCTAAAGTCAGTGAGGGCGATAGCTGCAGTGCGAAAGTAGTTTCTATGTATAATATTAGCTACAAAACTTTTTCTTAAAGTGTAATTATTTTATTCTATATGTATCAGTAATGACGAAATTTATGAACCATTATTCAGTAATATAGGATGTAGTTAAAGGGCCATATATTATACTTTCTATATTTTAAAGATCTCCTAGCACAGTAACAACCTCTTAATATAACTCATGATTCGAGCATGGTTTACATGATAGAGAGTGTTACAGCATGGGCTGATGAACATAGTAGTATCTTATGGTCTTACCGAGCAATTCCACAATCAACTACTGATAAGCCCCCTTTCAAGCTCACTTATATGGAAAATGTCATGATCCTAGTAGAGGTCGAAGAGCCTAATCCAAGGGTTGTATTTCAATCTACGAGTTCACAAACCCTCTGAGAGGAAATCAATCTTGCTAGTGAAGCTAAAGAGATAGCCTATATCTGGGAAATGAACTAAAACAAAGAATAACCCATAGATACAACTTCGTCGTTGTCCCCAAAATTTCCAGAAAGGATATTTGGCACTCTGATGTGCTAACATCAGACCACCACCTCCCAGATGGGGAAAACTCATGGCAAATTGGGAAGGCCCCTATAATATAATTAATGTCTTGAGAAAGGGAGCTTACAAGCTCTCTATTTTGTCGAGATCCGAGGTTATGGAATTCCTCAATCGTTAAGAAATTTTTTATGTGATGTAAACCACGCCAAGTTGTCGCACTCTTTTTTGTACCTCAAGTTTTATCCCATTGGATACTCCTAAGGAGGTTGTAACGAGGTGAGACTTTTGTGAGTCAAGTGATGTTCTTATACTTAGTTTTTTATATTCAGTCAACATGTGTAATCAACAATTCTCTTTAATAAAATTATTCCGATTTTATTACTATTCTAGCTCGTTGTTTATAAATCCTAAGTGTTTGATTATCCCTTAGTCGCAATACATGGAACCTAGGTCCAAAGCCTCATGCATAATTACCTAAAAATCTGATTTACATTGCAACTCAAAAAAATGATACATAACCCTTAAATAAGCTTAAGCGAAAATGAAACCAAGTCACATAAAGGCCTCGGAATTATTTGCAAAAATCTAGGTGCACCTCTGCCTCAGAAAAGGTAAGGTTTACAACCTCAGTTAATACTCTAATTAGTGAGTTTGACTTAAGCAAGATTAAATTCTTTGGGTTTTAACTTAAGTGGAAGTAAAACCAGATTATTAAAGACCTCAGAATAACTTATCATCCGATTCGGGTCATAAACAATTCGAAAAAGTCGGGTTTTCTATACAACCTTGGATTAATTTTATCCCTTAAGTTTTAACTTAAGCGAAATTAAATAGCCAATCTATGTAACCTTGAGAAGTTGTAAAATTTTTCTTCAAGTTATTTAACTTAGGTGAAAATAAAAAAAAGGGCCCATACAATTGGAAAAATCAATTTCATTACCCCCGAAAATTGGGGTAAAGTTCTTTACAAAAGCCCACACAAAGGCAAATAAAAATACAGAAGAGAATGAAAATCCTAAGGATCCGTGGCAGCTGAATTAGTGGGGTCGAATTTCGTGTTGCTATCATCATTGTCCTCTTCCTTGGGGATGTCTTCAATATGTCCATCAACAACATGGCGATGCAACCCAATCTCACTGAAGTCAGCCTCTAGACATATAATTTGACATTGAGCCAAGATGCTATCCTTTACCTCTTTGGCGGTGGTGGCCCACTGTTTCTCTACATGCTTCCCTTTGGACATTGGAAATATTCTTGCCTTGGTGGAGCGATCTTTTTCAAATTCCTCTAGTTGGGCTTTCAACTCCTCCAACTGTTGGTCCTTAGCCTTGGCCTTGATCCGCTCCATCAGCTCCTCCACCTTGGACGTCAGATCCTGCTTGGCTTCTTTGAGGGCCATCTCCTTCCAAAGAAGGGTTATATTCTCCTCTAACTCCTTTTGTGTCTTTGGGTCTAGACCCCAGAAGATATCATTGACTTCGAGTACCGGCACAAAGCCATCGACTTCAAAAGAATGCGATCAGTCCACTAGAGTTTCTTGAGTATATCATCCAAGTTTCCTTGAAATCGTTCTAAGCAAGTCAGGGTTATGAACTCCTTATTCATAAATTGCAGATAAGGAAAGCTTTTTTTCATGACATTGATATCCGACATGTCTAGAAAAGTCAAAGAAATATTGATATCCGCCTGTGGGCGGCAGAGGAGAAAGAAAAATGAAAAGAAAGGGCAGTAACTATCTCGTAACTGTGCAAAATGGCAAAAATGACGTAGAGAGATACCAAATCCACTACCGTTATCATAGAAACTGTATTATCACCATTACAGCGAATTACAAATACTAAAGTGAAGAAAACAATGGAAAAGAGAAGCATACCTTGGTAATGATGAAGGCTTGGAAGATTAGATGATGGAATGAGCCTTAAGGATCTTCTGCAAATTTCTCCCCTTCATCTCTTTCGAAAGCCTTAGTCACATACTCAAGCAAGTTTTGGACAAACGTAGAAAAATGGGGAAGAAAGAGTAAAGGTGCTATTTAAAGAGCGAAATGCATCT
Source organism: Pterocarpus macrocarpus (assembly GCA_031439585.1). NCBI lineage: Eukaryota > Viridiplantae > Streptophyta > Magnoliopsida > Fabales > Fabaceae > Pterocarpus > Pterocarpus macrocarpus. The sequence goes on along the minus strand of CM062520.1, from coordinate 61,765,674 downwards.
CTTACTATGCAACTCAAAGGTCACAAGGTAAAATGATGTCTTTTCATATCAATAGCTTGGGAGTAAATTTGGAAAAGTGCATCAATTCAAATAATGATGGTGCATGAGACAAGGCGCCAAAATGCCATGTATCTCCATGGGGTGAAGAGACACTACTTATGACATGACCTAGCATTAGAAGAGGAAGGGACACATCCCAACAAAAAGGTCGGCTTAAACGTAAGGTAGATATTTGCTCTTTGAGGTCCTAACCAAGATTACAACAATTTGATGAAACTTGACACTCGAGGTTATCACCTCGGAAGCTGAGTTGGGGGCATTTCTCCATACTAGAATCAAGAAGCCTATGTCTTAGTCTATTCGTTGAAGCCGAACTTAGAGATAAGGCCCAAAATGGCCTAATTCGGGGTCCACATGTTATATGGCCAAGGCCCAACTTAGAACCCACCACGGGAAGGTATCATGGCATGAGACAAGATGACTAGAAGAGACCCATGATTGAGGAGGAACCGGCCTCATCACAACGTGTGGTCATGTATCTCGGGCGTGCCAATAAGCATAAAGCCATTGACAGATCCCGAGATTACTTCCTATACTACGAATGCTCCCACTCGTTCTCATCCACTGCCTTCTATAAATATGTGATCCAACTTCTGAAATCAAGTACGCATAATACACCTTGAACCTAGTATCTCTTGTACTGCCTGACTTGAGTATTAGAGTCCTTGTAGGTACACCCCCCACTACCATAGAGATCCAATTTCAGCTTTCCAACGATTAAGTCGAAGCAACCTTGGTGTCCTATATTTGTTCAGAGCTTCTAGTTTTCAAATTCTAGTGACCCACCTCCAAATATAAAATAAAGTTTTTTTTAAATATACACTATATAAAAAGTTAGTTTTAGTAATTACAGCAAAAAGAAAAAAAGATAGTCTCACACACAAAAGAGTAATATTACCCATTGAATATAAGTATGTCATATTATTTTGACAACAGGTTCTGACAAAAATTATAGCTCTAACATTTTTCCACACAAAAATTTAAAAAAATCGTGTGTAACATTTTTTTTAAAATATAATTGCTAGTATCTTCAATTATGTTGTTTTGGTGTTTTTCTCTATTCTTTTTATCTATTTTTCATGTTTGAGCCCATCTGTCTTTCAAGAGATGAATATTCTCTTCGAAGGTAAACTTCTTTTTTTAAAAAAATCATAGAATTTTAGAAATCTTGAATGAAGTTTCACCAAGTGCATGTATAGGCGATAATGTATAGGAACAGGGACTCAATGATAGATCCAAAAAATTTAAATAATAAAGATTAAGATAATACATAAACATACAATAAATTTTACATAATTTTTTTCTTTATATTAAAAAAAATTATCTTAATGTGCAATCAAATATAAAAAGATAATAGGGAAAAAATATATATACTATTAATAAAATTCTCAAATTTTAATAGGGGTATGTGCCCCCAGGCCACCATTATATCCGCCCTTGATCAAGGTCTCAAACACTGAGTTTAATTAAATTTCATTCTCAATGAGTTAATTTGAGCTAAAAGCTCTATTTTTGTCCCAAATCTTTTAGCAATATTTTAATTTCATTCCAATTTTTTTTTTCAATTTCATTCCCAACATTCCGATCAAGTTTCAAAGTCATCCTTCCCACTGACATCGTCAATTTTACTAATGTGGAGTAGACTATTGACCTAGATCTAACATATTTATTTTTATCTCACGTGAATACCATATTATGCATACAAAAGCTCTATTGTTGTCTAACTATACTTATTAAAATAAATTAATTCCTGTTTATAGAGAACTTTTAACTCTAAACATTGAGGTTTAGAAGATCAAGAATGAAAATAGAGCTTTTACTTGTATAACATGACATAGATGTGAGATAAAAATAAGCACATTAGAATTAGGTCAACAATCTTCATTAGTGAAATTGACAATGTCAAAGAAAAAGGTTACAATGAAATTTTATTAAAATATTAGTGACAAAATTGAAAAAAAAAATTAAGATGAAATCGGAATACCCTAAAATACGAGGGACTAAAATTGATGCTTTTGCTTTCTTAAGCAAATACTAATCAGTATTTTTTATTATGACATTCTGGAAAATATGGAATATAAGTAATAAATAATAAATAATAAATAATAAATAATGAATAATGAATAACTCACCTCCATTATCAATACTTTTAAAAAACCAATTATTACACTAATCTTTTTTTAACTTATCAAAATTATTATAACAAACGCACAACTTAATTGGACGAAAATGTCTCAAACATTAAAGATAAATTTCTTATTTCAACTTTTATTAAAGTTGTAACATATTTTTTCCCTTAGATTAGGCCAAATTTTATTTTCCGAAATTAATTCATATATTAAATCGCGAAAGTATAAAAGTTATATAATCTTTCAATAAAAATTATATCTTTTTCAGAATTCAATTGCTCTAATAGCTTCTAGCAGTCGAATTGAAACGAGTTTTTATTTATTTATTTCTATTCTTTCTTTCTTTTTTTTTTTTTTTTTGATACGCTAATCTTTCTATATTTTGAATATCTTTCCAATATTAACTTCTCTAACTACGGAAAATATCTTTAGTTTTTCATTTAAATTCGTAAAACTTCTCCATGAATTGATGTGCTTTATAAAAAATAAATAAATATTTTATGTATACTCTATACAATAATGCACTGGTTAAGTATAAATCTGTTTTATATTATAAATTAAACAGTACATAATATTTCGTAAAATGTAAATCTGCATTTTACGCACCCCCAATATATTCCCCAATATATACTCTCAGTTATGATCAATTCTTTTTTTTTTTAATTAGATTACGTTAGGTTAATTTTTTTGAAACAAATAGAAATATAGAATTCAAGAAGAGAACAAAGTTGAAATTTTTAAAGTGAGAGAAAGGATATTTTTTATATTATTTAATATTTAATTATTGCATTTAACATATAATGAAAATAAAAATATAACTTATTAAATTAACATATATTGAATATTAAATAATACAAAATATCAAAACATTTTTAAAATACTTAAAATTTTCTTGAGTAAAAACTAAGAAGAGTGATCGATCGAGAGACTCTCTATTTTTTATTTTATTCCCATCATGAGCAAAGAATTTGTTGTCTTCTATGCAAAAGTAAAAAGCTGGTTTCTCATGGATTTTGTTGTCTGACTCTGGATTTCTTCTTCTTCTGCTTGTCGTGAGAAATTCATGTCTCATTCTCTCTCATTCTGAATTGATCCCCTTGGAACGCTTCCTGCTCCCTCTGCTATCCCACCAGAAAACCGTCAGCTTAAAATTCCTTCCGTGCTCGGTTTTTTATTGTCACCTTCCTTAATTTCTTGTTTATGTGCGAAAAAGGTTTATCTGTGTATCGTTATGATACTTGTAGTATGTTTGGATTAACATTTGCCGGGTCTAGAATTGGTTGACCCTCAAAATTAATTTTATTATTTTATGGTAATATTTGGTTGTTAGAAAGTAATTTTTATTTTTAGAATTAATTTTTAAAAGATTAAAAAAATTTTATTTTTTATTAAAATTAATTTTACCTAAAATTAATTGCAGGAAGCTGAACTAAACAGCCTATCAGTTATGTTTGTCACGCTATTCCAAGTTCCGAACAACCAGATAAAAGGATGGAGCCACCAAATCCAATTATTTTATTTTATTTTACTTTTCATCCTAGGGACATGTTAATAAATTTGGCATTGAATTGCTCGCATGATTTTTTCGGCCGGATGACACAGAAACCACGCTTGTGCCTTGAGCTTGCTTTATAGGGCAGGATTGAGGTGACATCGGGAGATATCATGCATAGTATCATATACATCCTTCATCTCATCACACTTTCTACACTGAGATCAGCATCAGGGTCCGATTTGATTGAAAGTCTCGGATCTGTAATCTAGCTCTTTGGTGGCTCCATCCTTTTATCCGGTTGATTTCATATCATGCATAGTATCATATACATCCTTCATCTCATTAAAGGCCGAAAGACTAAAAATGAAATCGAAAAGGGCATAAAAGGACTTGGAGAGGAGCTCCAATGAAAGAGGAAAAACATGTGTCAATTATTTTATTTGGTTTCATACTTTATATATGGGATTGTTATTCTATACACTTTCGGCTAGAGATAAATAAGTTTCACATTTCATTTTTATGATAAAAAGAAACGCATGTTCTCTATCTCTAAATCAACTAATAGTTTTAAATAATTTTATAATTTTATTTTATCTGCATTAACTGCTCTTTTCACTTCTTTTTTCATCTAATTAATTTTCTCTCTCACTCACTTCCACATGTTAAGTAAAACAATTATAACTAATAATGATGGCTTTATTTTGGAATGACTAATAATGATAGTTTTAATAATACTTATGATTATGCCATAAAAAAAAGTAATAGTGGCAAAAACTAGCGTATAGCTTATAAAATATATAATAAATTTTGTGTAGTTTGTTAATTTATCAGAATTATTTTTTGTGTCCTGTAATTTTTCTTCAATCTTCTTATTTATTGTAGCATTTTGTTTAATTTTTGGAAAAAAATAAACACAAAAAGAGAGAGGGTGAACAAAATTATTTAAAATGTGAAAGTGCGTGAAAGAGAAATATTAATGAAAAGAAAAAAAGAAAATTAAAGCAAGAGAAGAAAAAGGAATAATTTATATAAATAAAATAAAATTACAAAATTATTCGGAATTAATTAGAGAAGAAGATGAGTATTTTTTTTGGTCCAAAATAAAATATATATAACTTGATGTAAAGGTTCGTAATCCCTTTTTATATTTTCAATTTTTTAAAGTATCATTAGTTTAGTGTATTAATAATATATTTAAATTATTATTATTATTTTATTCTGTTTATTACCTTTTATGAAGAAACTGTTCAAAAATGACTTTTTATTTATGTGAACACAGACATGTTCCATTTTTAACTTGCATCCGGAGTAACATTTTTTATGGATGTATTTGTTTTATCTTTTAAAAAAATAATTATAAAATTTAAATTTTATATGTAATTAAAAAAATTAAAAATAAAAATTTTAAAAATTTTAATTATTTTTTAAAAAATATTTAAATTTATAAAAACTTATTTTTTTTAATAAATTTTTTTTTTTTACTAAAAAAATCACAACCAATCATACTCTATATTGCCTTTTAACTTACTGTAATAGATATGTGGCGTTTTAAAAAACACGTGTCATTTTAGAATCGTGTAAAGGTTTTTTTAAATTTCAAAACATGCCAAAAGCTCCGTCCATACAATAATACTGTAACCTATCCACAAAGCACAATTAACTGAGTCAATTCTTATTTACAATATTCATTTATTCTTTGACAATCAATTATTTTACAATTTAAATCAAATATACCTAACTGTACCCACGGTAACATTAGTTGGTAAAGGTAATCTAATTAGTCTGGGGTTAGCTATAATGATTTGGCCATGTGGGAGTTGGGACTAGAACGGACCACGGAGAATTGATGAAACAAGAAGAAAAGAAGTTAAAAAAAAAATATTAGAACTTATTTAATAAAATAATATGATATATTTATAAATTTTCAGTTAAGTAAACTAGTTATACTATTTTATTTTATCCAATAATTATTGTTCTTTCCTATTAAAAATTCTGATAAATTTTGTATTTATGTGACATTGCTCAATAACAAATATATAGGGGCTAAGAAGAGCAAGTAGACACTGAACAGGAACAAATCAATGCCAGAATTCTCAGATAGTCGGAAACGATAAACCTTGAAAATGAGAAAAAAGAAAAAAAAATGGAAAACTACAATCGTTTTATTATTATCTTTTGACGAAATCTCCACTGAAAGCTGGTGTTCAGTAATATTGACGGTTAATTATATATAGGTTATATGTATTTTATCTTTTATATTTTAAAAATATTCATCTTAACTGTTTATATTTTTATAATGTATATTTTGATCCAAATAATAATATTATATTCTTCTAAATTTTTTAATAATATGAATTGATTCCTTAAATTTTTTAAAATAGACAATTTGATATTCTATATTTTTGTTTATAATTAATAAAAAAATCAATAAAAAGAGGGTCAAAGTGCATACTATAAAAATACAGATAATCGGAATATATATTTTTAAAATATAAAAAGTAAAATATACATAACTTATAATACTAAAAAATAAATTATAATTAACCTATTGATGTTGCAATTCAGATAAAGCTTCTTCGGCAGCTGAAGGTTCTTGACCTTCCTGTCATCGAAGAAGAATAAGTAAGGCGAAAAGCGTAGCAAAGAATGAAGATAACAGTGGTTGCGGTTGAAGATAGGGCAGACCTAGTTCCGAAAACTAGAAGGCTGGAACTATGCATCATGCATGCCATATATATAATATGCCAAACTCCAATTATGGAACGCCCTTGTCCGTTAGCTGTTCAACTGTTCCTGATTTCGGATTATAGTCTATCAAGATAAGGACGACGATGATAACGAATGAATTTCAAGCTATCAGCTAAATTGAGATTTTCATCTCCTCATATGGCAACTTGTTCAATTCTTTCGAAGTTAATGGATCCTTTTCCTCATTTAAGAATCTCCCCCCCCCCCCCTTTTTTCCATTCCGTTATGAAGAGAAGTTTTAATTGATTCTTTTTTTAATTATTCTCAAAGGAGAAAATTATTCTTTTTACTAAATATATGTGGCTCTAATTATAATCTTTTAATGGTATTTTAAATCGGAGCAATGAACTTATTTGAAGTGACTCATTTTGTATTCGATAAGCCCATAGGCTTAATTTTACTTTCCCATCTTACTACTTTAGGTTAGGGGATAGGTCCTGGAAAGAGATTATAGACTCCATTCCATATTACATAAGATGATGACCACTTTTCAAGAAAAGGTTAGGAGTTAGAAATATCTATCAGAATTGAGTAATTAGAAATTAATGGTTGAATGAATAAGTGACCGTCTATATTACTTTACTTTTTGAAATTTAAAAATTAGTTTTTTATTTCTTGAAGTTGTAAATTAGGAGTCACATTAATCTTTGATTTTATTTATATTATTATCATGTCATATTTTTATTGATGTGTTATATTAAATGATATGATGATATTTTGCATAACTTTTAAGATGGTATAGATAAAAATTAAACTTAAATTAATTACTAAATTTTTTAAAATATATCAAAAAAGCCACATAAATCAAGTGAAATATCATCATATTATTTAATATGACACATTAACGAAAATATGGTGACACCATGTCTTCTAATATGGCTCACATTTTGCCAAAAATTTTAAGAAAAAATCTGCGACCGAATAATATTTTAACTTTTTAAGATCTAAACACCGCACAATCCGAAAATTAGCAATTATTTTGTGATTATAATATATGGAGGAATTCATTTGAAATATTTTAAGATAATTTTACTTTTGAGGCAAACATATATTCTTTCACCTAATGAGTTCGTTTTTTAATGCCTCTCACAGAGGTAAAAAATTATTTTTTTCAATTTTTTTTAAAATAGTTCTAGTGTTATTTATTTGTAGTTCTGGCCTTTTGCTTTTTTTAAAATATAAATATGAAGCTGCTTCTTCAAACGTAAAAGCATTAGAACAAAGAGAAAGTGCTCATTGAATTTCAAACTTGCTACTTTTCTGCATTATTATTATTTTATTTTTTATTTTTTTAAAAAAATCACTTTCTAGCCACTATTTCTGCTTATTTCTGCTCCTATTTTTAATTTTATTTTTAAAGAAGTATTTATTTAAAAATCTTAATTAAAAGGGCCCTCTTTTATAAATTATCTCTTTTAAAAATTTAAACTATTACTTAGAAATATATAAATAATTTTATATTTTAATACACCAACTTATTCAAGAGTCTTTTTGAGTTTGAAATATTGACAATACTTAGAGTTGTTCTACCTTATATTAAAATTTAATATTTATTTAAAAAAATAAAGATAAATAATGATTAAATTTTAGATCATTTAGTTATAGAAGTTAATATATAATATGAACTATTTCTTTTTAAAAATTTAAATTAATGAGTAAAGATATATAATAATTTTATATCTTAACCACAGGCTCAAAGGTATTAATTTTAATTACTTTGTTTTATTACATTAGTAGCATTAGAGTTTGAACTCATGATTGCTTGATTTTTGAAATCTCGCAATTATAGTTTGAACAAAAAAAAATTATAAGAGACAAATTTTAAAATGATTTGCAACTTTTCAAAAACTAAATAAAAGATATACTATAAGAAAATTAGCTGTAATATAAGGATAAGCTAGATAGGGAGTACAAATTAAGACAAAATTTGAGAGAAGCTCTCCCTGCCTTGACATATCATACAACTTTTCAGCTTCGGCTCCTTCACCTTTTTCTCTGGCTCAAAGGGTACAACTAGCAAGGCCCTTTTCTGTCTCCCCCAGGCCTAGCCTCTCAATCTTTCTCAACACCTATGTATCAGACAAGTCCATGTGATCTTTAAATTCTTGATGTTTACCATCATCATAATATACATGAGAAGATAGAGTAATGATATATTCTTTTAAGGGTGTGCTAAAAAATTCTTTTAATTTAAAATTTTATTTATAATAATATAAATTATAATTTATTTAATATTTAAAAATTATTTAATAAAGATAAGTAAAATTTTAAATTAAAAATTTCTTTAGACATACCAATTAAAAGATTTAGCATTTCTCGCAAAAATAATAAAAACTCGTGAAAAGGGAAACAAGAGAAAAGTAAAACCAAAGTAGGAGAGACAACTTCTGAGCGCCGCCAGATCGTAATCATTCCAAATGATATAATCACGAGTGAGAAGATTTCCTCTCCAACATCCCGTAAAATTTTATACTAAAATCTCGTCGCTAGCTAAAAGCAGCTTTATCACCCTCAGCACGAAAATCTTGACTCTCTCTGTTATCCTTTGTTTGGCTGAGGAAACAATGGAAAGAGAAAAATATTTTTCTGAAAAAAAAAAGAAAATAGGCTGAAAAAGGGTTTTACTCCTCCTTAGACGTGCCATGGATAGCCGACCCAAGAAAAAGACATGCCATGGATAGAAAACTGAAGACAAAAAACAAAAGAAATTTACCGTATAGTTGGGGGAAAAATTCTCATTCTCACTCGGTGGCTATGGCGGCGTATACTGGAACCGCCTAAGTTTCAATTTTCAGGCCATTTAACCATCAAAAATGTTTTTCAACATAAAATCACAACATCAAATGCCGCACGTATATGAATCAAGGAGCGTTCTATAATGGTCCGCTCCAAGCTATGCAACGTAATGGTGTCATTGATCTAACGATAGATAGAAGAAGTATATTGATATATTTTTTTTTTATATGATATATTATAATATTTTTTTAGGATTATATAATTAAAAATTAATTAATTTATGAACTGATTAGATTTTTATTTTTGTAACACTCAAAAATTTAAATTTTATCTTTATAATATTTAAAAACTTACAGTTAATTTTAAGATTTCACAAAAAATAACTAAATTTTATCTGTATAATTATAGATTTTATCTGTATAATATTTTTTTGTAATTATAAAATAATCAAATTTTTACTTTTATAATACTCAAAAATATTAAATTTTATCTATATAATACCTAAAAATTTTTAATTAATTTCTAGATTTCACAAAAAATGATAAATTTTATCTATATTATACTTTTTTATTTCAAAAATAAGAAAAAAGATATAATACATTATATAAAAAAGAGGTATATAAATACACCTTTTTAATCTATTATTGAATTTCCAGGACCATGATGGTCCTGAATTTCGGCGGCACCATTTAAGTTTTACCCTATGAATTGAATGTGTTTTAACATAAATAATTATCACTAAGTCTCATATATATATATATATATATATATATATATATGTATAGTATTTTATTTACATCACACCTATTTAGATTGCAAATATTCTATTTATTGTACTTATTATAAGATTTTGGGTCCTACTCTTTACCCATTCCATTCTGCTGTTGATCACGCTAAAATTCACTGGCTTAAATTTTTTTTATTTCAGGGGACTCAACGTGCAATAGATTATTTCAACCACAAGAGCATAGCTGGTGTTGGACGTAAGCTTTGCATGCCAAAAGGGAGAGAGCAAAAAATAAAAGAAGAAACGCCCATGTCGGCATATTGCAACTCCGCTAGTTAAGGCAAAGCAGACAGAAGAAGACATGCCCCTATTGCAACGTAAAAGGAGCAGAAGAGGTGTAGCTTTATCTTATTATAAAAAGTTTGATACAAAGGAAGGGGACACAGTACTAGTACTCCTATACGTCCTTCCTGGGTCTACTTAGGACTCGTTTGATAGGATAAGAGCTGATAGTATGAGGCCTGATAAGATAAGGGTTGATAGTATAAAATTTGATAAAAATTTAATACAATACAATATTTGATATGTCATTGTATAAGATATTATATTATATAAAATATAACTAAAAGAAGATATTATAATAAATATAATTTTTAAATAGTTATCATAATTATTTTAGCTTTATTTTATTATATATAAAAATTATTTATTTATTTATTTTTAATATTTTTTTATAAATATAAAAAATATGAGAGAGAGAGTAAAATAGAGATGGAATTTTTAATATCAAAATCTAAATAGGCTTACTATCATATTCCTATATTTTGTTGTATTTTTTATTATATATAATTAAATTTATATTAAATATTATTATTTATATATTTTAATAATAAATTTTTATTCTTATATTTTTATTTTAATTTGAATAATTATTTTACAATTTTTTTAAAAAATATTTATTTATTATTAAATAATATTTTTTTATTTTTTATTATTTAGTTAATAATTAATTTTTTTAATAAAATATATTAAAAAATAAAAAAAATAAAAGAACCCTTATACATTAAAAGCTAATCAGGCCTAATACGGCCTCTCTAGGCCGTATTAAGTTATCCATCATTATAACGTATAAGGGAGGTTTGATGGATAAGGTTATACAATACGTTGATTGCACCAAACAACGGATAAGATCATAACGTATTGTAAAATCTTATCCTATCATGTCTAATACAACGTGCCAAACACTCCCTTAATATATTTGTCATTTTGTAAAAAGGGTAGGAGAAGAAATGGAAGGGCAAAGGTGGGGGAAATGATGCCACATATTGTTTATCATTTTATTTAATAATCACTACAATTTTTATCAAAAATTCTAATAATAATATTTTGAATATAATATTACTATATTTTTTATTTAAATAATTAAAAAATTTAATTTTGATATATATTATTAATATAAAAATTTATTTATAAAATTTTAATTATATATTATCATATTAATAAAATTATTTAATTTTTATATATATTATTATAAAAATTTATTATACTGACAATACATCAAAATACTCTAATTTAAAATCAAACTTAACCAATGCCATATTTTTAAAGGTAAGTTTATTGATATGATATGGTTATTAAATTAAAAGTTTTATTTGTATATTATTATGATGTGTGTACTTTTTTTTTTTTGATGTGGTACTATATATGTATACTCTTAATCTTAATATTTATACATTGTAAGATCTCTAGACTTTATTAATTTAGCTTGTACGTTTATTTAAGGATTTAATGGTAATGTTAATGTACATGGATGAGTCGATTCGACTTGGGAAGCTAGACGCTGGTAGGGTTGGGCAATAACGGACTTCTGAAAGTCTGTAGCTGTAGGAGCATAGCGGTCCGGGAACAATAGGCCTAGTTAAGATAGAGATGCGCAAAGTTTATTGGGTACAAAAGTTAGTATTAGTAATGTTTCTTTTGAAAAGTCAAATGTCTACGGAAGCTAGCTAGCTCTCCATGCCCCCAGCAGCACAGAACTATTCAGCGGGAAGCAGGACAGACAAGGAGGAAAATTATCATCACGCCTTGCATGCTGTGTGTGCCGGGTCGTTCATAAAACTAGCAAAGTTGCAATAAGTTATTGTTGTACTCTATACCAATAAAATGTTAGTCTGAATAGGAAGCGCTTAAGTTTCTCAAATATATAATTTTAAATTTAATCTCAAGATTTATTTATATAAAAAAATTATTATTAGAAGAAAATCTCTACTTAAATATTTAATTATATTTTAAAATATTAATCTCTGGTATATTAATTGGGGAAATGCCCTACAAAACCAGATTATTGTACTCTACAAACCAGTAGTGACCTCTAATTTCTAAACTAACAAAACAAACACATGAGACACATTATGCACGTTAAATTTCAGACGGATACGGAATATTAAAGGACTCCAAAACTTTGTATGACACAAGACTATGTCAAGGGAAATTGAAAGCTTTTTCTACCAATTTATTCTCTTAGTACATGTTTAAATTAGAATTTTTTTTTTTGTTAAAAAAAAGGGCACAAGGAACAAAATTATAGTATAACTTGACTGATTTGATTTAAGCTAAATTGGTTCACTATATGTGAAAATCAGATTCTGCAAATATTAATTTTTTTATTTATGAGACTTGAATCTAAAATTTTATAAATTATTTTAAACATAGATAAAACAACTAAATCAAACACATGCCTCATTCGCTAATCGTTTGAAAATAATTGGTTTTACTCGAACTATGGTTCTTAAAACTTCTCAAAGAATTTATAAAATGTTTTCTAATACAAATAATGTTACTTACTAACAACAAAAACCGATGATCAAACCGTTAGGAGTGAACTATTGTGAAAAGCTTGACTAGTTTGTATGAGGCCTTAACTTTAAACTAGTACCAACAATGTAAGGAAAAACAAATCATTAATCCAAAAAACCCCAAAAAAAAAGAGGAATTAGGTTTCTATTTTTCATTTTCTACTTTTTCATTTTCTGTGCTTCTTGTTTTTAGAAAATAATAAAACAATAAAATCTTATTTCATATTTTGATTATTTCCTTCTCAAAACTAAATCATGAAAATAGAAAATACATAAAATAAAAATAGAACGTAAAAACAGAAACCAATAAGGCCTAAGTTATTTAGTTCCGTTGCATTATTTTATTTTTCTCCACTTGATAGTGTCTTGTACTGGACACATGCATGATTGAATCGATCACTTTCACTTCCAGGAGAAAAAAGAATTCGTAGGCAAGTCTAATGTAAGGAAAAATTAGTGTTATACATCATTCAGTACTTAATATTTGAATAATTGCATTAAAAAATGTAATTTAAAAGTAAGCAATAACCAGAGTCCAAAAAAGCTAAAATATTAAATATTAAATATTAAATTAAAGAGAAATATTATTTATATATAACACTAGTAGAGTTACCCATGCAATACACTGAGAAATTACAAAATTTGAATGTAAAAAAGTTTGTATAAATAAAATATTGAATCCATTTAAATATATAACCATTATTTATACTTGTATTATATAATTTAAGTTTTGAATAAAATTAGATATTGTTAAAATAATAAGATTATGGTAATTATAATCATATATAGTAGATAAATTTGGTCAAATTTTTTTTTTTATAAACTGTTAAAATTATATGAATCTTATAATTAAACTTTCTAGTATTAGCTAATTAAAAATACAGTGTTTAATGGAAACTTTAATGAAGAAATTATCTTATTATAAAAGTAACTTCATTGAAATTCTATTAAGAAAATTTAGTTCATATCATGAATAGATTAGAAAAATTAATTAACAGGAGTTTAAATCTTTAATTAAAAAGCTGAATTAATATAACTTTAGAGTGTGATATATGCTTTAGAGTTAAAATATTTAATTTTAAATTTGGTTTTAATTATTAATAATTATAATGTATATTAATCAATATTCGTGTGATTTATATGTTTGCATCACCCGTATACTATATGTTTAATATCACTTTAAAGCAGAATTTTTATATTTGCATCACTTGTACAATGCATATTTAGTATTATTTATTTGAGATATTAAAAATTAATTTATGGATTTTTTTTGTGTCATTAAAATTTCTTAGATTATTTAAGAATCTTATTATATCAACCAATTTATGAGTAAGTTTTAAAAAATAATATTCTATATTAAAACTTAAAATATCTTGTCTTATATAATATAAATATAAGGGTTAATTGCATTTTATCTTCCTGAATATGTGATATTTTTGTGAAAAATTTGATGAAAAAATTAACAGAAGAGCCAAAGTATACATTTGATAAAATGCAGGGGGTCGGGATGCATATTTTTTAAAATATATGGGGTAAAGTGCACATGACCTATAATACAAAGGGAAAAAGTATAATTAACCCTAATATAAATACATAATATAGATATACAATATACAATTTGAGTTTTATAAGTTTAGAAAAATTAATTAATAGTAATCTAAGTCACTAATTAAAAAAAAATAATTCATATAACTTTAGAGTATACTATAAACTTTAAAGTTCACATATTTAATTTTAAATTTGGTTCTAATTTCTAATAATTATAATATATATTAATCATTATTCGTGCAATTCATATGTATGCATCACCTATATAATATATGTTTAATATCAACGTAAAGTATAATTTTTTTATTTGCATCACTTATGCAATATATGTTTAATATCATCTATTTAACATATCAATATTAGTTAGACAACCAATCTGTGGCTATTTTTTTATGTCACTAAATTCCTTAAGTTATTTAAGGATCTTATAAAATTCCACTCTATGAATAAGTCTTAAAAAACTTATGAAATTTTTCATCCCCTACTTTTCAAGCCATTAAATTTATGACATTTTTATTAATAAAAAGTTAATAATATTACATATTAAAGTTTCAAATATCTAATCCTGTATATATTAATATATGATATAGATATTCGATTTGAGTGTTTTAAGATTAGAAAATTTAATTAATAGTAATTTAAATCGATAACTGCTTATGGACCCAAACTTGGGTGATCTATCTATGACCAAGATGAAACTAAGTGGAGGTCTGAACTGACTGATATTGAAGAATTAGCGGATGAGTTTGTGGTTAGGGGTGAAAAGCCACTTGAACCCAGAGCTAGTTAGTTTTCCCTGAAATGCGTTGAAGTGCAACAATTGACTAGATATCTAGGGGTAAAGCACTGTTTCGATGCGAACCGAGAGAGCGATACCAAATCGAGGCAAACTCTAAATACTAGATATGACCTCAAAATAACAAGGGTCAAGGTCGGCCAGTGAGACAATGGGGGATAAGATTTGAAAGGGAAACAGCTTGAATCACTAGCTAAGGTCCTTAAATGACCGCTCAATGATAAAGGAGGTAGGGGTGCAGAGATAACAAGGAGATTTACCTAGAAGCAGCCACCCTTGAAAGAGTGCGTAATAGCTCATTGATCAAGTGCTCTTGTGTTGAAGATGAACAGGGCTAAGTGATCTGCCAAAGCTGTGGGATGTAAAAATGAGTCAGTAGGGGAGCGTTCTGCCTTAAAGGAAAGGACCCGTGCGAGCAGTGGTGGACAAAGCGAAAGCGAGAATGTCCGCTTGAGTAACACAAACATCGGTAAGAATCCAATACCTCGATTAATTGATATAATTTAGAATGTGCTATATATAACTTCATAGTTTAAATATTTAATTTAAAGTTTGTTTTTAATTATGAACCATTACAATTTATTTTAATTAATTATTATCTGTGTAGTTTAATTTATATATTTGCATCACTCATGTAATATATGTTTAGTATCACATCAAAATATAATCGTACAATATATGTGTAGTATTATTTATTTAAGGTATCAATATTAGTCATAAAACTAATCTATTGGTGAGTTTTAAAGAATTTATAAAATTTTTCATTCCCTTCTTTTCAAACCATTAAATCTATGACATTTTTATTAATAAAAATGTACATAATATTGCATATTAAAATTTGAAACATATATATATATATATATATATAAACACTAAATTCATGGTACCTAATATTATTTATTAAATAACATTATTTGTTAAAACTCAAAGTATCCAATTCTAAGATTAAAAAATTAATTAATAATAATTTAAATTATTTATATTGTATTACCAAAGTTTAAAATTTTATTTATTATAAGATTAACAATATATTAATATAATTTCTTAAGTTGAATATAACATAAACTAACAATAATTATATGGTAGGGAAATCAATACCCGAGTAATGAATGTGCTTAGTATCACACATACGTTATATACGTGTTATTTCATCCATTTGAGTTCTCATCATTTATAAAAGAAATATTTTACAACAATTTTTTTTTAATGTGAGCATCATAAACTTGCAGCATAAATTGTAAAGACCTTATAAAATGCACATCTCTTACTTTTTCAAGTCATTAAATTTATAGCATTCTTATTAATAAAAAACTAAATAATATTATGATTTATAAATTCCAATACAATTTTGATATCTAATCTTACGGATTTAATTGTAATATATAAATCTACAATTGAAGTGTTATATATAAGATTAAAAATAATTAATAATATATTAAAATATTTATATTTTTAATTGAAGTTAAAAATTTATTTATTTGATAAAAAATATATAAATATAATTTATTAATTTAAACTTAATAATTAAAAAAATCGGTAAATCATCATTGGTCAAAATAATGGGAAAGATTAAAAGAAAATATGTAAAAGCTTCTCATAAAAGCTTGTTTTTTTTTTTAAGAAGCTTCTCAAGTAAACATAAATATTTAAGAAAGAATAATAAATAAATAAATAAATTATAATTAATTAAAAAGGGTGACTCACATATATGATTGATAGATAAAGTAATTAGGAGTTATAATTAGTAGATAAGGTGGCTGAATATTATAATTGATAAAGAAAAAGATTAGATATGATTAGTTAATATAATAAATATTTGATTGGATAAAGTAAAAAATTTGAATTAAATAAGAAAAAATAAATTTTTTAAAATAAAATCAAATGACCCTTTTGTTATCATGTCTTCAAATTCATCTTCTCTTAACTTTTAATATATATAAAAGAAGGATATGAGGTGAGTGAAAATGCCAACGTGTCCTTGTCAGGTAAAATTGGTTTCCCGCCCAGAGGTTAGTGGAAATGCCACCAATCAATCAATGAATAAAATTATTTTCATGTAAATGTAAATTCCCAATCAACGAATTCGCCTATTCGCTTCGCCATTTGTGCATTATGTCTATTAATTAAATCTGTCTCCTACTGTGCTTTGAATTTGTAACATGGCATTGGATGGTCTGGGGTGAAGTATTTTAAAGATTTAATAGTATGAAACCATAGTTTAGGATGAAGTACCTTAAGATGAACATAATCAAGGGATTGATTTTTTTAAATGGTGGGTGACTTTTATTTTGGTAACTATATATATAAGATATTATATTGATATATTTTTATTTATTATTAGATAAAATATAAATTATACTTGATTTGAATTTCATATTATATATAATAATAAATAAATAAAAATATATTAATATAATATCTCATAAATATTATATATAAATAATATAATTTTAAATTAAAATAAAATATCAATTATTTCTTGATCTAAAAACATACAAGAATGTCTAAAGAAAATAAATAAATAAATAAAAATGGTCACATCCCCTGGCCGGTGTGTGCAATAACTCACATACATTATAGGACACACCTCTATAAATATCAACCAAAAGCACACCATGCCCAGCGCAGGATGAAAGAAAATCCCCATTTGGGCCATTTCTATCTTGTCGTTTCAAGCTTCATTCAACCTTCCTTCCTCTTCATTATTCACATTCTTCTCTTGAATCTCTTCTGACACACTCCATTTCACTTCATTCTGTCCTTTTGCAAAGACACACATGGAGGAAGCACTGAGGCGCCTAAACGGCATGGCTCCCGTTCCCGAACCCGACGACCACGACAAGAAGTGCTCCGCCACCGCCGGCAACAAGCGGATGCTGCGAGAAAACGGCGCTTCCGCCGGTGGAAGTTGCGGAGGAGCGATGAGGTACCGCGGCGTGAGGCGGAGGCCGTGGGGCCGTTACGCGGCTGAGATAAGAGACCCTCAGTCGAAGGAGCGGCGGTGGCTGGGAACCTTCGACACGGCGGAGGAAGCCGCCTGCGCCTACGACTGCGCCGCCAGAGCCATGCGTGGCCTCAAGGCGAGGACCAACTTCGTGTACCCTACTTCTCCTCCTCACCCTTCTTCCGCCACCGACCACCACCACCACCACCACCACCACCACAACCACCATAACCTCTTCCCTAACCACTTCAACTTCCCCAAACAACAGATTCATAACCAACTCTTCAACGGCCATAACCGTCACCTGGGGGGTTGTTGGCCTTCTTGCTCTGACCCGCTAGCTTCTTCTGTTGCTTCTTCAACCCTCCAACACCAGCGAAACGCTAATTCCCTCAACATGCTTCTCCTTCGTGACTTCCTCAGTTCCTCTTCCTCTTCCAACCCTTCTTTGGTCTCTTCCGGTCACCGGTTTCACGACCACTTGTCCTACAACAAGGGCGGTTTGGTGAATTCCCTTGGCGGCAACAATGGTAACAGCGTGTCCTCTTCCGTCACGATGAACACAAATAATAATCTCAGCTGTGGTGGTGCAACCAAGAACGCGGAAGCTGAAGGCGAAGACTCGGAGGAGTTCTTTGAACGTTCGGACTCTGGGTTGTTGGACGAGATAGTTAACAGGTTCTTGAAGAAGTCAAAGCTCAAGAAGAGCGAGGGTTTGGTAGGCACGGAGATCTCTTGCAACCCTGAGCACGTGTCTGATCACGCGCTTGTTTCCACGAAGAGGGAGCTTCTTCCCAAAGACGAGGGTTTTGGCGTCCCTTTTGATCAACTGGGTTTCCCCATGCAGCACCAGCTTGACACATTTAATATTGGGTTGGACAGTACCGTGCGAGCAAGCATACCTTTGCAGGGAAATGATCAAATCATGATGAACCATGCAGCAGAGTGCTCTAACATGGAAGACATTTTTCAGTACCCAGAGATTTTTAATAATGATTTTGCAGTGAAGATGCGAAATGCTTAAATTAGTTTATAATATGTGTGTATTTTGTTAACTAGCTAGCTAGAGGTGAAAAATTTAACGAGTTTAATTAGTAGTGTCTGCTGCTTGTGCTTAAATATTCTATCTTATATTAATAAGTCATACATGTACCAATGTTGTTGAGTCTGTCTCAGTTGACGTTAATTTAGTCTTTCACTCAGAAAACTGATCTTTAGGGTCTCGTTGTTCTTAGGTTTCCCAACTCACTTTGTACTTTGCTGCCTACTGCCATGGATTGGAAAGAAATAGACTTTAGTATTGTGAAATTCTTATCTGATCCGATAGCAAAAAATTTTCTTTTGCTCCGAACAATTTATCCTTTGTGACATCAATTTTGTGAGTTAGAAAACAACAGAGTAGCGAGTGATCAAGAAAATATGGGTGAGAAATTCTTAAATGCTTCTACTCTAGTAAGATACATGTTCTATTCTATACTATTTTATCATTTGTCATTTAGTTTTGTGCGTTATTATTTTTTTATTTTTATTATGTTTTTAAAAAATTGATTAAGGTGTTAAATGATAAATGATAGTAAATAAAAATTTCTTAATACTGATAGCGCACAAAAGTTGATGTCACAAAAAAATAATAATAATTGGGTAAAGAAATCTTTAACCCGATATACAAGAATTTCTCTTCAATATTTTTATTGGATAATCAAGAAATTCTTATCGATACCTTGGTTGTGCACGCAATTGCCCTTTACATTACTGAATGCTTAATTTGCTTTCGTTTGCTTTGGTTCTCTCTTTTCTGCTCTGAGAACTGGAAAGTTGATGAAACGGGGTACATAAGACCGCCGTACTCAGAGTAAAGTGAAAATTGCTAGGCATATGGGATGGCTTCTGCGTTGACCTTGGAACTGGAAAGGCCCGTGTCTGTGTGCACACTTTTTTCTGC
This sequence comes from Pterocarpus macrocarpus, assembly GCA_031439585.1. Lineage (NCBI taxonomy): Eukaryota > Viridiplantae > Streptophyta > Magnoliopsida > Fabales > Fabaceae > Pterocarpus > Pterocarpus macrocarpus. Next base: position 61,745,694 of record CM062520.1, on the reverse strand, counting down.
TTTGTGTGGATCTGTATATTCTTCCTTTTGTTTGGAGAATGCATTGGTCTGGTTAGCGTAATGGCCCGGTTGTGCTGTCGTTTTCTTCTTGGTGTTTGCAGTGGGATTGTGGTTAAGGTAGGAAAAGCCCTAGGGGGAATTATGGTATTGGAGCATCTACTGGGAAAAAGTGTAGCACTGAAGCTGCTCATTCATCGGAAAAGCAAATAGAGCTGCCAGGGTGAGGATTTTCAGTTACACGACAAAATATCATATATTTAGGTTGTAGAATCGCCGTAGACATGGACACAACATTTTGGCACTGGCCAAAAACTAAGAGTAAGAAAATTAGACATGCTATACATTAGATGCTTTTTAATGAAGTTTCTACCATGTGGTTGTGAGTTTCTGGATCGATATCACAATATTTTTCCACCTCAGTGCTACGTAATGCCTACATATATGGACCAACTTGTATCAAAAACTTTCATCAATTAAGGGGGACAAAAAATGGCACTTATAGTTAACTACTTGATGGTTAGAGGTTATTATCTCAATTGAATCACATTAGCGTGCTTGTTTGAATTGATTAATTACATAATTAAAATTACAGCAGAGCTATATCATACGAAAGGATTTAATTTAACGAAAAAGAGTATGAATAATGTATTCGTGGCTCAATTGGAAATAAGAGAAAAACAAAGTTTGGACAGCGCAGTGGAATACAGGAGTGGATGAGAATATAAATTGCGTATGTATTTTAATTTTGTACGTATTGCATTATTTTCCCCGTACAAAACAGCATTCTTGTTGAAATAAATATGGCGTACAGTTGATGTTGCGGGATTTACTGGAAAATAATTAACTGGTTGGTAGAAATTACTTTATCCATCTTAAAATTGATGTGTAAAAATTACAAAATTTATTAAATAGTTTTTGAAAAATGTTATACGATCAGAATTTTTTTTTTATAATTTTATTGCCAAAATAATATGGTATAATCATCGACCATAAGTGAGTCTCATTATTTTATATAATCCAACAACCACCATAATTTTTGTCAAATATATTATGGTTACATTTTCCTAGTGTAGCATTTCTCAGTTTTTAGTACAAAAGCAAAAATTAATTTTATCTATCCAAATTAACCTTTGTTAAAATATTCAAGATATTATTATCACTTTATTAATATGCTTATTCATTATTTAAAGTAAAAGATAAATTTAAAAAATTACTACTTCATTAATTTATTAAAATAAAAAATAAATATTTTAAAACGACAATTAAAAAAGTATGAAAAGGGTAGGTTACAATCAATATGAAGGCCGGGCTCCAGAGGCTATGCAATATTAATTGGCGGACTAGTTATGTTATATTTTCTTTCAAATTAAATGTTTATCAGCTTTGTTAATTTTCTTTTATTTCTTTAAGTTTTTTTATTATATTTCATTATTGGTACTTGATTAATATATATATATATTTACTAATATAACTCTTTTAAGTTTCTGTATGCTATTATTTCTATTTTTTTGGTACTGACGCATACACATTAATATTTTTTAAAAATTTTATTATTCTATCTTTTATTATAAAAACTAACATAATATTTATTTGATATCAAATATTTTTATTATTTACTATCACTATTATTAGCTTCCCCTTAACAACGCTTAACTATATTATGGTCGTTTTTTAATTATAATATGATCATTTCTTTAATTTGAAAAATTAACATAATGTTTATTTTAAAGTTAATTGATTATTTTTCTAAATTTAATTTTACTTCTTAAGTTAATTTTGTTCTATTATTATTACAAATTTTATTACTATTACAAATTTCCTTGTTGACACTTATACACTTTATCTTTTTTAATTTTATTTTACTATTCCATTGTCTATATGAGTTGGCTTACTTAATCAGTTTTCTGTTCAAGTGTTAGAGTGACTTGTATTTGATTTTTGAATTCTTTTATTGGTGGATCATTATGTATCTTGTAAATGCTTAACGAGTCCATAAATATGTTGTGACTCTCTACTAAAATGAATCTTGCTCTCAAAATATAATTATACAATAAAAAGATTACTCTATTTTAAACAATATCATTAAACTAATGTTTTGGAAGAAGATTATATTATAGAGTTACTATGAAAGCAAGTTTCTTACTAATGAATAGTTGATTCAAGTGAATCAGCACTTATTTTCTTTAAGTAAAGTTTTAAATTTGAGTCTTTTGATAAAAAAAATTAGTATTAAAAAAAATTTATCATGATAATGGACCAACCCGATTCAAATTAGATTAGTTAGAGATCAAATAGCTCCAGATAATAGTGGTTTAGATAATAATAAAAAAAAAAGCAAGTTTCTTTGGGGCTATCTTTTATTGAAGTCGTGTAGTAAGTTGCGCAAGTTAATTAGTTAGCATTTGAAAGAACTGGTTGCTAATCTCCATTCATGACATGAGGGTTTACAATGTTTCTCTCTGTGTGGACACTTTGTCTAAAGATTTTGTAGAAATAAAATGATCCAATACCACTATTTTTGGTTTTGGATCTTTCAAATCATTCTCACAAGAGGTATTAGAATGCATTTCACTATGATAAAGTTAAGATAGTTAAGAGCCTATTTGGATTGTAGTTTGAGGCTTTCAAAAAGCTTTTTATTAATATAAGAATGAAAATGCACAGTACTTGAATGTGCTTGGGTTATAATTTTTATTTTTTTTCTTTTTTTTAAACTTATTTTTAAAATTCTAGAAGACCTTTTGAAAAAAATATCCTTGAAGTTACTTTTCATTCTAATAAAAGATTTTTTGAGAGTGAGTTTTGCTATTATTCTTATATCAATAAATAAAAGTAATTTTACTTTATCCTATCCAACAAAAATTATTCTTTTAAACTTATTTTTGATATACTTAAACCAAACACAAATTAATTCTTTTAAAAGTAATTCCTCTAAAAATAATTTTTGTTAAAAGTAATTCTCCTAAAAATTAATTGAAACATACCCTAAATGAGTTTAAAAGTTCCTCAAGAAGTTGGAAAAGCCTCTGATCTCTCTTTTTGGTTTGAGAAGTTCATGGTTTCTTCTCCTAAACACATTATTAGAATAGATCAAACAACTAAATAATATACATGAGCCAAAAAGGTTAGTAATTTTTTTGAGTTGCAGTTTTTTTTTGAAAATCTAAACTACCTGTATCTAATATTTATTAGACTTCAATTAATACAATTTGAGTTGAGTTGACCTATTATATATAGGGATAAAGCTCTCTTAGTACTAATTCTTTTTTTATCTTTAAGACTCAAACCCAAGACTTTACAAAAGAAATTGCAAGTTTCTTTTATCTCTTTTGGCTTGGTGAAATAACGTTAGAGGTGATAATTCTCTGCTGATTTGTCTCTTATTTCAGAAAATCGCCCGGCCTCATGAAAATTTGAGCTACTCTCAAATTTTATACAAATTTTATATTTATTACAATATCTTCATTTCGGAGGCAGACAAATTTATCAGAGGCTTTTTCTTTTCTAATGGACAACACGCTTTTACCCCTCTACGACAGGCGATTTTTTTTTTTAAATAAAATAAAATAAAATAAAAGTGCTCAGTATAATCTTTTTCTCTTTATTTCTCCCTCCATCAGGAATTATTTGCAAAAGAAAAGATAGGTGAGGTCCAATAAGTAATAGTCCATTTTTGCATGCATAATAATAAGGATGTGCGTCAAACCTCAAAACTAAAATTTAAAAAAAAAAAATCATATATCTCCACCGTATATGTACGTACAGGCGAAGCTAGTATGCATCCCAATTCTGAATTTCCAACCAATTTTTGTCTTCCTGCAATGCAAGTGAGAAACAGATTGCAGAGGGGAGCTAAATGCAGATCCAAACAACTTAATTATCTCCTGCCAGTTTTGGCAGGATCTTGTCGCGCGCCATAGTTATATAACTCTTAACTCATAATGGTTCGCTCGATCGATTCAGTTGAACATTTCTGACTCCGTAGTTAATTTGGAATACTTACCTTTTTGAAAAAAGAATGAAAAAAATTAAATATTTTTTGCGTTAATTTATTCTATTTTAGAAAAAAAATTTTCAAGAAGCCCTGCAATCATGAAGAGAGTCGTACTCACACTATCCTCGTTGAGTATAGACAAGCAAACATTTCCAGATTAATAAACATTAGGCTAGAAGAAAGCCTGAGGGAATTTACACCATGGAGGCTTGCTAGTCTTCACTGAAGTGCATTGTAAGTGGGAAATAGCCACCCTCCCAATCAGTCATCGCCTTGCCCCTATAAGCGAGCGACACTTTTTGGAAGAGGATCAACTTTCAAACCTTAAAAAAAATAATTATTGAGGGGTTTCTCAATTACAACTATTTCTGGAGGTAGTTATATACCTTAAAAACCAAAAAGAAGGGTTTCTTTAATTCCTTACTTCAACAATGTTTTTTATCACATCAACTTAAAGGTGATTTCTGTTCAGTTCCCTAATAAAATTTCTATTTTTTATATTTAGGGTTATTATATTATAATATTAAATTACATATTCTTTAATTATTTTCATTAAGTTATATACTATTATAAAATAAAGTACTTTTCATATAATATTTTAAGATGTCTTCTTTACCTAACATTTTCATCCAACCATCAATTGGCGACTCAGTGTTCTAACTAATCCAATATCTATTTTAAATTATGAGTGAGCGGTTATTTAATTGATAATTTTTTATAAGAAATGGAAACAAAAAAAACTTCTTAAGTTTGTATAATATGATTAGATAGTTTATTAAGAAAATAAAGAATAAGCAAGTAATTTTTCGTTTTTCTTTAGAAGCATATTAGAAATTTTTACTACTTCTGCTCTTACTTCTATTTTTGCTTTTGTTTTAAAAATAGTTTTCCAATATATATAACTATACCCTTAGCAAATTTCATGGGAAATATTATTTTTGTATATTTCGTTATCTCTAACGTACCGTTCAAAACATTTTTTTTTAGTATTTTTAGTATTACTTTTTAATAAAAACAAAATACGTAATTATTTTTCACAAAAAATTAAATTAATTAAATAAATACCTTAAAAATTTTATCTTAGAACAGATTTAGAATAAAAAATAATATTTGTACTCATTTTTCTACCCGACTCACTTATAAAAAAAAGTTATTGGATAAAAGTATATGATATATTATTCGAAGATAGACCCCATAATTTTTTATGAAGGTGTATCCAACAGTAAATCCAATTTATATGTACAAATATACTCATTCGCAATATCTGCTTCAATAAATTAAAGCTTCAACCTCTACAATTAATAGTATTGGGCCAGAATTTGCTCCTGCTTCCGGCACAAACCAACCAGAAAGGGAGATAAATAATCGATGATGAAGAGAGAAGAAAATATTAAATGTTCATAGAACATGTAGATTAGATAATATCGTGCTTATAGTTAATAATAAAATAATATTTTAAGATAATACTCATTATAAACTTATATATTTATTTAAAATATTACTTTATTATTAACTAAAACATAATTTATCTAATACTCTATAGGTATCTAATAATTTCTATGCATAAAGCATTAGAGCAAGTACCTAGAAGTAGAGATCAATTAAGATCCCATCTCCACAGTTCCACCAACTGCATGTGGAACATGTAGGTACCCACTTTGCACCCCTTCAACTTGCTTCATCCACATAAATTGTCTACTTCTGTCTCCTGATCTTGCATTCATTTATAGTTCCCACTCCCCAATATACTTACCATATTAATGCCGAAGCATAGTATTCAGTCATTAATGTTCATACATGAGAAACAGACCACTAAATGGATTATCGTACTGGAGTTTAATTGTTTTTTGTTTCATCTGTTAAAAAAAATAAATAAATAAAGTGTTTTGCTAGTGATGAATATATACATTTTTCAGGCTCTATATATATATATATAGCAACTGTATGGACAGCCTTATAATGTTAACAATCCATAAACGAAACTATAAATAGCCAAACACTTGATGAAAATAATAACTCAAAAAAGAAAGAAAGAAAGAAAGAAAGAAGTAATACCATATTCAAACTGATCGAATGCATATAAAATGATCGAATGTTTAAAATACCAAATTTTGAATACGGATATTAAACTCATGCTTATTAATAGAACAGTAAATCAACGAAGTGGTCTTCAAATTAACATGTACATTCGTCCCTTAAAGGTACCTTACATGTCGAGACTGCATGAAATAAACTAATTATTTGTTGTGTATACACCCGTTAACAGAATCAAGATCTCTCTCTCTCTCTCTCTTTAAAAAAAGGATTCTAGCATTTATAGGGGCAACTATGTAATTTAAACTTTAAAATAGGGGGAAATTAGATTGACCTCCTGTAAGGGCTATTGAAAATAGCTTGTTCCCTCCTAGACATTAAAATTATACATGTCTCCTTTGTCTTTAAATAATTTTTAAAATTTCCAAATTACGCTTCTTAACAAAAAAAAACACTTTTCCTATCTCCATCAACACTCTTCCTATCTTCCCCTCATTTCTCTATTCGATAGATCCCTTCCCTCCTCCTTTCTCTCTGCTCTTGTCTCTCCCATATCTTCCCCATGTCTTATTGTATGTTGAGTTTTATTTTTACCCTGTTGTGCCCAATGTTTTGGTTTCTTTGGAGTTTAAGTTTGTTATTAAGAAAGTTGATTAATCTGCAGCAATGATACAGCTCATCTAGAAGCCTTGGAATAGCTCTCATCCTCATGTGCTGCTAGTTAAAAGGGTGAAAGATCTTATGTGCAGGAATTGGACAGTGCATCTAGTGAAGAGATTTGTAAAGTAAGAAAGTGAGAAATTAAACACTGTTGGATCAATAACTTTCACTATGAATGAGATTCACTAAGTGATCCAAGGATAATTAATCCCTCACTTTTTCACTTTACAAGTCCCTCACTTTAGAGGATCCAAATCCTGTCCTCGGGAAAGGCAATCAGGCTGTTGATGCCTTAGCAAACCTTAGGCATTCTCTTAATCTTGGAATTACATATTATTATGCAATAACTTCTTGTATTTTGGGTGTTTTACAAGCAAATGGGTATGGTGCTGCCTTCCCCCACCTAGGTTAGTTTTTCATTTGTGTTTGGGTGTTCAATCCCATTCTCCACAAAAAAAAAAAAAAAAAAAGAGTGAACATAACAATGGTAAACAAGACAAGAATTTGGAGAGTTGGAATTTGGTGTGGAAGAGGATGGTGAGAATGGAGGTTGAATAAGGTTAAGAGGTGTGACATTCAAATAGAAATTAAAAAAAATTAAGGATATAAAACTCATTTCATATGTTTTAATAATGTGCAATTCATGTGCCGCTAAAAATAAGGGGTGACATAGTAATAACTTTTAAATAACTAAGGGATGCATGTATAATTTTAAAATCTAAAAAGGGCCAAATATATTTTCAATATACCTTATAGAAGATCAATGTGATTTTCCCTTAAAATAAAGTATTCTTCACTTTTTATTTTATAAATTCTTTCATATGAAAATTTTACATAACTTGATTATGTATAAAATTTCACAATTAATTAAACCTTCTTGTGGATTCTAGAGTAGGTGCTACCTTCCTAAACAAGAAAAATTGTTAAGTGCTCTTAAAGTAAGAAAAAGATTTTACTTTGTTTCTTTAATATTTAACATTTTAGTTTTGTGGATCATTATTGCCTCTCACTATAACTACATTTTTAATACAATTACTAAAACATCAAGCATTAAAAAATCTAGAGCAAAAACTTTTTTTTTGTGCTCTCAAAACATCTAAGAATATCTCTTTTTGTTTTTTTTTTTTTACAAAGAGAAAAGAAAACTTCATTAGTAAGAAACCTAATAGCATTTACAAATTAGAAAAGATATATCAGATCCAAAGTTAAAAAGAAATAAATATATTTTGCACTTTGAACTAACAAATGGTCTAGCACTTTACTTCTTATCTAAAGGTTATCAATATCTAAGTATCTTTTATACCGAAAATCAATATGAAAAGTGTTACAATTTAAACAATGTATTACAACTCCTTAGTCCTTTCAAAATAAATCTAAACATTTTTACTATTTGTAAGACCATCAAAATAGAAATATCTATAAAGAAAAATCAAAATAATCACAAAGGGAATAATAAAAATACAATATCCATCATTCAGAGAAATAATAGATCTAGAATACTATGCTCAAGATTTAATAAAGTTATTTATTTGATAATGACAGTCCAAAAAAATGAAAAGGAAAAATAGTGTGTCCCGCACTAAAAAAAAAAAAAGGATGACAACCCTTCTCAATAATCACAAAAGATAGATCTAAAGAAAAGAAGAGAAAAAAAAAAGTTAACTTATCTAAAAATATCCCATCAACCAATAATAAAAATTTACATATAATCAAATTACATGAAATTATCACATAAAAGGATTTACTTTCCTGTAAAAATATATATGAGAAATGATATTTCAACTCATTTTAGAGTTTTGTTATTTGGCCCACGAATTGGGCGACACATACGGTGGACACCGTATGGAAAAAGGAAAACGACAAAGGGTCGTGTATTATGATACGACTCACGTATTGGAGGTGAAAAAAACGAAAATAAACATTTTGAAAAGAGAGAGACAAGAAAAAGAGATCCGCTTCTTGGTTCCCTCCCTCCACCCATCCCGCCCCACCCAAACGCTCACCTTGCTCTGGATAAAGGAGTTGCAGCTTGGTCAAAATGTAAGAAGACAAAATGAGGGACCTCGAAAGAGAAAGGTGCTTGTTGTTATCTTCTTTCTGCTGCTTTGTTTGATTTTCGTTGCCAAGCCTGTCAGTTGTCATGCTCCTCCTTCTTCCCCGTGGCTATAGCTTTGAAGGCTAAAGCAAAAGCTCACACATCGGGGTTGAGTTGAAGGCTGTGAAGGTACAAGCAAAAGCTCACACATTGGCTTAGAATTTCCAGTTGTAACTCCACAAAATGAAGCCCTTCTCACTATATGTTCCCTCTGGTAAGCTTTGGCTACTCTTTCCTCTTCTCTTTGGTTTATGGCTTGTCTTTCCCTTATGGCTTATCTTACTACACCATACTATCACGTGTTCCTTTTTTTATTTTCTATTAATGAATTTGACTAAAAGAATGAAAACCTATTTTTGACTTTTGGTGAAAACCCACACCGTCCAGCAAACCCATTTGGGTTGATGATTCTTGTTCTCTTTGGTGTGTGTTCTATTTTGGGGATTATGCAAGATATGAGAACTTGGTTGATTATTGGTAGTTTGAAAGTAACCAGTCATCAGTGAGTTAATTTTTTTTTCTTCTTATTTTGTGTAGGTTGGTCTGTCGTCTGCAACAAAACTCCATGATGATGATGTTGGCCGGGTTGTTGGATCTGTACTAGAAGTTGATAACTTTAAGGGCAATACTGAAATAGTTGAGCCAAGTGTTGGGATGAGATTTTATTCGACTGAGGAAATAAAATCATTTTACCAGAAGTATGCAAATGTGATGGGTTTTGGGTGGAAGATAAGGAAATCAAAAAAAGGAGATGATGGGGAGTTGAATTATTTGATGCTTGCTTGCACACGAGAAGGAAGCTGGCTGTCAAAAGTTCTAGCAACATTGAAGACACTACCTACAGGAGGTTTAACCACTGATGCTACTAATATGGAGGTTCTAGACAGCTTTTTTGATCTTATTGTATGTTGGGATTAACATGTTGATTTTGGATCTTTGAGGCTCATTGAGTGTTGGAACCGTATTTGACAAGTGTGTGGGCTGATGGTCCTTAGAATCAAGAATAATTGGTCTCTTTAAAGAACAAAATTTGCTGCAAGGAACAACACATTATGTGTAGTAAAGCATGTCAAGGACAAGCTCTCTTTTTTGGATCATCATGTGGCTGAATTAGTATTCTTAATCTTATTAGCTCTGCTTTTGTTGGTTGCTGTTAGGTCCTTTTTGCTTACAATTCTAGCTTGTACTTTATCAAACTTTGTTTGTTATCCTTTTGGTTTTAGGCTTCCCTCCATTTGGAGTGGTGTGAGCTCTGTCACATATTGAAAAAAAAATAAAAAATAGAGGAGTGAAAGTGAGTGGTCAGCATTATGAGCTAGTTTAATTAACCTTAATAGTTGGTTATTGTTCTCTTGTTATACATTGAATTGGTTCGTTGTATACTCTTTTATTACCATTTTGAGTTTGATTATTACTAGTGACAACTTAGTTAAGTTAACTAATAAATTATGAGTTGTTACTTTTAGTTAAAAGGAAGTTTAGTTAGTTACAAGCTAGTTACTTTTAATTGTTTATTGTACACATTTTTGCTCATTCACTAAATTTTAACATTTCATGTTTATATTAAGACATGTCTGATGTTTATTTGCCCATTTTGCTTATTGCTGACAAGCAGATTCCATAGAGAGATTCCACATCTCAGCTTTTATCTTAATCTTATTCGTTTTGGCTCAAAATATTCTGGATGCAAAAGGCCAATGGTTTTAAAGTTTTCTCATTGTAAGATCATTTGGAAGATATAAATTGCCTAATATAGATTGCATATGTTTATTAAGTGGGAATCAATTTCCCTGCTTGGCTCAATCTTGCTACTAACACAAGTATTTTGTATGGTACAGAATATACTCTTAGTTTACCTATGTGAAATGGCTATTGACATTATCAATCCTGTAAAGTGTCTTTCCCTTTCATTTACTGTTTTAGCTTTAAGATAAATAATTAAGCTATTAATTCTCCTTTATACTGTTGACTATTGCATGCTAGTTTTCTCTAGTAATACTCATCAGGCATATTTTATCTTCTGATTTTTGGGTGTTTGCTGCTGCTTTTGTTGCTTATTCAGTTATGTGAACATTGGTCACAATTGTGGGATAATTCTTTGTTTTTTAAACTATTTCATCTCCCAAAAGTTACCTTTTATGAATTGGAAACTGACATGGCTTATGGCACATTAAAATATGAAGCCAAGACATGTTGAGATTTGCTTGACACCTTGCGATGTAGAATTATTCTCGCATTATATGGAAAACTTCCTTGTTTTGATATTGAAATACCCATGAGTTGCATGGAAAAATGGGACGCATTATATGAAAAGTATATAAAGGATATGACTAATGCCTGCTCTAAGGCTAAAGATGAGCTCAAACATGAGCTGAAGTCCTCAAAATTTATAAGCAGGTCAACTTTTCAAGTCCTTGCCCTAGTCTTTACTTTTAGATTTTTCATCATGTTTGATATGCTAATGGGAATCTCTTGTTGTAGATATTGTATGGTGTGAACAAGATGGAGGATAGTCTAGAGGATATCAATGATATTTATAACGAGGCTTTGGCTGAGTATTGCGTTACTTATGGCTATGCCATTCAAACATATTCAGTTGGAAGATACGGCCTTGCATGGAAGGTTGCAAGTTCAGTTCTCATGAGTCTCTAGACCATTAAACAAAATCAAAGGGCTTTGACATGTGTCACATGTGTATTGCGCGAGATTTTTGGATCATGAAATACTATTAAAATGTTTCAAATTTTGTGGCTATATGTATGTCTAGTGTAGCCTAGTCATATCGAGACAAGTGTATCATAACCTTTGATAATATTTATGGTTGATTAAATCTTGCCAAAGTGTACTATAGTTGTGTTGAACTTTCCTATCTTGCTGTTATAAATTAGTGATAACTTTGTTAGATAAGGTGGTAACTTATAAATTACCTCTCGATTCTGCAGTTGGTTAGTAACTTAGGCCAAAAAGTTGGTAACTTCAGTTCAATAAGTTGATAACTTTTTCAAAAAGTTGGTAACTTATCAGAAAATTTGAATGTTGATTTTATTAGTCTTTGGGAATAGATTGGTCCAACCAAACACATTAAGATCACATCCTAGGATATTAGAATACATGGGGAGAGACTTCCAAAGCCAAAGTGAGCACCTCTCAATTCTGCACTTGGTTGGTAACTTGAGCTAAAAAATTGGTAACTTCAGTTCAATAAGCTGGTAACTTTTTCAAAAAGCTGGTAACTTATCAGAAAATTTGGATTTTGATTTTATTAGTCTTTGGGAATAGATTAGTCTAACCAAACACGTTAAGATCACATCCTAGGATATTAGACCACATAGGGAGAAACTTCCAAAGCCAAAGTGAGCATCTCTCGATTCTGCACTTGGTTGGTAACCTGGGCCAAAAAGCTGGTAACTTCAGTTCAATAAGCTGATAACTTTTTCAAAAAGCTGGTAACTTATCAGAAAATTTGGATGTTGATTTTATTAGTCTTTGGGAATAGATTGGTCCAAGCAAACACGTTAAGATCACACCCTAGGGTATTAGACCACATGGGGAGAAGCTTCCAAAGCCAAAGTGAGCACCTCTCGATTCTGCACTTGGTTGGTAACCTGGGCCAAAAAGCTGGTAACTTCAATTTGATAAGCTAGTAACTTTTTCAAAAAACTGGTAACTTATCAGAAATTTTGGATGTTGATTTTATTAGTCTTTGGGAATAGATTGGTCCAAGCAAATACATTAAGATCACACCCTAGGGTATTAGACCACATGGGGAGAAACTTCCAAAGCCAAAGTGAGCACCTCTCGATTCTGCACTTGGTTGGTAACCTGGGCCAAAAAGCTAGTAACTTCAGTTCAAAAACCTAGTAACTTTTTCAAAAAGCTGGTAACTTATCAGAAAATTTGGATGTTGATTTTATTAGTCTTTGGGAATAGATTGGTCCAACCAAACACGTTAAGATCACATCCTAGGATATTAGATCACATGGGGAGAGACTTTCAATGCCAAAAAATTTCCAGTTTTTTAACTGAATTTACCAGCTTTTAGGCCCAAATTACCAACCAAATGTAGGGAAAAAAATTATACTTCTTAATCTTTGCACCTCTATTTCTATGCTGCATTTAGGCTCCCTTTATCAATCTATAATCACAGGGAGTCCTATTAACTTGTTCGGTAACACAAAATTCATCGAGAACCCCAATACTTCCAAATTTCCACTGACCTGAAAAGTTACCAGATTTTGGGCCTAAGTTACTAACCCAGTGTAGGAAAAAATTATGCTTCTATGTCATTCCACCTCTAATTCCATAGTGTTCAATCTGCCTTTGTCAATCTATAATCAATAAGGATTCCATTGTACCTCCAATTTCATGTTGTATTTAGAGTCATTTTATCAATCTATAGTGCCAACAGGTCCTATTAACTTATACCGTGACATAAATTTATTTAATAATCTTAATACTTCCAAAAATTTTCAAAACCTGAAAAGTTACTAGCATAATTTGAAAAATTACCATTATTTTGAACTAAAATTACTAGCTTTTGGTACCAAGTTACCAATCTAATGCAGAAAATATGAAGTCACTTAGATATTGTACCTCTAATTTCATGTGGTATTTAGGCTCACCTCATCCATTAGTAGTGCTAAGGATCCTATTAACTTGCTCCATAACCTAAGTTTACTTAATAATCTTAAGACTTCTAATGTTTTCAAAACCTGAAAAGTTACTAGCATAATTAAAACGTTATGAGTATTTTGAACTAAAGTTACTAGCTTTTGGTACTAAGTTACCAACCTAGTGCAGAAAAATATGATGTTACTTAGTCATTGTACCTCTAATTCCATATTAAAGGAAAAGAAAATGAAATAAAATAAAAAACTTATGGGGTAATGCTAGTTGGTACTCTAGCTTTTAACTAAGTCACTTGCACATGGCCTCAACGAGAAAACAAACTTCTGCAAGGAAACTGCAAAAAGTCCCATGGACCATTACAATGTCATCATTCTAGCTGATATTAACACCTAGCTATTTTAGTGTTCACACATGAGAACTGAAGCTTGAGAAGGATAAATTTCTCAAAAACTTGAATAACAAATGATTTCCTGAGATGGCAAAACCACCTACATTGACAAATTTAAATTTCTGAAATGCACTAGTTGTCACTAGTGCCATGGCAAATTAATGATAGAGAAGGAACAAGGACTATAATTCCATACAGAGAAACACCAAACTCATTCCTCGTGCAAATTCACAATCACATTTGCCAAGAAAAAATTGGATTACAAATTTTAATTTAATACAAAATGCAAACTTTAGTTAAAACTAGCTAAGGAATTAACTGTTTCCAACAAAACAAAAAAAATTTGAAGTTAACGTGATATCAATTAGCATCTTCCCTATGTATTATCTCATCAGTCTTTTTTCTATTAGATAAGGCTTTTGTTCTCCCATCCTCCATGTAGTCTTTTTGTTGTAATTCACCTTTTTAGTCGTTGGCTCTCCTGACCTTTCTCTTCTAGTTTCTCTTGCAACATCAAAACCTGCAGGTCCAGTGAAGCTAAAAATTATAATCATTTTTACCAAACATACCAGATTATATTGATTATTGAAAACAGTAAAAAAGAAAGCTATTTTTGGGAAATAATCAAGATTCTCATGCATGCACACATAATCATATTCCATAGTAATCTCCATTCCAAATTGTGTGGCATGGTAGAAACATAAGCAGATATAAAATCATATCCAATAGTTCTTCCAAGGGGAAAGAAAATGTACAGCATACAGAAATCATATGAAATCAGAAGACTAACAATTAGACAAACGAGAACATACCATTGAATCAATTCCTACACGTCTATGATAGCAATATGTGTTACTTGAATTGGATAAGTGCATAAGAAGTTACACTGAACTCGGTGTCCATCTGGAAGCCGAATACTAACTCTGCACAGGAGATTTCTTTCAGCCTTAGTTTCCTCAGGAAGGGCTAGATATGTAGGCCACTTAGGCAAGGCTGTTTCTTGCTACCTGACAGCAAAATTGCATCCTTATCACTTCCACTCGCTACACTTGATCCTTTCATGCCTTCCATGGATGCTGCCAGAGCTCTATGAACTTCCTTATCCTCATCTTTACTCTCATCTCAATCCACCATGGCTGCAACATCGAACAAGTTATCATTATGATATGAAAAATATGCCAGTGATAGCATGATTAGAAGTTGAATACAAGGAGTGGATAACTTCCATCTCAATTAATTTAGAGTGTTGATAAATAGGAAGAAGTAAATAAGTAATTATTGCGATAAAGATACCTTAAATATCAAGTCATCCTAACACTAACAGAATGCGATGCAGATAGAAATTAGCAACAAACCTTTAGTTTTAGGTGGGTTAGAACTGCCTCTAAGACACTTGTAGATAAGGACCATAAGATCTTGTAATGATCCTTGGGGCCTATATTAAGGAATGTTAATAGACGCTACAGCAAAGCACAAGGCTCTTCAAATCAGTAATTATAACAAGACAACCGGGTCCAAGGTTAATAATTTGAATAATGTTTCAGAGTTTCCCTAATAAAAGCTACCATCATTGCAAGGTATAAGGTTCTATCACATACTTCTAATAAGCTTTTAGGTTGAACCATTCCAAACCAAGATCACATCTTTTGACTAGTGATGGGATCTATGATAAGCACTACAGGAATTGATGCCAGTTTCTAGTAGGCGCAGACTTTTCTTCCTTTAGTTGTATCATCATATACCTATATGTGCAGAAAACAGCATATAAACTGGAAACCGTTTTATAAACTATAAACTAGAAACCCCAAAAGAAGTCGTTTTAGTGCTTTTTTCATAAACTAGAAACAATGAGTTCTAAAAAGAATACTCTCATAAAAGCTATATCGTAACAGCATATTTTTGTAACTTATACAAACACAACTAAGTATCAAATGAAAATGCCTCAATGATGGCAATTTAAAGCATAAGAAGTTACCACAAAATAAAACTAATTCTAAAAAAAAAAAAAAAGCAAAGGGACACAGAACAGCAACTAGACTCTTACCTTGTCATCTACATCAGTGAAATTGCGAACATAACAGACTTTATCTCCCAAATGCTTAAGATATCTGCCTAATTGCCAAAGAAGTAGACAATGAAAACCAATTAGCATTAAAATCGAAAGAAGGGTAAGCTTCAAATTGCTTCAAAACCCAATAACCAGAAAAAGGACACAATCAAAAACGCTTTTTTTATTTTGGATATTTGGATTTTTCTGTGTAAGAGAAAAAGAAAGAGGAACCCGTAGAGAAAGTCGAAATTGATGTAGACACAACAATGCCCAATATGACTGAGATCATAAGCGATTACACTGCACATGTACATTCCAACCTTCAATCGCGTCTTGAACGTGGTCGAGTCCTCGCCTCAGCCCGCCCAACTCGTGCTCAGCCTTGCAGTGGCAATGGAGTGAAAGGGCAAGAATGGATTAAGGGAGGTACATGGGAGGGAAGCATTGGATTTTGGGCAAAATGAAGAGGAAAGATGAAAAAAAATTAAAATGATGGAAGATGAAAAAGAGAAAAGAAGGAAGATGGAAAAAATAAAATTAGTCATCATATAATCCACCATACAGCCACTGTATGCTAAACCACCATAAGTCACTCATTTTTTGTCATTTTATCTTTTATACGCTTGACACCGTACGTGTCCCTAAACTCGTGGTCAAGATAACATTTCCGCTCATTTTAATCGACGCGTACGTCCAAAAACACTCGAAGAAGCGAATGCGTACGTCAAAGGGAGGGACTTAAGGTGGACTATTATACCATTGGTCTACGGTGGTCAAAGTGAAGTAAAAAATTTGAAAAAACACCGTCCATCTTCCTTCCTCTCTTAATCACTCTTGCGATATCCTTGCCCCTAAGCCATGCCTCTTCCTTCCGCTCTCTGATTTGAAACACTCTCAGTCCTTGGACAAGTTTTCTCTCATCTTGCAAAAATAAGTGCCATCTTTCTTTCTTGTACAAGGTGGGGCGATGGGGATACAAAGATTGACCTGGAGACACACAAATAGAGAATCCCAGGCCAAAACTTTCTGAACTCCCTCAATTCTCCACCCACGAATTGCCCTGCAGATTATAAGCACGCAATGGCGAGTTCAATCCAGAGGAGTTCTTCAGCCGGGTTAAATAATCTCTCAATCACTAAATTATAGTTTTTCCTGCTTCATGCATAATTATTATGCTCATTTGTGGCTCTAGAAAAAAAATACCCGTATCCCATTCTCCATCATCGCCACCATTGAACCACTACTTTTACCATCATTTAAAATCACTCATCATCACCTTCCCCTCACAGCCACAACCAATCACCACCAACCAAACCCAATTGTGCAACCCGCAGCACCACCTTGAGGTTGCCCCTGTGCCTGGTGGTCGCATATTGCTTTTCCTGGTCGCTTCATGTAGCTGCCGCCAGCCCTTTCTCCCTGTTATGAACCTCGTTTGATTTTAGGGTTCAAATTGAGTGTTTTTGTTTTCTTACTACTTTTCTATTTTTTTTTTTTTGGTTTTTTTGGTTCTGGAAAATCTCTTGTTAAAGGATTGGGTTCTCCATTCTCTTGCATTGTTATACGTTGCAGCTTGTGGTGTTGGTAAGCTATGATACTTTTACTGATTGTTGCCTTAACCTACACTCTTCTGTTAGCTTATTGCAATTTTTGTTACAAAGATCAAAACTTTTTTAATATTGGGATTGGGGTTGTCTTTAGAATTGTCAGCTTGTGTTGCATATTACCAAAGCTGTGGAGCCAACTTAGTTTGTGTTTGAAATTGTTTCAAAATTTGTACTTGTTTAATTGTTTCATTTTTCAAACCGTGGTGCTTGCACTAATCAGTGAATAATGTTATTCTTGAATCTTGTGCTGCTCTTCTTTACTCTGGAGGCTTCTAATTGCCGCATATTTGATTTTGTCTTTCACTCTTCTGCACACGTTGGTTAAATTTGTTTGTATGATGTAGACATGATTCTTTTATTTGCTTGGGATTGGTATTGAAAGGCTATGTTTAAAGATATTGTCACAAGTTTGCATGGTTTCATGGGTTTGATGATATATAACTTCTAGTACTGGGTTTATTACTATCGTAAGCTTAGTTGCTTTGGGTTATGTGGCTTGTAGAGTTGCAACTGCAATTACTTATCCCAGTTTTTCTATCTGATTCCCCCTTTTTTTCTTCATCTTTAATATGTTTGGTTTTGGATCAATTACTTTTGGTTTCATTTATCCTTTGTTCAAATCATGCTTAGAATGGATAAATTCTAGATTCGGACAGTTTGGTGTTTTTGTTTGGCATTCTTTCAATAGATGAAAAGGAAAAAAAATGGAAAATGGGAGGTAAGGTGGGTTGTCTGGGCTTTTGATTCAGATTTAACGTGGAATAATATAGATAAATAAACCTTTACATGCAAAGTTTGGGGCTTGAATATTGTAGTTGTCACCTTGGTGAGAGCTTTAGGTAACTACACCCTGGCTTGGAATTTTGTGAGTAATTACTAAATTTGTATTTAGATTAACTTATTTTGTATTCGAAAAAGCTTATAACCTAAAGCTCCCTAAGAAGGCTTTTAAAATAAAAAGTGATTATACCCCTGAAGTGAGCAAATCCAAACATGCTATAAGACCGAAAAATCCTACTAAAAGAAAAAATTGAGCCTTCTTCCTTGAAGTTGTGCATGGATAGTGTTTTTGTTACTCTTGGGTTGGAGTTTATGTTGTGCTTTGAATTTCAATTGACTTGGTATGTACTTGTGTACAATTCTTGAGCATTAGAATTCTGTTGTTAAAGTTATTGGTATGTTCGCTATTTGGGCTGTTTTTGAGTTGCTTAGCTGAGGCATCGGTATCAAGTTACATGTTAAACTCATTGATGTATATTGTTTGAATTATGGCAGCAGACATTATTTTGTGCATAACATTCTGTACAACTCAAAATTGTGCATTGTTTGTTTCTTTGGACGAGGCTTTTATTTGTAGATAAATTGAGAGTCAAATTCATTCTTGACTGGTATCAGTTTCTTTAGAAGGGCAATGTCTGTTCTGTATAATATTAGTTCTAGAAAGCACTCACTCTTTCATGTGTAACATGAGTTACAAAATTCAAAATCACACAATACCAACTCATTTCAAAAGCAAAGACACAGAGCTTGTCATTGTAAAAAATATTTGATTTTACCCTTTTTTTCATTGAATGCAAGTTCAGAACATATTAGGCTTTATAACACAGAATCATGCCCTATTAGTTTATTTGGAATGCTAACATATAGGGCTTTCAACCATGGAAATTTCAGATTTTGATTCTATTCGGAACTCATATTTGATTACATAATGTGCGAAAATGTTAGAAGAGAACTCCTTTACTCTCATTTAGAGTAACAAAATATAAAGAACAAGAAAATGATAGAGACAATGCATTTTCTTTGAGGGGTCTGGTCCTTCTGTCCCTCTCCAAAGGCTCCCAAATAATTGCCTATCACTTTTTTCTGCTTTCTTCACATTTGTCTCCACTTGTCAGTAACCAAATTATCCTCTTGAATCATCTTCCACTTTCACATTGGTAGTCTGTTATGCCACAGGTCATTAGCTCGAATAACAAATATTTCCTATCATGCCCTTGCTTCAGTTGTTGCTGGAATTGCTTATGGTGCTGCAGCTGCAGAAACTTCCCAAGAAAGTGAAGTTCATGGTAATACATTTTTGTCACATTCACCACAATGGAATCGCGCCAGGGGTTCTTTTCAGGGAAAAGCAGGTGATGCTACAAGCTCCCCTGGATTAAATTTCTGATGACTAGAAGGAGAACTAACTTTCTTTTTTTTTTTTTTTCCACCTTTAAACCGCTAAGGCAATTTAATCAACAATAAGTTAATTTATGACTGCTATGTCATATGCAAGTAAGTTGGCGAACTATTTGATGTGATGCTTGACAATCTTCAAATTATTTAATTGAATACAAAATCTATTAGAGAGGAAGAAAAGACAAAAAAAGCACTGCTATTAAACCACTAAACCCACTGAATCATTGAATCAAAACCAACAATGAAAAAAGGATGAAATTACATGGAGTTTCTTGTTTAGACTTGTGTTCTTCTTTAATTTACTTTCCCAAAGTGTCGATTCTACTTTTTTTTTTTGTTTCATTTCAGAGATCTTGGCAGTTAAGGCTTGAAAGGGTACAAAAGTGACTAGATCAGTCTTTTTGTCAGAATTGGTAACCCTGTAAGTATGTTTACATATGGTAGACGTCTAGCAATATAGTTTTTTTTTTTTTTTTTGGTGCTTAACAACATAGATTTTATTAACTCTACTTGGTTGGTTGTGTTCTAGTGCTGTGACTGGGGTGGAATTCTTAGTAACACAATTCTTGGAAAAAGTACACAGCACTCCCTTTTACTGTTTCTGTGCTTTTGAGCTTTTAAAATTATTTTTTTCTTTTATATTAATTAATTTTTTAATTGAGCAATTCTTATTTGTTCCCAAGCTTTTTTTAGCTTTTCATGGCATGTAACAATTTTTAATCTATTTATGTGGTGGAACTCTTGGGACCAGCTCCATGTAGTTCTTGAATATTTACTCCCCAATTTTCTTTTGGCCTTTGTACTATGTTGTTCTCTCTCTCTCTCTCTCTCTATATGTATATATATATATATATATATAAGGCAATTCTATAAATGTAACATATGAGAATCATTACATGAATTTTGATGCCATTGTTTGCCATATGAGAATCGTTACATGAATTTTGATGCCATTGTTTGCCTTGTTTTGGAATTTCATGAATTTTGTTTGGTTAAGTATAAAAAGATAGTTATGTTGTGATCCTTCAAATATTGTTCTTATGTAATAAAAATAATATATTGATGCTTTTTCTAAGTTGTTATCATTTTTAGATTTCTTTACATATTAATTTTCTTGTTTTTAGTTTGAAGTCCTGAAGTTTTAACATTTATACTTTTTGAATGACGCATAAACAATTTCAGGTTGGATTGGTTGCTCTAGGTTAATAAACTGAGGCCTATAAGTTCATTATACCATTATTAGTTTATACTATAATAGTTTTATATGACTCTAAAGGGTATATGACTCTGAACTTAGTTTGTAAATATGTTTCTGAATATGTCTCTTGTTGATTAGTGCATTCTGTGTTTTTTAAAATCACATCTCTGAAAACTCTATCACTGTATATAATATTTGGTGTTGCAACAAAATTTATGGCAATGTTTCTGAAAATGTTTTTTTTTGTGTTGAAAGTTGTGTTGTTGTGCGCTGATGTCAAACTCAAATCTATCTTTATGGTGTACACTATAATTATTTTTGGTTCTATTTATTATTTTCAGACAATGAACATAAATGAAGTGAAGAAGAGGCAATGCCAAGTCTACTTGTATGGAATTGCTTTTTCGCTGAAGGAGGACCTTCACAAGCAAATAGTGTCTCGGTGCAAGTATTTCGAATGATCTAGTTCTAGACTTGCTTTTTATAAATGTTTCAAAGTTCAAATTTTTTGGTCACAATGGCAATAATTATGGTTTCTGCATGACCATATGACTTGGGGCCTTGTTTGTATTAGTAGTGTGGTTCTAGGCCCATTTAACTTTGTGCGTGTGAAAGGGAAATGCAAGCCTCTGCATAAGTGACGGTAACATTATGCTATGAGGCAGCGTGGTAGTATCATATTCAGATTTGGGAAGGTAACATAATCTACATGGCCATTTGTGTTCTCATTCAAGGTTGAAGATCTTGGTGACTATTGACGTTTTGAGGTAGAATCCAGTTAGGAGTCATGAGGCAGATTTCAAGTCTTGTTTGTGGTGCCCATTGTTTCAAGGTGGCAAATTCAATGCATGTTTATCAATGCTTAATTCAGTTTTTATATTTTGGCTGTAAATTAGAATGAAATATAAGCTTTGATACAAGATAGTTTTGCGGCTGTCATTGACAAAGGTGTTGCTAGTAAAATGAGAGATGTGCTTGCTGCTTTGAAGGCTTCTAATGTGGCTAGTAAGGTGGTTAAGGATTAGTTTTTACTGCATAATTAGCCATGATATATAGGTCAGGGAACTCACAGGTTTCTTGAGCGATGGTCATAGGGTGTGGGGCTGTTTATTTTAGCAAACTTGAAGCAAGTTCTGTAGGTAGAACTGGAAATAAGTTGCTATGTACTGATTATTTTGGGTACTGAAGAAAACAAAGTAAAATGTAGATTAAGAATAATAATGTTGATATGAGCATGTGAAAATTTTCCCGGTTCTATATATGACAAATAATTCTTTTTCCTTTTCTTGCAATTCGAGGTGAAAGTTTTGCGATCTTTTGTGGATTTTGTCCTAGTGGAACATCACGAATGGTTAAAGATGGATTGTCACATAGAAATTTTGTTAATATTGAATATTATTTCTGCATTAATTAAGTCATATTATCATTTTTTCTTACAAAAAACAATTTACATCTTGGTGTCAAACACAAATAAGAACACAAGTGCTATTGCTAAAAAATGAAAATAACTGATGACTTACCAACAAATTGAACTCTTTACTAACATATAAAGAGAAAATTGTCAACAACTTTATCGAATATACTAAGATATATGTGAATTTTTTTTTTTTATGGTAAAAAATGTTTTACAAACTTAATTTATATAATTTTTGTTATTAATTAACTAAATATATGTTTTTGTTCAAGGTGGAATTATTCCTAAAATAGCGAAGTCACTTCAAATTGTTTAGCACTAGTTTGGTAACTTTTGAATAAGTTTTTAGTTCAATATTTCGGTAACTGGTTAAGAACATTAATAACTTTTCATGTTTTATTAATTTTGAATGTATTAGAATTCTTATGTAGATTTGTGTCACGGAGTAAGTAGAGAGAACTTCTTTGCACTATACATGGAAGAAGTGAGCCTTAATACAACATGAAATTAGTGCTACGATGGTTAAGTAAATTCTAATTTATTTCTACACCAGGTTGATAACTCATTATCAAATATTGGTAACCTTAGTTGAAAAAGTTAATAACTAAGAAATGAAGTTGGTATCGTTTTAGGTCTCATAAGCTTGGGTTGGGGAGCAGGGCAACATGAGTTGTTGGCACTATCAATTCATGTCATGTGGATCTAAATAATATGGAATTAAAGCTACCTTGGCTAATTATCATGAATTATTTGTTGCAATTGGGTGATAACTCAATTAAAGAAATTGGTAACCATAGTTTAAAAAGTTGGTAACTGAGAAAAGAAGTTGATAGCTTCTCAGTTCTTAGTTATTTTTCAGAGACCTATAATTTCTTATTATATTAAAGTTATGAAAATCCAAATAATATGGAATTAAAGCAACTTTTGTCACTTATCATGCAATTTTATGCTGCAATCAGTCGATAATTCAATCAAATAAGTTGGTAATATTTCAAGTCTTGGTTAATCTCAACACACCTATAATTCCTTATTTTATTGAAGTTATGGGGATCCATAATACCTATAATCAAAGCTACCTTGGCCAATTATTAGGCAATTATTTGTTGCAACTAGTTGGTAACTTGGTTAAAGAAGTTGGTAACTTTGCGGGCCTCAATTAATCTCCAAAGACCCATAATTCCTTGTTACATTGAAGTTATAGAGATCCAATTATTTCAACATAGAGCGTAGGCCTTAGCCAAACCACCCAATTTCTAACTTAAGCAAGCACGCTTGGGCGCGCAACCCTAAGCTCGAGTGTGGGTGAGTTACCAACTTCTTCTCTCGGTTACCAACTTTTTAAACTAAAGTTACTAACATTTTTAACCGAGTTACCAACTTGTTGTAGCAAATAATTGCAAAATAATTGGCCAAGATAGCTTTGATTAGAGGTCTTATGAATCCCCATAACTTCAATGTAATAAGGAATTATAGGTCTTTGGAGATTAACTGAGACCCATGATGTTACCAACTTTTTCTCTCAGTTACCAACTTTTTGAACTAAAGTTACCAATTATTCAATGGAGTTACCAACCAGTTGCAGGAAATAATTGCATGATAATTGTCAAAGGTAGCATTAATTTCATGTTATTTAAACCCCCAAACGTAGAATTGATAATGCCAACAACACATATTACTCCGCTCACCAGCCCAAGCTAACAAGGAATTATAATTATTTAAAGAATAACCAAGACTTAAGAAGTTACCAACTTCTTTTCCTAGTTACCAATTTTTTGAACTAAAATTACAACTTTTTTAACCAAGTTACCAACCAGTTGCAGCAAATAATTGCATGATAATTGGCCAATGCAACTATAATTTCATGTTATTTAGATCCCTATAACATGAATTGATAATGTTAATGACTCATATTGTCCCGCTCCCAACCCAACCTTATGAGACCTGAGAAGTTACTAAGTTTTTTTACCAGTTACCAACTTTTTGAACTAAAGTTACCAACATTTAATAGCGAGTTACCAACTTAGCACAAAAACAAATTATAAGTTACTTAGCCATTGTAGCACTAATTTCATGCTGTATTGAGGCCCACTTTATCAATATAGTGCTAAGGAGTTCTCTTCGTTTTTTTCCTAGCACAAATTTACATAAAAATTCTAATACTTTCAAAATTTTGAAAATCTGAAAAGTTATTAATATTCTTAAGCAATTACCGACATCTTAAACTTGTAATACTCTCAAAATTTTGAAAACCAGAAAAGTTATCAACATTCTTAACCGATTACCAATATTTTGATCTAAAGTTATCAACATTTGACAATGAGTTACCAACTTAATGTAGAAACAAATTGAAAGTTATTTAACGATTATAGCACTAATTTCATGTTATGTTGAGGCCACTTCATCAATTTATAATGTCAAGGAGTTCCCTCTACTTATTTCTCAACATAAATTTATATGAAAACTATAGCACTCTTATAATTTTAAAAACCTGAAAAGTTACCAATATAATAAAGAATTATAAGTCTGTCAAGATTAACCAAGACATGAGAAGTTACCAACTTCTTCTCCGAATTACCAACATTTTGAACTAAAAGTTACCAACTTATTTGATTGAGTTACCAACTAGTTTCAGCATAAAATTGCATGATAAGTGACAAAAGTTGCTTTAATTCCATATTATTTAGATTTCCATAACTTCAATATAACAAGGAATTATATATCTGTCGATATTAACCAAGACTTGAGAAGTTACCAACTTCTTCTCCCAGTTTCCAACTTTTTCAACTAAAGATCTCAATTTATTTGACCAAGTTATCAACCTGTTGCAGCACAAAATTGCAAGATAAGTGATAAAGGTTGATTTAATTCTATGTTATTTAGATCCCCATAACTTCAACATAACAAAAAATTATATGTCTCTGAAGAATAACTAAGACATAAGAAGTTACCATCCTCTTTTCTCAGTTACCGACTTTTTGAATTAAAGTTACTAACTTTTTCAATCAAGTTACCAACCAGTTATAGCAAATAATTGCATGATAATTGGCTAAGGTAGCATTAATTCCATATTATTTGAATCCCCATGACATGAATTGATAGTGCAAATGACTCGTATTGCCCTGCTCCCAACCCAAGCTTGCGAGACCTGAGGAGTTACCAACTTTTATTCTTCAATGACCTATTTTACCTTTCCAATTATGATGGAATTGTTGACTGCATATGGTTGGTAATTCAAGTGCAAAAGTTGGTAATTTTAATTCAAAAAATTGATAATTGAGAGGAAAAGTTGGTAACTTTTCAGGACTCGTTATTCTTGTTAGCATGGGTTGGGTAGCGGGAAATATGATTCTTTGGCAGTATCAATTCATGTCTTGGGGAATCCAAATAACATGGAATTGTAAGTTACATTTGCAATTATGATGGAGTTATTTGCTGTACATGATTGGTAACTTAGGTGCAAAAATTGGTAACACTAGTGCAATTAGTTAGTAACTGAGAGAAAAAGTTAGTAACTTTTCAAAATTCATTATTCTTCAGAGACTTATAACTCTTTATTAGCATGTGGCTAAGCATTAGATGAAATGTTAATAGAGTCAAAGATAAAATAGTAATTTCATAAATAAATAAATAAATAACTAAAATAGTTCAATTTCATCTCATTTCACCCAAATTGGGAGGGACAAAATTGATCATATGATAGCATGAAATAGAATCTTTTTTATCCTCTTTTATTTCATTTCATCTCATTTTTTTTTCAAAAAAAATCCAAACAATTCCATTCTATCTCTTTTCATCAATCTAAACATAGGCTAAAGGACCAATACATGAACACCCTATAAGGTGAAAAACCTTAGTCCAACAATGAGCACCAATTGTAATTTTTATGGAACCCAACAATGCATGTCTGATTACGCATTTTCAGCACCTTCTATATCACAAGACATACCGCAAAGATGGGGTGGTTCTCAGACCAAAAGGCAAAGAATGTTACTTGTACTTCTTGTAGCCCCGAACTGAAATTTTGAAGGACAAATGCTACCAATAATTTATAATAAAATATACAAGATGTCTAAAATATAGTTAAACAACTGAGGTTAGATTGATGTTAGTAAATAATACAAACAATCAAAGACTAATTTCACTGGTATCAAAATTTCATCCTGGCTACTCAAATCAAAGTTTTAATTTCACTTTTTTTGCCTCTTTATTCTCCCAAGGGCACCAAGTCGATTCTCATTATGCTTATCTTTGTAACCATTCACTTCATTTGTTTCGTTCTTGCCTCTCTTTCTAATCAAACTGCCAAAATTGTAGAAGGGACATCTTTTTGTGTAATTTCAACTTTTTCCTCATCATCAGAGTCACTTTCTTCTGGTGACTCAATATCCTCTTGATTTGCACTGGCTTTTAACCCTCCATCAGTCTTTGATTCCACTCCAGCACTTACAAATCCAAATTTTCTATCTTTTGCCACTGTATTATCATCTACTAGGGCTAGTTGCCTTTTTAAAGCAGCCGTTTCGTCCCTAGGGACCCCAGCTTGTTTCAACTTGTCTTTGGACTCATCAAAATTCATAGTTTGATCCTTTTGCATAAGATACTCTGGCAATATAAAATGTGTCTGCAAAAACAATAGAAATAAGATTAGCATAAATGAAAAGACACCAAGGTAATAGACTTACAGGGTAACTGAAAATGAAAAGATGAAAGTAACCTGGCTCTAGATTGCAGAGACACTTCGCTTGATGCGAAGCATCTCTCTGAAGGTAACTTCATTTCCATTAAGTGGGGGGTCAGCTTCATGGATCAAATAATGTCCTATTGTAGACTATCCCAATAATCAAACCATTAAAATCTAAATCATTTTTAATGCTTTAACCTATAAATTTTTCTTAGTCTCCCTATACCTCTACCTATTAAACTATTCTCCATGTGATATAGTCTCCTTAATGGAGCTTCTACAGGCCTTCTCCAAATATGCCCAAATCACTTAAAGTGAGATCCTACCATATTTAGACTACATTGGAAGTAAACGGAGTAAAAGATGAATAGAAAAGGAAATCAATTTCCTTGAAATTAGATGTGTGATTTAACTGAGCTGTAAACAGCTCTGATATTGTGTTGTCAACAGGGTTTCATAAGGTGATCACAAAATCCAAACTCTCTTCAGCCAATAAGACTGGTAGGGCAAGTTGACACTAGGAATCAATGTATAGGACAATTATTCAAGGCATTAGAATCCTTTTGCAGTAGCAACAAGTAGGCATGTCAATTTTACCCACCCCCGTGGGTACCCATGGGGCAGGTATGAGGGGAGGATTTCCCCCACGAGTAATGGGAATGGAGAATTTAAATATCCATTTGTTAAACGGGACGAGGGCGGGGATTGCGATCCCTGTACCTGTGGGTATCCGATCTGAATATATATATATATATATATATATATATATATATATATATATATATATATATATGTCCTTCTATTTCCCAGCCACCTTCCCACCCCTTGCCGTCAGTAAGCACACACAATTCGCTCTCTTCTCTCTTTACTTCTCTACGTTTCAAATTGCAAGTCCATTGATACAGAGACATGGATAATAGTTTTACTTCTTTTGCTAATTCACCTCAGTCCCTTCTCCTAACTAGAAGAGAAACAAGGTGATTCAGCATTGTCCTGAGACACACTTTCTTTTCTCTTTGCACTCAAGAAATTTGGTTTATTTTAACATCCCATAATGTCTCAATTATACAAAGTTCTGGATGTCATGAATGAAATTGCAAAATCAGTTAGTTCTAACTTTTATTGTGTCCCTCTGTGGCACCCCATTTTGTTGAGTCATTGTCTGCCCCTTCATTTCATCACATTGCTAGACAAATCTGCTAAATTCTTCCTATTAGATGAGCATTTTTACTTTCTTCTGTATTTTGGTGTGCCTAATGAATGTATATTATTCATTAGAAAAAAGGGTCCATAAGTATAATGTATCATTATTATTATTATTATTATTATTAGAAAAACAAGAAAAGCAATCAAACTCCGCAATGAAGTTATTTAGCTCCATATCAGATTGCCCAGTTTTCTGCAGGAATATTGGCGCTATTATTTTCATTTCTATGATACCAACAATCCATTTTCTAGATTCATCACTAAAACCTTCTCAATCTATGCCTTGCACGGATTAACTGCCATTAGTTAGAGATATATATGGTGACATCGTCATTTAATTTATATGCAGTAGTTTCAAGAGAAGTTTTATGTAGTGAATGTAAGGACTATACAAGGAAAGGGTCAAAATGGACTTGTCAAAGAGATTGAATTGTTTATGGTATTATAATTATTTTTGTTTATTTTATTTTTCTGAGTTTTTAAAATTTTTAATAATATATGGGTACCCATTTATCTGCGGGGGTCTCCAAAGACGAGTACCCGTGCGGATATAGGGCGGGTACCTATCCACGGGACAGGGGACGGGGGCCTATCCACCGCCTCCGCCCCTGCCCCCGCCCGTTGACACTCCTAGCAACAAGAGATCAAGCTTAATTAACTTCTTGGAGGGCTAGCCAGTGTGCTGGTTAGATGAATATGGTTCTAAGCATTGTGACAACTGGGACATGACTGAACTACCACCTAGAATAGATAGTTTCCTTGCTACAAATAGTTTTCGTGTAGAAATGTGAATGTAAAACAAATGTAAAATGAAATCTGTTATGGAACATATTTTATCTTCAATGTCTTATGTTTTATTCCTTTTATTATTCCCTTTTTAGCTTAGAAATCAACCAATATGCTAAAAAAATAATTGACTTAGAAAGTAGAAATTAGAGTTGTATATCAATATTATGGTTGGTTACCAGTCATTTTTGCAGATATTACTGCAATAATTGGTGCAGGCAGAACCTTGGAAATAATTGCAATAAATAAGTACCAACAAAGAGAACAAAGCCAATTGACATAAACAGAGTCCAAAGCCCAAAAACTCCTTTCAGTGTCCGAAGAAAAGTGAGCATAATTGGGCATAAGCAGAAGGGATAGTAAATAACTTCTCCGAAACTCAATGCTCTGCTGAAGTTATGTGAAACAATCGTATGAAGTAAGAAATAGAAAAGCAATAAGATGAAATTGAACTCACAAACCTTATAAGTACATCATAAACAACATTTGGACCAGTTGGAACATGAACAATGTGATTGGTAATTATAATTTACTCTCAACCCTACACCCCAACCTATCTCTCAAATTCCTTTAGATTTTAGAACAAGAAGACACACCTGTCTTCTCCAAAATCAACCTATAATTCTGCATTAACTGCTGTCAACATGCAACTTGCTTCTTTCAATAGAAACCCATTCTAATTCTCCTCACAGTTTGTTATATAAGGAGGTAAAGCAAATGAGACGTATTTGTCAATTTTGTCTCACTCTCACACATTTCTGTTACATTCCATTCTCCTTAAAACTTCAAAAGTACAGCCTTAGAGTGTAAAAATGTAATATAACTAAAGCTTCCTTCCATCCATGTGAACCCTTAATAAACCTAAATTTATCCTCAGTGAAACCACCATAGACAAAACACAGCTTGTCTGAACATATATTCTTACCTATATCTTACAAATTTGCTTATGTAAAATTGCTCTACATAATCAATTCATAATTCTTGTTATGACACATTTATTCTATTTATTTAGGAAATATGAAGCAAAATAAATAAGGGGAATGTAGAGACAAAATAAGAGGAAAGCATTCCTGCTGTCTTCACCCCTGAGTGGGGTAATCCAACTTTCCATCTTCCTGGGTGACTTTTAGAATGTGCTCCAGAGTTTTGGTGAGGTGAAGACTTTATACCACTTACAGACATTGATTCTATCACCTACAAGAAAAAAAGAACAACAGTAACCTACAGATACACATATTATATAATTCTATGCTTCTGTTAGCACTGAAGTTTCCAAAAATCAATAAAGACGGATAAGTCCTTTAAAAAAGACCTTCCAGGCACAATCCTAGTTCAGATTAGACAGTGATGCCGTGAAAAAAATTGGAGGGTAGGGCAACCTACGCTACAAAAGGAAAATCAAAATACCTTTTCAGAAGGTCCACTACAATCTTCTGTAGTTGCAGTTGATGGACCTGCTAGACAAAGTGAATCAGTTGAGTAAGCATAGCACCAAACCAAACAAATAAAATCATTAAGAAAAACTCAAAACCACATTCTCCAACTAATTAACTTCCTAGTGATCTGAATATAAAAATTTAATACCCGAAACAAAATGAAACATTCAACACTCTTTACGACATAATTGAGTTAACATAATGAATAAATCCCCAGAATGAAAAAAGGAAAAAATAAAAAAAATCCTACCCCTTTTACTACCTAAAATAATTTCAATCTTTTACAAAAATGGTGTATCCTACTCCTCCAAAGCATTTTCAATCAGAAATTTGAGCAACCATAACACGCAAATAAATAAACAAAACAGTCCTCATTGACCTAATGGTAAAACCTGAATTATCGAAAAACTTCACCGAAAGCTACTACATACGAACCAAACTTAATCATAATTTTAGGATTAAATCCAAATCAAGAAGATTAATTAAACGATGCAAATTGCGCAAACCTGGATTGTCACGGGGAGATTGGGGATCAAAGATCCGAAGGGATCCGAATGAAGGGTCGAGTTGAGAGGAAAGAAAGGAATAAGTGAGTTTGCAGTTCCATGTTAGGGATTAAGGTTAGGGCTTGGCGCAGATGAAGAAGATGATGGTGCTCCCTGGGCTTGTGAGGGCAAGATGGACATGAAAATCTTGGGAGAGGGATGTTTGTTTTCGAAGGGTGGTCGGGGTTGGGCTTCTTTTTAGAGGACGTTGGAGTTAGAGTGCAAGTAAGGGGGTCACTGGTTCGTGTTTGGGGAGGTCAAGGGGATGACATGCACTGACGGTGATGATGCGGGGGTTTGGAGACGGGGTTGAGAGTGTTCCAAACCAGGGACGAAGAGCAAGGTTTGGGGACGGGGGTGAGAGTGTTTCAGAGCATAGAGAAGGAGGAAAGGCACGGTTCCGAAACGGGGGATGACAGTGTTTCACACCAGAGAGAGGGAGGAAGGGGCATGGCTGCCATGACTTTGGGACGGGGTGCTTCAGTGTTTCAGAGATGATGGGGCACGAGACGGGGTACTTCAGAGCGTTTCAGAGAGGGAGGATGAGTCAAAATCATTTTTCAAATTTTTTACCCCTCTATGACCACTATAGACCAATCATATGGTGGACTATCTTAAGCCCCTCCTTTACATCGAGTACATACGCACTGCACTAGTCCTTAGTAGATGCGTCCCGTATGCGTCGGTTTCCCACGTTCACATAACATACCTTAATATATATAGGCTGAGGAAACTCAACATCTACTTACAACAATTGTTGATCTGTCCATACACGTGTAATATATCACCTCCAACAATTCATTCCGTATATCAGATTCAGAAGTACTTGGAATCATGGACAGTTCAAGATAGCCCAAGGTCTTCAAATAACTATTGTTAGGCACTAAATTCAAACGTAACACCCAATAATATAAAATCCGTATGGCAGAAGTACTTGGTATCCCGTAGGAGAAAACAAAAGAAAAGAAAAGATACATGGAAAAAAAAAGGGCCGGGGGGGGGGGGGGGTGGACAAACTGACCAATTTTTAGTATTTTACCTTGCATGGTATTATTTAAATGTGACAAATATATTTTTTAGTTTTAACAAGAAAAAGAACAAAAAAATATAAATAAATGTTAACATACCCAACATACCCTGGAATAATCTTTAGACAGGTAGTAAACAAATAAAGGGCTCCAATGTATATAAAAAAACCGGGCTCACATCTTTCTCTACAATATATAAAAATATGAATTACTGGAAGTGAAAGCACATATACACATGTTTGTTAACTTTAGCTCTACATGCAATAACGGATCTAAGTAATTTAAATAGTGCGCATAAGATGAATAAAAATAATATAAATATATAATAAAAATTTGCAAAATATTTATAATTACATATGTAACAATAAGAAAAAACGAGTTCTAGCCTTAACCTTCTTATTAGTTAAAAAGCCAGTTTGCTTTAAAATTTATGGATTAATTTTACATATAATTTTACTCATAAAGCCAATCCATTAAATTTTCTTTTCCATTTTCACTTTCATACAAATTTTCATTTTCACTTTCATACCAAGCTAACTAGATATTATTTGCATATCATCATTTGATGATAGATCAATATAATACTATAATAATTTAGTCTTTGAAAAAAAAGATAAACTATACTAACCTTTTTTGGGATTTGATAAAATTATGCATGATATTCTTTTATTTATCACATCTATATTGACCACTATTCAAAAAGATAAATTGAAACATCGTTTGCTCCATGTGTAATTTGTCAATCGTACTTTCTGTGTTTCAAGCCCTTTCAAACTCCAAATATATTCTGTTACCAAAATGTCACTTGCATAAGTTCATCCACTTCCACCTAGTACAAAAGAGAAGAGAGTGAAAAATCCTAAAGCTGCAATGGTTGTCGAAGAGGCTTGTTTTCACTTTTTGTAAGATAATGTGTTTGGATTTGATTTTTTTTTCCTTTGTCGAAATTATAGGAATTATCCTATTAGAAGTAAGTTTGCTTGAGCTTGATAGGATCTTATGGACGGCCAAAGATTTCTTTTCTGAGTGTTAAGCGAAGAAAAAAGAAAGAGGTCAAGATATATTCGACCAAAATGTATCAACACGAAAAGAGTGGACAAATGGCAACACACAATGAAAACTTTTTGACAAAAGAAGGGAGTTGAAGCCTAAAGTCCACAAGTAGAAGGTTGAAAAGAATCAGATGTTCAGGGGTCGAAAAATTTATAAAGTCAAAATCTACTCATGAAAACTTTAAGGAGCTTAGTTTGAATAGTAAAATTGGAGAAACATTTGGACTAGATTGGAATATCATAAAAATGTAAATGATAAAGGGGCAAAAGGATAATCCAAGATAGGATAGGCTCTAGAAAGTATAGAGGGGCCCACACATGACCCTGAGACGTGATAAGAGAACGTGGTGATAAGAGAGAATGAAATAATAAAGAAAGCAACGTGGGCTACAAAGTCACGGACTACAGAATGAGGGGATAATTGGCCTTGGAAGAACGGATTTCAAGATGTGGAGGTAATGGACCCCAACTTCCAGCGGATCAGGAAGACTATAAATAGCCGAATTATGAAGAAGAATGGGGACTTTTTTGCACAATTGAGAATCACCTCTAAACATACTCTGTCAAGATGCTCAAATTGATGCTCAAGAGTATGGAGGAACTCAAGTAATAGTCATTTATATTTGTTGTCTTTTTAGCTTGTTTCTTTACCATTTAGTATCAATTTCTTGTTTGTTAATACATTGTCATTGTTCATATTTCTGGTCATTTCAATTTCATTAAATTTCTAGTTTGTCATTTGTTTATTTTTTACGCTTTAATTTATGAGAACTCATCAGAGGAACCGCTTCCGTTCCCCGAATTGAGATTTGCGAAGCAAACTAATAACAGTCGATTTCATTGTTTTGTCGACTTAAAAATCAAGTAAACAAATTGGCATGCCCGGTAGGACCATAAAAAAAAAGTCTCAAGAAAAGCGAATTTTGCTTGCTAACAGTGCATGATTCTAAGAAGTGGCACTATCCTATCTAACATGGCAAGATCAAAAGCATCATCTTCCAGGACATCCTCTAATGATAAGGTTAATAATGAAGAAGAGCGCCCTCCTACAGCTGCTCAGCCTTTGGAGCCAGTCCTAACACTAGCACCTGGTGATGGAAGAACAGTGGTTACTCAAGCTCCAAATAACATAAGTACAATGGCAATGAGTATAATGCCCATGTATGGGATGCCACCTAGTTTCGTACCACCCGTAGCTACACAAGCTCTAATGTAACTAGGATTGGGGGCGTTACAGCAACTTTTCAAAATCTGTTGTACACAAACACCATTATGGCCAATTTACCTCCTTTTGGGTCGCTCCTAGGGCCTTCAGTAGGCTAAAATGCAGGAGACCAAGTGGGCCCTTTGTATCCAAACATGCATAGGTCAATGCCACTAACGAACCCCTCCTACACTAATGAATCGTTGGCCACTTTTCAACAACTCAAAATAAATCATCATGAGTTGGTCAACATGCTTACTCATCAAATGGCTACTGTAATTACACTAATAATAGAGTCGAACAACACTAGATATGAACAATTGACTCGACAAGTAAAT
Source organism: Pterocarpus macrocarpus (assembly GCA_031439585.1). Taxonomy (NCBI): domain Eukaryota; kingdom Viridiplantae; phylum Streptophyta; class Magnoliopsida; order Fabales; family Fabaceae; genus Pterocarpus; species Pterocarpus macrocarpus. The sequence goes on along the minus strand of CM062520.1, from coordinate 61,711,171 downwards.
CGTATAGCCTTAATAGTCGACACTATGAATGAACTAATCGATTAGCCCAGAATAAGGGATGAAGTTGACAATTTAAACCTAGAACATATTCCGGCCTAGCCAGAAAACCAAATGATCGATGACATATGATTTGTTAATCGAGGACAAAATGCAGACCAAGTGCTGCAAAGGCTGAGGCAAAATAATGCTGGGGGGCATCATAACTTAACTAGGGCAGTCGAACAAGTCTTGAATCGTTTTGGTTTTAATGTAGGCTATGCAAATCAGCCTCATTTCGTATCCGCATTCCCTGATTATGTATAACAAGCAGAGATTCCTCAAGGAAGGAAGGCTCCAAAATCACTAACCAAATTCTCAGGGGAAAGTGGAGAATCTACCGTCAAGCACATCGCTCGATACATTATGGAAATTGGTGAATTTGCTAATATCGAATATTTAAAAAATGAAGTTTTTCCCTTCTTCCCTAACTAAGAATGCTTTTACTTGGTTTAAAAATCTGCGGCCAAATTTGATCCTCTCATGGGATCAATTAGAAAAAAGTTTTCATGACCAATTTTTTAGGGGAGAAATGAGGGTAAGCCTGACCGATCTATTCACAATAAGATGGGGGTAGGGGGAGTCAATCGATGACTACTTAGCCAAGTTCAGAATGATGAAAAGCGATGCTTCACCCCATCCCAGAATCTGAGATAGTAAAGATGGTTGCTAATGGACTTGATTATAACATTAGGAAAAAATTAATCAACCTACAATTCCTAGAATTAGCCCAACTAGCAGAGAAAGTTCGACAAATTGAATAGTTGAAAGCCGAAAAAGAGAGGATAGAAAGAACTAGGCTTAGAAAGGCTTTTAGGAAGGAACAAGCAAATTTTGCGAAAATGGAGTCTAAAGAGGAGGAAGATGATTTTGAATCTAATGAAATAAATGTGGCCAAAATTAGAGCCGCCGAGTTACAAGCAGACCCTCCATATGTTTTTGCCTCACTTAGGCACATGAAAGGAAAAGAAAAGGCTAACACTAGTCACAAGTCCTATTCTTTTGACATAACAAAGGCAGATCAAATTTTCGATGTATTGCTAAAAGATAAACAGATTATTCTACTCAAAAGGGACAAAATGCCTTCAGTGGAAGAAATAAAAAATCGAAAATTTTGTAAATATATCATATTACTTGGCATTTGACTAACAATTGTGTCTGTTTCAGGGACTTGATTCAGAAGGTAATTAAAGATGGACACTTGAAGTTCGAGGAGAAGCCACAATCTAGCATGACCGTCGATGTCAACCCCTTTGAGATGAACTCAGCATTCATCGAGCCTGTTCATATGTCGATCAATGTTGCAGGACTTGAGGTGGAAGAAAAGATGAAAGAGGTAATGGAGTTGGATGCGTTTGAGAGTTCTAAAAAGCCAATATACCCCAAGGCTGGGGAAGATTTGCAAGACTTTCTTTTAAAATAGAGGGATGCTGATGCAAATATGACCATCTGCCCAAGGTGTAGCGTAGTATTTGATAAGACAGCAGCAAAAGTATTTGAAGATGAGAAAAAGGCTGAGGTCGAAAGGGAGAAAAAGAGAATCGAACAAGAAAGGCAAGAGTCGAGAAAAAGTAAGCTGAAAAAGAAGCTGAGGTGGCACGGTTAAGAAATGACATATACAGAAAGCAGATCTCTATCTACGCCGAAAAGCTGAGACCCAGCACGCTGCAGCCGTGCAAGGGCGCGAAGCAGGAAGTAAAAATCGTAGTAACGGTCGATCAGAAACCAGAAGGAGTTCAAATGAGGACTCGAGTTCCCCCATCGAATGTGATAAATAACAAGTGGATCCATAATTTACATAAGGCTCCTGGGCCTTATATTCAGATGCCATACAAGAAGAAAGTAAAGTGGGTGAAACCTCAATATCATGAAACCCCTTTACCAAATCATGTGTGGCAAAGGATAGGAAATATGCAGTCTCAGATGAACCCGAATGGGTCTATTTATAGACCCCAGTAGCCTTTCCAAATGTCGGCATATCGTCTGACTAGGCATGGGGAAGGATATCGATAAGGAAAATATCCTAAGTACGTATCCTTGGAGGATTTTTGAACCCAACCTAATGTTAAACTACCACTATCTGCTCATTCTTCTTCAGAACCCCACAGGGAAAAGGGGAACCACGCATCGAAAAAGATGAAAGAACTGGAGTTTGAAGATAAGGTTGATTTGTTGGCTGAAAATTTCAAGACGGGGTTCGATGATGACCTGAAAGCCATACTGGGGGCTAATTTTGTTTGTATGGTGACGATTTTGCCAGCAAAGTTTGAGAAGAAAATAGAAACATAGGGTAATGGTAAAGATTGTTTTGATGTGTTTCCAGGACAAGAATGTTTCTTTTTAGGAAGTGATGAGGATGAAAATGTGTTATTCGAAAAGCCAGATGAAGTAATGAAGTCACACCCTCGACCGTTGCATGTTAAGGCCAACATAGCTGGAAAATTGATCAACCGAGTACTGGTCGATAGAGGGGCTACCATAAACTTATTACCAGAATCCATGCTGGCCAAGTTTGGAAAAAGGTCAACCAATTGGTAAAGGCTAACGTAGTAGTAACTGACTTCACGGGTAAGACCTCTATTTTGAAAGGAATCATTATGTTAAAGGTGAAAGTAGGATCCGTCGAAAGGATCACACCTTTCGTTGTAATTGCTTCAAAAGCTGGTTACAATGCGTCATTGTTGGGAAGAGAATGGATCCACAGGGCTAGAGTGGTACCTTCGACCCTCCATCAGAAGTTGATTATCTGGAACGGAGAGGGGAATGTCGAAGTCATAGTAGCTGATGATAGCCCGTGTTATTTTTAGCAAACCTATGCAAATTTCAAGGTTTACAATCCAAAAGTAAAGCCCCTCGTGGTGGATGACAACACCTTCGACCCGGAACTTATCGAGGGATGCTATTTCGGTCCAAATGGTCTATATTTTACGCCCAAGGCCGAGGCAGGATCGGCCCCGCAAGAAACTTAGTATGGATTTCTGGAGCCATCTGGCTCAATTGTCAGCCTATATGGGCAACAAACAGTTATGTACAAAGGAAGTAGGATTAGATTGCATTTATGATTCTAGCCCTTTAGGATTTGAACAATCTTTGGAAGAAAAAATAAAAAAAGTCGAAGTACAAGATCCACTCGAGGAAGTCAATTTAGGAGACGATGGTAAACATCGACCCACATATATCAGCTCCTTGATCAGTTGTGAGTTCAAAGAAAAGTTGGTGGAGGTGCTCAAAGAATACAAGGATTGCTTTGCATGGGAATATGAAGAAATACCGGGATTAAGTCGAACACTTGTCGAACACAAGCTCCCAATCAAAGAAAACATTCGACCAGTAAAGCAAGCACCTCGAAGGTTTTCACCAAAAATAGTGTTGAAGGTAAAAAAAGAACTCCAGAGACTATTAAGAGCCAAATTCATCCAAACTACCAGGTATGCAGATTGGATCTCTAACGTTATTCCTGTTCTAAAAAAGAATGGTAAGCTCGGGATATGCATTGACTTTAGAAATTTGAACAACGCTACACCAAAAGATGAATATCCTATGCTTATTACAGATATGTTAATTGATTCAGCCTCTGGTTTTGAATTTGAGTTTTCTTGATGGACATTCTGTATATAATCAAATTTACATTTGCAGAAGAAGATGTGTCGAAAATGGCATTCAGATGCTCTCGTACCGTTGGCACATTTGAATGGGTAGTAATGCCTTTGGGGCTCAAAAATGCTAGAGCCACATATCAACGAGCAATGAATACAATATTCCATGAGTACATTGAAAAATTCATGGAAGTATACATTGACGACATTGTAATAAAATCGAACTCCAAAAATGTCCATCTTGACAATCTAAAATTGGCTTTTGAAAAAATGCGCAGGCACAATTTAAAAATGAATCCTCTAAAATGTGCATTTGGTGTGTCCACAAGAAACTTTCTTGGATTTCTCATTCATAAAAAAGGGGTCGAGCTCGACGGAAATAAAACAAAGGCGATAAGAGAAGCTAAGCCTCCATTGAACAAAAAATAGCTGCAGATTTTGCTTGGCAAAGTGAATTATTTGAGAAGATTCATCTCAAACCTACTGGAAAAACAAGAGTTTTCGCCCCATTAATCAAGCTTAAAAGGGAGGAAGACTTCTGTTGGACTCCGGAGCATCAAGAGGTGTTCAACCAGATCAAGCGATATTTGCCATCGCTTCCGATCATAGCTCCTCCAAGGCATGGAAAACCCATGAAGCTATACATTTCAGCATTGGAAAACACTATAGGAAGTATGTTGGCACAAGATGATGAAGATGGTGTCGAAAGAGTAGTATACTACCTAAGTCGGGCAGTGATCAACATTGAAACTAGATATAGCTCGATCGAGAAATTGTGTCTTGCCTTGTATTTTTCTTGTATGAAACTCAAGCATTATCTAATTCCATGTGAAATCTTTGTTATTTCTCAATTCAATGTTATTAAGTACATGTTGTCTTCCCCAATTTTGCATAATAGAGTCGAAAAATGGATGTTAGCTCTAACCGAGTTTTCACTCCATTTCGTCCCTACAAAAGCAGTAAAGGGACAAGCTTTGGCCGATTTTGTAGTCGACCATCCAGGGCCTGAGATTCAAGTCGACCTAATTGAACCTAAGCCATGGAAGTTATTCTTTGATGGATCAAGCCACGCAAAAAGGGCAGGGATTGGAATCCTGCTAATTTCCCTAGTGGAAGAACCGACTAAATTCCTTTTTGAGCTCGACAAAAACTGCTCTAACAACGAAGCATTACTAATGGGGTTAGAAATACTAATCAAAAAAGGAATTAGAAATGTTGAGCTAATCAGGGATTCCCAGTTGGTGATAAAACAAGTGTCAAAAGAATATAAATGTACAAACAAAAACTTAAAAATACTTGTCACTTATTTTGAAATTGTTAAGCCACTTTGATAATGTTACTATTCAGCACGTGGCAAGAGAAGAAAATTTTGAGGCTAACGAGCTAGCTCAATTAGCATCGAGGTACAAAATAAGTCCTTCAACATTGAAAAAATTGATTGAGTTGAAAGGGCAGGGCACACTTTGTCATGAAAGGGAGGTATGCCTATTAAATCTTAGTCCCTCAGACTAGCGAAGACCCATTGTTGAATTTTTGAAAAATCCTGATGCTGCCATAAATAGAAAAATAAAAAGTAGGGCATTGAGTTATACGATATTAGGGGATGTTTTGTTTAAAAAGAGCATTGATGCTAACCTTTTAACCTGTCTAAGTGAGTCGGAGGCCTACGTAGCTCTCGCAAAAGTACACGAAGGAATATGTGGTGCCCATCAGGTAGGGGATAAGATGAAATGGCTTTTGTATAGGCACAGGGTGTATTGGCCATCCATGATTAGGGACTGCTTTGAGTTTGCAAAATCATGTGAGGAGTGTCAGAAACATGGTGGTATACAGCATATACCAGCGGCAGAGCTGCATCCGATCGTGAAGCCTTGGCCATTTCAAGGATGGGCCCTTGACCTCATTGGGCAAATCAATCCTCCTTCATCAAAGCGGCACAAGCATACATTAGTGGCTGTTGATTATTTTACAAAATGGGTCGAAACAATACCATTGAAAGAGGTAACACAATTTGAAATTATCGACTTTATTGAAGAAAATATAGTGCACCGGTTCGGAATATCTCAAACATTGACAACTGATCAAAGGACAATGTTTAATGGTCGAAGGATATTAGAATATACTAATAGTCGATAAATAAAAATGATAACTTCTACACCATACTATGCTCAGGCCAATGGCCAAGTGGAAGCAGTTAACAAATCGATCATTGCTTTGGTAAAGAAAAATGTTAATCGAAGGCCAAGAAATTGGCACAATTTACTAAGCCAGATCCTATGGGCTTACAGGAATGCGCCTAAAGATACAATGGGCACCACACCTTACAAACTTGTTTATGGCCACAATGTCGTTATGCCAATTGATATTAATTTACAAAACATTTGAGTGGCAAGGTAGAACGAACTACCTATTGAAGATTATTGGAATGCATTATTCGACGAATTAAATGAATTGGAAGAAGAAAGGATAAGCGCATTGGAAAGTTTGATTCGACAGAAAGAGTCTATCATGAAAAGTTACAATCGTTGAGTTAAACCAAAGTTTTTTAGTGAAAGTGAATTGGTATCAAAAGTTATTTTGCCTATAGAGAAAAAGTCAAGGACATTTGGAAAATGGTCACCAAATTGGGAAGGGCCATTTAAGGTCAAAAAAAGATTTTCAGGAAATGTGTATGCGTTGATCAATGTGTATAGTGGTGTAAAAATTACATTAATAAATGATAAATATCTAAAGCAATATAAGCCAATGATACATGAAATTCAAATCCAACAATAATGGTCGTTAAAGAAATGATAGGATTGCATGTCATTGTAAAACATTTACAAAGTCATTGCCAAAAGGTATTGTTAAAAAAAAAAAATTAAGCTAAAAAGGTCCTAATAGCTAACTTCAGCTCCTCTTGTTGCTTGGCCATCCCATTTCTAGCTGCTCGAGCCTCTTCAAGAGACCTACAAGTGTCTTCGACAAGCGATGACTTCGCTTGACGCTGAGATTGCTTCCTCGAAAGTCTGTTTTTAGCTTTGACAATATCAACTCTCAACTTCCCTACAACTTAGTCGAGAGTTTGTTTTTTCTCTTTCAAGATTCTTAGCCTTTCTTCGACAAGAGCAATCTCCTTCGCCATGTCCTGTACCCGTGATTCTTTTGCAGCCAGCTTGGTCGAAGGTAGATCTTTGGCCTTCATGGAGCCTTCAAGCTCATGATCAAAGGCTTCGAGGTGTTGCGTAGCCTGAGAAAATGAAGCCTCAGCAGCATGTACTTTTGGCACTTGTTCTAAAAGATCTTCCATAAAGCGACAAAAAGATTAGTAGAAAGGTCGAATAGAGGTGGGAAGGACAGCCTTTCTCAAAGAAGAAATAGACTCGAGCAAGGATTGTTTGGCATCACCATCAACAGCTAGGGCATTGAGAGGCTGATTCAGAAGAGTCGAAATCGTGTTAAGAAGACTGGTAGGCACCTCGATAGCAGGAATCGACGTCAATGGAGTAGCATAGGTTAGAGTGGAGAAGGAGGCTTTCCTGACGGTCTCTGTACCTCAGAGTCAGAGGTAACCAGGATCTCCTTGTCGACAGCAAAACTAGCAGACAAAATCTCATCAAAGGCATTGAGGTTGCCAAAATCGATGTCATCATCGTCATCACTAGCCCTAAGTGACACACCTTCAAGAGGGTGAGGCTCAAGAGTCTCAGCATGAGTTAACCCAGAAATAAGGATGGGCAGACTCTTGGAAGGTTGATCGACAATGTCCCTCTCTTCATCCTCGACTAGTATGGTGTCTTTGTCCATAGCTGGGGACACGACGCTGTCATCTTCATGAGGATTCTTCTGCCCTGAAGTCGTCCTCATTTCGACATGCTCCTTTTCTTCTCGACCAACTTCCTCCCCAAGAAGGGTGGCATCATTCTAAAACGAAAGAAAAATGTTAATAACAAGAAAAAGGGGGAAAATTGAAAAGCATTGACTAAGGAGAAAGGCGGATTACCTGACTTTGTAGAAGTTCAGTCACCTCTGGCTCCAGTGCTTGGCAGTGATCGCCATCCACAATAGGTTTCAGAGCAAAGGCCACAACGGTCGTCTGGGATTCTTTAGCCATGGAAAATGTAAGGAGAACGAGGAGATTGAAGGGAAATAGAACAAGGAAAAGACAAGCTTCGGAGGAAAGGAAGAATGTGAGAGAATCAGAAAAGGAGATGAAGAGTGTAGTGTGTGGGTGAAAAGAGGAAGAAGACATAATGACACAGGAAGCACGTTTATAGAGGAAGGAAAAGAAAGAAAGAGAGGGAAACAATAAATTGAAAAGATAGGGGAGGTGACAAAGAATACGAAGGGTCTTTGACACGTGTACAAGGTTAAAAAACCATTTAGAAAGAAGTTAAGAAAAGATTTGATTTTTATCCTACATAAAACTCAAATCTTGGGGGGCATTTGCTAGGCGAAGAAAAAAGAAAGAGGTCAAGATATATTTGACCTAAGGTTAAGATATATTCGACCCAAAATATATCAACATGAAAAGAGTGGACAAATGGCAACACACAATGAAAACTTTTCGACAAAGGAAGGGAGTCGAAGCCTAAAGTCCACAGGTAGAGGGTCGAAAAGAATCAGATGTTTGGGGGTCGAAAAATATATAAAGTCAAAATCAACTCGTGAAGACTTTAAGGAGCTTAGTTTGAACAATAAAATTGGGGAAACATTTTGACTAGATCAAAATATCATAAAAAATGTGAATGATAAAGGGGCAAAAGGATAATCCAAGATAGGATAAGTTCTAGAAAGTATAGTGGGGCCCACACATGACCTTGAGATGTGATAAGGGAACGTGGTGATAAGAGAGAATGAAATAATGAAGAAAGTAACGTGGGGTGCAAAGTAACGGACTGCAGAATAAGGGGATAACGGACTGCAGAATAAGGGGATAATGGGCCTTGGAAGAATGGATTTCAAGACTTGAGAGTAATGGACCTCAACTTCCAGCGGATCAAGAAGATTATTGTCACGACCTAACCTAAGTCGTGACTCAAATAGCATAGGACACATCCCTATGCCAGTTCTACTTTAGACTTCATTTTAATAGAAAATCGGGCAGAGTCTCCTTTGTATTTAGGACTATTCCCAAATAAGGATCCTCGCCCTGCATAGAACACATAAACATGCAAACTCATTGGGGATCCAGGCATTCTCCGAATGCACCCCACAGCACACAAAATGAGAATTTAAATCATAATCACTTATAGAAAATATGTTTACATAACTATTCAAGAAACTTAAATACATAATCATTGAAATTTAAACTAATTACATATAACAACATAAGACTCCAAATGACACGGGAGGACCTACACATAGGTTAATAGAGCACTTCTAGAGATTTTACAATTAAACTTAGATGCTGAAACTTCTAATTAGCTGTGGAAGTTTGAGCGCAATCTCGCACCTGTCTAAAAACATGGAAAGGAAGAAAGAGTGAGTCATATGACTCAGTGAAGGATAATATATCTATAACAAGGGTAGGACAAGCCGATGCACAACATTTGCAAAACAATAACTTTAGAAGTTTCTAAAAAAATCCTCGTACCATATTTGCTATTAGAAATAATTCGTCTATGTAAATCAAATACCGTAAGATTTTCAGTAAACCTATATAATTCATTAAATCACCTTTTTAATTCGACTGGATAATAACTTCATTATAAACGTATATATATAGGCATAATACTTTTAAATCTAGCTGAAATAAATTATAATAAAGCTTAAGGGAAGATCCTATTTCAGAAATAGCCGCTTGACTGGGTGGCCTTGTGGCCTAACCTAGCAGTAAATGATAACTTCACGCCTATGCGTGTTTATATATTCTGGACATGTCGGGTAAACATCTTTAGCAATCACCACCTCGCCATGGGTTACTCGAGTGCAACAAGGCTAATCTGTCACTATTAAAGAAACAGCTCGCTATAGTTCCCTCCCCCTTGAAACCTTTGCTCATTTCTAATTTGTTATCATTAAAATTCCTTAATAACTTTACTCTAGACATGAAGTTTGGATTCTAAATGCATTGCTTAAGCTTTTAAAATATTAACATTTCATAGTTCTCAATATATCAAGCTTTTAAAAAAAATAACATCAATGTGAAAATGATTCATAGAAATCAATATTAAGCTTACTTCATAGAAATCTATAATTTCTAAACATCATATCAACTTCAAGCCTTTATATAGCTAACATTTAATAACTTGAAACCATATCTTTCTCTATCAAACTGTTCAAGTATCAGAATTCACCTTTAAGGTGCTTGTCCCGCACACATACATAATCATATATATATATATATATATATATATATATATATATATAAAAGAGTAATATCTTTTATCTTTCAAGAATTCACTAAGGTCATCATTAAAATGCTATTTCAATTTCTTTGATCTTTAATAACTTAAACCACAAACATAACATTTATGAAATTATGGATATACTTAAAACAAACTAGCTATAAATATGTTATCCACTCACAGCCTATGCTTGGAAAGGAAGAAGCTCAAACTCTGCGATACCTTAGAGCTGCCAAGAGATTCTGGAGAGCATCTAACATGACAAATATAACTATTAGGCTTCCACAATATAACTACTCTACGAATTTATTAGGATGAGCTTCATAAGGCAAAAACCCCTAATTTCTAGAACCCTAACCCTTGCTTCATAACCTTAAACATGGAATTCATAAAAAAACTAGCTAATCTATGGTTTAATAAGGAGGGTTGAGCTCAAGAATTACCTTAGAGAGTGGAGGAAGGTGGTGGAGCGTGAGGAGAGTGGTGGGTCTTCTCCCACCATCACTTTCTCTCACTAGAAGATGAGAGAGAGAGATCCAAAGAGAGAATTAACCTCCAAAGCTTGGATAATGATGAGGAAAGAATGGATTTGATGATAGATTGAGTAAAAATAGATGAAGGATAGATGGAATCCATAAGGGAAGAAGAAGGATGAGAGAGGAAGGAAGAGAGAAAGAGGTTGGTGAAGAATGAGAGAGAAGCTTCGAGCTTCTTCTTTTAATTAAATCGATGGTGCACAGCCTTCTTGCGACCTAGCTTGGGCGCCCGCCCACCTGAAGCTACATCACTGCAAGACCAGTGCATGGGTTGCTGCCTTAGCGCCTAGGCGCCAGTCCCCTTTTTTTTCTCCTCCTCTTCCAAACACTTCTCAAAAGAAGAATATACTAATTTACATTTCTTAATTTTAAGTTAATGTCCTCATTTATTTGAATCCAATAAAAATATTAGAAAAATCAAACTCCTTAAGAATCAAAATCCAACTTTTAGATTTTAGTACAAACTTCTGAAAACTTACATTTTCTTAAACTTCAAGCTTGAAAACGAAAGGGTTAATAACTTCCAAAAATTCGTTAAAAATCACTCTTCAATTCTTTGATATCTAAGGAATAATTACCGGAACTTTTGATCCCATGAAAATGTCCCAAACCTATAGCCCTCCAAGGGGGCATAGGGTCCAAACTTAGAGCTTTCACAGGGTCCGACAAAACAAAGTGTCACAATTCATATAACTCTTGACCTGGGCATTACAATTATAAATAGCCGAATTATGAAGAAGAATGGGTACTTTTTTGCACAATTGAGAATCACCTCTAAACACATTCTGTCAAGATGCTCACATTGATACTCGAGAGTATGGAGGAACTCAAGTAATAATCCTTTACATTTTTTATCTTTTTAGCTTGTTTCTTTACCATTTAGTATCAATATCTAGTTTGTTAACACATTGTCATTGTTGATATTTCTGGTCATTTCAATTTCATTAAATTTCTGTTCTGCCATTTGTTTATTTTTTATGCTTTAATTTATGAAAACTCATCAAAGGAACTGCTCTCGTTCCTCAAATTGAGATCTGCAAAGCAAACTGATAACAGTCGATTTGATTTGCTTTGTCGACTTAAAAATCAAGTAAACACCGAGTTTTAATGCAATTGCATACCAGGACTCAAACCTGAGACCTTTAGTTAAGTTAAGATAGTCCTTACCAGCTAACCTATACACTCGTTGGTTGTTTGGATTTGAATTTGATTTGGAGCTTAAGGGAGTGTTTGGCAATTTAAAAAACTAAGTTAATATGGTATAAAGTAGAATCGGTTATGTCAAACTGTATGAAAATGAACTAATTTTTTTGTTAAACAGTATTTGACTCAACAACTTAAAAATTAATTTTAATATATATGTTGTTCTTCTTCTTTTACACCTTTTTCTCCTTGTGCACATTAGTAGAAAGCCCATATGGCTTGTTATCTCATCTAATAAGATACAACATGGCACAATTTTGACTTATGTTTCAATAGAATAAGAAGGAGCAGTTATTAATATTGAAAATCTAACCTTCAGTATTCCAAATATGCGCTTTATGACATTACATAAGGAGGAGTGGAAATGATTGAACAGTTCTTTGGGTTTAGTTGATCGATTATACCATCTTGAAATTTGCTCAAATGGTAACGCACCCACAATAAGGAGCAATAAATTAGGATTCATGGGGATAAATCCTACAAGGATTGGTTGACAAGGTTAACGGTGAAAGAAAGAATTGATGTAAAATGAGGAAAAAAGTAATAGAAAGAGATAAAATAAGAGTAGAAAAAATTGGGATGAAATAAAATAAATTTAAAATTAATAGTGCAACTTTGTTCAGAAAAAAAAAAATTTTAAAATATTTGAGTAGTTATCAAATCACGTTTATTAAAAATCAAACCTCATTATACTTAAATATTTAGTTTTTCTTGTTTGTCGAACACCCTTAATATTTTGATATTTGCAATTCTTCTACACCAACAGGTTTTATTACGGTATTTAACTCCAATCATCTCGATTTTTGCTCACACTTAAAAGGCATTATGATCCTAAGAAGAAAACAATGATTTAGGTGTTAGAATTGGTATGACATTTTATACATTTGATGTACAGTTGTTTTATGGGGGTAAATATCAAACAAAAAGTAAAAAAAAAATAATGAAAATATGGTAGAGAAGTTGAATATGCATTACCTAATGAACTCAACACCTAAATCTTTAATGCTACACGCACAATGATGATGGTGAACCTTGATATTTGTTCTGGCTCTTCAATGTCAAACATCATATTTAAAGGAAGAGCTTGGTCTTCATCTAATAAGAGATAGTTTAGTCATATTTTAAATGTTTAAAAATTCACAAATATTACAAAGTTATTATTAAGAGTCATTTGTCATGCATATACATAACTTTTAATTAGTCAAATTAACGACACATTATTTATAGGAATAGACAGTGTAATAATTCGTTAATGCATAAAGGTAATTTCAATAACTCGGGAGATTAGAGTAACTTTCTCTTAAAAAAAATTGTAATAAGCACATATGGTGGATGCTAGAATTATAAGATGTGTAAGAATGAATAATAGAAGGATTTTGCTAACTAAGGATTTAATCAATGATTATGCAAAAAAATTAGAGTTTTTAGATTAGCTAATATATAAAATATTTAAAGATTCTATTTTAATACAACAATTTTAATTTTTCAATAAATACCCTAAAAACATTTATTGATAAAACTCACAATAGAATTATATATATATATATATATATATATATATAATCAAAATGTGGAAGCCACCTATCTGCAGTCTAGGTCCATTCGCGCCCACGTGCGTGGGTTCATGATCAGACATAGACCACCCTTTGCCTTTTAGGACCCCCTTCGATCACCTTTCGATGGTACAAGAAAAAACCGAAGCTTTTTTGCCGTATGCACGAGTGTCACTGTCACTTTGTTTTTGGCCCGTGCTAGCGTATTGTGCTGATAAATGATAGTGCCTTTCGACGTGCACATCTACACGAGAGAGAGAGCAGAATTTTTTTTTTTTATTTTTTGAAAAAAAATATTTTTAGTATTATTTATTTATATTTTTTAAAAATAAAAATAAAAAAATTGAATAAAAAAATCAATTTTTTTATTTTTATAAGAAATAGATAGAAATATATTTTTATCAAAAATAGAAGCAGTAAAAAAGAAAAAATAGTTTAAAATTTTAAACTCTTTATTTTTTTATATAATTTTACCATCTTATTCTTAATTTTTTTTAAAAAAATATCACTCTTTATTTATTAAATTATAATTCTATATTAAAAAATATTTTTATATTTATTATATTAAAATAATTTAATAACTTCTTATTATAATAAAAAGTATTTTTATAATTATATTTAAATATAAAATAATTTTTTATTTTCACTTTTACTTCTATTTTTAAAAAAGTATATATGCTAAAATCTTAACCAAACAGACCCAATACATTTCATTTTGCGGCATCCTTTGAAATGAATATGTGGTGGACTAATTTGTAATTGTCATACGCTTTTCATTTAAAGTTGAGTAAATGACTAATGACATAAATACAACTACAATGCTCTAGAAAAGGGTGGGTAGAAATTAATAAGAGTAAGGATATTTGTATAAAGTAGTTTGATCAAAAATTAATTATTTCAAAAATTTAAATTGTTTAAGATTATATTTTTTTAATCTATAACACAATTATTTAAGATTTTTCACATTTTAAGTATAATTAACACAAGTTTTTTATAATTTTGTGCTAAAATTTAATTTTTAGTTAAAATTGATTTTTAATCTCTTCATGGAAAAAATTCTAATGCTTTTTTTTAATAAAGATTAAAGACAAATGAATAATTTTTATATAAAGTTCATTTAGAGCATTGTAAAAAAAGAAAAAAGTTAATATGGTATTAATATATTATTAATAGCTTATATTCGAAAGTAACAAGATAAGATTCAAGTTACCTGTATTGTATGTTTGACCAATAAATAGGAGTCTGGGAACAGCAGGCTTGGTGAATCTCCTTTACTCGAATGATAGATGGTGTACCTGTAAGAACTTTGATATTTAAGTCAGAAATAGTCAAGAGATATTAGAGTATATAGGATTAGATGTCCTAACTCAGTATTTATAGTAAGTAGTTAAAAGCATTTGTTCCACTTTTAGGGGGATTCTAGTATTGCTTATCTCGAAGTTAGAGGGAATTAGGTAACCACTTTTTGGGATAACCTGAAATCCTTGAGAGCTCGGACCTTCCATTGCTAACTCATTCATTTTTGGGCTATTTTTCGGTTAGGGCCTTTTTATCAGGACTTTTGGGCCCTTGCCATCCTAGGCATGAGACTTAGTCCATCATAGCTTCCATAAAAATCTATAAGTATTATAAAAATAAAGTTTGTACAAGTATTACTCTCATCCCCTCTCCCTCACCAAATAACAACGTGGTCCGATGGACATTACCGTCCTTTTTGGACATATACCTAATTGCCTATGGCTTGATCTTGTGCATGATAAAACCCACATCATATGCATTAGCATGGGCCCAATCATTGTTAATTCAACCATCTACCCAATGTCCACTATTAACTTAGGAGTTAGAACCTAAAACTATTTATATATTAGGTCTTTTTTTTTTTGGGGGTCGACTCATGCACCCATATAAGGTTATACTTTATTTTTTACTACAAAGTCACTTAAAGTTGCGTTGTTTGTCTTTTGTTAAAACAAAGGCAATCATACACTTTCATGTGAAGGGAAGAGTCGATAATTGAGAATGATGAATGGTTCAAAATATATTAATGTTTTCACCAGTGCCTTAAAGATTGTAGAGCAGAAAGGGAGTACTAGACTCTTGTTTTGTGTAATCCTAAAGTTGTAGAGGGAGAAACTACATTACACAATAAGTGCATATCAATTTAGAGCAATGTCAAAAGGTGGTGCATCACATCCCAATTAGTGTGTGACGGATGATGATTTACGTGTAAAGAAAATAAGTTAACAGATTGCCATCTCTGATTACTCGTATTTATATTGTATGTAATTTATCATATCAATCATTTAAAATTTGAAAATTAAAATCAAACAAAATTACGCCTCTCAATAGAACTCTTTTCATGGTTTGAGTCATAATAATAATTTTGTTATATTGGGACCAAGAGCCAAGCGAAAAGAATAAATGTGGCAAGTATTTAAAGAAAAAGCAAAAGGTCTTTTGAAAATTAATAAGACTTCAACTTTACTTCTATACATTAAAGTGTTAATTTTTCTATTTATAAGACTCAAACTCAAAATTTTGCTTAAGAGAATAAGTGTTGAATCATTTGAATCAGTCAAGTATTGGTAGTACTATATTTTGTTAATTGATAAGTTAAATAATTATTGTTATTACTCTCCCCATTTCACATTATTCATGATTTTAGGGTTTTTTTATATTTTAAATTATTTGTCTATTCCTAATATCAAAAAATATTAATTATCTTTTTTTCAATTTTATTCTTACGTTAATTATATCCATTCATGAAGTGAATAGAAAATAAAATAAAAATAAAATTCTAATTTTAATATGAGGATAATTTTGTAAGTTAACTTATTTTTTATTATTATCATGATAATTTATTAGCCTTCTTAATATTGTAAAACCATAGAGAGTAGTATATTTTGAATTTAAGTACTTATATTACTACAACAAGTATAATCATAATTGATATATAGATGCACTTACAAATTATCAAAGCATTCCCCCCCCCCCCCAAAAAAAAAATGAAATCTAACTTTTAGAACTGCTTATTTTTAAGATATAACTGCTTATTTTTCAAAAGCTGTCTCAAAAAGCGTTGATTGTAAATTGTTTTGAATCTAAAATATATAAGTGTATCCAAACATCTGCAGGTTGCCCCCTCATTGTTAAAGCCTCTAACTGCCAGGCTTGCCCCATGCCCTCAAGGACCCATGTAGGAGATCAAGTTAAATCAATCAGCTCAAGAGTTTCAAAGCATGCAACCAACCGATTTGCCAATAATTTATGTATGCCTACAATTTGTTTCAATATTTTGATGTGTATTTAATTAAAACATCAAAACAAGTATAGCGTTCTACTTGGCGCCTAATTAAAAGGCACACATTTATATTGAAAACAAGATTATGGGTGGCAGATACAAACCTTAGCTAATCTCTTCCCTAGCTTTTGCTATCTGACTCAGGACATCACAATCCTTACCATTTTTTTCCCCCAATAAACTTCAATTAATTAATAATAAAAAATAACGGTCTACTTAGGATAGAAAACTTCATATAAAAAAATTTAATAAAATACAAACTAAACCTATAATTACAACTAATAAAAACTAGACAATTTCGAAAACGAAGACAACCCATAACTCTTTCATCTTTGGGTCAACAGTGCCGATAACAGTCTAAAAAAGAGGGTAAGCATGTGAGCCCAACGAGTTGGAGGTGGCAAACAATAGATCCAGCTTCTGTCTTTCTCCATTGGGACCCAATATAAGAATCTTCCATGGCAGCCCATTACCTACAAAAAATCAATTAGCATAAGCTCGTTAACCTGTCTTAACTCTAAATGGGCCAATGAAGTCAGATTGAGGTCAAGGCATGCGGCATTGAAAGAGTCCTGCAATTCACGACCGAAAAAAACAAGAGAGTCCTGCAATTATGAGTGCGTTTGATGGTTATTTTTTGGGTAAAAAATCATTTTTTTTTTTCTGAAAAAATCAATTTTTATATATTTAGATAATTTTTTAAAAATAAACAGATTCTCAAAAAAAATTTATTTTCAATTTTTTTGAAGAAGCTGAAGAGAGTAATTTTTGAAAAAAATCAATTTTCAACTTTTTCAGTTATATATAAAATTTAAATTTTAAAATCGTTTTTTTCAAAATCTGAATCAGTCGCACCCGGTCGTACATATATTCCTCTAACTTCTGTCCTTTCAAACATGTGCACATGATTTTGAATGGAAACAATCAGAACAAATTTATCAACAACCGGTTACTCTTCTCTTTGTTGACATTGTTATATATTGCGAGCCACAAAACTTTGGACTTTTTGGTATAGACAGTTCTCTGCCTTGACAAATGCTTCGTTTTCAGTTTTCCTTATATAAGTTCGTTCTATTTAATTTACGAAAACAGCAAAACCACATAAAGATGTCAATTTGCTTATTTAATAAAGTAGTGTTGAATTAAGAAGTTTTGTTACAAGTGAAGCCAAAAATTCGCTTCTCAAGCACCTATATATGTTCTTGTTTTGGCCACTTGTTGGCTGGGGATGAGTGAAAGCGATTTCTCAAAAGCATATTTGGGTCTCCCCTTAATTCATGCTAGTGGGAACACTCAGGGATTAGTTATCTATGGCACGAAGACTTATCAATCACTTGTATTTTGTTAATAATCCCATGATTTCATCGATCCCACGTTATAGATATGGCCTTTCCTTGGCTCAACAATGAAAACAGAAGTCAGTATTGAAATTTGCACACACAATTTATATAATACTAGCCACTTTTATTTAGTTATTCCATTATGTCATCGTTCCAAGTTTATTGATATATATATAGCCTTTTGTTGGTTTTTTTTTTACACTAATTATCAATAAAGCTCAAGACTCTCCAAAAGAAGAGGAGCAAACCACAATATACCAGAAATATGAAACATCAAGGAGAAAAAGAGGACCACCAAAAGATCAAGAAACACCCTAGAGGCCAGAAAAGGAAACAGAAAAATAAACTCCTTAAAAAACAACCAACAACCCACCAGACTAACAAAACCCAAAAAACTGATGAAACCACCACAACTACCAGCAAAACAAAATACAACAGTATGAACACACCAACACCCCAAAACAAACTAAGTAACTCAACACAAAAGCAACACCAAAACAAAAGAAACACAACTACTACCCAGGCCACCTAACTTTCGATTTTGGATTTCCTATCCTTCTTTCCACGATTTCGCCCTCTTGAAGGAGCATTCTTTGTTGGTACACGATATAGCCTTTTGTTGGTACAACGATGGAAACAAAGTAAGTAGAAAGAAGAGACCCTTGAAAACACGGCATTCTTTGTTTTCAATTATGGCAACTCGAAGACTTCCTTTACCATCCTCCTTGTTCCTTCTTGTTTGTAGAATTCTTCAAGAAACTCGGAGAAGCGATACTTCCGGTACCTTGGAGGGTGTTCCTCGTCTATCAAGTCCTCAATGGGGCCAATTATAGTGTCCATGTTTGGCCCATAAAACATTGCCATCGACACTCGTGGATGCACTTTGTTGGTAACAACCCTGTGATGCACACTCTTGAATCTTCCATTGCTGAGAACCTACATACATACATTATACATATAAAGTGTCAAACTTCCGTTTTTTATTTTTAATATGGGATTTGAGTTTAGTATTTTCAATATTATGAGATTTGGGCAGTAATTATAGGAATATAGTGTACAATAAAATCGAAAATTTCAATTTTGGTTAAGCTAAAATTGGAAATTCCAATTTCTATTTATACTGAATCCGGAATTCCCAATTTTAATACAACTAAAATTGGAATTTCCGATTTTATACAAAAATTATATCCACGTAAAATTCCTCTAAATCCCATATTTTAACACATTTGTAAATCAAATTCCATTTCTGAAAAAAAAAAACTACAAACTTCACGTCATCCTTTTCAAATTTCTTACTAGTTACCCTCAAATTTAGGTCAAAGTTTACATTGGAAAGAACAATAAATTGATCAGCTTCGATAAGTCACAACAAAGGGAAATGGCCAACCCCACAGTTATTGCAAATTGCTCCATCTTCCCGGGAAGAGTAACGTATTTTGTACTACTAGACAAACACCCAAGTGTATATATTGAACGCAATGCTAACTAATAATAAATCTCCACTGTTAGTAAAAGTAATATGTTGATTCGATATTATTATAATTGAAATTTTTAATTATGCAAATTGTAATCATCACATGTGAATTTGGATATCTAAATCACTATATTCAAATAATGGAATTAGTTCCAGAAACAAGCATCCACTAACTCAAAATAGCCTGTTCCATTTGTGGAAGGCTTTTTGTTTACCCTTCTAATTAAAGATCAAAACTGCTTGTATCTCTACTTTTGCATATAAGATCATGAAACATTTTTCTCCAAAGCTTTTAAGTTAATAGGTGAAACATGTGAATAAGGGATTAATTTTTAGACTACTTAATTAATTATAGAAGTTCAGACACTATGTTATGTTAAATATAAAAACTATTCAATTGTCTTCATTTAATAGTTTAAGTTTTGGGAGAGTTAATGACGTGTTATGACCACACCAAAGATACCTCAATTTGGTCTCCTAGATTGACCACAAATGCATTGGGAATAGCAGGCACAGCAACCCATTTCCCATCTTTGATCACATGGAGGCCAGAAACTCCTGACTGCAAAACGACGGTGAGAGCATTAAAATCAGTGTGAACAGGCAGACCCATTGTGAGCTCAGGATCTGGACATGGTGGATAGAAATTAGCCTGTGCTCTTAGTCTAGGCTTGTCATCCAGTATCTTCAGCAAGCTATCCTCCTCTATGCCAAGCCCTCTTGATATCAAACTCAGAAGCCTTCTCACCAATGAACCAATCTCCCTAGCATAGTCACTGAAAGCCTCTCTGGGATGAACAATAACAAAGATATTGCATTCTTGGGTCATAACATCAAACAAACTACAACAGCTTATCATAACATGCAACTAATTTTATAGTAGTATAGCCAAAAGGGAAAAATTTCCTCACCCGTACTGAGTCCCAATTTTCTCTGGCAAGAGTTGAATGACATCATCAATAGGATGCCAAGGATGACCAAAACATTCACTCCACATTTTCACCTTTTCTCCGGCACCCTCCACATGAAGGTAGTAATTGTAAACTTTTACACTCTTGGTATGATCTGTTGTTGAGAGGTGTTCCCTTTGCTCTGGAGGCAAGTCAAAAAGGCCAGTGATTGCAGTCATCATGTTATTGCAAACTTGCTCAGGAACTCCATGTTTAGCAATCTGAAAGAACCCATATTCCTCACAAGCTTGTGCTATCTTCCGAACCACCAATGAAGATGAAGGGTTGCCATCATCATAACTTGTGCCATGATCGCTCAAATCAATTATGGGAATTGAGGTTAGAGAAGCAACCTCTGAAAGTTGTGGCCTTTCATCTTGTGGGAGGATGAATTTAGGAGACAAGGAAAGGGGAGCATGCTCGTTGGCCAACTGAAAGGAATTCATCTTGCCAGACACTTGGAGTTTGAAAGGTTGAGAATCAACCAAGAGGATATGAAATGCAAAATAACTGGATTTTATATTTCCACATCAAATTTTCACACGAGTGAAATTAACACGTCATTGATATATTATATTGTTATAATTAAAGAGTTTAATTGGAGTGCACTGACACTGTCATCCAATCAAAATATTTCATTTGCATGACCATTCAAGTAGTGGGTAGTTATGTCAAAGACTTTTGCTGATGTGACAATATATGATTGGATGTCTGACAGTGTATTCAAATTAAATCCTATAATTAAATCATACAAATAACAAATGAGATGAGTCACATAGCCAAATGTCACTTTCTCAAATTTTTGAAATAAAAAATTTAAAAAATCATTACATTTAAATTTAAATATTAAAACAAATCAAATAAAATATTATATCAAATTAAATTAAAATCAAAATCAATCAGATCAAATCAAAATCAAATAAAATTAAATCAATTACAATACAAATAAAAATTAAAATTAAAATTAAATTAAATTAATCAAATCTAAATATTTAACAAAAAAATAGTAAATTCACCACATGGTATTTTGAATTGGTGCTTCATAAATATCTTATAAAAAAATAATATATTACTCAATATAATAATAAAAAATTATCAATATTACGTAAAAAAAAAATATTACTCAATATTATAAAATTTTAAAAAGAAAATTACACAAATTGTTGCAAGCTCATACCCTCTTTTTAGAAAACTATTATTAGATGTTCATAAAGTACTGGTTAAATTGTATTTTCTCCAATAATAGAGTGGTATTTTAGATAAAATTGTAAGTGATGGATCATAAATTAAAATTATTATATCCAAATATTAAAATCAAGTCAAATCAAATAAATGTAAAAATTTAATAAAGAGTAAACCTCGAACTAGGTCAATTTAGGGATAGGATAGCTTGATCTCTAACAAAAATAAATTAGTCCGTTAGTTCTTGACAACGACATCCATCAGACACACATTAGATCTTGACGTCAAAACTAATGAACCTAGGGACCAATGTGTATAAATTGACAACTATCAAGAACTAATGTGACTAAATTTTATAGATATCATATTAAAATACAAAAAAATAGCTATTTGCATAGAATACTAAAAAATTTTAATTTCCCTCTTTCTCAATAATATGTTATATTTAGATAAAATAGATGTTACATAATTTTCCTCATAATTTGACATTTATTTAACATGTTTGAATAATTTAAATTAATAAGTGATCAACATTACCAACATAAATTAAGAAAAAAAAACTATAAATTAGCTTTTCAAAGGTCATCGTATTATCATATTAATTCTTTAATAAAGAATTTTTTTACCACATAAGTCTTTGAAGGATATAAAAATGCTATCACATTGTTTTTATACATAATTAAAGTTATAATATAAAATATATCTTAATAATCTCTTTAATAATTTTTTTGAAAATTTTTTTGAAAAAATGAACTTATTAAAAAATGAACTTATTGAAAAATTAAAGTCTAGTGTTCAAAACTAAATATATCTTAATAATCTCTTTAATAATTTTTTTTAATATTGCAAATAAGATTATAAATATCGTAATAAAACCTTTAAAAACTAAATTCATAAAACAAATTCACTAGAAGCTGTGATTATTTTCTTAAAAAAATTAATAATATTTTTTACAAACTGAGCTCATTGATAAAACTAAAGAATAATTGTATAAAAAGAATAAACTCATAAATAAACAGAATATTACCTTTATAGGAACTGTTGAATTACACTAGATCCCCAACTAACTATCAATATTTCATTGGAAAAGGAAAAAACAAAAACGAGTGCAAGTTTTGTGGGTTGCAATGGCTATGTTTTTTGGTTGGTGTGTGAGAGAGGGGGAGGGGAGGGGAGGGATGGAGGGGGAAGGATAATATACACAGTGGGTGGCGCATGTTCACTCCGTGCCACCTCCATCCACAGTGCCATGTGTTGAGTCCCTCAAGGTGGCATATCTTCACTCTACGCTACCTTCTTCTACCCATGCTCGAGTGGTCGTGTTGCTAGTGGAGGGGGTCCTTTCTGGTAGCGTTGCTTGGCACTGTGCCATTGTTACATGTTTTTGTCCTTTCTTGGTGGCGCGTCCTCGGTCTGCGACATACGTTGGCCTGTCTTGTCGCGCAGAGATTGTCATGGTGGTGCTGCTTCAGGTAGTGCTATTTAACTGTCAGGGAAAAGATAAAAAAATTTCCACCATGACAAAAACAATCATAGACGGGGATTAAGTTTCAAAACGACTATAACGTAGTAAATTGTTTGTAAAAGTGTTGTAGATGGGTGAAAAAGCCGAGCGCAGTACTAACTAACATCAGTTCTTTTGTCATTAATTCTAAAAATTAAAATTTTTGAACAAACTCTTGTGATTTGACACAAAAATCTCCTTTGTATTGCATACAATCTGAAAGACACTTGCTAAACAATATGAATTCTGAGTCCATCGGGTTTCTTTCTAGTCATCAACAATCTATTAATTCAACTCAAAGAAATTATTGTTCTATTAATTAAATTATACATAATATTAATACAAGATTTAAGATATATGGAAAGTCAAAGCAAGCAAATGGGAAATGGAAGGTCAACGTAGAAAATAAAAAAATAGACAAAATAAATAGCTCGCAAAACACGTTGGGGGTGAATTATTAAACTATTGTGGTGAGAGAGGGGTAAGAATAATTGCTTGGGCCAGGTGTGTGGTTTGCAGAATGTTTATTCATTCTGGGAATTTAAGTTTGGGAATGTAACATTTCCATATTTGATTTGCATTTAAAAAAATATTTTCAAGCAAGTTATATTTTTAAGATTGAAAAATGTTTAAATTTTATTCTCACTCTCTTTCATGGTTGGATTCTTATGGAAAGGGAATGTTTCCAAAAGTAAAAAGACTAAATTTTCCATAGACTCTAAATCTTGAAAAACCATCACAACCACCGAAACTACTATCGGACCGCTCTCGATGTCATTTTGTCATGGGTATTTTTGAAAAAAAAAAAATCATATTCTAAGAAATGTCTTTGCATACCAAACATCTTTGAAATGCATTTATGAGAATAGTATTCTCATGAATAAAAAATCATTCCACGAACCATATGCTCAGGAAAATTATTTTTGAAAAAATTACTTTTATCATCCGTTTGGACACTAGAATTAAACTTATAACATAGAATTTTAATTTCAATTTCAATTTTTTTGTAATTGGAATTGACTTAGAATTTTAAATTTTATATTTAGGATTTGCTAAAGAATTAGAACATGGATCGTAATTCTAAGTTTGATTTTAGTTTTATTATTTAAATGTATTATTCAAATTTAAAATTAATAAAATTACTAATAAACAACAATTTTGTACTATAGTAATTTTTTATGAAAATTATTTATATATAAAATAATATTTTTTTGGATTTGGATATGTAAAATAATAAGTCAAAATTTAGGAAATTTTTATATTGTTATTAATTTTTATAAAAAATTATATTTTAATAGATATGATAAATAGCATATAATTGGAAAAAGGGAGAGAATTATATAGATTTTAATAAGGAGAGAGGCATTTACTAAGCCTTGGAATCGATAAGTCATATGACATAGACTAGGAATTAGAAAGAGTTCATCTTAGTTATTTTTCAATTCTATGGAGTTAGAATATGAAATTATAATTCCAATTCTATATATTACTACAAACATGAAAATTGGAATTGAGAAGCCAAATTCCAATTACAAGCTATAATTCTATTCGCAATTTCAAATGCCAAACAAGATATTAGGGGAATTGAAGTTGAAAGGATTGATTTGTGTTTAGTTTAGATACTTCAAAAGTAAGTTTAAGAAAATTGTTTTTGTTTAGATGGGATAAATCAAAATCACTTTTAGAGACATAATTACCAAAAAGAACATAATATAATTTTAAGATAAATTAATTTATTTTGAGTTAATATTTTGACATTAAAGGGTAATTAGCTCTTAAATAATTATCAAAGACATTTTTATTTTAGTATTTTAATTAAATACAACCTTTTTCTTTTTCTTTTTTAACTTATAAAACTCATACTAGTCTTGCTTTGGAGAAGAACTCCAGTATATCAGGTGAACATATGGAACAAGCAATAGAAAAAAAAGGAAAAAAAGAAACAAGCATTATTTGATCTAAATGCTAGAAATCTCAAGGCATGTACACTGGAGTGATTTCTAGCAATTCCCAAAAAATATTCAACTGTTACAATTGAGTCACAACGACTATTAAAGAAATCTAACTTTTACACCAAAGCTCCATCGAGTTTAAGCTCTAAGTGTAAAATCTAATTCACAACCAGTTGACAATAACTTTTATCAAGGATGGGATAAGAAAAGCACTAAACCATCAATTTCAGAACATGAACATGTGCCCACAACTAGAGAAAATTAAACCCAAAAAGAAAAAAGAAATAGAAGAAAGAGAGCCTTCTTTTATTGCAATTGGTGGGGCGAAAGTTGTGGGAAGAGGAGGGTCGTCACCGGCGATGGTGGTGCCAGGGTCGTCACCTCTCTTCGCCAATTTGAAGAAATGGTGAAGAAATATGTTGAAAAGATGGGGTTGAAAAGAGTGACGAGGTTCTTCGCCAATTGAAGAAATGGCGAGGAAATGAGTTGAAGCGAGTAGGTGGTTAAAGAGAGTGAAGAGGTTAAGAGAGTGAGCTAAGTGAATGACGTAAGCGACCTAGATAGAAAAGGGTGATGAGAATTTAACGGTAAAAATTTATCTCATTTCCTAAACTGAAAATCACAAGTATCTGTACAATTACGTTCAACAGACATAATTGTTGAAACCCCAAAAGTAAGTTTGAGGATATGATGTAAAAGCCCAACATCAATGTCACTGTAC
Source organism: Pterocarpus macrocarpus (assembly GCA_031439585.1). Classification (NCBI taxonomy): domain Eukaryota; kingdom Viridiplantae; phylum Streptophyta; class Magnoliopsida; order Fabales; family Fabaceae; genus Pterocarpus; species Pterocarpus macrocarpus. Next base: position 61,685,494 of record CM062520.1, on the reverse strand, counting down.
AATGTTATTTTAAGTCCAGTCCACCAATCTTTCATTTGAAGCGCCCAAAATGTAAAACAAACAAGCACAAAGTGGGACTTCAACCCACTTCATATTTTTCTCTTTTTGAATTTTGGTGTTGAGTGACAGCTGAAGTTTGATGAGAGAGTAAAAAACAAAAATATATTAGCAAAAGTTCCTTGTGAGCTGTAATTTATGGCAACTCACATCGAAATATTTTTATAAAAAAAAAGGCAATAAAATACAAGCCCGGATCATATGCAACACGTGTGTTAACACAAAGTATTGGTTACAAAGTTTACAATAGTACACAAAATCCAAATGCCCTATCCCCAACTATATACATCCCACAAAATCTATGACACCAGTAGGTATAAGAGAAACTCAGGAGTCCGGATATAATTACATCACAGCTGTTGATCCAACCATGGGTCTCTAGGAGCTTTTTTAGCGCCAAGATATTCTGCAACACTTTCAGAAACCCCAGCAACATTATTCAACAATGATGCTCCCCAAGCCAGCCATCCAGTCTGTGCTTGCTGATTTTTAGTTTCAGCCATGCCTTTCTGTTGTTCTTCTTCAATGAGCTCGAGCCACTGCTTCGCCATGAACTCCCTGACAGCCTCAACCCCTTGATTTACAACCACCTCTAGAGGGGGGACTATGATTGGATTCTGGTCCAGGTTTAGCTTTGTTAATTTTTCAAGCCTGCCGAACGAGTAAGGAAGAGCTCGGATCTGGTTGTTGCTGAGGTCAAGCTCCCTTAAGTTAACCAGATCACCAAGTGTTTCAGGAAGCCCTGTCATATCACTGAAATTGCTGCTAATGTTTAGGTATTCGAGATTTGTTAGTCTTCCAATGGCTTGAGGTAGGCCATGAAGTTCATTGAAGTGAACATCAAGGTATCTTAGAGATCTCATTTCTCCAATGGATGGGGGAAGAAACCGGATCTTATTCAACGGGATCAAGAGCTTCTCAAGGTTAGCTAGTCCATAGCCCAGGTTTGTTGGCAGACAAAATAGGTTGTTAAAGCTTGCATCTAGTTCAACTAGTGACCTACAGTTGCATTAAAGTTAACAGAAGGAACAGATGTGCTGCCAATATCAAGTATACTGGAAACTTAAGATTTTAAGACAAATAAGGAACACACCTGCAAAGAGCAATGGATTCAGGAAGAGCATTTAGCTTGTTCCCCGACAGCTTAAGGATCTTCAGATTAAGCAGCAATCCAATGGAGTCCGGTAGGGACTCCAAAAGATTAGATGAAATGTCAAGCTCCTCAAGCTTTTGCAGTCTGCCTATTGAATCAGGAATTGCCTGTTTTGAGGGCATGCAAACATCCAAAATTATAAGTTAGAATCAATGGAGCTATAATTCTGTTTTCAAATGCCTGAGAATAATCGTTCCAGTGTAATTTATTCTTCCTTTCTCGGTTTACATATGAAAGTGCATTAACAAAATGATAAAAACGGATGATGCACTCAAGTCTGAACCTACCAAGCATAAGCATATATACTTTGGCCCACCAAAAAATATATGAAAACAAAATGCTGGATCTGAATTTGAGAGATACAATCAATACAGGTAAGTGGTTGTAATCAAGGACATTTACAAAGTGAGAATTGCTAAATAGTTCAAAAAGTTTCCATAAAAATGCTTCAAAGAATCATGTGGCAAAATGTAATTGAGGATAAAGGCAGTTACAAACATTGCATAATGAATCATAGGTGGGATGGTTGGTAAAATGAATTACGTACAAGTAATAATTTTGAATTCATGTGTGGTTTCACGAAAGTTTGTGCAAACTACCATCATCCTTACATACAAGTAATCCATACATGACTGACTAATTCAGTTTGTACTTTGTAGTTATATATCCTGAATGAGAATACAGAGATTCACATTTCAATATTATTTCACTTCAAAGGACTCAATTTAAATTACACTCAAGTAGTACTTCAAGCGTACATTTCTTCAGTTCACATGTATTCCTCTTTATAAACATAAGCACATGTTCCTCATGAATGCAAGAACTTCTGCAAGATGGTAAATCCACACTACCACAAAACTTAACCTACAATTTGTAGGCTACAAACTTCTTCATCTTGACCGAAATCATATATGACTTAATCCTCAAAAGCAATGAAAGCTTTAGGTTATTCAACAAGCACTGAGCCGCTGGCATGCAAGCAAAGACTTAACTGAACAGTTACATGATCACATCATTCCTAACACATGCCATCTATGTTTCACTGATATCTTAACTTGTTTTCCCTTTGTATTCCTCACATAAATGTTTCATCTTTTGGCATTGATCAAGTAACAGAAAAACCATACTATATCATGAGCATCACATCCATATAAAGGCTGCATATGGTTTCACACTTTTGCTTTAAAAATTAACACACACACACACACACACACACACACAGAGACAAATATATAGAAGACCACACAATCATGGATATATACCTCTAAGTGATTGTTCGACAAATCAAGCTTAAGAAGCCCACGAATATTGCCAAACGCCTCAGGTAGAATCCTCAACTGTCTCCCAGAGAGATCAACACTCTCCACTTCCTCACTCTCCGCTTTCCTCAACACCCCAACAACCTCTTCATCCACTTCCTCACCTCCCACACACGATCCATAAGCCTCCACAAGCCTCTCCTCCACACCCTTAAGCCGCTTCACGCACTCCTCGTGCATCTCCTCCATCCTCACCAGTGCCATGTGCACCTGCACCTCGCTCTCCGCCGCCACGTGGCGCTCTTCGATTTCTCCGAGGACCCTTCTTGACTGTGCCTCGGCGATCTTGGCCCGGGAAACCAAGACCGCATTCGGGTCGGGGCGGGGACCCAGGGTTCGGAGCAGGGAGAGGGTGTGGGAGATGTTGAGGTCGGAGAGGAGTTGGGTGAGTGAGGGTAGGACTTTGGGGTGGTTCAGATGGGGAAACTGGGTCATCATAGATTGGTGAAGCTCACTGGGTAGAGGGGGATACGTTTGGGGATCTTGGTGGTTCAAGAGGAAGCAAAGGATTGGGAAATCGTTGGGGTTGGGGTTGGGGTTGGGATCCATTTTCTGCTGGAAAGAGGAAGAAAAGTGAAGAACTTGAAGGAGAAGGAAGGTAGGGTTAGCAAAGCCGAGAAAATTGAGATGGAAAAGTGTGCAAAGGTCGAAGAAACTATGGGAAGCATCGAAACAGGGTACACTTTCTAGTTTCCTGCTGCTGACTGATGACTGCTGTTTTGGGAACGAGAAATGTTTGGTGAGGATACTTTGCACCGATTATTATATCGATTCATATTACAGGACCAATATTACATCTATCATTAAATATGATGTAAAAAAAAATTATTTTATTTAATAATAGATAAAATATAAATAGCTATAGCGTGTAAAATAAAATATATTTACCTAAAATAATTCTTCAGGAATATAGCAGTGTGGTGGCTTTCTGACTGGGTCGTCTGGATTGGACATGTGCGGTGTGTCTAATTCATTATTTTATTTACATTGAAGTGCATATTTAATTTTATATTTATAGAATTAATTCTGTTAAAATTAATTTTAAAATAAAATAATCTATATTTAATAATTTCTTTAAAATAGATTCTAATACAAAATTATAAATTTTTACTTCTCTTATAATGAATTTAAAAAATAAAAATTGATTTTGAAACATAAAGACCAAACATTATAAAAAATTATCCAAATCAAAAGTTTAAAATTGATTCTAACCCCCTTAAAAACTGAAATCCAAACATGCTAGAAGATTGAATATTTCAATTAAGGAAGGTTTGAAGGAATAAAATAACATTGGAGTTTTTCTTTAACAAAATTGGAGTTTATTAAATAAGAGGTTGATCAAATTTTAGATTTATGATTAATAAAAAAAATTAGATTTACGACTAATTTATTATATAACTGTTCATCAACCATTAACTGCCTATTTGGAAGGCTTTCATAATTGATATTAGTGGAAGTAAAAAAAAATTTCCTCTCACAAAAAGTGTCTTAAAAAGTGTAATTTTATATTGAAATGTGTTTTTTCTCCATTGATAAACATAACCAAACAAGCTTGAAATCATTGATCATTAACTGTTAATGAATTGGTTGCTACGTTTATTTTGAAATCTTTCTAGAGGTATTAAGGCCGAATCCTTCCACCATTCCGCTTGTTTGCATTAATATAATTTTATTGTCAATGTTCTGATGAGAGAAAATGAGAGTAATGCATTGTTAGTTTAAATGATTTAGTATTTATTTAATTTATGTACAATTTTGAATTTGAGTCTTATGAATAAAAAAATTAATATTAATAGAATAAGTTTTTTTAATGAGTTTACTCGACTTCAACCAAATTAATGAGGTTTAGTAAATTCTAGATACTAATAATTTTGATTAAAAAAAAATAGAAAAGATTAACTTTGACAAAATTTTGTTCTTATAATGATTTGACCTAAATCAAATTAAATTAATCAAATTTTAGTAAATTTCAAATACTAATAAGATGGAAGAGAAAAATTAATCAACATTTTGCTTTTTCTTTTTTGATTTCCCAAAATATTCCCTCACTCAATAAATGAAAGATTAATCTCTTGAGATTAAGCCAAATGCTTAAGTGAGAACTTCTCCCAACAATATTTTTTTCATATACATAAATTTTGGAATTAAACTTAAGATCTCATGCTTAAGGAGCTTGAGACTTTTCCACTTGTATCGACATATTGTTAGTAACTTTTGTCTTTCTATACTTTTAGAATGGCAATTAGTTTGCTCCATATATAAATTTAAGAGAAATATTATGTAAACATAATTTTTGTAATTAGGTCCACATTTCATCAAATAATGGATGGAGTGTGAGTCAACATAATTCCAACACAAAATATATTCACATGATATAACTCTAAATTTAAGGTCATAAGTTCTCACCCTTCATTTTGCAAAGAGTTAACCCCTAAAGTGACCCCTATTAATTTTCATACCGGATAAATTAGTTGCTAACAAAATTAAAGTGACAAATAGATCCCTAATATTTTAAAATATTAGACAAATTAGCCTCTAATAAAAATAAACTAATAAATTAGCTCTTAACTTTTTAAAATATCGGACAATTTAATCCTTTTATCAAAATTTTTCATTAAATATTGTGATATAACCTGTTAAATAGTTGAATTAACAACATTATCTCTCATCCTATAATCATAATCACTCTCATTTATTAAAATGACGTTATTTTGACAAACTTTATCTTATTTGCATATCATGTTAGAATATAAATTAGCATATTAGCTTTGAAATTTATCAAAAATGACATCATTTTAACAAACAGGAGTAATTAGGATGATAAGATAGGTGATAATAATGTCATATCAATTATTTACCAAACCACATCATAATGTTAATGAAACTTAACAAGACACTAAATTGTCTAGTATTTTAAAATAATAGGAACTAATTTACCAATTTATTTTTGTTAGAAACTAGTTTGTTTGATATTTTATTTTTATTAAGAATTAATTTATCCATTATAAAAATTAATAGAGAACATTTTGGAGGTTACTCTTTTATTAATATATGATGATGGCTTTGATTGACTCACTTAGTCCTTAACGTGACATGTAATTTCTATATCTTTCTCACTTTTCCCTTCGCCTCGTCTGCAGAGACATCCACAACCACCTTCCCCTCGCCACCAACCCGCCACAACTACAACCTCTAGCCACCAGCCGCCATGAACACTCTTTTTTTCCCCGCTATTACTAATTGATGGAATTAATTTTTCTAAACGCCTACTGGTTCGGAATGCACGAGCACCTTTCTTGGATGTGAAAAAGATAATGCTCAATATCAGAACGAGAATAACATGAGACAAGTGTTTCTTGCGAGGAGTGTGGCTATGGGATTACTCATATCCCTCTTCTGCATATTTGCTTTAATGATTATTGCCACAGACAAAAACAGTAATAGCGTTGTTACAAAGTTCAATTTCAAGGTTTTATTATTGTATATAATAATATACGAATAGAGTTGTTACAAGGTTAATTGTGCTTGTTTACATAAATTGGACAATGTTGAATGCCAGTTAATCTAAGAATGACATTCCTTACCCAGCAGCAACAAATCTTATAGTATGTTTGGGAGCCCACAAAATCAATTCTAGACCCTCAAGAATCAATTCTGGGAATTTTTGGTTATATTTAGTTATTCACTCTTAGAATTAATTCTGATCTCTAGAATTGATTCTGGAAGAAGTGAGAATTTTTTATTTTCTGTCAGAATCACTTTTAAAGAAATTACCAAACATAAATTATTTTACCTCAAAATTAATTCTATTCAAATTAATTTTATAAAATTAATTTTCTCTAAAGTCAATTCTACAAAAATAAAACTAAACATGTTGTTATAAGAGTTCAAAGAAATAATGTAAAAACACGTAAAGAAGACATTGTACGAATATTACACTGTTCTGTGAGCATTTAGCCATCGATACTATTTGCTAGCAATCAATCAGTCATTAGGAAACATCGGATATAATTGGGAGAAGCCGATCATCAATGATGAGGCCCACACTAGAAGAAAGAGGACAAGCATCTGGTTGAGATAGAAGAACATCATAAAGGGTAGGGGTAAGGCTGAAAGAAAGCTGACACGCAAATGATAGGGAACCTATCTGCAACTGAAAGCGAGTAAAGTGCAAAGCTTAAATTCCTTAGAGGTGATTGTCAAAGGATTAAACGCAAGACGGCGTACAGAATTTACCATTTTCACTCTTACTCTCTGGAAACTCAGAATGATTTGTCCTATACATATAAAGGGAAGAACAGATGGAAGATTTTGTTCTCCTTTTCGCCGAATCAATCATATTTCCGAAAATAAAGAACTTGGAGAACTTAAACTCTCATTTATTCGCAACTTGCAAAACAGTTGCTAGTGATCTAATAGAGGAATCTTTCATATATTAAAAATATGAGATGATCCGCATTAACTTCATGATGATATTACACTTCTACGCGAAGAAATATTTCTTCCAATCCAAGTTTTCAAAAGAAAATTTGAAATTAATTTTGAATACACAATATGGTGGCTTATCCTTATCTTTTGTTTTTCAGTGGCGGCTTAACCTTCAAAAAAAATTTAGAAGATATTTGTATTGTGTGCCTAAGATATCTCATGAAAATTTATTGGATACAAATTCAACAATATACGGGATGGCTGAGATCATGCTATTTCTGTACCGAAGTGACAATATGCTCCAAGCCATGCCATGAATGTACATAAGCCTAACAATTTCTTTACACTATAGTACTCAAGTCGAAAACCAGAATGCCACCTCATAACGCAATGTCTTTTTTGTGGTTTCATATTTATTTTACTTCTGTTGGCACCCATGCCTTCCGTGTCTATGTGGCACTAGAAGCATCTGAACATCCCCGCTGGTGTTTCCATTTTTCCCTCAGCGTCACTTTCCCGGACTTATTTTGCTTGCCATCAAACAATGACATTAAAATGCCAGGAATTCTCCACTGAAACCCAGTGTGGACAAGGCTCATCTCCCGAGAGATCCATGACTTTTCCGCTTCTCCAGGCCAAGACCTTTTTCTTTATTCTTTTCTTTTTATCGGGTAAGTTAAAAAATAAACATTGTTACACATTTAATTAACAAATGTTGAATTATTGTAAGTTTTATTCTTTTATCTTCTTCAACACACACACAAGCAAAAAGAGATAGGAATAAAATATAGCACATGGTACGAACACATTCTGGCTTGGAGTCTTGGAGTGACTGACACTCCTTCTCTTTAATCGATAATCTTGAATTTGAGTTCTGAGTATAGAATAATCGAACAGAATTGTTTTTGATAAAATAATACTTATAATTTTGATCAAAAAAGATCGCACATGGTGGTGCAGGAAATCCTTAAGCCATCTTCCGCAAGATAACAAAGATGAACTCACTTTCATGCTTTGTTAATTTGTTTGGCAACGTTTTAATTAATTAATTGCAGGTAATTAGGTGTATGAATATCTCTCTTATATCTTCCAAAACCGAGACAGCGAGAGGAATCTTCCCTTTGAATGTAACATGAGTGGAGGTCCTTCTATCTCCAACACCAAATCCTACGTTTTGACGCTTTCCTTGGGGAAGGGAAGACCCTATTTTAGTTATTTCTCATTCTTTTATGCATGTTACTTTTTCTTCTCTGAAAAAATGGAAAATTTTCTTTTAATGTTGGTTTCATTAATTTGTACCATGTGTACTTGAGAAGTTACTTCATGTGCCAGGTGTCCTGAGATAGTTTTAATTTTCACATTTTGATTTAATTCATTTTATATCTTGCATTGCATGGTATATGGTCATCCATGCCATATGTTTCCAACATCGCATTGGCATCCCCATATGGTGTTCATACGTATCCAAAGAGTCTTCCAGTGTTTCATAGTTCATACTTCAGTGAAGCACTTCATTTGAATCTGGCCCTAATCCCAGAACTGAACTTGAACATCATCATTATTAGCTATTCAAAAGGAATGAAACACGGACAGTCAATTTATGCAGAGCAGAGAACACTAAAAACAACACATGTAAGTCCTAAATAACATGAATCATCCGTAGTTTTTTTGCATGGTGGCGAGAATAAATCAAATGATTCTTCTACTGTATTTAGGTTAATTAACTTATTTTCTGCGTATTTAATTAAAAAGTTTTGAGAATATTTCTTAAAAAATTAATCATTGCTTTTTAGAAAAACCAAACCCGCACTATGATAACACGTTCTAATCTTCAAGGAGAGGCAATTTTTTTAATTAAAAAAAGTATGAGATAACTACTAACAGAGTAGGAATATTTTTGTGGAAAAAAAAATATCAACGAAAGAAAAATTGCAAAGCAACAGTATGGAGTAATGACAGCTAGATTGCTATAAACGGATAAAGCATAAAGTTTTTATGTTTTTTGGGGGGTGGGAGAATTTATGCTGGGTAGGAAAACTTACAATGGAAACATGCCAAAGGCCACCTTGAATGAGTAAGCTTTTTCCGTCTTCACTCTTCAGAACTTATACCCTGCAAACAAAAATGGCAAACTATGAATCAATCCAAACAAAACCCGCACCCAAAAAAAAAAAAATCTGTAAAAACTAAAAGAAATTGAAGGGAAAATTTTTTTATTGACAGTGATGACACGAGGGGGAAAAAAAAAAGAGTAAAGGAAAAGATATAGTATAGAGATGAACGCAGAAAACGAAGCAAGGAACCTTAATGAGATTATGGAAGCAGAGCAATTTGGCAATAAATTTCAACAAAAGGGAAAAAAATAAAAATAAAAAAGGACCAAAGGAATAAACGTGGAAAAGAAAAGGACGAACGAACTCACCATCATCACAAAAACGGAGGCACAAACGAAATTGGAGCGGAATTCATTAATTAGCAAGCAAGGAAGGATCCCAAGCTAAAACCGTAATCCTTCTCAACGATTTACATCACACAATATCCTGTTCTTTTTTCTCTTTTTCTTCTCAATTTTTTTTTATATCATATATTTTATCGTGAAACTCCTTTTAGCCATTTTTTTCTCTTTTAATAATAATCTGCTTCTTAATCTTAGTATTTTCATCATCATCATTCATCATCCATCATCCATGGCGGAATCAAATAAGTCTCAATCGCTATTGCCAGTAATTGCCGTTGTGGATGAGGCACACGTGGCCAGTGCTCCCCTGACCATGGTAACCGTCGCGTGGCACCGGAATATTCCTCCCACTGGATTTCCCAACGCCGGCGACCGGATATGCCGGGGCCGGCCACATCTGATGGACGCAGCGCTCGGCTGCCGGTGCCGCCGCCTTAAACCTCCGTCCAGAACCGAAACCATGACCGCCGCTGCCAGCTTTACCGGTGACGCTGCAATAGGACGACGAAGACGACGACGATGAGGATGAGGAGGCAGAGGAGGAGGACGAAGAATGCGCTGATTTCGAAGCAGATGGCGGCGGAGTGGAGGAGAGCTTGTTCGGAGATCTCGGCGGCGAGAGGAAGACTCTGATCTTCAGCGGCGACGGCGGCGATGCGGCGGCGCGATCGTATTCCTCGACAAGATTGGCGAGATCCTCGTCGGAGGTGATGGATACCAAGGCGTCGAGGTCTTCCGCGGGCAACTGGCAGCGGAGGTGCCTCACGGCGGAGCCGCACAGCTCCTCCAGCTTCAGCATGAGCTCTGTACATACACACGCGATTACGGTTATTACTACGAATCTCACTCTCAGATTCATTACACAAAACGCAACATCAATGAGTGAGGAACTGTGAAAAACGAGAGAGAGAGAGAGAGAGAGAGAGAGAGAACTGACCGGAAAACGGGATGGTGCGATCGACGGCCAGGACACGGGTGTGGCCACCGAGGTAGCGGAGCTTGCCGTCGGGGTAGCGGGGGAGGATCTTGCCGCCGTAGCTGCAGAGGAATTTGACGGTGGATTTGGGGGCGTCGGAAGCGGGTTCGGAGGGGCCGGGCATGCTGGATTCGGGTTTGAATACGGGTCGGATGGGTCCCTTTTTATTTTTTTTGGGATTGAATGAGGTGGGAGTAGGAGTATTGCGAAGGACTGAAGGCGCTGAAGGTGCTTGGGGGAAGTTGGACTAGCGCCTTCAAGCCTATGTGTGGTGGCAGCGGTCCCTTATTTATAGGGATATTTTTCTACCATCCATGAAATACCGCATGAGGGTACGCCCTCTATCTTTAGTTCATTCGCTTAATTTGGAACGGTAAAAATTAAAAAGTCAAAAGCCAAAATGCTTTATTATAATAAATCCATTTATATTTAATTTTATGAAAAAATATTAAAGGGGTAAAATAAAATGCTTGTTCTTTTATTTTTGCTTGGGGTTTATTTTTTAATTTTAAGTTTAAAATTTGGAAAATTTTATGGCACACTTGAAAATTTAAGGGTTTAGAATCCATATTGACTTGGACCAATTATAGCATGACATATAATTTAAATATATGTTACATAGAATTTAATAAATCTAATTATTGATAAATGTCAATAAACCCTTTAAAAAATTTTAATTGCAAAAAATATATTATTAGATCATGGAGAAGGAGGAAAAGATATTCTCTCCCAAAAGATATGGGATTCAATTTAATTTTTAAATTATTATTATCAATTGAATAAGAAAAGAAATAAGACCATCATATCTATTCATTGAATGTAAATACTAACAAATAAGATTTTAAAAGTCAATCGATGTTTTGAATATTGCTTATTTTTATTTTGAGTTATTTTGAATTTTTTTATTTTTGTTATATACTTATAATTTATATTCAACATAAATTTAAGCAATTTGATTTTTAAATTATCGTCATTAATCAAATTTTTTAAAATTCAAAGACAAATATAAAAAATATATATCTGTAATTTTATTTTATCTTTATCTTTGAATTGTTATTTTTAAAAAATAACTAATTATTTTTAAAAAATAACTACCAAAAAATTAATTTAAAAAAGATAATTTTATATTTGAATCAAGAAAATTTAAAATAACAATAAGCTTATCAAGTGGAAAAAAAAAGAAATAAGACCACTATATCTATTCATTGAACAGAAATAAATATACTAACAAGTAAGGTTTTAAAATTCAATCAAGGTTTTAAATATTGCTTATTTTTATTTTAAGTTATTTTGAATTTTTTTTTGTTATATACTTATAATTTATATTCAATATAAATTTCAGCAACTTGATTTTTAAATAATCATTATTAATCAAATTTTTAAAAATTCAAAGACAAATATAAAAATAAAATAAAATAAGATATGTATATAATTTTATTTTATCTTTATCTTTGAATTTTTAAAAATAATTAATAATTATTTTTTTAAAACAAGGACTATTGAAAAAGTAATTTAAAAATATAATGTTATATTTAGATCGAAAGAATTTAAAACAACAATGAATTTATCAAGAATAACTATATCTACATCTCAAAGCTCCTGTGCAAAGACTAGATTTAGGTGTCAAAGAACAATATCTTTTTTATTTATATTTTAAAATTTGATAATTAAATTAATAAAATATTTGTTAACATAAAAAATTATGATTATAGTTATGCAAAATAAATTATACCAATATAATGAAAAGTTAAAAGTATTTAAAATTAATTAAAATTAAGTAGTATATATATCCATGATTTTATCTTATATTTAAATTACTAAAATTAGTTAATAATATAAAAAATAATAACTATTTTGATATTAGTAATCATTAATAGATAGATAATTATTAATAAGTAGCCCATTTATTTCACAAGCTAGCTTTATCCAGTTTGTTTAAATTAGTCCATTGCTGAGCTATCCAATTTATGTCTATAGGCTAGACTTAACTGGCTCAGGTCATCATGATGTTGTCCAATTAAAATTTGCTATAAGTTGACCTGATTCATTTAATTAGTGGATTCAAATGTGTTAGGCCTAAATTGACCAAGCTAACCTATTTAAGCTTGTTAATAACCTTAAATAGGATGAGCTAGCATAATGTTGGGCTTAAATAATGTTAGTTAAATGGGTTGAGCCAACATATAGCAAATATTAACGAGTTAGCATAATGTTGGCATTACCCATTTAAGGTTAACTTACAAACTTAAACAGACCAATGTAGCCCATATTGTTTTGGCCAATTAGGCCCAGCCCATCTAGACCCATTAGTTAACAAATCAACATAATGTCATCTCGACCCATTTAAGAGTAGTCTCAAAACTTAAGTAGCTCAACCCAACTCATTTAGGCCTAGCTTACATAGGTATACAAGTTAAATGAGTTAAACCAACTTGTAGCAAGTGTTAACAATTCAATATAGTATTGAGCCAACCCATTTAAGGTTAACCTACGAGCTTAAACGGGCCAATTTTTCAAATTAGAATTTTTAAATAGATCCCTAATGAAAGAATGTTGGTCCATCCTATTTAAGATTACACATAAGCTTAGACAAGTCAGCCCAATCCATTTAAGTCCAACTCATGTGGGCTTACTAGTAAATGGGTCAAATTAGCCTATAGCAAATATTAACGATGTAACATAATATTGAGCCATCTTTTAAGGCTAGCTCACATATTTAAATAGCCTAACCCATATAGGATCTACTCGTTTAAGCCCGCTAGTTAATAAGTCAAGTCAACCTATAGCAAATATTAATAAATTAGTATAATATTAGCCTGACTCGTTTAAAGTTAGTCCATAAATTTAAATAAGTCATGCCAACCCATTTAAGCTTGCAAGTTAAATTAATTAAACTAACCTATAACAGGTGTTAACAATCTAACAAAATGTCGACCTAACTCATTTAGGGTTAGCCCGCGAGCTTAAACACTAAAAAGCCAACCAATTTTTTACAAATTAGAATTTGTAAACACTATTACATCCTAAATAATAATATTGGCCTAACACATCTAAGTCCGCTAGTTAAATGAATTAGGCCAAGTTATAGCACATTTCAATTGGACAGCATCATGATGACCTGACCCATTTAAGTCTAGCCCATAGACATAAATTGGATAGCCCAACAATGGACCAATTTAAACAAATTGGATCAGGCTAACTCGTGAAATAAATGGGCTATCTATTAATGATTATCTATCTATTAATGATTACTAATATCAAAATAGTTATTATTTTTATGTTATTAATTAATTTTAGTAATTTAAATATAAGATAAAATTATGGATATATATACTACTTAATTTTAATTAATTTTAAATACTTTTAACTTTTCATTATATTGGTAAATTTATTTTGAATAACTATAATCATAATTTTTTATGTTAACAAATATTTTATTAATTTAATTATTAAATTTAAAAATATAAATAAAAAAGATATTATTCTTTGACACCTCAGTCTAATCTCTACACAGGAGCTCTAAGATGTAGATATAGTTCTTCTTGATAAGCTCATTGTTATTTTAAATTCCCTCGATCTAAATATAAAATTATAATTTTTAAATTACTTTTTCAATAGTCCTTGTTTAAAAAAATAATTATTAATTATTTTTAAAAATTCAAAGATAAAGATAAAATAAAATTATAGACATATCTTATTTTATTTTTATATTTGTCTTTGAATTTTTAAAAATTTGATTAATAATGATTATTTAAAAATCAAGTTGTTGAAATTTATATTGAATATAAATTATAAGTATATAACACAAAAATATTCAAAATAAATTAAAATAAAAATAAGCAATATTTAAAACCTTGATTGAATTTTAAAACCTTACTTGTTAGTATATTTATTTATGTTCAATGAATAAATATGGTGGTCTTATTTTTTTTTTTCTTTTCCACTTGATAAGCTCATTGTTATTTTAAATTTCCTTGATCCAAATATAAAATTATCTTTTTTAAATTATCTTTTCGGTAGTTATTTTTTAAAAATAATTATTAATTATTTTTAAAAAATTCAAAGGTAAAAATAAAATAAAATTAGAGATATATATATTTTTTATATTTGTCGTTGAATTTTAAAAAATTTGATTAATGACGATAATCTAAAAATCAAATTGCTTAAATTTATATTGAATATAAATTATAAGTATATAACAAAAATAAAAAAATTCAAAATAACTCAAAATAAAAATAACCAATATTTAAAACCTCGATTGACTTTTAAAACTTTACTTGTTAGTATTTACGTTCAATGAATAAATATGGTGGTCTTATTTCTTTTCTTATTCACTTGATAATGATAATTTAAAAATTAAATTGAATCCTATATCTTTTGGGAGATAATATCTTTTCTTCCTTCTCCATGATCTGATAATATGTTTTTTGCATTTAAAATTTTTTAAAGGGTTGATTTACATTTATGAATAACTAAATTTATTAAATTCTATGTAAAATATATTTAAATTATATGTTATGCTATAATTGGTCCAAACCAGTATGGATTCTAAACCCTTAAATTTTCAAGAGTGCCATAGAATTCCCCTTAAAATTTTTGTGTAGCCGAAATAAAAGAGACAAAAGAAGGTTTGGAGGGGGAAGTAAAGAGTGAAAATAATAAAGAAACTATTCTCCAATCTTTTATCTATTTTATTAAAGGAAAGGAAACCAAATATCTTTCCTATATTTCAGAGATGGATTTTGACACCAATCATCTGGCCATAGTTAGGGTAAAGTTTTAGGATTTAGAGAACACTAATAAAAAATTTATAATATTACCAACTAAAAGGGTCCTTACATTAAAAACAAGAATCGATTTTGTACAAAAGCTAAATATATAACAAGACAAAAAAAAAGTCCTATAAATAGAAATAATAAACAATTTTGTAATAGTATAAATCTGATTTATTAGTAATGTGTATTGACTCGCACACTTGAGTAAGAGAACATTCGATATTATTCTCACACTTTAAGTTTCTAAGACATTATTTACCCCCCAAAAAAAATATTCAAAGACATGATCGGGTACCACTTAGTACTCATCGAGTATCATTTCCAGATTTGTGAAGGAATCCAAATGACATGAATGAAATGTCGCAAGGGAATTTTAACTTTGGCATAGTTCAAATGCTCAATATCAAAGAAAACAATATGTATTTTTCTCGTCATTTGGTCTCCCATCCCCCCGCTTGGTTTTTTTTTTAAATAAAACAAAAATTCATTTATCTAATTATGAGCCTTTCATCTCTACGTAATTATCTCATGCATTCCACGAGCTCACAACGTGGGAAGATAAATATAAAATATAAAGGTTCTCGTTTAGTTAGCATTAACACACATGTAAACCATCTTCATCCAAAGTGCAACAATATTGACAATGATTTTTTTTTCAATGGTGACAATTATGAAATTACAGAAAGGTATAAAATACATTGTTAACTATTGTTCAATGCATGTTATCTTTGTTCCTTGACTAACCTAGCCTTTTCATATATTAATCTAACCAATTTCCGTTACGTTTTATAAACAGAAAAAAAAGAATAAATATTTATTTTAGTCCTAATATTTTGAATTTTGATATCAATTTAATTATATATTGATAATTTGATGAAAAATTTAATTTTATAAAAAAAATTTTAGAACCAAATTGATATCAAAATTCAAAATGTTAAAATTAAATTAATATCAAAATTTAAAGTGTCACGACTAAATTGAAATCAAAATTTTTTTCAATATCAAATTGACGTCAATTTCAAAATTAAGATTAAATTAATATCAAAATTTTTTTAGATTTAAATTGAGGTCAATATTAAAATATTAGAACTAAAAAAATTATTATAAAAAAAAATTTGCCAAAAAAGCTGTATTAATCAAAATTTCGCTATATCAGAGAAGATTTATAGGCCATACGAATTCCTCCTAGGCTGAAAGCCAAGTATTTGCAGATTCATAAGTTGAGGATATAACAGGATATGAAATTTATCATAAAAAGGGGAATTTAAC
This sequence comes from Pterocarpus macrocarpus, assembly GCA_031439585.1. NCBI lineage: Eukaryota > Viridiplantae > Streptophyta > Magnoliopsida > Fabales > Fabaceae > Pterocarpus > Pterocarpus macrocarpus. The sequence continues at coordinate 61,669,059 of CM062520.1, read as the reverse complement.
TGTAAATAATACCCCATCGCAAGAGTTTAAATGGTGTAACTGTAAGGCCACGTCAGTCTTTGTAGCTATATGCAGCCAGTCCTATTCATACTTAGCAATTTGGATGGAACTTATGGGTACCACATCCAGTTGGTTTCAAGGATGACGTGACATTGACCTGGGGCTCAGATGCTCCGTGGGGACCCTCGTACAGGTCTGCGTTCTGATATGGAATTTATTCTTTTCTTTCTTTTTAACTAATTTTATATCAAAAAGTATCAATATCGATATTAATATATAATTGAAAAAAATGTTTAAAAAGAGTTATACCAATTTCACAGAAACAAAAAGGAAAATATTATTTCATGTAAAAAAAAAAAAAGAAAATATTATTCAAAACCATAACATATGCAGACACATGGAATAGATATAGTGTATGAATGTAAATATGAATAATCGATGTATATGTATATGATTATTACTTACATAGTTCTTGATATTTTAGGTAAAATTAGCTTGAGATTCTAATTCATTTTTATTATAATAAATTCTTAACTTTGCTTTAAAGCAATATTTTTCAACCATAAAATTTTTTGCTGGAATCCTTAACAGAAAATATAGGGATGATTGGACAAAAGTAAAATTATAGCAGCTATTTACTTATCTAAGATTCAATAAAATATTATATTATTCTAACAATTTAATTATATCTATTTATATTTTTCCTTTGTTTTAATCAAGCAAATTTTCACTCTAAATTAATTAAAAATTTTAATCAAAAACTAAGAATATTTCAAGATTAGGACGGATCTATTCATTGGAGGTTGGGGGCATTCCCCCCCCCACCAAAATTTGATAATTTTTTCAGAAGCATATAGGTTTGACCTCTAAATGTAATTATGTGAAACTTTTTGTTATATTTAGGTATTATTTTTGCCCTATCATTATTTGAATTTTTTAGATCTATCACTATTTCAAAATGATTTAGCAGAATGCTTTTTTATATATTTATTAAAAATAAATATCAAACAAATATTTAAATATATAAATTTTCACATCTTTATTTTGATATTCTTTTTATGTATCTCTCCTTTTTTAATCTGAAATAAATTTAAAGTTTGACTCAAAATTTAGTTCAACATTAATCTGACGTGAAAAAAAAATGGCCATCGACAAATAACTTCATTTATTTATTTTGAAATATGACAATAATTTTAACTCTTGAATAAATGTTGATAAGTAGGGTCGATGAATTAGATAATAGAATTAGAATTATATATTAAAATTATTGTGTTTAATGGTTTATATATATAGAATTAGAATTATATATTAAAATTATTGTGTTTAATGGTTTATATATATATATATATATATATATATATATTTCAGCTTTTTTTCTTATTCTAGCATTTTATTAAAATAATGACTTTTAATAACATAATATTTTATAATTTTAAATTTATAAAATGCTTTGTTTGTTTCATATAGAAGTTTTTAATACTAATGTTTTAATAACTCAACAAAATTAACATGATAATGATATTAATTTAAAAATATTTTTTTAATCTCTACATAGCATGAATATAAAACACTAATTGATAAATGAATTATAACCTTACTTTTAATTTTTCTTAGGTAATTAAGAATTTTGTCCTAACCTTTGGTTGGATAAAGCCTATGAAGCACAGATACGTTCTGGATATGGGTACGCGTTAGGTACGCCCCAGTACATCTGAGTATGTACCTATTTTTTTTTTTTAAAAAAAAAGTTTGTGTACGACTCAGATATAGCTCGAGTACTGTTGAGTATGATTTTGGGTACGGAATTTATCAAAATTGTGTCATTTTGAGTTTTTATTTTCGTGCCTCCAACGTTTTCCTTTTTTTCCTTTTCTCTTGCCTCGCACGTTGCCTTTCCTTTTTAGCTTTATCCTTCTCTTCTTTTATTCGAAATCCCTACCACCTACCCCTCTTCTTCTTTTTTCTTCCAAAACAATCAGAACTTCACAATATTTAGAGACTTTTCTTTGATTTTTCATTCAATCATTTGAAAGACTTTTCTTTTCCAACTCCCCTTCTTCTTCTTTCTTAAACACCTTTCACCCACCCACAGCCACCACCACTCAACTCATCCATCAGTGGCAATCTTCATGTTTGATTGGTGGCAGCGATCCTGATGGCACGGCAGCAGTGCAGTGCAAAGACAACAGCTGTGACAGCACAAAGATAGCAGCGGCACAAATAGTTTCTCAGGCATGCAAGGTCTTCACATTAGATCGGCAGCGGGGGTCTTGACAATAGCAATGGCAGCGCAAAGACAGCAGCAGTCCTTCACGCAAGGTAGCTTGTGCCTCTATTTTTGTTCTATTTTTATTTATTTTTGTTGATTTTTTTATATAAAATTTCAGTTTTTATTTATGAAATATATATATATATATATATATATATATTATCGTATCCGTTTTCTGTACCGATATCCGTATCCATATTAATGCACCATAGGATAAAGCTTCTCAAAGTTGCGCCCACAATAAAAAGAAAATAAATTAAAAAATAAACGCTGCCGTATAATTACACAGAATGGGAAATAGCGCTTTAGCCAAAGATATGGTGCATGGGAGCGAAGAGACGATGCGCAGATTATCGTTGACAATTTAACGCGCTTTTTCATTGGAGAACTAACCATGTGGTCCTACGAGTGCCACACGGTCAATCCCTATTCCCCCTTCTTCTATGCACAATTGCAACCGCAATGTCTGATTCTATGACCAACAAATAGCTCCTTTTTTTTTTTTTTTTCGGTTTACCATATCTATGCAGTGCTAGATTACTGTATTTACATTGATTTGGACACATCCAATTTTTTGTTGCAGTGATGGCAGTTGGTACCGTTGCTCGTTTGGCCATTATCTGCCGATATTCGTTGCCAAAAGATTGACGAGAAGCACTAGATTTGAACAATATGGATTATGGATATCTGCAATTTGGACAAATTAACCCAAGTGAAAAGGTAAGAACAGGGCACCGGATAGTAATTTCCCAGAAAAGGAAACCTGGCCTCTATTTGATGATGTATTCATGCGATGAAAAAATCTCCTGTCGGCAAATCTCGTTCCTTTCTTTGTCTTACTAAATACATTTTGTCACTACAAAAACAATATACATACAATTAAAAATTGCTTTCAGTTTTGAATTTGTAAAGATATTCACTTTTTAAATAGCAAATCATGAACCGTTACATAAGGAAAAGGACAAAATTTGGCGACAGAAGAATTTTATCCAAATTCATTAAAACAAAAATTTAGAATGGTTAATTTCTGATTGCCACGAGCAAAAAATCATTGCACTTCGATATACAAATATATAGGTTTTTTTACGTAAATAAATTAAAAAAATTTAATAATTACAAAATTATGATAATTAAAAAGTAATTATAAAAATTTGGGGTAATTTGGGTATTAGAGAAATCAGCTTAGATAGGTCAATTTTTAAAATAACATAAATCGGCCGATTTACGTGTTAGATCAATTCGGCCTACGTGAGCCGATGTCTATTGAATATTTTTCTATAGATATCCTCCAATGGGAAACAAATGCACATCACTCTTTATTTGTTACAAATTCTGTCTTTACAAAAAAAAAACGTCTGAGAGATTTATCATATTGATTCACCACAATGGTGAAATCACAAACACAATAGAGGGTACTATATTTTATAGTCAAAATCCAGTTGGTCTTACTATTTCTTCATCATCTACAACTCTGTCAATGTTGTCAAATAGAATAGTGAAAAAGTTGGGTATTCTCAATTAAAAACAAATAACTAGAATGGTGTATAGAATGCCCGCTGCATTTGGGCCTGGTGTTGTTCGATATACAAGTTTTCCAGTTGGAAGTGATGAAGATGTGAATCTGATGTTCTACTATCACTCCCAATGTCCTGGAATTCAGATTATAGAGTTATTTATGACCATTGAAGATTAAAAAGCAGCTCAGAAGGCTCAACTCCCAACTCATAGTCTTTTGGAATGGACATCAGTGGTAGAGGGTCAGGTTCTAATCCTATACCATGTCCAACTCCAGTAGCTGCAGCTTCTCTGTCTTTTGATTTCTACTGTCAAAATGAAAATATTGGGCGTGAAGATATAGAGAATATGGAAGATGGTAGAAGTTTAAGGCAGTAACAATGGACATTGCACAACTGCTTATGGCAGATGGCCCAATTGCGGGTATTGAAAGTTTTGATCATCATGGAGATGAAGAGGACGAGTCGCTTCAAGTACCAGTTGATAGTGATAATGGTGAAGGCTCAGACGGAGAGGCTACCCCAATGATTGATAGCCAACCATTGGAAGCTTGCCCAGCGATGTCCGACTCATAGAATCATCCGCGTCATTATTCGTATTTGAACTTGGATGCGATGCCACAAAGCACATTTGTAGGGCTCTGTGGAACTGCAGGGGACATCTTATATAATGCAGGGGAGGATGAGTTGTACATTGGGCAACAATTTCCTAATAACGAAGCTGTGTTATTTGCTGTTAAAAGTTACAGCATTCGAAGATTAGTCGAGTACAAAGTATTGGAGTTTGATCAATTGACATACCACAAAAAATGCAAGCATTTTGGTAATGGGTGTACATGGAGTATATGCGTTACATATCGTTGGAAAAAGGAGTGGTGGGAAATTAGGAAGTACAATGGCCCACACACGTGTTTGTCCACTTCCCTTTCGCAGGATCATCCGAAGTTGGACATGAATGTTATATGTGTGACCATATTTTCTATGGTACAGGCTTATCCGACGATATCCATTGAAGTGCTGTAAGGATCGGTGGAGGCGAGGTATGCTTTCAAGACTTTGTACAGGAAGGTTTGGCTAGCGAAGCAGAAAGCTATTGCTAAGGTTTATGGCGATTGGGAAGCGTCGTATCATGAGCTTCTGCGATGGCTGTAAGCTTTGCAAATGCTTGTGCCAAGTACCATAGTCCAATTGACTATTTTGCCATATTATAATGGGAATTTTCTCGATAGAAGCTGTGTGATGTTCCACTATTTATTCTGATCATTTCAGTCTTGCATTGAAGTATTTAAATATTGCAAGCCATTCATTTCAGTCGACGGCACCCACTTATATGGAAAGTATGGTGGCATACTTTTGATGGCAATCGCACAAGATGGAAACTCTAATATTCTGCCAATTGTATTTGCAGTGGTTGAGGGTGAGACCAGGGATGACTGGTCATTTTTTCTTAGCAATCTGCGCTAACATGTGACACCACAACAAGGAATTTTAATAATTTCTGACTTTCATGGGGCTATCAAAGCAGTATTAAATTCAGAAGACAGTGGGTGGCATCCTCCAATAGCATATCATGCATATTGTATACGGCACATTGCTTCGAATTTGGCACTTCAATTCAAGAGCAAAGATACACGTCGAGCCCTTGTGAATGCGGCACATGCAAAGACTCAGCTGGCATTTGCATATTATTATGAGTTATTAACAGATGAGAACCCAATAATGTGTGCATGGGTTGATAAGATCCCTAAAGAAAAGTGGACACAACATTGTGATGAGGGACAAATATTTGGGCATATGACGACCAATTTGTCAGAGTGTATTAATGCTGTTCTGAAAGGCACCGGCAATCTTCCGATTACAGCCCTTGTAAAGTCCACATACTTCCATCTTGTTGAGCTATTTGTAAGAGAAAGGTAGGAGGCCGAGGTCCAACTTGTGTGGACAAGTGTTTTCACATGTGCTGATGCGAGCGATTGAGATAAACAAGCAGTCCATTGCCACCACGAATATGTCGCAATTTACACATGCAAGTGAGTCGTTCGTAGTGGAAGAACTTGCACCAACAGCGGGTTGGAGTCACCGAAGCTATAGGGTGAACTTACGAGAGTGTCGATGTGACTGTGGGTACTTTCAGGCCTTATACTTCCCATGCCCGCATGTACTGGCTGCATGTGCATATGCACAAGTTGATTGCGGTACTTATGTGGATGATGTTTACCGTATTCAAAGTGTATTCAATGTCTACAAAATGGAGTTTGCCGCTATTGCAAGTGAAGAATTTTGGCCTGAATACTGTGGAGTTCCAGTACGGCCAAATCCAGAGCATAGGGGAGCTACTGAGGGCCAGCCGATTTCAACGAGAATTCGCAACAACATGGATGAGTTCGTCTTTGGAGGCAAGAGGGGCACACCAGACGAAGATGCCCAACCTTACATACTTCAAGCTCCAGCCATCCTAGCACAGATAACGAATGTCTTTGGTTTTAGTTCGTCTTTCTGTATTAATTTCTGTTGTTATGTACGTTAATGTTTATTATGTTGTATTTGTAGTTAATTTATTTTGTTGTTGTATTCTATTCTAATTTGCACGTTAATTTTTGTATTCTTATTTTGGATAAATACAATCTACATTATATTTTGGAAAAGATGCAATCTTGAGTTTAATTTGATAGAGATAATTAACTTTCTTTCAACTAATCCCAACTTTATAGCCACGAATCACTGATAAGAAAAGAAAGAAAAATAGAGACGGAGAGAGATAAGGAGACATAAAGAGTAAAATAATATAACATTAAATATTAAATTACAATATTTATACTAACTTAAAGTAAATCAAGCTAAAACTAAATAATAATGTCACTACTAAATTAAATTACAAGATTACAATCACATTTAACTAAAATTATACTATTACAGTTAAATTAAAATGAACTCTAAGAAAAAGGGAAATAAGTAGTGAATGCCAAAGAGTATTTCTCAAATAATCTGTGCAAACACAAATGAAAATTATTCGAAATAGTAAGAAAAAAATACTACAATTGATCTAAAATTGAAAAATTTGGGTATTATAACTTATACCTGATTCATGCATATCCTAACCATTCTGATGGTGTCGTCTAGAAGCCGGAAGAGGACAACCCATGTGACATTAACGGGGCCGAATCTCCCACATCGGTCTGCCTTGTCCATCCACTGGTTGTTGCACCTGATGCTGATGCTGATCCTGATCCTGATCCTCATGGTGGTGCTACTAATCAAAAGTACTAGGATCAATATGTGCTGCCGTGAATGCGGATGGTGGTGTCCCACCAAATAGATCAAAACCATACATCATCTGATGCGCAGACTCAGGCGACTGCATCGGCATGGTCGAGAATGGTATGTCTAGTGCATTCGGGTCAATAACATCATCTATAGATGGCCTGTAGCACTCAGATGTTGATGGTACATCATGTGAAGCTTGAGGTACAGTGGCAGGGGCAGCAGCCTCTTGGTATATGTCCGTCTCCTAAACATGAAAATGAGCATACCGGGGAGGCATCTGTGAATTGAATAGCTCGTCAAAACTCACAAAGAGTCTGAGGTCAATATCCTGGCTGAGCCCAGTTGTGAATTGATGAGCAGGCCTGGAAGAAGGTCTAAACTGGGAGCTAGAAGAAGCACCGATCTCGAGGTTAGAACTATAAAACTAATGGCTGGAGTCCGGCATAGAAGGGTCGTTGCGACTCAGCATAGAAAAGAGGTTCGGTTCCATGCGATCAAAATCATGATACTCCTCATCGATGTCCTCATCAGAGCCAACATCCCGCTGATAGGTGCGACCACGGGAATGGCTCCCTCTATGTCCTCTACCCCCGACCTCAATGATGCGGGTTGGGTACATGATTTGCTCTTTAAACAAATGGCGGCGGTGGGGCATCAACAGGTGCTCCAGCTGGGAGTTCCGCCACCATATGGTCACTTCCGGCTCTTTCTATTGACAAGAAATGCTATGCAATACCAGAGTACCATTTGAAGTACATGACTGATGGAAAGAAGGCTCTGTGCAGGGAAACTCAACAACTCGGCCCCTACGGTCATCTCATATCTCATAATACTGTTGATAGTGCATAGGCCACCAATAATCAGTGCCCCTCCTGTCAGTATGATGCAGCCTGTCAATGTTTAGCGGATCCTCTGGTATATGTTGCTGTTTGCCAAACTATTGAAGGACGTGATCAACGTGATGCCACTCCACGATAATGAAGCATAACAAGGATGTCACTGACACCCAAATGTCGGATTTAGCATACACAAACTGAGGTGTCTTCGCTCTCACTTCTGCATACTCATAGGGCCACCATCGAAACTACAACGTATATCAATTAACCGTTAGATGCCAGTTTAGAAAATTACGGTCCTAAGTCAATATTCTCTTTACATAGCTTATCCCATGAACATCGATAGCATCAAGATTGTCTCTAGCATGAAGCAGTCATCTCTTCTCTGAATTAGACGAACATCGATATCTTCCCTACCTTTAAAAAAAATTAATTAGTACTCTTGTAAAATAAAAAATAATAAATCAAATTGACCATTTTTTTTAAAAAAATTACCTCCCAACTAGCGGAAACTTCAATGGATGTCGACGATATTCTGCAAGACGTAATGCTGGTGTTCTGTAGAATGCCCATAATTGTAGAACAGCTAGGCACACAGCAATGTTTTGGGTTAAGTGCTTAACACCGCGACATAATTGGCGATAGAAATTTGCCAATACTACAAAGCCCCAACTAAGCCTCCCAATCTCACCAAAGTCACGAAGAAGAGGAAGCCACTTTAGACTCACTCTCGCAGCTGATGCATCTGCCATCAAAAATCCGCCAAGAAGCCGTAGAAAAAATACACGAGTATGGCGTGCAATCGTCTCCTCCAATGCATCAACATCCAAAGTTCGAAATTCTGAGCTCAACCAAATTAGTGTAACATTGCTTCTTTGTATCTATGACTCATCTGGGACAGCCCCAAGAAGCTCACTACAGAAGCTCCATATATCACAGTTCCAGTAGGTCTCCCAGTTAGTTGTGCATCTGCTAACTGGCTCACCATCAATGCATAATCCAAGTTGGAACGCAACGTCCTGAAATGTGATGATGCACTCTCCAAAAGGCAAGTGAAACGTATGTGTCTCCAGACGCTACCTTTCGACAAATGCACTAATCAATGCGCTATCATAGTCAAAGTATGAAATATTCGCCGTATGCCACAAGCCTGCTTGCTCTAAATTATTCTGCATAAGTAGGTGTGGTACCGTAGCTTAAGACTCCTGACGCCGACCTCAAAGCACTTGATCAGGCTACATGTGCAAAATCAATTTCAAAATTATATTTCAATTCAATTCAAGTTTAAATTGTCACTCAAATCCAAATTACAACATTCAAGACAAATGTAATATCGATTTTAAATTCAAATTCACCTTACGACTCGCATTCTAATTCACATGTCAAATACAGATTCAAATTTGAATAGTAAATTTAGATTTTCACTCAAGTTCTAATTCTAATACAATATTACATGATCAAAATTCGAAAATCAAAATTATCACTAAAATTCAAATTTAAGATTTGAAATTCAAAATTTGAAATTGAATATTCCCGTTAAATTCGAGATTCGAATTTCAAATTTTAAATTCAAACTCATTCAAATTGCAATTCAACTTCAGAATCATATTCAAATTCTAATAATGATTTTTATTCTACCATATACAAATTCAACATTCCTGCTTAATAAAAATTCAAATTTGAAATCCCAAATTCCTGATCAATAAAAATTTGAATTTAAAATTTGCAATTCTCGCTCCAGCTTAATAAAAGTTTGAATTTGAAATTTTCGAAAATCAAATTTCACATCCAAACCATTCAAATCCAAACTCAATTTCAGAATCATATTCAAGTTCTAATTATGATTTTAATTCTACTACATTCAAATTCAGATATAAATCCAAATCCAAATCTAAGTTCATAAATCTATGAATTTAAGTTTAACTATAAATCCAAATATAAATTATATTATACCTAATTTAATTTAACAAATAAATTACCGTAGTTGTCCAGCAATATGATCAGTGAAATCCAAACGGCGTAAGTCATACTCCATATCTAGATTTGCAACACAAATACAAAAATAAGAATAACTAATTCGTAAAAATTATGTACAATTTTTAAGTATAAATTTTATCTTTTTTTTTTCTTCTTCTTCTTCCCACGCTCCTTTCTCCTCTTTCCTTCTGCCTCTCTCTCTCTAAAATGACTTTTCTCTCTCTAAGTTTTTCAAATGTATAAAAATTGACCTACTCAAATCATTTTTATACTGCAATGTTTGAATGGAAATCGGCCTACCCAAATCGATTTATGTGGTTTTCAAAAATGGCCTAGGTAGGCCGATTTCTCAAACAAAATTTCTCCCCTGAATTTTTGTAATTAATCTCAATTAATCTTAATTTTGTAATTAATAAATTTTTTTATTTTAATTATGTAAAAGAACCTATATATATATATATATATATATATATATATATATATATATATATATATATATATATATATATATCTTCACTTAATGTTTTCTTGGGTGACGCCTCAACACACCCAGTGCACAGGGTAATCAATTCTTTATCTTTATATGTATAATAAATATAAACTTCTTAATGGTGTTCACTATTAGGATGATGACATTTCTTTCAGCCACGCTAGGAGAGAGGGAAATAGAGCAGCCCATGGCTTGGTGGCAAAGCTTGCATGCATTGGCCAGGACATGGTCTGGGTCGAGAATTGTGCCAGTGCAATTAGCTCTTTTCTCATGTCTCATGATTATATTTCAGGCGTTACCTGAATTAAAGGCTTCATTTCCACGTCAAAAGAAAATGATGTTTTATTTTCATTTAATTTAAAGTCTTGGAAAATTACTTTTTCATCAAGTTTTATACACAAAAAATCCAGCCTTCGAAGTTATTAAAAATAATCTAATGACGAGAAATTTAAATAATTGATAGAAGGGTTACATGTTAAAACACTGTTGCCCCGCAATAAATAACGACAACAAAACTATCACCACGCATATTTTCATTAAGGAAATCGGGTAGGTGACATTGGTTTTTAATAAATAAAACACAATGAAGAAACATATCTTGCTATTTTAGAAAATTAAACAAGGGGAAGAAACATAGGAGCTTAGTTTTTATTTTCAAAAAGAAATATGAATAACTTTTTTTTTTGGGGGGCAGTGATGGAAGTCCAGCAGTACTCTCATCCCCAGTCTTTCAAGCTTGTAATAGCCAGAAACGCTATGCTTACAAGAAAGAAAAATGAAATAGAATGGCGACATTTACAATGTTCCAGTCTCATTTATGGTATACCAATGTACCAGTTTTTTTTTCTGGCACCCAAACGGTCATTTCTTTTGGCATTGTAAAATGACAAAGTAAGGTTTTTATTTTTTAATATGGGAATTATGAGATAAAATTATCATTATATAAGATTATTTATACAATTACAAAATTATGGGAAAGACGAAGAGATTTCGTCTTGGAGTAAGTAGTAATTTGGGTGAATAATTTTCGAAGCAAAATCTACCTTTTGCAAGGTAAAATGTGAGACAAGAAGGAACAGTAAAATTTTTTTATGTTTTTCACCGTGCAAAAAGGCGAATTCTCTAACACATTCAACAATAATATCCCGCCTACTGCAGGTGTGTCTTGTCAAGCCATTTTTGTTGACTTGCATTGTGCCAAATTCTCTAATAATGCATGAGGAATCTTGAACAGAAAAATCTTGCAGGAAAAGCTGTGGAAATCTTGACCAGTTGCAAGTTTTAATTTGAAGCAATGTACAGTAACTTCCACCAACAGATAATTTTAAAAGGTTGGGTAGTTATATAAATGGCTTTGTGAGCTTCTGAGACATAAAGTTTAAATTTGATGATGTAGTGTTTTGTGTGTGTGGAAGAGAGGAGAGGTGTGTGTTTCATCTTTCTGCAGTTGGAAGTCTTAAGAGTTGCAGTGCTAAAGTAAGGGATTGAGAGTGTAGAATATTTTTGTGTGTGTGATCAATAAATGGGTTTAGTGTTTTTGGGGTTCACAGATTGAAAATTGTTGAGGGTTCTGCATTGTGCTATTAAAGTGCGAGAGAGTGTTTTGTGTTTTGTTGCAGTAAGAGGTCTCAGGAGAGTGGTGCTAGAGTTAGTTGAGCGTGTAATTTGGTTTGATGTGTGATCAATAAGGAAAAAAGAAAGAAATTAGGAAAATAAGCCGATGTAACCAACAACGTGATTTAATAATGGATTCAAGCAGTCATATTGCAGTGCAAGTTCCTGATGTAATATATTTATTTTTATAAATTATGTTTGTTATGTTTGAAATTTTGTTGTGATATTATGTATGAAACTAATTTATTTTAAAATACAAGCATGTCATTAGTGATGATATAAGACAGATTTTTAAAAATGGTTATATATTTTTTAAAAATACAAGACAATTTATGTTATAATATATTAATTCATTTTGTGCTGGTATTATTATTATTATTATTATTATTGCAAGAAAATATTGAATACATTATTTAGAATTTAAATTGTTAAATCTAGATTATTATTATGTTTGATAATTTTTAAACAAAATTTATATTTAAAAATTGATAAGAGTGATTATGAAAATAAATTCATTTGTTAATTAATTTAAAAGTAGTAAAGGGCAAAAAATTTATAAGAGTGGTAATGTCACCTGCTTACATTTTAGAATATATAAATTTAAATTAAAAAATTAGTGATTATTTTTATTATACTTGCTTTATTAGATTTTAAATTTATAAAAAGATTAAAAATTGAGGTAATGATACTGAATTATTTATTTTCTTGGGGTAAAAAGATATATATATATATATATATATATATATATATATATATATATATATATATATATATATATATATAATAGTTTACAAATTAGTAAAAATATTAATATAATAGTTTATAATTTTGGAGCATATAGTTAAGAAATTAAATTAATTATTTAATACATATAATAGAGCAGTTGTAATAAATTAACATTTTTGGTTATAAATTCATAGAATTGTGGTAAATTTATAAGAACTAGCTTTAATTTATTTGAGATTTGATTATTGTTAGAGGTATTGTAATTCGATAAATAGATTTTTGAATTTAATTGTAGTTGATTTTTTTAATAAATTTATCTAATTTATTATTTTATGATAATGTAATAGGATGATAAACTAATGTGCATGCGATTTAGGAATATGAAGCCACCACATCATAGGATAGAAGGATACTTATAGAGGGTGAGATTGAATGAGGTTGCCAGTATCAGGAAATTTCTTCTACTTCCAAATCTAATTAGTGCATTGGTGGAATGATGGAGGCCGGAGTGTCAAACATTTCATTTTCCTTGCGGGGAATGTACCGTGATTTTGGAAGATGTAGCACTCCACCTTGGGCTACCTATCAATAGGCTGATTGTTAATAGAACCACTGATCTTAATGTCCCAATGCTTCAGGATATGTGTGAGACATGACTTGGTCGACGACCTAATGTCAATAACTTTATTGGTTGTGCGATCAGGTTGTCTTGGCTAGAGAGTCTTAATTTGACACTCGTAGATGATGCAAACCAGCAAACAAAAAAGCGCTTTGCACGTGTTTATATACTGCGCTTGTTGAGTTGTAAAGTAATGCTAGACAAGACGTCGTCCAGTATCCATGGAAAGTATCTTCTGCTCCTCTTACAGTTGGACCAGATTGGCCAATATAGTTGGGGTTCGGCATGCCTCACTATGTTATATTGAGGTTTATGTCGTGCTTTGCGAAAAGGTACAAAGGAGATCAGTGGTTGCCTCATACTGCTGCAATCATGGGCATGGCATCGGCTCCCATTTTTATGTCTTGTGGATAGGCCAATTGTATTTCCCCTATATGCGATGTAAACTAATTTAACTCAATTACTTATTAATTAAAACAATAACCTAATAAAAGATAATTGAAACTATTACATTGAAAATAGTAATTGTAAATTGAATAATTTAGTTTAAATTTATAGGGTTCATTGAAAATTATTATTTTTTATATGCTGTAAGCATATGAATTTAATTCAAAAAGATTAATTTATTGTTATCAATTTTTATTTTTTATATGCAGTAAACTTATTTAAGGCAATTATTTGTTAACATAAAATAATTACATCAGTTAGTATTCTAAAGAACAATGTTATGTTATTGTTATATTTAAATCTAATTAGTATAACATTACATAGAGGGCTGGTGCTAAATATCCCCGAAGATTTAACTATACCACCGTCGCCAATATAGGGGGGCTCTAGATCGTGTTGGTTTATAGAACTAGGTAGCGAATAGAATATTATAGCAATTCCTATAACATGATTATCTATATGTATATCTCATGATATTTCTTCTTTATTTTATAATGCAATTGCAGTTTTTATGGCGTTCGTATGAGATTCCTACTATTATTTCATGCATTCCATTGCATGTGCGGGATGACTGTGCAGTTTGCTCGGCCATTACTGCATTAGTGTGCTATGAGGCATTTGAATGGCACCCGAGCAATCGCGTGACGCGTAAGTTTGGCGTATATTAGCTTATTCCGCCGGATTCTATCAACTTAGGGGAATCTCATAACCAAGATTTGAGGGGAAAAACAGACTTGAACTGCATACAGACACATCAACATTGGATTAATGTATGGCATGGCCGATCTGAGTGTGTGCTATATGGTCATTCCATTGTTGATTACACGGCATCCCAGTATGAAAGGTGGGATAGTCGGTTCTGACTCATGCACTTTGTAATCCACTGATCTATATAGGCTGTAGTTCTTAACTGGTCATACTACGACCTCCTGATTGCTGAATATCATTCCAACATGAAATTCACTATCAGCAACATAATCACTAACCATATTCGCATACTTTGGAAACTCAAGAGTATGCATAGCCTCAAGATGTAAAGCTCACATGAAAGGTGGAGTAGCCTCTGCATGTTGAGCTGCTATTGCTGTGTTTGGTTCACCCTCATCATCGGTATCATCACCACCACCTTCATGCTTTCCTTCGAAGTATCTGGCATCACTTTCATCTTCACTATTGTCAACCATGCACTCTGCGGCTCTTACTAGAAATCGGCTAAGCGCAGCTTCACATTGATGCTGGATTAAAAAGAATTAAGTAAATAAATTAACATATATATTATATTAATCAACATAAAAACTTAATTTAATTCAAGATAAATAATTAATTAAACTAATAAACTAATATTAGATAATTAATCATATTGAGATATTATCATGTTGAAAAAATTTTGAGAAAAAATACTTTAACATTTATATATATTCTAATAATTGTGTTAAATAAGCTTATT
This sequence comes from Pterocarpus macrocarpus, assembly GCA_031439585.1. Taxonomy (NCBI): domain Eukaryota; kingdom Viridiplantae; phylum Streptophyta; class Magnoliopsida; order Fabales; family Fabaceae; genus Pterocarpus; species Pterocarpus macrocarpus. The sequence continues at coordinate 61,653,856 of CM062520.1, read as the reverse complement.
AGACATAAATAATTAAAGCATTAACTAAGGTTTTCTTAATAATGTATCACATGACTTATTGGATATGAACTGGGAGTAGTGTTGTAGTCATATTGTCTAGCTGGATAAGAACTGGTACCAGTTTAAGCAACATGAGACCGAAACAAAAATTATTGAAATGTATTAATTAAAATAACATAGACTTATATAATTAACATAAAAATGTAATTGAATTATAAACATAAAAATTTAATTGAATTAAAGATAAACAATTAATTAAAATGATAAACTAAATTTTTGATTTTTATGTGAAATTAACATATTTAACTCAATTACTTGCATCTAACTAGTAAATTAGACTCTTAAATTTTTTTTTTGTTAATATAACAACTATCTAAAATAGTTATAATACTGAGTATTCTAACGAACAATGAATAAAATTAAAGAACAATTAAAAACAAATTTAATATAACTATATAAGTATTGTAATTTTTTTTAAAATTGCTTTTAGTGATCAACACTTCTTAGTTTTTGTACAAGAATTAATCCTTCACTTTTTTTTCATCAAGTACGTTAAATTTATTTATCTCTAAGACAAAATTGTTTTACAAAATTCATTACAATTTGCAAGAATACATTAAAAATATTAATTTTAAATAAAAATATTTTTCTTATTTTTTTAAATACTCAATCATTTATAGATTATTATATTGAGAAACTTTAGAGATTAAAACTTTAATATTTGTATATTCTAATAATTGTGTTAAATGAGCTAATTACATATAAAGAATTAAAGAATTAAGTAAGGTCTTTTAACAAATGCATCACATGACTTACTAGATATTAACTTGGAACAGTGTTATAGTTACGTTATCTAGCCGGATAAGAACTAGCTGATTTGAGCAACATGGTACTGAAACAAAAATAATTAAAAAGTACTAGCTAAAATAATATAAATATTATATTGATCAAGATAAAAATTTAATTCCACAAAACTATTAATGAGATTACTACATAATTAATAAATGAATTGTACTATAATAAAGATATTATTTACATTTGAAATAAAAAATTTAATAAATTATTATATGACTCACTTGATAAGAACTTGGGACAGTGTCTTCATGCCGCCCAGCAGAATATGCACTTTGAACATTTTCGCTGTAATGCAAACTTGCTTCATCAACTTCAGCAACAATTTCTTCGAAATCGACATACAGTTCAATGGCAGTAATATGCTGCAAATACTGCCTATACGTTCTAAACATTATTTGCATCGCCCTATCGCTGTTTATTTTAAATGGTTGAAACTGTATTTTGTCGTTGAGATTTGAGATCGGACATCGATATTTAATTCTCATCACTTTCTTCAGAGTGCTAGTATATGCCTTGACAACGTATATTATTTAGCTCCTCAAACGATATGGTTTGAGAAGCGAAAATGATAAGGGGCTCATCAAACATAAATATCACACCTTTCTCAATATTTTTAATAACAGAGCCATTAAAAATGTACAATAACAATAACATTTGAACTGTTATCCGTAATTTCTCACTCTCACTACTAAAATGGGAATAACAACAATGGAGAATGGAAGAATAGTACGGATTGACTGAGAGAAAGCAACAGAAATGAAGCAAAAATATATGAGTACTCGTGTAATGAGGAGGGTTTATATGACTAAAGTTGTGAGTCGTTGGAATTTTCGACCGTTAGATTTTTGATCGTTAGGGATTCTTTTTTTTCACATTTCTACATCTAAGGAGGCGAAATCTCTTAAATAATATTTTTTTCAAATTCCTACATCTAGGGGGTGAAATATCTCTCCATTTTTCCTCCCATATTTCGCCCCCCCCCATCATGTAGAATGTTGTGTTGTAATGATATTTAATAATGCCACATTTCTACCTATATTGGGGCGAAATGTCTAAGAGCAATTTCCTCCCCCATGGCGGTGAATTCTCTCCTGCTATTTCCATATCCGTGTAATTAAATTTCAAAGACAATATTTTCGATATATCAGAACACAAAATCCATATTTAAATCACTGAGCCACAAAGTAACACATTATAAAAAGTATTTCACAATATTGACATGTGCTCTTTTCCAATGTGTCTTGCCCCTCTCTCTCTCTCTCTCTCTCTCTTTTATATCTGTTGATGCTTTCCCTTTGTAACATTTGTATTACATAATTTGTATAATTTTTATATTTTCCAAAAAATATTTTAAAAAAATAATATAAAATTTAATGGTTGTATAATATTCCCTTTGTTATATATTTTCATATTTTTATGTTTGCTCATGTCTCTTATCACAAGATATGATATAATAATAAAAAATATAATTAAATAATAACTTTTATTTATCACTTAGTGATAAATTGTAAAATAAACATTATTATTTAAATTTTAAATATTTTAAAATATATTAGAATGCTTTATTACTTTTACTAATATATAATTGTAATTTACCTTAAGCATTAAATATTATTTAGTACTCTTTAATAATTACTTTTTAATGAAATAAAAATAATTTTTTTTTTTGTAAAGCGCACCAGTTTACTGGCCGAGCACCACCTATAGAGGTCCCAAAAGGGCTTTAGGTCTTTCAATGGGAATTTTTTCCATTTCAAAGGCTCAAATTCGAGACACTTAGTTAAGGGACCAAAGTATCTAGTTAGTTGACCAACCTCACATTGGTAAAGTAACAAATATCGGAGAGAAAAAAAAGGGATTACAATTCAATTAGAGCCAAATTTATATCATTACAATATTTGATTAAATTATCCATTACTTTTAATACATACAAAGATTTTAATGAATAAGTTATTATCGAACTTATTGCAACACCAAAAAAATTAACATATTCACAATTTATTATTATTATATATTTTGTCCTATAAGACTTAATGTATTATATTTAATAGGAGAGGAGCTATTGGCATTTTTTTTTATCTATCCACACTTTCCATTAATAATATATAACATGAATTTTCTAAATTACCCTTGTCTAAATGGATCAATTTTATTAAAATTAAATTTTAATTTCTATATTATTATTTGCTATTCACATTCTCATTTAATATCAGTTATTCTCCCATTTATTTTTTTGAAAAAACTCTTCCCTCTACTAATTCGCATCACCTGTTCCTATACTCTATCATATTAGATTTTTTTCTCTTTCACATAGAGTACTTAATTTATTCATATTTTTATTTATTCAAAATTTCCAAAAAAAAATATATGCAAATATTTATGATAATAATCATATAACCATATAGGTTTTAAGTAAATGTTTATCATCAAAATATCACAATAAAAATTTAACACCTAATAATTTAATAAAAATATCACTATAGTACTATTTTATAATTTTTATTCTTATTGAAAGGGAAATTTTTGAAAAGTATAATTGTTGCAAGCAATTAGAAAGTGAGTAAACTTTTTTAAACTTAAGAAGAAAATAAATTACAAGCAATTACGCATATAAACCAATATGATAATCTATTCTTAATGTTTATGAAAGCTTATTGGGATGAATTGATATCGGAAAAAAATGTATTTGCTTTTGACATGCACTTGTTCTTTTTTTTTTTTTTTTTCTGACATGACATGGACTTGTTATCATAAGTAATATTATATTTTCTTAGAGTTTATGTTTTTACATAACTTTTGTCATAAATATTTTCATATTACTTTTTTTGTAAATTTTGAATAAATATAAAAGAAATTAAGGAATAGAGGCTAATCGAGTGGAGCAATATAAGGTCTCGTATTTGATAAGTTGCAAATTCAAGCTCCAATTTTTCTCCTTGGGATGGGATAAATATAAGTTCCTTTATAAGTACTCTATGATTTACGAGACTTTCTCTACCTTGGACTAGAACGCCATCCCTTTACCTTAAATTTTTATGTGCAACAAAATAAAAAAAAAATTAAGGAATAGAGGGTTGAGTTATATGATAGTATAAAAAGAAAAATTTTATAAAAATAAATATAAAAGTAATTGATATTAAATAAAAGTATAAATTGATACATAATATACTTAATTGAAATTTAATTTAAGTAACATTAATTCATTTAAATGAGGCTAATTTAAAAAATTTAAATTATAAATTAATAATAAAGGATGAGAATAGTTAAAATGGAGTGCCAATTATCACACCTATTTAATATATCCTTAATTTTGATAGAGCCAGTTCCTCCCTTTTCTTTTTCTTTTTCTTTTTTTTTTTTTTATCGGTGGTCGGGTTCCCACCTTTTAAAATGTTACAAATTTTATTCCTAATTACGAGCCAACTCCTGATTACCTTACCCCGTTACTACCTTCTGATCCACACATTCATATCCTTTAATTCTGATGAACCAAGATCCATCAATCAGCAGGTTAATCATCAAGGTCCTGACAATAAACTCCACCTACAATAAACGAAAACCCCCGTAAGTCATTCATTGTTTTTCATTTTCAATAACTGTCAATAAAAAATTGAAACATTTATTTATAAGTTTAGATTAATTAGATTAATACAAAAACAAAAGTATAGGATGTATGCATTAATTATAAAACAAAAGCATACTGTACACCATTTACACTGCCCCATCTATTGTGTCCCACTTCGTATACCAACAGAAAATGAAGAAAAAAAAATAAAGACTGACTTTGTGCCCATTCATGGCATTTCATAATGTCCCATTTTCAAATTATTTAAGTTTAGTTTGATATTGCTGTGACTTATTAGAAGTTGCTCTCGGTTGTTTAAAAATTACTTTCAAAAAGTTGTAGTAGTTTTATTTAGTAAAATAATATAAAAATTATTTTCAATAAGCAAAAGCCATAAAAATAGTATTTGATAAAATTACTCTTAAGATCTAAAATGATTACAATGATTATAAATAATAAAGAAAATAATTTTTATTTTTAATATCATTAAATAGAGTAAAATTATATTGATCTTTTAAATTTTAGAAAATATAAGCCAACTCTGAAAAGCACCTCATGAGGGTTCCCGAGAGCACCTCCTAACTTTTAAAAGTCAGGAGCAAAAGTATCTCAGCTTTTTGGTTTACCAAACAGAAAAAATTCACTTATACCTTTCATAAGTTAGAACACCTATGTAGAAAGCGCTACTAAACCAAGTCTTAATACTATTACGGATGACCGTCAGTGCATGGATGGTCCTCACGGGTCTTTACTATGCAAGCTTTAGTTCACAAGATCTACAACATTTTTTTTTATTTTTATTTACTCATATCTTAACGGCTTTAAGAAATTGATACACCGGTGTGGCAGGAATCAGACTGGAACATTACAAACGTCGCCAAAATTGAATAATGGTTTCGTCTGTTCATTAATCTTGGACCTAAGAAGACGGTGAATGGAGTTGGAGCATTTGACGCAAACGCAAGCGTTTATCTAGCCATCGTTATTATATTAAAAAATCTAAAATTTGCGTTTTTGCATTCATTTGACAAACTTGCAAATAAAATCGAACTATAGCTGGGGTTGGCTACTTGTATAATCTACAACTTGTTTGAAAATAGGTCCCTAGTTTTGCAAATGGGAAAGAATCAACTTACATGTAAGTTACACTCAATTCTTACACTATCGAATAAGTTTTTATTAAAGAATTTTTTTATAAAACTAACCATTTGATTAAAAGTTCATATATTATAAATCATGTTTATAAAATTTTATATTAATTAAAAATCATTTAATATACTTTTTATATACATTTAAATCAATGTAATACATACTTTACTACAAGAAAATTAATTGTTTGCGGCGGACTTTGCTGCCTTAAATGAGCCAAAATCGGTCACAAAATACATATTTGTGGCAAATTTGCGGTGGACATCGGGCGGTCGCCGCATAATCATGGGATACTAATTGTTTGTGGTGCCACAAATATTCGCAGTAGTCTTGTTCCCCTCCAATTTACGGTGGACTATGCCCCTGCTAATTTGTGCTTGCCTTGTCCCCCTCCAATTTGCAGCGGATTTTGACCCCTCTAATTAGTGGTGGCATTTCTCTTTTCTAATTAGCGGCGGCCAAATTAGTTAGTGGTAGAAATTGCCACTGCAAATGGCCAATTCAAAAAAAAATTTAAATCTTTAGATTCATACAAATATTATATAATAAAGCAAATACAATCCAAATATTTTAAGTTCATACAAATAAACAAGATATATGTCTTCAACTTTCTCTAGTAAATCTTCGACAACTTCCCCGGACTCTTCAAGATTTTATATTGAATCTTTAACAATTTCTACTGAGTCTCCAACATAGTCATCTATCATTTTCAATGAGTCTTCCACTAGCTCTATTTCTTCAAATCTATTCATTAAATCTTTATCAAAGAAATACACAACAATCATTAACAATATCTACAACAACAAATTAGTATTATATATTATAAAAAAATTAAAATCAATAAAATAAATTTTAAAAAAAAAACCTAGTGGCAGCAATGGCTATTCAGCAGTGATAGCAGATAATCGGTGGTAGTGGTTAAAGGTAGTTAGGGAAGTGTGGAAGGAAGAGAAAATATGCAAAATAAAAAAGAGAGAGAAGAAACAAGAGAGGGAAAAGGAGGAGGAGGAAGGTGGTGGATGGACGAGGATGAAAGATGGAGGAAAAGGAAAAGAGAAGAGAAGAAGGAGAAAAGATAAGAGAAGTGTTAATAATGTAAACATTACTTTGTGTTTCAGATCTAATATAAATTTATTTGCAGTAGTCATAATATCCTTTTTTGGTTTTTCTAATTTTCATTTTTTTAAATTATCTAACATAATTACTAGCTGCAAAAGCCACCACCAATGGTTTTCTGAATTATCAGTGGCCTAGGCCATTGTAAACACTATGACATTGTTTTTTAATTGTTTATGTGACGCCGCCGTAAACTAGTTAATTTATCTTTTTTTTTTTAAGTACACATAATCATTAGTGGCAACCATTGGTAAATAAATCTTTTTTTATTTTGAAGTTCACATAATAATTAGCGGCAACAACAAAACTCATGAAACCTTTTGGAAAATTAGTAGTGGCAATTGCTGCCACATACTCACAAATTGTGTTTACAATTAGCAGCAGCACTAAACCTTTTGGACAATTTGTGGAGGCACAAATGCACTAAGCTTTTTTTACAATTAGTTATGTCAATTGTCCCCACAAATTCACTAAACTGTGTTTACAATTAGCTGCGGCAAAACTCACAAAAGTGTTTTGACAATTACCAGTGGCATCAACTGCATTTCATAAATTCGATATGCAAATTAGCGACAACAATTGTTGCTGCTGCTGCAACTCACTTAATGAGTAGCCATGGGAAATGCTGCTGCAAATCCTTGGACTAAAAGTAAACTATTGTCATTTAGCAGCGGGATAAGCAACCCAATCGTACTCCTGTCATCGCAAATTAATGTTGTCGAGAAAAATAAATATTTACTTTCAGTAGCGGCAATAATATCATTTTTCTTTGGTGCCTTTTTCCCCTGCATTACATTCGTTATCCACCGCTAATCCATTGCAAATTGGCGGCGGATTTTAGCAGCAACAATAAAATCCTTTTTTTTTGCCTTTTTCCCTCCTATTGCATCTATTATCCAACACTAATCCATTGCAAATTTGCCGCAGATTGCATCCGCCACAAATTATCTTCCAGTAATACACATTTTTCTTGTAGTGATTTTTAAATATATGTAAAAAAAAATTATTTAATTATATTCTTATTGATATCTATTTTTTTTTTAAAATTTGACATAAATAATCTACATGATATGTAACTATAATTTAACAATTGAATTGATAAAAATTATATTTTATAAAAAGTTATTGAAGGTGTAAGTATACCAAATGTTATACCGATGTTCATTAAGCGACGCATATACGACGCATAAGCCTAGAAGCATGCGGAGAAGTGGCATATTCAAAAGTAGGAACTTAAGGTGGACTACTATACCATTGGTCTATGGTAAAATAGTAGAGATAAAAACTAAAAATCACGATGCAGAAGCACACAGAGAAGTGAAGACATACGCAAGCAAGAGGAGAAACTTTAAGGTGGAGGACTATATGATTGGTTTACGGTGGAGTTTATTCATGTATTAATAGTTTTTATCCTAAACTCTAGTTAATATAGTATTTTTGGTCAATTTTCTTAACTTCTGGTAAATAAACTCTATTTAATATAGCATGAGTTGAGGAAGTTTAATAAAAGGATAAAGGATTTTATTAGTATTGTTTTCTTTTTTAGTTTAATTTCTATATATTAATAATGTAAAATATTATAAGTTGTTAATTTTTTACAATTTTATTAATTGATAATATAAAATTATTTTATATTATCATTGTATAGAAATTAAACTACTTCTTTTTTTAATTTATAAAACTCAAATATGAGATTTAAAAAAAAAAAAGTGTTGGATGACTTAAATCAACTACAACATCACTCACACATATGTTTATATACATATTATTATATTTGTATATTTTTTATCATTCAATTAGTTAATTTAATCAAAATTTTTAGAAATTTACGTAAAAGTGATTGATCACAAAATAAAAATATATCATAACTCCATACAAATTTTATTTACAATGTCAAAATTTAAATCCCAAAAATATCTACCATCATACTTGACAAAAATTGTATAAGCAATTCCCAAATACCAAAAACTTCTACACATTTAATTTTGTCACATGTAGATACTAATGCCAAGAGATGTAAAAAATAAGTCTTGTGTAACTAACAATGAAGTAATTCTTCTATATAACACATCATGGTCTTAGTGCCTAAAGTGTCTACACCATATCTACTTGCCTTTAGTAAAAATGTTATTTTAATTTTTCAACGACACCTTTTTCAAATAATAGAGTAAAAAAGATTCATTTCTTAGTATATTTTTCAATTTTCCTTTTTCTTTCATATTTTCATTTTTGTTGATACCATGTTAAACCAAAATAAGGCAAGAATGATATATGTAATTTTAGAAATGAAATATTTACAATGAGGATATGCCTATTTATGGGCCTGCATAATAAATTTGTTACAAATCATAAGATAATAGTAAATCTGTTATAAATAAAATCACAATCAAATCATATCATAAATCTAAATATGATACATAACTATGTTAACAATTACAAATAAATCTAAACAAAATGTATAAAAAAAAAGCACAAGAATTATTTTTCATTTACAAAAATGAAGGGGTAAGGTAGATATTGACAGTGACCTACTGGCTAATTCTTATAAGAGAAATGATATTTGTTCTTCTCCTTATTACCAATTATTTGAACTAAAGTTACCAATTTATTTAATGAAATTACCAAGTAGTTACAGGAGAAGTTACCAACTTATTCTCCCGGTTACTAATTATTTGAATTAAAGTTACCAACTTATTTAATGGAGTTACCAACCAAGTTACCTTTGCCAATTATCAAGCAATAATTTTCTGCAACTAGTTGGTAACTAGGTTAAATAAGTTGGTAATTGGGAAAAGAAGTTGATAACTTCTTAGATCTTGGTTAATCTCCAAAGACCTTAATTCCTTCTTAGATTGGGTTAGGGAGCATAGCAAAATGATTGATTGGCACCATGACATTCATGTCTTGGAGATCCAAATAATGTGGAACTAAAGTGACCTTTGTCAATTATTGTGCAATTATTTTCTGCAACTGGTTGGTAACTCTATTAAATAAGTTAATAACTTTAATTCAAAAAATTGGTAACCGGGCGAAAATTTGGTAGCTTCTTAGGTCTTGATTAATCTCCAAATGCCTATCATTCCTTGCTATATAGAAGTTATGGGAATCCAAATAACATAGAATTAAAGTTATCTTTGCCACTTATCATGCAATTATTTGCTACAACTGGTTGACAACTTAGTCAAAAAAGTTGGTAACTTCTCAGGTCTTAGTTAATCTCCAAAGACCTATAATTTCTTATTATATTGAACTTTTGGGGATCCAAATAATATTGAACTAAAGTGACCTTTTTCAATTATCATGCAATTATTTCCTACAACTAGTTGGTAACTCCATTAAATAAGTTAGTAACTTTAGTTCAAATAGTTAATAACAGGGAGAAGAAGTTGGTAACTTCTTAGATCTTGGTTTATCTCCAAACACCTATAATTCCTTGTTACATTGAAGTTATGGAGATTTAAATAACATGGAATTAAAGCTATCTTTGACACTTATCATGTAATTATTTGCTGCAATTGGTTGGTAACTTAGTCAAATAACTTAATAACTGAGGAAAGAAGTTGGTAACTTCTCAGGTTTTGGTAATCTCCAAAGGTCTGTAATTCTTTGTTTGCTCGGGTTGGGGAGCGGGGTAATATGCGTTGTTGGCGCCATCAATTCTAGTTATGGGGATCCAAATAACATGAAACTAATGCTACCTCAGCCAATTACTATGCAATTTTTTCCTGTAATTAGTTGGAAACTCCATTAAATAAGTTGGTAACTATAGTTCAAAAAGTTAATAACTTATCAGGTCTTGGTTAATCTCCAAAGGCCTATAATTCCTTGTTATATTGAAGTTATGGGGATCCAAATAATATGAAATTAAAGCTACCTTTGCCACTTATCATGCAATTATTTGTTGCAACTGGTTGGTAACTCAGTCAAATAAGTTGATAACTTCTCAAGTCTTGATTAATCTCCAAATGTCTATAATTCCTTGTTGGCTTGGGTTGGGGAGCAGAACAATATGCATTGTTGGCACCATCAATTCTAGTCACGGGCATCCAAATAACATGGAACTAATGCTATCTTAGCCAATTACCATGCAATTTTTTTTCCTGCAACTAGTTGGTAACTCTATTAAATAAGTTGGTAACTTCAGTTCCAAAAGTTGGTAACTAAGAAAAGAAGTTGATAACTTCTCAGGTCTTGGTTAATCTCCAAAGGCCTATAACTCCTTGTTACATTGAAATTTTGAGGATCTAAATAACATGGGACTAAAGTGATCTTTGCTAATTATCATGCAATATATTACCTGCTACTGGTTGATAACTCCATTAAATAAACTGGTAATTTTAGTTAAAATAGTTGGTAATAGGGAGAAAAATAAATATCATTTCTCTGATAAGAGTTAGCCAGTAGGTCACTGTCAATGTCTACCTTATCCTTTTATTTTTGTAAATGAAAAATAATTCTTGTACTTCATTTTTTTATACATTTTGTTTAGATTTATTTGTAAGCTGTTAACATATTAAGTAGGATTTGTATCATATTTAAATTTATGGTTTGATTGTGATTTGATTTATAACAAATTACTGTTATCTTATGATTTTTAACAAATTTATTATGCAAGCTCATAAATAGGCATAACCTCATTGTAAATATTTCATTTGAAAAAATATAGATCTCATTCTTGCCCTATTTTGGTTTAACATGGTATCAACAAAAATGAAAATATGACAGAAAGAGGAAAATTAAAAAAATATTTTAAGCAATGAATTTTTTTACTTTATTACATTATTTGAAAAAGATGTCATTGAAAAATTAAATAACATTTTTATTAAAGGCAAGTAGATATTTTTTATTTTTTTGGGTCAACAAGGCAAGTAGATATGGGGTAGACACTTTGGGCACTAAGACCATGAGATATTTTATACAAGAATTAGTTCATTGTTAGTTACAAAGGACTTATTTTTCACATCTTTTGGTATTAGTATCTGTATGTGACTAAATTAAATGTGTAAAAGTTTTTCGGTATTTGCGAATTGCTTATGCAATTTTTGTGAAGTATGATGGTAGATATTTTTGGGATTCAAATTTTGATATTGTAAATAAAATTTGTATGGAGTTATGATATATTTTTACTATGTGATCAATCACTTTTATGTAAATTTGTAAAAATTTTGATTAAATTAACTAATTGAATGATAAAAAATATACAAATATAAATAATGTGTATATAAACATATATGTGAGTGATGTTGTAGTTGATTTAAGTCATCCAACACTTATTTTTTAAAAACAAAATCTCATATTTGAGTTGTATTAAAAAAAAAAAAGAAAGAGTCTAATTTCTATGCAATAACATTATAAAATAATTTTATATTATCAATTAATAGAATTATAAAAAATTAACAACTTATAATATTTTAAATTATTAATATATAGAAATTAAACTAAAAAAAAAGCAATACTAATAAAATCCTTTATCCTTTTATTAAACTTCCTCAACTCATGCTATATTGATTAGAGTTTATGTAATTTACCAAAAATGCTATATTAATTAGAATTTAGGATAGAAACTGTTAATACATGAATAAACTCTACCGTAGACCAATCATATAGTCCTCCACCTTAAGTTCCTCTTTTTACTTGCGTATGCCTTCACTTCTCTGTATGCTTGTACAACGCGATTTTTAGTTTTTATCTCCACTAATCCACCATAGATCAATGATATAATAGTCCACCTCAAGTTCCTTCTTTTGCATATGCCTTCACTTCTCTGCGTGCTTCTAGACGTATGCGTCACTTAATAAACGTCCAAATTGAAGGTGGATCCTCATAAGGAAAGTTTCTATAAAATGGAAGGTCCATATTTTAGAAACTCATGTTAAGGGGTTTTTGGTCTTTTCTAATTTTGGGTTAATATAAGATATGAGATGACTTATATTTTAATTGGCTTATTTAAAATAAGAATTATTTGAGAAATAATTCTATTTTAAATGGTTTATTTGTTTATTATGGGAATTAATTAGGAATTGATTATGACATTAATGTCAACCCATATTTTGCAAAATTGTAACCCTAGAGAAAAGAAAAGGAAAGGCCACTATTGATTACAATAAATAGAGAGAGAAGGCTGAGGGCCAGCATGTAGAAGACAAGAACCTTTGAGCGTACAAAACTCTCTCTTTTATTGAAAAACTCTCTGACACCACCACTCCACTCCATAAGTCATCTGAGATTCTTGTTCTTCAAGAGAGGGCAACAAGGAACGGATCTTGGATTGAGAAGAGGAGTTCCTTGGCAGATCGTGTTCGTGTGGACGAGCTAGAGGTCGTGCGATTGTGCGATTGGATGTTCGTGAGACGAACATCAAATTTCTACGGGACATCGCTTCAAGAGGTAAATGTCTCATATGATCCTTTTATATTTTCAAGTGTTTACGTTGTTTAAATAATACGAGGTGATACCAAACTCATGAGATATGATTTCATGAGTGTTATTTGATCCCATATGAATGTGTTCATGTGATTAAAATTTTGTTTGATCATTCCGCTGCGTTTATCTCCTACGTTTTCTAACAGTGGTATCAGAGCCACCCTCGTGATTATTTAGATACGTTATTTATGCCATTGGCTTGATGAGAAATTTTTTTTTTTGAGAGTTCGATAAACTAGTAAAAGCTTAAAGATGGAGGTCGCCTCTATTTCATAGTTTTTCTAGTTTTTCAAAATAATTTTCTTATCAAACCATCATCCGTAGAATTTGATTTTACGGCATACTAAATATTGGATATTTAGTTAATCATGAAGAGATGCCATATATGATACTTGCCATACTTTGAAAATTCTGTTTCGAAAGTGATGATAATCTTATCATGTCATTTGCTACCAATTTTGAAAAGCAATTTTCTGATCTATCTTCAAATCGTGAAATTTTGATTTTATGATATCTAAATATTTGATGTTTAGAATATTATGAAAGAATGCCATATATGATGCTTTCATGTTTTCGAAAATTTGATTCTCGGAAGCTTTTTCCAATATTCTGTCCGTGAGGCTTGGAATCAATGATTACTAAATATTAGATGTTTAGGAATTATGAAAGGATGCCATTTTGATTGATGACATAATTGGCAGAATATTTTTTTTGAAATTGATAACTTAGTATGTGATATTTTGTTTGTTTCAAAATAGGCAATCATTTTATATGGATATATTTCATAATACGGAATGTTGACATTGACATAATGAATATGTGATATTCTAATTACAGAATATGTGATATTCTAATTACGAGATATGCGATATTTGTTTTTTCATTTAAAAAAAAAAAATGGGTCAAGTCATGATGAGATACGATTTCTAATTTATTTTGAAATTGGAAAGGTCTTGAATGGGATTTGGACAGTTTCAAAAATTAATAGCGCAAGAGTTAAATATGAATATTTGATAAATTCTGTAACAGTTACAGATTACATCAAAAGCAAGTTTTAATTATGTGATAATTGAAACAATCATATTGAAGGCATAAAATCAATATTTCCTTATTTACTATTTGATTCCTTATTTGATTTTACTGCATGAGGCTGATCATGGACTCTAGGAAACCGATGTGATTGGTTTTTATTTTATGGGATGTAATTAATTTTGCAATGGGTTGTAATTTATTTTAATTATTATTATTATTATTCATTGGGATGTAATTTTGTAAATTTGAGTTAAGAGGCCTTTTGGAAAGCCCAATTTTTTTTTTCTCGCCTTGGTATGCCAAGGATAATTTCTTGTAATGTACGAGAAATTAAAGAAGAGATAAAAGCGGTGGAGGCCCGAAGCCCAAGAAGGAAGTCCATGGAGATGGAGCCCAGTGGGAGCTTGAAGACTATTTAATTTCAATATTACCCCAACGGCCCTACCCAATCCTTGTGGCTAGGATTGGGCCCATAGAAAGTCCATGATCATGCCTTTTATATTTCCGTTTTGATATTGTAGATGCATGTGATGTATGATATATTGAATACGGATGCATGTGAAAAGTGAAACCAAAATAGTAATTAGGTTGCCCTCAGAAAATCTTCCAAATAAAATATTAAGTCTAAAATGATATAGTTTTGGAAACTATGTCTAGGCTCTCCACTAAAACATTAATCAAGAATTTTTAACTGATTCCGTCGTTGGCTATGGTAACATAGGAGCGCGAATATTGGTTAATATATTTCTGAGTTAATGTTTAAACATGAGATGTTTATAGATAGTCAATTACCAAGAATGGATGTACCTGAGGTAATTGATATCTAAGGTTTAGTGGGTTGGACTTAACTATGTATAATGGGCCAAGAATGGATGTACCTGAGGTCCAAAATACTAGGAGCCAAATAAGATTGAGTCGTACATAAGATGTACTGAACAAGAGTTGTTCACTTATAGGATATTAATTCTCCAAGAATGGATGTACCTGAGAAGGGTTAATATTTTATAGGAATTCAATCACCTACTAGGAATCAAACCCAACAAAGATTCCCGTTTCCTATTTTGGAAGTGTAGGATTTGAAAAATTAGTGGGAGATCATTTTGATTATAAGGCCATGATCATTATGATAAATACATATATCATTACACTAATTTAATTTTGTTATTTTCTGCAGTATTGAATATGAAATCTTTGAACCCCCTCGCTAGCATACTCGATATGAATAGGCTTACTGGGCCTAATTTTGTGGACTGGTTTCGCAACTTGAAAATTGTCCTGAATTCGGAACGTATTGGATACGTTCTAGACACTCCACAGCCTGCTCCGTTGGTGGAAGGAGCCACGGAACGGGAAATAGATGCTTATAATAAATGGCAGGCTGATGACATGCAAGCACGATGTTACATGCTAGCTTCTATGACTAATGAGTTACGTACAACATGAAAACATGAAAATCAGTGAGGTTTTGCTGCACCTTAAAGAGTTATATGGTGAGCAAAGCAGGTCTGCTAGATATGAGATATCTAAGCAATTATTCCAGGCTAAAATGCCGGAAGGGTCTGATGTAGGAACTCATGTGCAAAAGATGATCAAAGGATTGAAGCGACTTGAGAATCTTGAGTTCTACATGGATTTTAACCTCCATTTGGATTTGATCCTTGATCACTTATCATTCTCTCAGTTCATTGTGAATTTCCACATGAACAAGATAGAATGTACGCTTGCTAACTTGCACAACATGTTGGTCACTACCAAAAGGCTATGACTAGCAAAGGGAAAGAAAAGCTTCTTGTAGCTTCTACTTCTGGTAAGACTAAGAAGAACAAGAAGAATAAGAAGAATACTATTCCCAAGTCATCAGTTGGGGTGTCCAAGAAAAAGGGCAAGAAGAAACAAGTTGCAGACAAAGGAAAATGTTTCCATTGTGGCAAAGATGGGCATTGGAAAAGAAATTGCCCTCAATACTTAGAGGAATTGAAGGCAAGCAAGGGAAAAGGTGTGCCTTCAGAAGGTATGTCTATTTCTTGTTGTTTTAATTCTAATAGTCCATATAGAACATATACTGCATGGGTTCTTGATACGGGTGCAAGTTCTCACATTTGTACCTCTATGCAGGAACTAGCAAGTAGTAGGGTTCTCAGGAGCAATGAAGTGACCTTGAAGATTGGCAATGGAGCAAGTGTTGCAGCCAAAGCTGTGGGTTCAACTTCACTATTATTAATGAATAATCATGTTATGTTTTTGGATCATGTATTGGTTTTACCAAATGCTTATCGAAACATTATCTCAATTTCTAGTTTGACTAAAGTTGGTTATTATTTTGATTTTAAGGATAATGTTTGCAACATTTATTTTGGAAATAATGTTGTTGGCGTTGGTTACTTGCATGATGGGCTTTATTACTTAAACACCAAAAACAAAGCATCTCCTAGAATTGCCGAAATGAATGCTATAACTAATTCAACCCCTAGTCTAAAACAAATTTGGCACTTGAGATTAGGTCATGTTGCAGAGGATAGGATAAACAAGTTGGAGAAGATGGGATTATTAGTTCCTTTGGGTTCTGAACCCACTCCAACTTGTGAATCATGTCTTCAAGGCAAAATGACTCGATCTTCATTTGTGGGACAAATGGAAAGGGCCAAGGAAGTTTTAGAGCTTGTGCATAGTGATGTGTGTGGCCCATTTAGTGTAATGGCTAGAGGTGGATATCACTACTTCATAACCTTTTTACCATGATTTGTCTAGGTATGGGTATGTTTATCTTATGAAGAATAAACATGAATCCTTTGAAAAGTTTAAGGAATTCAAATCAGAAGTAGAGAAGCAAATAGGAAAGAACATCAAAGTTCTTCGATCCGATCGAGGAGGAGAGTATTTAAGTACTGAATTTGATGAATTTCTAAAATTACATGGCATTATTTCACAACGCACTCCTCCAGGAACACCACAATTAAATGGTGTTTCTGAAAGGAGAAACCGTACCTTATTAAACATGGTGCGGTCTATGATGAGTTATACAGATCTTCCCATCTCGTTTTGGGGATATGCGTTGTATACTGCTTGCTACATTCTTAATAGAATTCCATCTAAGTCAGTCCCTACTACTCCATTCGAAATATGGAAGGGTAGGAAGCCTAGTCTTAAACATGTTAAGATTTGGGGCTGTCCAGCATTCATTAAGAAGTTGAACACTGACAAATTGGAAACTCAGTCCTTAAAAGGAAGGTTTGTTGGGTATCCAAATGATAGTTTTGGATATTATTTCTATCTTCCTACTGAACAAAGAGTTGTTATCAGTAGAGATGCTATTTTTCTTGAAAAAGAGTTTGTTCAAGAAGGAGGCATAGGAAGGGAAATAAAACTAGATGAAGAGTTATTAGCCCAACAAATTGATCAAGTGTCCGAACCAATGGATATTGATCAACCAGTGAAAGAGCTCATTCAGAATGAGAATGTCATAGAACCTCGAAGGTCAAGTAGGGTAATTCGTACTCCCGCGAGATACCTTGATCTTCATGAAAATGTGCAAGAGTTGTTCATACATGGAGATAATGATCATAGAGATGATCCTACTACTTATGAAGAAGCTATATCTGATATAGATTCTTCAAAATGGCTAGAGGCCATGAAGTCCGAAATGGATTCCATGTACTAATCAAGTCCGGATTTAGTTGATCCACCGAGGTACAGTACCTATTGGGAACAAATGGATCTATAAGAGAAAGATTGGTCCGGATGGAAAGGTAGAGACCTTTAAGGCAAGACTAGTGGCAAAAGGGTATCGGCAAAGGGAGGGAGTTGACTATGAAGAGACTTTCTCGCCTGTAGCCATGCTTAAATCCATTAGAATATTGCTAGCCATAGCAGCACACCATGATTATGAGGTTTGGCAAATGGATGTCAAAACCGCTTTCCTTAATGGATACATTGAGGAACACATATTCATGGATCAACCCAAGGGTTTTGAATCTGAGGATAGGTCTAAGGTGTGCAAACTTAAGAGATCCATTTATGGTCTTAAGCAAGCTTCGAGGAGCTGGAATCTTCGTTTTGATGAGGCCATTAAGTCCTTTGATTTCATCAAGAATGAAGATGAACCATGTGTATACAAAAAGGTCAGTGGGAGCAAGATCGTCTTTCTTGTATTATATGTGGATGACATTCTACTAATCGGGAATGATGTTGGTATGCTTACAACTGTAAAGGTTTGGTTGTCAAAGACTTTCTCCATGAAAGATTTGGGAGAAGTAACCTATATTCTAGGGATTCGGATCTATAGAGATAGATCGAAGAGATTGATAGGCCTTTCCCAAAGTCTTTACTTGGACAAGGTATTGAAAAGGTTCAATATGCTTGATTCCAAGAGAGGTTTACTCCCTGTGAGACACGGTATTCATCTCTCTAAAGCGATGTCGCCTAAGACACCTGAAGAGAGGGAGAAGATGGCTAAAGTACCCTATGCTTCAGCCATCGGTAGCCTTATGTATGCAATGTTGTGTACAAGGCCGGATATTGCATATGCTATTAGTATAACTAGCAGATTTCAGTCCGATCCAGGATTGGAACATTGGGTAACTGTCAAGAACATCCTTAAATACTTGAGAAGGACTAAGGACTTGATCTTGGTATATGGAGGATATGACTTAAAGTGGGATCGGTTTACTGAGACTCGATTTCAATCGGATGTAGATGATAGAAAGTCTATCTCGGGTTATATATTCACTTGTAATGGAGGAGCAATTAGTTGGAAAAGTTCCAAATAGTCCACAACTGCAGACTCCACTACGAGCGAATATATTCTTTGCATCGATGCAAAAGAGGCTGTTGGATTTGAAAGTTTGTAACAGAACTTGGTGTAGTTCCTTCCATATCGTCACCACTTGCTCTTCATTGTGACAATAGTGGAGCCATAGCTCAGGCAAAGGAACCTAGAGCACACCAGAAGTCCAAACATATTGAAAGAAGATTTCATGTTATCCGAGAAATAGTCAGGCGGCGATATAGCCATGCAAAAGGTAGCTTCAGCAGACAATGTTGCTGATCCACTCACAAAAGCCATGACACAACAGCAATTGGACAAACATCTTGAAAAGATGGGTCTTAAATACTGTACTGAATGGCTCTAGTGCAAGTGGGAGATTGTTAGTTGTATGCCCTAGAGCTAATATATGTATAAACAATTCCTATTAATGGCAGTTTATTATTCTTTTATTCATAATTTGTGTATGTTTATTAGAATAAGTCCATTAGATACTTGTTAGATACTTCATTCTCAAGAGTTGAGAATATGAGTGACGGAATAGTCTAGTACAAGATCTTTAAAATAGTTCACTATCATAGGAATATTAACTGGGCATTATTATTCCGGAAGATTGTCACCTCTATCTGTTTCCATGATTAGTAGAACGTACTAATGAAGATGGAATAGTGAGTCTCATGCTATATAACATTAGATGTCAAAACAGATATGTGGACACTTATGTGATAAGTGGGTCGAACGTGACGTATAGATAATGTTTACATGGTATTTTACTAATGTCAATGAAACATTATCTAGATCATATTAGTGCATATAATCCTTTGACCTGAGATGGCACGGTTATCTTGTACATAGGTAACTATAGTTTGCTACTGCTTATATACTTATGTTAAGTATTATCATTAGGCAGTTTGCGGCTATAGTTAGTTACGTATGGAGATAGGTGAGCAACGAAGGAATTCATTACCTTGAGTAAACAAGGATAGTTCCTATGGATATAAGGTTATTCTTGATCATGAAATCCTTGGCCAAGGTACTTGGACTTAAATGAAAAGAGTTTCTATTTCATGTCCTATTGATCAAAGAATAGAAACCTAAAAAGTCCATATGGTCTAAGCTATAGGGTTTGACATTATCCATGACCCTGGCTGGATCGGGATCTTTGTAATGAAAGGATTTGAGTGCATGGCAAATATGATTGATGGTTCATCGTAATATTTTAATTAATATATTCATCCCTATTTGGGTGGTCATGGCATCTTTGTGCTAGGTGTTACCCATGACTTATGAGAGCAGGGTATTTTGGGAATTTTACTTTAGGTACGGAAATAAGTTTCCGATAAAATCAAAAGGTTGATTTTATAATCTCATTACCAATTAGAGATGAACCTAATTAGTCACACACAATAGGACATGTACTCGCCAAGAATGAATTAATTCTAATTAAAATAGTTAATTAGAATTTTAATTATTGGATTAGACTTGCAATTTGATTGCAGGGTTGCTAGCACATCCCGAAGTCAAGTCCAAGGTGAAGGTGGATCCTCATAAGGAAAGTTTCTATAAAATGGAAGGTCCATATTTTAGAAACTCATGTTAAGGGGTTTTTGGTCTTTTCTAATTTTGGGTTAATATAAGATATGAGATGACTTATATTTTAATTGGCCTATTTAAAATAAGAATTATTTGAGAAATAATTCTATTTTAAATGGTTTATTTGTTTATTATGGGAATTAATTAGGAATTGATTATGACATTAATGTCAACCCATATTTTGCAAAATTGTAACCCTAGAGAAAAGAAAAGGAAAGGCCACTATTGATTACAATAAATAGAGAGAGAAGGCTGAGGGCCAGCATGTAGAAGACAAGAACCTTTGAGCGTACAAAACTCTCTCTTTTATTGAAAAACTCTCTTACACCACCACTCCACTCCATAAGTCATCTGAGATTCTTGTTCTTCAAGAGAGGGCAACAAGGAACGGATCTTGGATTGAGAAGAGGAGTTCCTTGGCGGATCGTGTTCGTGTGGACGAGCTAGAGGTCGTGCGATTGTGCGATTGGATGTTCGTGAGACGAACATCAAATTTCTACGGGACATCGCTTCAAGAGGTAAATGTCTCATATGATCCTTTTATATTTTCAAGTGTTTACGTTGTTTAAATAATACGAGGTGATACCAAACTCATGAGATATGATTTCATGAGTGTTATTTGATCCCATATGAATGTGTTCATGTGATTAAAATTTTGTTTGATCATTCCGCTGCGTTTATCTCCTACGTTTTCTAACACAAATATCATTCATATAGTGTGTCTTTCATTCACTTTGCATAATGCCCAATATTATTGGTACGAAATTTTGTATATTAAATGTGGTACAAATGAGTGAAACACTCTTGCATGGTCCTACAGCACTTAGACAAATTATGCTTCATGACCATATAATAATTTGGTCAAACGAATTGGTATTTTCTGATTGGTTATACATAGAATTACCCTACCGTAAATCAAGGAGCTTGTTTTTAACTATTTTTATTTTATTCTTTCTAACATTAACTTTCGTTCCCAAATGATTTTTTTTTTCGATGCTTGGAAAGTCATTGGCTCAAAGCAACTCAGAAAGAGTTGAGCCAAATAAAAGAGTCCAAACATAGAAAAAGAACATAAAAAAGGAGAAAACAAAAACACAAACAACTGCTGTGAAAGACTTTAGCAATAATAACCAGCAAAATAAAAACACCTATCATGTATGGGTATGTTTGATTTAATTTTTATGAGAATTATTTTTGAAAGAATTATTTTTTAAAAAAATTATTTATATTTGATTTAAATATATTAAAAATAAATTTAAGAGAATAATTTTTATTTGAATAGAATAAAATAAAATTATTTGTTGTTATTAATATAAAAATAATAGTAATATTTTATCTCAAAAATACTTTTTTTAGAATAAAAAGTAACACTTTTATTACTTTTACAAAAAATCTTTTTCTGGTAAAAGAATAAAATTTAAATTTCATGAAACTAAACCAAACATGTGCATTTACTGTACATTCTCATTTTCTGTCAATAGAAGTTCGTTTGGGGCATCAAACTCTAAAGCAAACAGGATCAGCACCCCCGGACCTTCTTCAATCAGCAGGAAATCATTGTACCCAAATGATTCTTTCCGTATAGCGTAACTTTCACTTTGAATTCCTAGTGTCAAACTCATGACATATTTGAATTCATTGAAAACAAAATTGAATTTGTTTTTTTTTTTTTTCTCAAGGGCTCCCTCCTTATTATTAGGGAAGAAGATTAATCCCCTTCAGTCGTAAGTCAAACTTGCTCTCCCAATTAGTTTCTCTCTAGAAATCAAATCGAGATCCTCCTAAGGGATGTAGTGTGCCTCCACTGCTACACTAACTCCTTTGTTGGTAATCAAATTTGGTTTTAAAACTTGATTTTAGCTTAACTTGAAAATATCATTTTAACTTATATGTCAATGGAAATTGACTCACTTAGTCAATTTTTCGTTCATGCATTATTATGACTTGAGTTCAATTCTCAAATTTTCGTATTGGTGAGTGATATGTAATTATTTTTAAAAGTGCTGTATGAGTCCGAAGGCATATGCTGCTCAGACTAGGTGATCCTTTTATTCAATCTAAACTTTTTTGTTATAAAACAAAATCATTTTAACTTATATTATAAAGAAAATTAAATTTTTTTCAATTTATCAAGCTTTTTATTTTAAAAATTATTCCATTTTACAATACTTAACCTTTTATTGTAAAAGAAATTATTTTAATCAATTTATTCATAATTAGAATTTAAACATTATAATTTGTTTTCAATTTCACCCAAAAGATAAGTTTAAATCATTTTTTATAATTGTACATATAAAAATAATTTTCATCAATATTAATTAAACAACATCTATTATATCAAATTTACTTTTTAAATAAATATTTTTAAACATAAAATTACATTGATACTAACTCACTTCTAACCAAAATTAAATTTATAAAATCAGGTTTTACAAACTTCAATCCAAATATACACATAGTCATAGATAAAGATCAACGAGATGTCAGTCGTGTCATGCTCCACCAATTAATTGTCATTTTCATTGATGATGACAAGGGCCAGCAATTATCCGAGCTGAGATATAGCGCTTGGCTTCTTCTCTCGACTCTCACCATATGCAAACGGGGTCCTAATCTCACGTTACTCTCAATCTCTCAATTTGCTCGTTTATTTATTCTAAATTTAAAAGGATAACGCTATCGCGATAATATTAAAAAATGAATATATAAGGCTACAAGATTATATATAAATAAATTTATCAAATATTAATTATTGCGCGTTTCCTTTTTCAAAAGGCACCAAGCATGTCCACCTTCTTATCCTTGGTCAGACGCAACGCCGGAATCGACCACTTTGCTTGGTTTTGCCTTTTTTTTATTTTTCTTATTTCTTTTCTTCCTAAACCCTGAGAGAAAGGCTTGTCTGAGGGCAGCTTATTTAATCTTAAAATTAAAACATGCTACAAGTCTCAGTAAAAATTTATAGTAATATTTTATAAAAAATTTAAAATAAAAGATAATTCAAACTCAAACTTATTAACACCTTTTGTTGTCGACTTTAGTTTAACCATTACTCATAAATTAAAGTTATGCAACTAATTATTAAGAAAAAGAAAATTGTTAACGTGATTTGGCCCTAACTATAATAAGCCAACTTTCTTATATATACCTTCCGGGGAAGCTCATGATTTCCTCTCAGGTTTCTGCGTCATGCGCTCATTCACCCACATAGGACAAGACACGTCAAGCTTCCAAGTGGACTAAACTATTTTTGCACTCATTCTTTTCTATATCTCATAGAAAGAAAACTTTATATATTCAGAATATGATCGAAAATGGATGTGGATGGGTGTCCCCGCTTGGATGCGTGATGCTCTTTTCCTTGTCCAATTTCCACATTATTCTGAACGAAAAAAACTTTGCTAGGATTTGACTATATTTTGACACGGTTGAAATTATAACCATACGGATTAGGTGCCGCACTAGTCACTTGGACACTTGTTGCGATGCTGATGGAGGAATGGACGTGAAAGACGCTGTCTACCGCACTGCTCACTGCTTCTTCTAACATCCTAAGAGAGTGAGGGTTCATCGTTTTGCTGGGGATTCGATTTCAATCTAGCACATCCCATTCATTAGTCATTAATTCGTTAATTCGAATCTGGAAATTGGAATATGTATTTTCAGTCTCAGACACAGTCGCATAACTTGTACCTAGCTAAAAAATGTTGGATATAATATACTAATATCCGATTTGGGTCACATATATTCTTGGGAGCTGCTGGAATATGCCTTGGATCTTCCTCTTCCACCGTGTGGCTGTGTATGCGTGTGGTGGTGCAAGCCTTTGACATGTGCATGGTTCGGTGCCTTGAATGGCATGGGTGAGTCATGACTTATGAGTTATTGTCTTCTTGAGCTTGAAGTGAAGGGTGTGGTGTGGGTCCACGCCGCTACGATATTCATCACTCATATTTCTTATTAATATCCTCGCCGTAATAATGAATATTATTGTTCAGCTCTTGTTACCGTATCTAGACCAAATTACAGAATCACAAAATGCAGGACCACTAGTAGTATCTCAAGTCTCACCCCGCAAAGGGAGAGACGTGGTGGAATAATCTTAACACCTTTTGAACGGTGTACGGGGCTAATAGGATGTTTGGGTGTTTTTCAATTAATGGAACGGATGGTAAAAAGCAGGAAGGGATTGGAAAAGGAAGGATCGGAAGAGAACAAAGTTCCCTTATTGTTTGTTTGAAAGATTAATAAGGCAATGGAATGGAAATTTACTAGCCGTGTTTGGAAATGACATTATAAAGGAACGGAATGGAACACTTATGATTATTAATTTCTCAAATAGCCCTTTTAATAGCTTTATGTTATTGTATATTTATGAAAACTAAATATTCAACTAATAAGTAAAAAAATATTTAAAATCTTCAATTGAATCTTAAAATAAGCATAAAATAATTTTTTCACATAATTACTCAAATAAGTGTCAAATAAAAAAAATTTATAAGACCAATTAAAATTTATATAATTTTAAATTTTTATCAACTTAATTTAGAATTCAATAAGATTGTGTTTACATTGAAATATGGATAAAACCAATTATGGTTGAGTATTTTTTTAGGAACTTCTATTCCATTGAATTGCTTCAAAATAATTTCTTCCAACTATTCTGTAGCTACTATCAAACTACGAAAGTGGCAACTAATAATCTCACTAGATATTCAGAAAAAAGAAATTTACTGGGCAATACATTACATCGTGCCCAACAATGTAACTTTGCAACTTGCTCCTCAATTGCTGCTCTTTATGTAGGTTGAAGACCACCATGATCTCTTAATAAGGCACACAAATTTACAAAGCTCTAGGACCCATGTGAATTATATCACAACATCTCTCAGTATTAATAATTCGTTTCATTATTTCATCTCAAACACTTTCTCTTTGTTCCCTTATGCTAGATTGGATTTGAATTTGTTCTTATTGTTTCTTTTAAGGCATACAATACAAGCAAAAGACACAAAAGTGGTATAATTGTCATATGAAACAAATTTTGTTATACCATAAATGTAGACATTATATCTTCGTTAGCCATCAATTGTAATGCACACACCTAAGCAAACAAGAAATACAAATTGTCCTTTTTTTATTCAATGATCGAGGAACAAATTGTTATATCTAGAATAATTATAATAAATATTTGATTAAGATTATTATAAATATTCAATACTATAAATGACTCTTCATTTAATATATATTGTCATATTTGTATTTTATATTTAAAAGAAATAGTATTTACATATCGTATTGTATCATATTCAATACTTACATCCCTACTTGTACAATATCGGACTTTATAAATATAATGATATACAACACCGTTTATGCTATATATATATATATATATATATATATATATATATATATATATGTGTGTGTGGGTGTGTGTGTGTGTCTTACATGTGTACATCTTGTATAAAAACACTTATTTTTAACCCAAAAGGATTTTCAGCTCCTTCTATTCGGCCCTAAATTTAGGGGAGGAGAAAATGAGCTTTTGAAAGGGACTAAGGGAGAATCCTTCTGTATGAGTTCCCTTCCTTCCCTACATATTATTAAACTCCCAAACAAGGTAAGAGCTTCCCTTCTTATCATTCCCATTCCCTTCCTCTCATTCCCTAGCATCCAAACACATTCTAGGGAAAAACCTTTCATATATTTCTCCTCACTCATTTTATGTGATTTTTTCATTAATTGTGCACAAATGATTGGGTTGTTAATTATTGTGGTACAAAAACATGAGTGTTCATAGAATTTTTCATTTTTGGGTTTTAAAAAGAGTAATAATATTTGTACTCATTTGCCAATAATGGTTGACGTAATTGGTAAGAGATGTGATTGTATCTCTTAAGGACGTGAGATTGATTTCTGCTACTAATGTGAGGATCTCGTTGGTAGGTAATCTCATAAGTCCCCTATAAGTGCTCTTTGAGCTTAGGGCTGTGCCTTGACCTTAATAGGATGATCGGCACCGAACCTAACTAAACTTATTTTGAATAAAAGAAAATATTCGTATTTATTTTAGGGACTTATTGCAGATACACAATAAGAAAGAAAGACAGAAGTTGTAGATCCCCCACTTTTTATTTTTTTAACACTCACTACCTTATGTCTTTCTTGTTCATGGTGTCTTTACAACTGAGTCACTAAAATGAGTACAAATAATATTTTTCTTTTAAAAAAATCACTGTTTATAAGTGTGAAAAAATAATTTTTTTAATAGACTATTATCATAGCCACAAATTTATATATGTAGTTATGCACCATGCAAATACTTTTCAGAGCAATAGCCCAGGCCGAATTGCCACCTGACTCAAAGAGCTTAACTTAATCGGTTAGATTAATTGCATTCTATTGTAAATTAGTTATAACCGAATTACTTCCCTTATTGTAATTAGTTAGTCCTTAGTTGAGTCTTCTGTTGATGAAACCATGCATATAAACCCACTTGCAGCAATAATATGCAATTAACAATTTCATTTTCACAAATTCTTCTCTCTCTATTCTTTCTTTTATCATGTTGCTAGTTGAATTTCTCTGAGGGACCCTTCTTCTCCCTTTCTCTCACTTCCACCATTTCCACTCTCTCTGAAGTTTTCTTGAGCTTTCTCCAATGGCAAATAAGGTTCAACCTTGCCAATTCATTCTCGAAGAAGTGTAGGACATCAATGGTCTCTTCTATGTGCATCCAAACGAAAGTCCATCTCTAGTCCTCATTTTCGTGCCTCTCTTTGGTTCCAGTTTCCATAGCAAAGCATGCGAATGAGCCTCTTGATCAAGAATAAGATCGGCTTTATTGATGGATTGATTCAAGAACCGGAGAAGCAAGATGCTACATATGCCTATTAGAGTCACTGTAACACTCTCATCCTTGCATGGATCATTCAATATCTCAATTTTGCAATTGCTCAATCGGTTCTCTATATCGACAATGCCTGCACCTTGTGGTTTGAGTTAGTGGAGAAGTTCTAACAAACCGATTTGTTCCACTTCTCCAATCTCCAAGAGGAAATGTTCAATTTTCGTCAAGGTAATCAATCAGTGACTGCCTATTTTACTAGTCTGAAAGCCATGCTTGATGAATTGGAGGTTTTGATTCTTTTTCCTAAGTACGCTTGTGGTGTTAATTGCACCTGTGATATGTTGGGGAAAGTTAAGGAATAGCGAAACATATTGCAGGTCACACATTTCCTGAAAGGCCTGAACAAGAAATTCTCCGCTACTCGGTCTTAGATCATGCTCCTGACACTCTTGTTATCCCTCAATCGCGCGTTTGGTTTGATCATGCAGCAAGAACACCAATTCTTTGCTAAGAACTTTGATCTTGCCAAGGTTCATGCTGCTTCCACTATGCATGCCTTTCGCAAGCCTCTTCAGGAGATTAATTCTTCTCAGTAACCATAGTTGCCTCTTGGATCTAGGGCCAAACAAGGTGGTAAAAAGATGTGCACTTTCTATGGCAAGTGTGGCCATACCATTGAAATGTGTTACCAAGGGCATGATTATCCCCTTAGCTACAAAGCCAGAGGCTAGACTCATGGTGCTAATCTTGTTGCCTTTGATGCTCAAGATCCATCTACTATTGATGAGTTGCAATCCTAAGCTAATTCCACTTCCAGATTTGGTTTCACCACTAAGCAATACCGAAGCTTTCTTGCACTTTTGCCTTCTTCAAGTTCTCCAACAACTATGATGGACTCAGGCTCTAATCTTGCTTAAGCAAACATGGCTAGTGCCCCACGCTCTGACCATGTCCCTCTAAACAATGGTAATCCTTTCTCTTTTGTTTGGATCATAGATACTGGTGCTATTGATCATATTTGCATTTCTCTTTCATTTTTGACTTTTTTTACCTTATCTAGACTTCTTGTAGTCAACCTTCTTAATGATACAGAATTAGTTTCAAATTACTTAGGTTCAATTCATTTCACCCCTCACCTCATTCTTACTTATGTCTTTTACTTGCCCTCCTTTCATTGCAATTTGATTTCTATCACTAAACTTACTTCTTCTCATGATTGTAAACCATCTTTCTCATACAACCCTTGTGAAATCCAGGATTCAGCTTACTCGAGGGCGATTGACACTGTCAGAGTAGATGCAAGATTGTATATCCTGTAACTCTCCTTTGGGTGAAAGGTGGTTTGGATAGTCTTGGGACCATTGTTATGGAGCTCTATACAAAGTTTTTCCAAGAAAGCTATTTCTTCCTCGTCCCTTTCCACCATTGGCTCTTCCGCTAGTTTGTCCAGCTCCCCCTGCCGCTCGTCCAAGAAGTCATCAAAGGCTTCCTTAGGGTTGTAGTCCTCTGCCTACAATCACCTAGTCTACTAGTTTGGATAGCTTAGTTTGTAATAATGTTGCCTCTGGCTTTACAATTTGGCACAATAGGCTTAGTCATTTACTTGTTGATAAAATGAATATTTTACATAGTCAATTTTCTTTTGTACCTGCTCCTACTGACATCTGTAACACCCTAGTTAAGAGGTTCACAAATGATTTCATAGGTGTAAGGAAGGTAAACGAGTGCATTAGGTTTGGGTTTAGGTAGTATTAGAGTTAAGAGTGATAAAGTTAGCTCTTTGGGCAGTTTGAACCCTAAAAAGGGCATGGTCTAGCACAAGGAGCCACACTCGAGCATGCTAACAACTAAAATGCAGGGGAAAGTTTGAGTATTATCTACGCTCAAGTATGGGGTAGCACGCTTGAGCGTGTGTCTACGCTCGATCGTGAAGGCCTGTGCTCGAGCATGCCTTGGTTAGAGTTACAAAAGCTTCTGGGCCTCGCCTACGCTCAAGCATGGCAGCCTGCGCTCGATCGCAGCGAGGCGGCGAAAAAAAAATAAAAAGGGGTCTCTAACCCCAAAAGAGATAATTCTCTCTTTCTTCTCTCTCTCTCTCTCTCTTTCTCTCTCAACGTTCTCTTTTTTCTCTCTCTAGACTTGCTTACATCGAGTATTTTTACCATCTTTTATCCTTGTATAACCTTACCCATTCCTTATTAGCTATATTCCTAACTTTCCTAGCGATTATTTTTCCTTTGAAAGCAAGCAAGGAGCAGTTTTGGGAGGAGACTGAAACTCCCTGTCTTGTTTCTTTTCGATCTTTAATGCCCTAAGTAACTCTTGAACTTGTGGTTTCTCCTATATTGGGATCTAAGTAACTTTTCCCTATGAGACTGACTCAAGGTTTAGATTCTGGAATTCTAGAATCATGAACCTGCAATTTCGGAAGATATAGGAGCATTCTATGCTGATCTTTTTCCGCTATAGCTAATATATGGTTATGTTGTCAGACCTAGGATACTATACCCATTCCAAAAGCAGCCTATTGGTGTTGTGGCTCCCTGGAGAAACTTTTGCCTTGTGGTTTTCATACTGTGAGTAGATAATTTATTTATAGTAGTTTTCTATTATCTATATGCACATATGATCATGATTAGATAAGCTTATGTTGATGACTTTGCATATTCAAATTATGTATTTTTTAAGTATTTGTTATGAGAGAAAATTTGCATGACTTATGACTTGCCAAGTGCATAGGATTGGAAACTTGCCTTTAAAAAAAAATGTCATGAAAAGAAAAGGATTTTGTGTGGTGAGCCCTTTGTAGAATCGTAGCTAATGGCATTAAGAGTTAGACTTAGTGCACCTCATACGAACTCCAGTTAGCAGGAGAAGTGCTAGTCCGACGAGTTAGGCCAACCTTACTGGATCATAGATCATTGAAGGCTGTGCCAATGTTGCTGCGTAGGGTATGCCAACAGAAACTCTATAGTTGTTGTGTGTGTGTGAGTGTGTGTATGTATGTATGTATATATGTTTTTAGCACCCCATGTCTCAAGAAAAAAATAAATTAAGTTCTAAAGAAAGTATTTCTAGAAAAGTCAATAAGATTTTATTTATTTCTTTCCAATCGATGAAATAATTTCCATATACAGTATCCTATGCCAACTATAAATAGGTTATCTCTAACTAAGTTCTTTAACTCACCCAGTTATTTACCCTATTTTAGATTCAAGCGCAGATTCAAATTCTGTTCCACCAACTCCTTAAGCAATTTTTGAGCACTTTTGGTGAGTCTGCAATGTGAGTGTGGACCTTCTTTTGTATATTTTGATTAGAGCTCCATTGAATAACAGGCAAGGTCTGTTTATATACTGATTAGTGCCATATGTTTGTATTAGTTGTAAAGTTATATGTCCCCTTTGTATGAACAAGGGTGTATGTATATTTTATGTTATATTTTTAATTGAGGCTTTATGTACAATCAGGTCAATCATGTCGAGGGTTCAATTTTAAGGGAAACTCCATTTGATTCTTGCAGAACTCACAATTCGGTTTGCTAGGGGGCCTAGGACTCGCTATGCATTGATTACACCCTATTTAGGACGTGACAACATCAACCTTGCAATGTCTGTCACTATGCATAGTAGAAACATCTACTATTTCCTGTAAGCATTTCACATAGTAATAAAGTCTTTGAGTTGATTCATGTTGACATATGAGGCTCTGGCTCAATTGCATGATACATGGCCATCGTTACTATTGTGGATGATTTCTCTCACCACACTTGGATTTTTTTAATGAAAGCAAAATCGGAAGCATCTTCACTGGTTCAAATTTTTTTTTTCTTTAGTACAAAATCAGTTTAACTCAACTATTAAAACACTCCGAAGTGACCATGGTCCTGAGTTTTCAATGAAGTCTTTTTATGCATCCAAAGGAGTCATTCATCAGACTTCCTATGTCAAAATACGACAACAAAATGTTGTGGTTGAGTGCAAGCACCAGCATCTTTTAAACATCACTTGTGCACTTTTATTTCAAGCAAATCTACCAAAGTGTTTCTGGTTTTATGAGTTATTCAAGCTGCCTTTCTCATCAATTGCATCCTATCTAAGTCTCTACACACACAACTCCTCATGAATTGCTTTACAACAAAACCCGTGATTTTTTAATGCTTTGTGTCTTTGGTTCACTTTGTTTTGCATCAACTTTACTACATCATCGCACTAAGCTAGATCCCCACACGAGAAAGTGCATTTATCTTGGACACCACTCAAACGGGGGCCACATCCTATCCAATGGCGATGGGTGTGAGATGTCGGCACGGAATATGATGATATCTGTGTCAAAAAACACATTTCTCTAAAATAAAACATGGACTTCTCTTTTTTCTTTTCTGGTTTTTTGGAACTATATTTGATTAATTAAGGAAATAAAAAGGTGGATTTCAGAATATGGTATTTTCAAGGTTCACTGAACATGAAACTACAAAAAGTAATGTACGTAGGCTTTGAATTTGTGGCGTTTGATGGAGATATATTCCAACTCCCTCGTATCCTCAATTATTTGAATTGAAGAAACGAGAAGAATACAAAGGTATAATGCCAAAGCATATATCTTTGCATTTCTTGCTACATGAGACCTCGTGAATTGGCATAAGTTTTTTCTTTTTTTTTGATAACATAAGAATGCTTATTCTAGCTTGTAATCATGACTCCACATTTCAAGAATACATGTGATGAAAATGGAAAATGATATATTCCTTACCTTTAAGGGGGTTCTTATGATAAATACTAAGCCCTTGTATGTAGGGGCAGAATCAAGCTAACTAGCGCCGAATGCTTTTTGTTTAAAGTTTAAACTATACTCAAGCATATTTTTAAAATTATAATTACAATGTTATAATTACAATTACAATGTTTCTTTTAAAAAAAATTAAGTATTAAAGTAGATAATTAGCGCTCGTATAATTTTTTCATAAATATAATGACTACTATATATAGTTGAGTTCAACCCGGGCTCATTGAGTTTGACTAATGTTGGAAGATAAATTTTTGGAGGAAAAATCTCACCCTTTAATTAAGTATACAAATCAATCTTTAATATGTGTTAAATTATGGAGGTTATATTAAAAATTTATCTTTTTTTATTAGTACCATTTTACATATGATAAAGATTATTTATATGTGTAATATCGAAAATTCCCACTCAAAAATTTTTTACGTTATAATTAAGCTCAGATATGAAACATTATAGATATTATTATTAGCTTTTAAATCCAGTCGATTATTATCAATTTATGGATCCAAACAAACTGCACCTGTTGGTTTTGACTAGTCCAATTCTAATAGCGTGTCCACTTGTAGCGGGCCAGATAGAAGAACAACATTGCCCATTTGATCAAATGGCCCGACATTTTCTTTTATCTTTTATGTGGATACTTACTTTTTATCGTGGCTGGATACATGCCCCACAATTCTCAAGTGGCTCATGTCAAAGAAATGAACACCACTTCTATGTTTATTTCGTTGCATCGGGCGGGAGAACAACCAACCTTAATTACTGTATCAGAATCGGTTAGAAAAATGCTAGATAATCACAATTTTTTTTTTCTTTCAAAATTTAATTATTAAAATGATATGATAGTGTTATTGATCCTTAGATAAATAAGTAAGCATTATTATTTATTATTTTATATGATTCAACCACCACCATAAATTTTGGTTATATTTTTTTGGTTATGTAGCATATTTTAGTCAATTATATTTGCTCAAAAGTGGTTATTCACAAATACCTTTGAAAGTATAACTCTTAACTAGTTTTTGAAAAGTAATGAAATAAGAATATGAACAAATATTATTAATATACAAATTTATCAATATAAAAAAATTATAAGAAAGTTGTAAAGAAAATTAAATAATAAAGAGACCATATCTTTTAATATTAGTAACAAAATAATTTAGATAAATAAAAAAATTAAAATAAGAAAAATTATGTGACTAAGAAAAGTAATTAAAAACCTAAAACTATATACATTTAATTAGGTTCAATCCAAGTTTTTGTTCTGGTCTACCGGTTTTTGTGACTTGGGCTGCATGAGCAGTTGGGCTGGGCACACCTATCGAACCCCATTTTTCACGAAAGCAGCATAGTAGCACTAACATACACATATGCTTTGATCCCAAAAGATGGAGATATATATATATGTATATATATATAACTCTAAAACGACTTTAGGCAAGGTTTTTTTTAAGTATATTGAAGGCAATTAGGTTTTAATTTTGGATCTCATGCAAACCGAATGGCCAAAATTATTCTTCCTTTTTTCACATACATAACAATCACATGATGCTTATAACTATTTGAAAAGGCAGAAGGAAGCCCATCAAATCTACTTACCAAATTATTGAACTAGTGGGAACTAGCTTGGTCTCTTGTAAGAATGAAGACATAAATTCAAATTTTGAGAAGTGCATTTATTAGGAGGGGAGTAATCATAAAATGTTCTATCTCCAAAATTACGAGGGTAATATTTTTCATAATTTGTATGTACTAAAATAAAAAAAAATCAATTTACCAAATTGTATTAAATCCCCTCACTAAAAACAAAAATTGAGGAGAGTTAGATGAAAAATCCTTGCATAATTTAGAGCACCAATAATATTATAATATTTTAAATAAAATTTATTATTAACTAATAAATTCTATCTTTAATATTATAATATTATTAATTATAAATACAGTGATATAATATTACGAACTATATAAATATTTCTCGAGTTAGACAAGGTACAATATCGTCAAGATACTTAAAAAGATGAAACAAACACAAACTCAAGACAAGGTACACATGTAACTCATAGAGACAAGACACGTCACCCACGATATTGGACTTTTGTGATCTCCGGATAACGGTGGCTTTTTCTCAAATGCCACCTCAATATTTTCTGAATTTTTACGTTGGTGTGTAATATATGGCTGGTGAGGAAGAAGCAGTTTCCGGAGAATTTTACAAGCTACAACCACCACTCATTTCTATCAACCAAAGCAAGCAGCCAAATCCACACGCACAACACACACAGTTGCTCTCTCCCTTTCCCAACTCACCCTGACAAAAACAACCCGTCAACAATGCTCATTCCCATATTCCACTGCCACTTTCTCCAATTCTACTTCAACAACTTCTCTTCTTCTTCTTGTGCTTTCTCTCCCTTCACATCCCCATGGCCAATAATCTTCTTGAATACTAATCCAACACATATTCCAAAATACACACACCCTTCTTTCTGCCCTTTTACCTTGCTTGCTTTCCTCTATAAGACATGAATCCCTCTTGTCGCTTCTCTTCAACCAAACATAATTCTTCTCTTCCAAGAGGGTTCCATCTTGGGAATTCTCATGTGTTCATCCCCAGAAACACCTCTCCTTTCTTTATAAACGAGTCTCACATCTCCAAGAGTGAGGGTCTCCATGTCAAGCATGGAAGAACTCTATCGCCACCAATACCAAAGCCTTCTTTTGCCATTCTCAGGATCAAGAACTCTAAACTCTGCCACCACCCTTTTGCCACCTTATCATCCTTTGCAGAAGCTGAAGGTGAAGAAAATCAACAAGAGGGAATCCAGCTCAATGGACACCATCACCAACAGCAGCAAAATGCACAGGCAAGCAAGACTAAGGATAAGGAGGGTGATGGTGATGATGGGTTGCCTGGTTTTGCACAAGCCTTCAACATATCTCCAAGCACTGCTTTTGCTATATCAACATGCTTGGCACTGGCTGCTCTCACTTTCCCTTTCTTCATGTCCTCTTTGGGGCAGGGTTTGGCCTTGAGGACCAAGTTGTTGTCCTATGCTACACTGTTGTTTGGGTTCTACATGGCTTGGAACATTGGTGCCAATGATGTTGCAAATGCCATGGGGACTTCCGTGGGTTCAGGTGCCTTGACACTTAGGCAGGCAGTGTTGACAGCAGCAGTGCTTGAGTTTTCTGGGGCATTGTTGATGGGGACTCATGTGACAAGCACAATGCAGAAGGGTCTGCTAGTAGCTGATGCGTTTCAAGGGAAAGATAATTTGCTATTTGCTGGGT
This sequence comes from Pterocarpus macrocarpus, assembly GCA_031439585.1. NCBI lineage: Eukaryota > Viridiplantae > Streptophyta > Magnoliopsida > Fabales > Fabaceae > Pterocarpus > Pterocarpus macrocarpus. The sequence continues at coordinate 61,618,432 of CM062520.1, read as the reverse complement.
TGCTCTCTTCACTTGCTGCTGCTGGTACTTGGTTACAGGTAACTAACTATATTGATCTAGTGCTGTATCCAATAAAAAGGGGAATTTCTAGACTGTCTTTGACTTTGAATTTGGTTGATGAAATTGGAGAAGGCATTATTAATGAGTTCTTATAGTTTTCCAGTGAGGTTACATAAACATAAGACATGTCAGGAGTTAGAATAAAGATAACAAATTTGATTGGCACTTCAAAAAGTTCTTGATTTAGGGGAGGAGATAAGCAATGATCAAGATATAATGCAACGAAGTGCTTTATAGTGTTGATTCTTAGGTGCTTGTTTTGGTGTTTGATTTGGTCAATTATTCCTAAGATAGTGTATTGATTTTTGAATTATCATTGTTTTACTCTGTCTTATTGAGTATTAACACCCTTATGATATAATAGACAAAAGAGGCTCTAATAACAAGAGGGTTTGTGAGATTGGAATGAGTCTAACGAGCATATCAAAGAGAACTGGTATTTAAAAAAACCCTCGATGCATCTATTTTTTCTTTTTTGGTCGTTTGTTCTGATTTAGGATTTGATTTGAAAGAAAACAACATTCATAACTAGGTATGAGACACTTTTTTTTTTTTTGGCCATTGGGAGCACATAATTTTGAATTTTAAAGACATTGGTGGGTGTAATTTTAAAGACATGATTTATGACAGGACACTATGATGTCGTCTGATCCATATAGTCGACTCCACTTAGTGGGATATGGCTTAGTTGTTGTTGTTGCTGTTGTTGTTGTCTGCTGTATTTCTTAACATTCTCTATGAGGATGTATCTGAAAATAAGTGGGAGCCACTACATGGGACAGTTAGAATAACCATTCAGAGCAGCATGATTTAAGAATTGGGTATCAGAATGAAGTCAAAGAAAATTTTTCCCCCTTTTATTTGGGGGCCACTGCATTCTCAGCCGTGCTTCCTGTAATCAGAAAATCAAAGGATATGAAAGGAACACCCAAATTCCAAAATGGAAGAGTAATGTTTTTGAAAACAAGTTTCTTCAGAGATTGTGTTTCTCTTTTAAATAATTGAGAATGGAAATGTGGAACTCAGATTTGTATCGGTAAAGAAAAAACGATATATCACTTTTTTTTTTTTATATGAACTATCAGTATTGGAGTTATTAGACCCTAACTAATTTGGTTCAATACGTGTTGGCTTAATAGAAGGTAAAGTTCTAGAACTACTTTTAAAACTTGAAATCAAAACCTTACTTAAGGGAAACAAGTGCTGAACTACTTGAACCAACCACATTTTGGTGAACAAAGTATCACTTTATAGATCACACTTTGAAGCTAATGGTGTTACATGCTTATTGCTTCTTTGAAGCAGCATGTATACTACTATACACCTCCTCTTTTTCAGGCAGGAACTGGTCATTGAGCTTTGCAAGTAACTAAACCAAGAGAAAAGAAAAAACTGGAATATTTTTTTATTATATATTAAAACAATCCAATGAATTCGTTAGCTGTTTATTATTTTGTGCTATGCAGGTTGCATCATATTATGGTTGGCCAGTATCTACCACTCATTGTATAGTTGGAGCAATGGTGGGATTTGGTCTAGCCTATGGCGGAGCTGGAGCTGTTTTCTGGAGTTCACTGGCTAGGGTGATTTCTTCATGGATTATCTCACCACTAATGGGAGCAGCCGCGTCCTTTCTTGTCTACAAATGCATAAGGAGGGTACGCACTTGTCGTTATTTAGGATTTAATCCAACTTGATCACTGAAATACATCACACATATTCAATGATTTCACATTTGCTGAGTTGCCTTCAACAGCAGTCTAGGATAATTAATTCAAATGCACAATGGAAAGGCTTGTAATCCGGAATAATTTTCCTGAACAAATTTTGGAATATCAATGGCTGATTTGGAATCCAACATTCATCCTTGACGGATGACACTACATGGACACTGCTCCAAAGTCCAAACATATTTTAGGGGTGAAATTTTTTGGTCTCCTGGAAGTATGACTAGTCATTTTCTTTCCGTAAACCTTTCTTGGTGTTTTGTGACTTATGCTTCTGCCATTCATGGAAAACTTAAATTATGAAAAGGAAATTAAGGAAATTTCTGCTCCAACCTAAGTAAAGTAACTTGCTTAAAATTGAAATTGTTTGACTGGAAAACATGATAAATTCTTTCACTAATATCTTCCCCTATACAGTTTGTGTACAGTGCACCAAATCCAGGACAAGCAGCAGCTGCTGCAGCTCCAGTAGCAGTATTTCTGGGTGTGACCGGAATTTCTTTTGCTGCCTTCCCTCTTAGCAAGAGCTTTCCTTTGGCTCTTGCCCAGGCCTTAGCCTGTGGAACTGCTGGTGCTTTCATAGTCGACAGAATCATCAGAAAACAGCTTGGTCATCTTCTTGTCGAGCCTGCCACTCCACAGCCTGAGTCAAAAGAGGAGAATGTGACTGTCCACAAACATATGGGATTCCTCTCTGACATTGCAGGTCCAAAGGGTACCCAGCTGGAAATAGTCTATGGAGTATTCGGGTACATGCAGGTCCTCTCAGCATGCTTCATGTCATTTGCTCATGGTGGAAATGATGTTTCCAATGCCATAGGCCCTTTGGCTGGTGCATTGGCTATTCTTCAAGGTGCTGCCAAAGGAGCTGAGATTGTTATTCCGATTGATGTTCTTGCATGGGGTGGATTCGGAATCGTTGCGGGGCTTATGATGTGGGGCTACCGAGTAATAGCCACAATTGGGAAGAAAATAACAGAACTTACACCAACTAGAGGATTTGCTGCTGAGTTTGCTGCAGCCTCTGTGGTTCTTTTTGCTTCAAAGCTGGGGCTTCCCATCTCAGCTACTCATACTCTAGTAGGTGCGGTGATGGGTGTAGGATTTGCGAGGGGGCTTAACAGTGTTAGATCGGAAACTGTGAGGGAGATTGTGGCTTCATGGGCAGTTACTATTCCAGTTGGTGCTACACTATCAGTACTCTACACATGGATCTTGACTAGGCTTTTGTGTTTTATTTTATGAGTGTGCATTCCAAGGTATGAGGAACAGCTTATGTATGTGATTTATTCAAGTTACTAGCACCAAATCCGATCTTTCACATCATTTTTTCTTGTCTTTTGGTTAATTGGAAGAAGAGGATTGGTGTGGCAGCACTGATATCTTGGGTGAGGAAGCTCTTAATTCCTGATTTTGGCAAATGATGAATCTTTTATGTCTAGATGCTAAGTTTGAACTTGTAAGTCTATGACTATGCTTATTTCCTCAGGGAGGGGAATCTAGTATTTAAGAGAACCAGGTTGAAGACATGTCTGCACCAGCATTTTCAGAACTGTCACGTTTTCCTTAGACATTTGAAGATTAATGATTCAGCAAAAAACTATTGGGAAACACCCAAGCTTGTGTACCTAATAACTTAATGTTCACCCCTTTACGTATCTTCTGTTTCAATCCACAAGTTGAAACATTCTCCAGTAAATGAGTAATAGAGCAATAGGCTTCGAGGGACATAAGAATGTATCCGAATGTTTGCCATTCGTCTTATTCAATAGGGTCTCTTGAAGTCTAGACCAGGTCTCTGTGTGACAACAATGTTTTTGTGGAAATGTGACTTCATTTTAAGTATATTCTTGTAAGTGATAAACATAGAGCTGAACTAGATGACAGGAAGACAGAAAATGTGTCTCAAGATGAACTGCTTTGGTTTCTGAAATTTACACGTTACGGGCATATCTAGAGCATAATAACGTCTAAAATGATGTCTTGTTTCAATTTTATTGTAAGGTGCAATTTCTTACTGAAACACATGCAGTTAACTTAGTACCATCATCGATTAGCAACAAAATCATGGATAGAGCTATTGCACAGAGGAGAGTTTGGGCCTTGGGTTGTCACACCAATCCCGTATAAGAAAAGGATAGAAGATAGAGTAATGTTATATAGACAGAATTATTTGTCGAAATTTCTCAAAATTCAAGGAAAGTGGTTAGATAAAAGAAATGAAAACTATTTATTTATCCGAATGTTAAAAATATTGTTATCCCACTCTAACAAAAGTTTGTGGCAGTAAAGTTCTGACTGTTTATTGTTTTTCTAAAAGCTAACCATTAACACTGAGTTGTCTAGTGTAATACACATGAATGTCTTCTCAAAAGCTAAACACAAACAACAGAAACAAAAACTCATACCTCATTTCTCTACCAAAGATACCATGCATAAATAAACTGCACTAAAAATTGCAAAGCCTGCAGAACCCCATACCATAATAGGAGTTGTACAAGAAAAAACCCATGACAAATATCATGGAGAGATCTCTTGCACAGTGGGAAGCCTAGGTTCCCATCCCAAACCCCTATATAATCTGGTCTTTGGAAGAGGTGGGACAAAAGGCTTGTTCCCTCTTATTCCTATTCGTTTTGTATGTCTTGTTGACTTTTCCTTGGGAGCTAAGTAGTATTCCTTTGCACAGCAATAAGGTTCTTCTACAGCCCCTCCACCTGGAGCCAGATTCATCTTTGCATCCACTTTCTCTTCCCCTTCCGACTCTTTGACTTTGCTGTTTTCATGGACTTTGCATCCATTGGGAGATTGAGTTGTCCTTGTTTCCACCATCTCTTGGCCTAGCACTCCATTTGGGGCACTTTTGTGTCCACTGGGAGACTTTGTGATCTTTGCTTCCAATGGCTCTTGTGTCACCACCCCATTAGGCTCTATGTCTTTGCCTTGCTGAGGGTGTTTGCGCTTCAGCTTCTCCACTTCTCTAGGTGACATTATGATGTACTTGTGACCAAGCAGCAACAACTCTCCTGGCTCCAACACTGACTGGTGAGGATCCCTGAAAACTTCTGGCAAGGCAACACACATCCCAGGATACTTTGCCATCAACTTTGATGCACGGAGTGCACGGTGGTACACCTCTTGTTGTCCACCCTTATGAACAATCCTCACAACAAAATCATTTGATCCAAGGCTTATGTCTGGGGATACCTTGGTCCCTCTCACCTGGCTCTTACTGCTTCCCTTCTTCACCTGGCTCTTCTTGCTTCTTTGTTCTCTATCAGTTGGTCGCTCTACTAGGCCAAACGAGTGAACAAAGCGCTTCAGCATAGCCTGCAACTGTTGTGCAATGCAACAAATGTTTCATCCTCTTCTCTAGCAGATAATGATGGAGGATAAGGAATGAGAATAAGAGGAGTGGATACCATTTAATAAACATTATAAACTATGGATGGTCTTTGTTTGTCGTGGCCGGCTTAGTATGACTTGATATTTTCACCCCATAAGACAGTGATGAAACCGAGGCTTAGCACATTAGTAGTTGGTAAACATAGGGTACGAGGGGCTTCTATTCTAAGCTTTTGAGTCATTTTAGAGTGAGAACAAAAAGTTCTCCTAGAGAAGATAAGAAAGCATCCACTCTTTTTCCCCAAAATTAACTTCCATTGGATTGATGTTGTGCCAGCCCCACATGCACTTTCTTGCGCCAGTATCTTGCTCACATAAACCAGAAAAGGCCTGATTATCCATATTCTTGAGTCTAATTGTTATGGATAATGAAACACCCCCCTTCAAACAGGCTAGTTTGATATTTTAAAATGCCATAGGTTTAAGCAACATTTGAAAAGAAAAAAAGGGGTATCTGTCCAATAAGATAATGCCAGCTGATATGTTTCAGGTTGTTCTACTCATCTCTTATCAACCAAACCAGTTGGATTCCCACATATATGTGACACTTAGCTGCTCAGACTAGCCTGAAACTTATGCATGCCACAGCACTTTCAACATAGCAATAATTGTTTGGCATTCAGAATGAGCACAGTCCAGAGTTCAAGCCCCTACAGGTTTATCTGTTCTCTATAATTTCTCAGACTAGCCTGAAACTTATGCATGCCACAGCACTTTCAACATAGCAATAATTGTTTGGCATTCAGAATGAGCACAGTCCAGAGTTCAAGCCCCTACAGGTTTATCTGTTCTCTATAATTTCATTTTCTTTGCAGAAAGGGTAAGGCGGAATAGAAAATACACCTACGGGTAAAACGGAATAGAAAATGCACCTATTTTTGTTTACTCTTCTTGTGTTTATGCAAAATAAATAGAGAAATTGGAGATAGATTGCATAGTTCATATTTTATACTCTTAATAATACAATAATAAAAATAATTTCAAGTGTAAGATGCTAAAAGCACCTTGTTTATTGACAATTGTAGTCATCAGACTCCGCACCAAATCAATTTAATGAATACGTGATCTGAATCATTCAGCTAAGCATCCAGTTAAATTGAAATCAGGACATTGACACATATTAGGATTCTAGCGGAGAAGATAAAACTATAGATTTTTTGTTCTTTTATAAATGTCTAAAACAGTCGCCAAGTTTACATGAATGCAGTACTCCAAATCTCCGCACACTTTGCAGGATGAATTACTAATATATGGAAAGAAGTTTCTAACAAAAAATTATAAATTATCATTCAATTCAATCTCTTTATTTTATCCCGCAATACAATTTTAATTCATTGCATCTTAAATATTTTGCTACTCTCAAAATGATATCAGATACAAAATTAAATTCATACAAAATAATAACTGATTTATATTTGCTTTACATTTCTTCTCTTTCGTGTTCTGTTACCTTACATTTTCTTTGAAGTAGTTTTGATTAACGTATAGTCCACTTGAGGTATATTTTGATCCTATTTGGGAGGAACAAGAAAATTAGCCACACATGAAATGATAGCCCACCAATAACACTACGCGCTTAACGTATCTCAATGCACAAAGTCATGAACCGTCTAGGGAAGTTCAAGCTAGATTACTTATTAAGAGGGTAATGCAGAAATGAACATTTTGTGCACTAACCCCGCAATTTCAATAGAATCCATTATCTGCGTTGTCTACAATCTACGCGCATTACATACTCTTACACGGTCCATGTACCAATTGCACATGCTTCATGGTGTTTTACACAATTAATTTTCTGGATTAAATGCATATAGCTCAATTTGGAACCCATAAGCCTATGAACTTATTTCTTTCATCATTCCATGAAGCAATGTTGAATAGAAAACAAATAAGAACCCATAAACCTATAAACTCGGGCAAGTGGTATCATTCAATTCAAATTAAATGGCTTTAAGCGTTAAGCATTTAAATTACAGCATAAATGAACAGAATACACGGTCACTAACTGTATGAGAGTGCAGCTTAGGCTGAGCAGCAACTTGACTACCAAATATAGCCCAATGGAGCTAGTTTCATGCTGTTGCATCAGCTTAAGAATCTGATCCAGTGAAATCTTTCTGAAGCTGCCTCAACATTTTGAACCAAAACTGCTGCAGTAATATGCCTTTCTTCCTTCTTTGCTCTAAACTTCAAGTTTCTTGTATAAATACTATAAATACAAGGGCAGCAAGATATAAAAAAAAAAATGTTGCTTGCCCCACTATACTGCATTTGAAATGAAAGAAGCCAGAAGAAAAATAGAACATTTACAATGGAGACCCAAAATCATGCCATGGCATCAGCCTGTTTTCTAGTCAACCGTGCATATAAACCATCTTTTAGGAGGAGCTCCCTGTGACTTCCATTCTGCATGGACAGAAATTATTGACGGCTATGTTTTAGGTTATGGCAAGGGAAGCATTATGAGAACAATAAAGTATAGCTTTGCATTCATTCATCACATATGAAATCTAGAGAGTTTCAGTAGTGCATTAGACGTTAAAAAAGCCTTGTTCTAGTAAAAAATTATGAGGGCAATTTAATAAGAGTTATATCCCCACATCATCAAACAATCAGATGAAAATATGGCAACAATTCCTGTCTTCATGGTCCTGTCCGATGACCATCATAGTCCAGCATACGAGCTTTTGGAGTAAAATCCAGTATTATTATTATTATTATTATTATTTTGAAACATAGAGAATATTTATAACCTTCTAACCCGACTTTTAGGACGCATGAGCTAGATTGTTGATGAAATAAACAAAAACAATAACAACAACAGCAATAAAAAAAAAGGAGGAAACAGAGCTGATGAAATATCAAGGATAATGAACTTCAAAAAGAAATATACTAAAGGAATGTTGATAAGAATATTTAGGGCACTCAAAATAAATCAACAGTTTACCAACCTCAACAACTTGACCACCATCCATTACCACAATCCTGTCAGCTGCTTGTATCGTAGAAAGCCTGTAAAGCAAGTCATACATGTCAAATATAAGACTTCGGATACCATTTAATTGACACTCATAACCAAAGCTCACCTGTGTGCAATAACTATGACACTTCTCCTTGATGTAGAGTCACTTTTGACGGATCGAAGAACACCCTGCATACATGGAAATCAAAGCATCAGTATCTATTTTAATCTCTCTCTTTCTTAACATGTAGTGTGTCTAATTGCCAACTGGGTTTGTAGTAGTTTCCGGAAAAGACCTTGACATTATGTTCACTTTCAGCATCCAGTGCACTAGTGGCTTCATCAAGGATCAATATTTTTGGGTCCCTAAGGATGGCTCTAGCAATAGCAATTCGCTGCTTTTGTCCCCCACTTAACAGATCATCATCGACAACTGTTTCATAACCATTGGGAAGTGCTGAGATGAAGTCATGGGCATAGGCCTGCTTTGCAGCCCATTCAACATCCTCTTGTTTTACATCTCGAGTACATCCATATCTGATGTTTGAACTAATATCCATCCGGAAGAGCTTGGGTTCCTGCACAAGCAAATTTTTAGGTCAGAAGCAGAGAGGCAGATATATTCCCTGAATTTCATCCACGTTGGCAACTTAAGAACCTGTCCCACGTATCCAATTCTCCCTCTCCACCACATGATGTCCAAGTCTTTAATAGGAATGCCATCTATCAAAATCTGCAATAAAACCTCATGGTGAAAAAATATTCAAGTAAAAAGTATCTGCCCTAAAAGTACTACCAGAATAACTGACAACAACCACTACATATCTAATTCTGTGAATAGAAGCCACTAATCAATATATGCAATTGAGAAGAATGATTTAAGCTTAACGAATTCACATTATGAAATAACCTTTTTAAATATAATTGACCAAAGTTATCTGCAGGTGAATGTATGACAAGCAAGTAAAAGAAACATGACAACCTGCCAGTAAGGAAATCTAAAATCTAAAATCTAAAATCTAAAGTTTTAGCATCTAGATAATGGGTGCATTTGTTTAAACTTAGAAAAAGAGTGATCTTATGATCTAGCTCTTTTTTATAGCTTGTTTTCATAAGCTACTCCTTCTAACTTATGAAAAAACAGTAAAACAACTTTTTTCTGGGTTTTGCTTTTTGTTTCAGAAAACTTATCTACTTATCTTAAATATTTTACACACATCTTTTAATTAAAAAAGCACTTTTTCTTTTTGTTTTCTTTTTTCTTTCTTTTTTTTAAATGCTCAAAAAAACTTGTAAATTATTCCTTATCCTTGTTCTTAAAAAGCAGGAAACAAAAAAAAATCCCCTCTCTTTGAACTTTGGTTTCCAACTCCAGAGCTTAATCCAATAATGTCATGTGAAATATCCAACTGAAGAGAAGATTCATACTTTACTAAAGCAGAAGACAACACCTTTTAGCAACTTACATATATCTAGCAAAAACAAAATAGCTACTCCCTTCGCCCCACATACAAGCACAAAATAATTCGGAACCTTTTTCCCTCATAGCCTTTTTAATGGAAAGTCAGTATTTTAAATGAAACCATCCAAGTCCACTATCAGTTTAAATGAGTTCTACCTGACCATTTGTAGGCTCATAGAGACGGAGCAAAAGGTTCACCAGTGTGCTTTTTCCACTGCCACTAAGACCAACCTATGCCAAATCGAAAGAAAAAGCAGATTAATCTTTTAGGCATAGCACAGGGAAGGAATGTATTGAAGACGCTAGAGACAGTTTCTTACAATTGCAACCACCTCACTGGGATGGACAACAAAGTTTACATGTTGCACCACAGATACCTGCCACAAAGTCAGTCACTAATTGAGCCTGTATGACTGACAATTATAATTTTAACCACATGTAGATGGACAATCAATCATAGTTGTCAAACGCGGATAGCGGCGCGTAGCGGCCGGCCCCAAAAACGCTATAGCGGGATAGCGGATAGCGTTCCGGCCGCTATTTGATAAAAAATATATAATTATCATGCAATTCATATAACATATATAAATGTTCAAAAATAAGAAATTATTTACAATTAAACTTATTCATACCAATAATGAAAATTCATAATCAATTCCATACTCTAAAAATACGTAATCACCATTAATCTAATACATAAACATGAAGTTGTAAAGGCAGTAAAACAGAAAAAATAACATCATCAAATAGCACAAAGACAGCAAAATATAAAAAATAATACCAAATTTTAATTAAATCTAAGTCTCTATACTCTAAAACTAACAAAACATTCCAATAAATTAATCATCATCATCATCATTGCTAAAACAAAGCAACAAAACAAAACATGCCATTTGTTAAAACAGAAAACAGAAAAAAAAAAAACAAAAAAAAAAAAAAGGAAAGAAGGGGTAAGGACCACCAACGCTTTAAGTGAGGTGGTCCACCCTAAGCCCCCCTTTTTTCCTTCTCCAAGTTCTTCACGGTGAGTGTCCGTCTCTTACCTCTCTCAATTTCTCTCTCACCTCATCTCTCTCTTTCTCGTTCTCTCCCTCTTTCCCGATCCGAGGAAGATAAAAGAAACAAAACAAAGAGTGCAGGAAGGACAAACCGCCGGAACTCAAACCACCGTGAGTCTTGCAGCCACTAATCTCGCCGCCGTCGGATGTTGGAGGAGCGTCGAAGCAAGAGGGGTGAGGAGGGAGAGAGACAGATGGATTAGAGAGGAAGAGAACAGAGAAAATAACCCTAACCAACAGTCAGATCGAAGAAAAGAGGGGGGAAGCTTCGAAATGAGGGTCCAGAAAGAGGGGAAGAACCGATTTTGGCCGTCGACATCAAATAGCGGCCGCGATGGCCGCGATAGCTGCCGCGACAGCCCGCGATAGCGGCCGCGACAGCCCGCGACGAAGAAACGCGACGCGTCGGCAGCTCTGTCGCGTCCACTTTCCGCTCCGCTCCGCTTCACCGCTATCGCGCGCGATTGACAACTCTGCAATCAATTAGTGTTCACTGTGTTAAACATGCATTTTCCTCAGATAAGAGGACAAAAAGATACTATACCACCTCACAGCACTGCATATCTGTCACACAACTTACACTACTAAAAAGGGAAAAATGCATGCACCAACATTTTTTGGAGGAAGGAGGAGATTTTAAAAATCTCTGCATCGTAGTTATTATTTCCATTGTAGCACCATTCATCCTTCACTGAAGTAACTGAGGAACAAAAGAGTCAAATTTACAAGTTTCACTATAGGAGCAAACAATAATGTTGGCAATAGGAGATCCTACCGTTGGCCTTGAAGGATAGCGAAAAGATACATTTAGAAACTCAATATGCCCCTTTAACCCCTGCAACTTTACTCCTGTAACAAAATTATACCCAATCTTCAATATATTCACAATTAAAACAATGATGAAAAGTTATGCAGGAATGCAACATTTCTGTCATATGAGCTTTATTTTTCTCTCACATTTTTAGAAAAAATTATTGGAATAGGAGTGACAATAGATGCAGATACTGGAGTCGTATACAATAGGGGCACCAAGCACCTGCTGATATGTAATTACAATAGTGAACAGCAGTCCATCGAAACATTATTATAAAGGCCAAATAAGTTTTAAGTATTTATGATATCATTAAGTGTAGGCATCAGCTTTCTCTGAAAATCCAGTCTGTTCAGTACAAGTGTCACTGGAATTTATTTATTTATTTATTTATTTTTAAAAAGCCTATTTACTAATGCTTATAACCACCATGGCATCAGGCACCCATTAAATGTACCTTAAGCTCTAAAACAATTACAGTTAGAAGTTAGAACCAGTATGTCCCTTACAAGTAAACTAAAAAGTTTAGTAAATGCATAGCTCACTACATTTCCACTAAGAAAATTATAATTTAGTCTACGTAATTCTTGGTTAGGGAAAATATTCATGCTTGATCCACAAGTAGATAGAAAATTGAACAAGCAGGGACATGCAGTCTCCATAAAGGTGGAATTGAGCAAAATCAAAGGAAACACGAAAAAGTTTAACATAGCTCATAAGAACACTTGCCTCTTTCTATGAATTGGCTGCTAGGTGAGAGATCCATTAAATGGAATACTTTTTCACTAGCTCCAACAGATTGCATCAAATTGGAAATATTGTCTCCCACCCACCAGGTTGAATAAATTAGCCATTCACTGTATAGTATAAACTTAGTAAGTTTCTCTGCAGTAATATGACCCGCAAGAATAGACATTCCTCCAAAAAGCACAGCGATAACCTATAAGATTAAATGTTCCAATAAAAGCAGAAGTCAAGTACAAAGGTTTAACTAGACTTTAAATTAAAAATAAATTATTTGTTTATATTAATCCTAGCAAAACCTCTTCCAACAGCAAGTTACAGGTTTAGAGGGGGAAATGGGGGAAATTATCTAAAAATAAATAAATAAAATAATTTTAGAAACCCTTAACTATACCTGAGTTGAATGATAAAGAGTGTTGAAGTTAAAATTCCAAAATCCATATGCAGCACTTTGTCGCAAGCTTATGTCAGCTAATTTCCCCAGCCACCATTTGTACCTGTTGATAGAGATGGAGTGACGGACAAGACGGGTAATCAGCAGAATAATAGGAAAAAATGAGTAATAAAATACATTATAATTTTTTTATCAAAAAGAAAATAAAATACATTATAATTGTAATAGCATCATCACCTTCCAAGTTCTTCTTCTTCCGTTCCATAAACACGGACAGTTCGAATAAGAGAGAAGGTCTCTTGAGCAACCTATGATTCAATAGTGAGAAAATTATTGTTACAATGACATTTAGAAAATATAAAACAAGTTACATCATGTGGCATCTTATTCTACATCATTTGCAGAAGCAGTGACTTCTTGGATCAACCTTGCTGCCTTCTTCTGGTACCTATGCAGTAATATATAACAAAATTAGCACCAGTGAAATAGAGGAGAGAAAGAAGGAAAAGAGTTAGAAGCCTGGAAAAGAGATCAAAAGCATAAACTTTTCTTATTTAAAAAGAAATATAAAAATATACCAGAAACATCATTGTAGCACACCAAGTTTTAGGGAGAGTAAAGAGAGTATTTCGGCTTTTAGCCTTTTACAGATTGACATCCTCTCTAAAATGAGAATTAATTAGAGTCTACTGCATGAATCAATTAAGAACAAGTCAATATGATTAGCATTGATGAACAATCTGTTCTGATTGATATATTCATTTTCAGACACGCTGCCTCTAGCAGCAGTCATTTAATTTGCACTTGTCCATTGTAAACCACTAGAAATGAATCTCAAGTTTTCAAAGGACAAAGTTTGAAGAAAATCACATGAGAATTTACCTTCCATAATGCACCATAACTGCTGCTAATATGGCGCATATTATCAATGTACATAAACCAAGTGGCCAGGACAAAATCAACAAGTAGATTAATGAACCTGTCCCCTAACAAGATGAGAAAAAGAATTAAAAGTCTTTTAACATGTTGGATGACTTATATGAGCATTTCATCTTTCATAAATGAATCAACCTGAAGAAAATTGCGCAATATCAAGTTAAGATCATTTCCAATAACCCGTGACACTTGTTGACAATCTGCCCCAAGCCTACTTGTCAAATCACCAATTGTTTCAGTGTCAAAAAATGATATATCCTACAATAAGGGCACTGCAGAATGAGTTAAACCATACACCAAGAGAATAAATAAATAAATAAATGAATGCAACAAGACTAAAATGAGTTATTAAGTGCTGCGGCAGAACCTGAAGAAGAAGGGACGAGTATAATGTTTCTCTCATTCTCTTCACCTGCACATATTTGTTAAGTTTAAACTCCATACAACAGCAAACACATAAATCATTGTACATATAACCTATTTGCAGAACAGAGTTAATCAGAAAACCCAATGACCAAAGTAAGTCACATAATGGCCATTGCTCAGGCACAATAGTCTTAATTTGATAATTCTACTACTACTTTCGTTATGGTCTGGTCTATTTAGCACGAACCATTGAAATCCCAATTCACGTACTCACCAGAATCATGTTCGCAATGCCAAAACAGCAACCCCGTATCCCACTGAAGCACAGGAAGATGCTTGTTAGGAATTCTCATATGCAAGATGAAAAGTTTCAAAGGAAGCAGAACTAAAAAACATCAAATAAAGAAAAAAGGTTCAATTTCATCTTCTTAACAAGTAAAACACTTCGTAACATTAAATTTGCTTTATTACAGCTGTGCTGGGAATCTTACAAGGAATAACACATTATCTACAGTAGCACACAGACACACAACGAAAAAAGGGCAAAGAGAATGATCCCCTTTGGTAAAGCAAAAAGACAAATTATGAGTGTCAGCAAAAGTAGAAAAGGGAGATTAGACCATACAAGATTTTGACCTGCATATTCCCGAAGTTACACACAACAGAACCAAAAGACGCACATTCCGATGGAAAACCGCAATCTCCGCACCCTGCGCCGAGAAGATTGACGCCGTCAAGAAATGCGGTATCGAAATCTCCGAAACCTGAAAAAAAAAAAAAATCACCCCAAATAACAAAAGCTCCAAACTTCAATCTCATCTTCCAATAACACCAAATGGGCACCACCCAAATCACATAAAAAAAAAAAAAAAAGAAGGGCACAAACCGCTGCGAGAATGAGGGCAGAGAAAGCGGCGAAGATGACCCACCGGTCACGTGCGACGAGTTGCCACATTTTGGCGAGGGCGCGCCACACGGTAACCGGCTGAGCCCGTAGCTGGACGTCGATGCCGTCGTCGAAGTTCCACCAGGTTCCACCAGGGAGAATCGAAGGGAGGAAGCGGAGCCATCTTCGAAGCGTATCCAGGAGGAGGAACTCATGAGGTGGAGAGGTAGGTTGGGTTCTGGAAGGTTCTGGATTGTTGTGAAGGGAGACGCCGTTAATGGAGGAGGATGAAGCGGATTTAGGGGATGGTAAGAGAATGCGCCTGGAACGGAGAGCGGGAGCAGAGAGAAGGGGTGGAAAAGGGAAGCGCTTGTGAGAGTGAGAGGGTGTGATTAGAGTTTTGTTGCGGTGGTGTGGGGTTGAAGGGAGCAAGGGAGGTTGTGTAGCTGAAAGTAAAAGAGACATGGTGGTGGTGGTGGAGGAGTAGCAGAGAAGAAAACATAGAAAGAGGAGGAGGAGGAAGAAGAAGAAGAAGAAGAAGAAGAGTTTGGGATAAAGCTACGAGGTCGGACGTGCAATGTTGTGCTTGCGGTTCCGGTTCAACCTGGAATTTGCTTGGCTCTTCTTGCAAGTTTCATCTACCTTGACAATCATGCAACTAAACGACAACATTTTGGATCCACTATTTTAGGAAAAAATGCTCAAAGCACTTGGCTAGTAAACAAGGGTAATCTACACCCGACCTAACGCCGTGAAAATGAATCAAACTCGTCGGGTTAGTAAAGTTATTTGTGTTTGTTTTTTTATAAACTTTTAAAAATTTTATTGTTTAAATTTAAGATATAAAAATATGATTTAATAATTAAATTTAGGATATTTTTATTTTTTAATTAAAAAAATAAAAATTTTTATTTTTTTAAATATAAAATATATTTTTATTAATAAAAAATAATTTTTAAAATATAAAATATAAATAAATAAAATAAACTAACCAACCTGTTTAAATCATTTATTTTGTGGGCTTAAACAATTTAGAACTTAATTCATTGCTTGACAAATAACTCCAACCTAAAGACTGCAACCAGCTCCAAGTTAACTGGCTTAAGGCTATATTTGAAAGTTTTATAAAAGATGAAAGGGAATGATTAATAATGGAATAAGAAAAAAAGGTAAGGAATAAAATGGAGTAGAATGAGCTAGTCTTTTGTTTGCATGTTCAATAATTCAATTGAAAGGAAAGGAGAAAAGTGGTTATTTCTCCTTAACCCCCCAATTTAGAGGGTCAAAAAATAAGAGTTTTGGGTGACAAAAAAAAGCTATTTTGTCCCTTAGTCATTTCACTTTTTTGCTTAAAATTATTTCTAAACATAATTTACTTAAATTTAGTCATGTCACTCCTTTTATTGCCACCCATCCAAACACACCCTAAATTAAAATTAAAAAAATATTAAATTAATTTTTTCTATATTTTACATTAATTTTTATATTTGTTTATCTTTTTAATTAAGCTCATAAGATTTAATTTATATGCACTTATCATATAAAACATAGTTTGAACATTTCTAAATAGATAATTCTTTGTTACTTTTAATTATAACACAGTTAACTGAAGTTCTAACATAATAAAGGCACAACTAATTTTACTTGCACTAATTTCATTTTAATGTTTTTTCTTTTTTCAAATGCCAAATGACAACTGATTATTAAGTTTTAAAGTTAATTGCACTCCTAATTCATTCATTAATTAAGTTATGACGTTATTGAAATTGAATCAGAAAATTAATCCAATCAATATGTTGAAAAAAAAAAAGATAAACAATAATATGTAAACAAAAATAAAATCATCTCCAAATAATTGATAGCAAGAATAGTAAAATTAAATAATAAATAAAGAACATAAAGAGAATGAAATTACTTATCATTATGATTGGCTAAAGCGTGCTAGGCATTGAACCTAAGAATATTTTGTTACCATGAGCTAATTATTCAATGTAGATGGTCTCCACAGCAAATATTCCATAGGATACATGAGCAACTTTCCACTAACTCTATATTTGAACGAATGGCGCTACAGAACAACTATATGAATTGCTCAAGGAAACCAAAAACTAGCTTATAAAACCTAACACACTGAAAGTATTCAAAGAAAGAATTTCTTACTGGGTATATATCCCCCTTCACTTGGCTAAAATATTGCGATTTATAACTAAAATATTTCCCATTACCCAACGTTAAAAGGCTAACATGCAGCATCTTTTACGGGATTTAATCTTCAGTCGTGAAGTATTATCCAACGTGAAACCATCAACATGTTAAAATAGATATTTCAGTTACATGACTTGGTCAAATTAAATAGTAATAATAATAATAATAATAATTAACTTTGAAATAAAATAATAATAAAAACATAACAATCCCCCATATATTTTAAAGTTAATTATAAATTAAAAATAGTTTCCAAGAGCTAGAAATTCAGTGCATGTTAGTGTCTTTTGGACTATAAACTAGTACATAGAGCAAACAAAATGTGAACTACACGAATGCGGGTGAGATTAGAACCTCTATGAATTCCATCTGTGACTCAGTGATTTAATTACTATCACTATCTTCTCATCCAAAGTTGTTCAACATGGTGTGGTACATTTTGACCTTGCACTGTTACTTAGATTTCATGAGTGGCTCTAGAGAATTGCCCAAGCTCTCATGAAGGCAACCCTACCTCGCCATGTATATAGGTGAATTTATCAGGTGTGCACTACAATTAAGCACATCGCTCATTCATGAGCTATAGATTCGTTAAGAGTATGAACTCAACCTCTAACGTGATAGTCACGACTATCCTTCACACATTTATACACCATAGTGATGGACTATATTGGATAGTGCCTCAATGATTGACAAATGATTTGTTTTTATCTATATGAACCTAACTTTTGAGGAATTCTTAAATTAATATTGGGTTACCATCACTTTCAATCCCTGAATTGGGCATTAGCCACATTCTCCTAAATGTATTACTCACTAACTTTTTGCTTAGTGGCTTTGTCAGAGAATCTACCAAATTCATCTCTCACCTCACATAATTTAAAGAAATGATTCCATCATTTAGCAATTACTTCACACTATTATGACGTACACGTATATATCTCTATTTTCCATTATAGACTTTATTATTTGCCTTTGCTATTGCTACTTGGCAATTACAATATTTAGATATGGAAGACATGGGTTTCTTCCATAAAGGAATATTTGCTAAGAGATTTCTTAGCCACTCAGCTTCAGATTCTGCCAAGTTAAGAGCAACAAACTCGGCCTCCATAGTGGATATGGTTATATAGGTTTGGTTGGATGATTTCCAAGCGATAGCTCAACCACCAAGGGTAAAAATAAATCCATTCATGGATTTAGTCTCATATGAATTAGAGATCTAGTTAGCATCAGAGTACACTTCAAGTACATTTGGACATCTCCTATAACATAGATCAAGGTCTATAGTACCTTGAAAGTACTTCATAACTCTACACTAAGCGGTCAATGATCTTTATTAGGATTATGTTTATATCTACTCAATCTATTCATAGTATAAGCAATATCACGTCTTGAACTATTCATCAAGTTCATAAGACTACCAATTATTTGAGCATATCCAATTTATGACACAGCACTACCATTATTCTTTTTCAAATGTAAATTACCATCATAAGGGGTACTCACATGTGTAGAATCATAAAAATTAAACTTCCTCAATATTTTCTCAATAAAACGTTCTTGAGATATTCTAAAACTATTTTTTAATTTCATCAACTTAATTCGCAAAATTAAATTAGCTTCTCCCAAATCTTTCATGTCAAATTTTGAGGACAAAAATTGTTTAGTCTCATTAATCACATCAATGTTAGTTCCCAATATAAGCACATCATCCACATCCAAACAAACAATAACACCATTCAAATTATCATCAAATTTACTATAAATACACTTATCAAAATCATTGACTTTATAGCCATCCATTAGCATCACTTTATCATCAAATTTTTCATTCCATTATTTAGGTGCTTGTTTTTTATTTTTTGATGCTTCAGTACAAACACAGAACTAAGTCCTTGGAAACAAGGTTCCCACATAATCCTCACAAAGCAAAGGCCTTAAGCTCGATGGAAAAGTCTCCTACACAATAATATTGTCATTACCAGCAAATCCAACTTTGGCCAACCAGTCTACACACACGTTTGCTTCTCTAAGAGTATTAGAAATAGAGACTTCCCACTACTGCTGCAATAAATGTTTGATATCAATAACAATCGAATGAAATAAGAGCCTTGGGTCCACATGCTCCTCAATAAGATGAATAACCTCCATGGAGTCAGTCTCACAAGCCACCCTATGATAACCCTTCTGCCAAGCATTAAATAACCCATGTCTCATTGCTATAAGCTCTGCAAACAAGTTACTAGAAATACCTATATACCCTTGAAAGCCAAATAGAAAAATTCCCTCAGCATTTCGAGCAAGACCAGCAAACCCAGCTCGACTTGGATTGCCTCTCGAGCTACGATCAATATTAAGTTTGATAACATTCTCCCTCAGCCACTCCCAATGAACTAACCTTGGCAACCTTATAGTCATATTAGCATTCTCATCATCTCCAGCCGTGGCTCACAAATCTGAAAAGATTAGCCGACACAGTTGATCGTTAGGCAGAAAAGAGCCATCAGTTAATGCCCAATTCCTATAATGCCAAACCCACCATAAGATCATACAAACTAACTTTACATCAGTCCTCTCGGCGATGTGCTGCATCCAACTGCAAACATCCAAGTGATAGAAAAAACTAGGCTCTAAACCAAACTTATCCCAAATTTTCCTAGCTTTAACACAATTCCTCAAGCAATGGAGGACATCCTCATCGTGCAGCTGACAACGACCACACACACCCGACATGGTGAGACCACGGCAATGTCTTAAAGAAGCCATTGGGAGGGCATCATGCAATACAAGTCAAACCAAAAAACAACACTTCTTAGATGTTCGAAGACGCCACACCCTAGACTAACTACCAGATTGAAACTACCCATACAACTTTTGGTAGACCCAATCATAACCTAACGAAGTCGTATATTTGCCCATCCCACCATGCAATTAAGCCAAACAATCCATCGAATCTCTATGAAGCCAAATGCAAGTGTCTAAAATTTGCACCTTAAGATTCTTTAGAATTGGAGTATAGAGCCTATTAAGATGCCGCACACCATCCTCCCAGATGTCACAAACATGCAGCTCCATATCCAAAATGTGAATGTAGTCAACATGGTTGCAAAGGGGACCGCGGTCATGCCAATAATCAAACCAGAAGAAGCATGTCCATTTCCCAATTTGATCTTGAAACCATCCTTTATCTCAGCAACAGTTTGAACTAGAGCTTGCCAAATTGGGGAAGCATTAGATGGGACCTCCAAATTCCAAACTGATTTATCATCACCGTAAATGTTACATAAAAGGGAAGGCCACATTTTTTGAGAGCTAGAGAAAAATTCTAAGACCATCGTACCAAGCATTGTAATATTAGCCAATATAGATTGCCCGACACCAAGACCACCATCACGGCGCTTCCTTGTGACCACATTCCAGCTAAGTTAAGGGTCCTCGTATTATGAAATCTACCCCAAATAAAATTCCTGCTAATTCTGTCCAACTCCTTACAAACGATCAAAGGAATCCACATAACATGCATATTATAAATGGGGATAGATGTCAGAACCGCCTAAGCCAAAGTGGTCCGCCCTTGCCTTGTTCAAAAGTCTTACCTTCCAAGTACTCAGTTTTTGTCTCACTTTGTCAATCAGGCCATTAAAGTCTTCCCTTCTTATATGACCCTACACCAAAGAAAAACCCAAATATCTACCAAGATTATTGGCAAAAAGGATTTGCAAAATGGACATCAACTTGTCCTTCTTGGGCTTGGATAAAGACTTAGAGACAACCACTCTAGACTTACCAGCATTCATCTTGAGACTAGAGCACATCTCAAAATCATGAAGTACCTGAAGAATCAAGTGCATTTGGGATGCAGTAGAATAAAAGAATGTCATTTGCAAAGAATAAATGAGACACCCCTATCCCATTCCTCTTAACCTTCACAAGTTTCCAATCACTGCTATCTACTCTCTCCTGGATCATCATAGATAATTTTTCATACAAAGAACAAATAGATATGGGGAGAAAGGTTCACCTTGGTGAAGACCCCTAGCAGGAGAAAAATGATCTAATCTCATACTATTCCAGACCAAGGATGAACTGGCACTAGTAACACAATTCATAACTAAATGCATAATTCGGCTAAGGAAACCAAATTCCTCAAGAGTCTTCTTAAGAAATAGCCAATCCATACAGTCATAGGCCTTATGAAGGTTAATCTTCAACACCATAGCCCCTTTCTTACTTTTAGATCTATACATGTGATGCAAAATCTCTTGAGCTATCACCAAATTATCTGTAGCACTTCTTCCGGGCAAAAAACTACTCTGAAACGGGCCAACAATATCTTTCAACAAAGGCCTCATCTGATTAACCAGCACCTTGGAAACAATTTTATAAACCACGTTACACAAACTAATAGGCCTGAATTGGGAAAACGTCACCGGGTTTCCACCTTAAGAACAAGGACCAACAAGGTATCTAGAATGCAAGGACCCACTTCCCCTAAGCATCCTACACTATCTTCCAGACATCATTCCCTACCAAGTGCCAATATTTCTTGAAAAAGAATAGTTGAAAACCATCCCGGCCAAAGGCTTTCAAAGACTTCATGAATTTCAAAGCATTCCAAACCTCTTCTTTTGATACAGGCTCTAAAAGCGCATGTTTAGAAGCTAAATCCAAAGAGACTGTCAATTGACCATAATCTATCAAGCAAAATTAGTTCTAGGCTGCACAAAGATATTCTGGAAAAACTTATTAGCTTTACGCTTAAGAATTTCCCCATCTGTGCACCAAATATCACCATCAATAAATACCCTATCCACCCATATTGTGTCTCCTCCGAACAATAGTCTGAGCATGAAAGAATGAGGTATTTCTATCACCTAGCTTCACCTATTTCTCACTTGATTTTTTATACCAAAGCATTTCCTCTAACCTTTTAAGGTTTGACTATATTCAACCTGTAACTTCTTCTCCAACTGAAATAAATAAGAAGAATCATAATTCTGCAGATAACTTTGAATGCCAGCAATTCTTACGTCTAGTAGACGCTTCCTTCTAAAGATATGAACAAACATAGTTTTATTAAAAATAAGGGACGCATCACGAACCTCAGCGAGCTTCCTAGCAACATTAGAATCTAACCTGTTCCAAGCTTCAAAAACCACATTATGATAATCATGATGGTCCGTCCAAGCGACTTCAAATCCAAAAAGGTTTGTGACCCATGCTCTGGGGAAGGCTATCATAGTGGAGAAGGAGTGGGTTATGATCCGAATAAAGCCTGGGGAGAACTTTCACCACAACATTAGGGAAAAGCATGCTCTAACGCATGTCAGCCACCACTCTATCCAGCTTCTTCACTATAATTTGCTACCCCTCAACATAACGCTGCCAAGTAAAACAGCCTCCCGTCATCCCCACATCAAACAATTCACACTCCTCCAAATAACCAACAAAAAATTAGCCCTATTTCTAACAAATTGCCCACACCTACCTCCGACCTGCATTTAATTTCATTAAAATCCCCCAAAACTAACCAAGGAAATCTAACTCTCCGCCTAAAAATATGAAGATAGTCCTAAAGCCCAATCCTGATAGAGGGTATAGGACTAGCATACACCACCAAGCATGTCCAACAAGTTCCCTCCAACCCAACATTGAATGTGATAACTTGTTACATAACATCCTCTACCATAAAAACGCACATTAGAGACATTTGATAATGCCCAAATGCCCCCAGTATGACCTTTTGCCTCCTTAATAACAATTTTTGCATATCCAAAATTTAACCAAAAATTCTTAACACTTCCAAAACTAGTATGAGTCTCTAGCAAAACAATGACATTAGGTTGAAATTTCCTAATGAATTCTTTCACTTGTCTTCTACCCCTTGAACTCGTAGCTCCTCTTATATTTGAATAAAAATGGACAAACCCATAATAAAATGGTGGAAAAAGAAGGAGCCGAACCATTGCCCTTAGAGCTACGTGGCTGTCCGTTCCTACACCCCATTATCAGTAGTCATGTACGAGCCAGTCACCCCTTTTGGAACTTCATGAGATGGACCCTTAGAGGTAGTCTTCCTCTTTTGAACATCATTTTGTGCATCTTTCTCAGGTGAACTTACATTAGATCCCATTCGAGCCCTCTTGGGTTTAGCTTGTCTAGGTGCTATTTACTTCATGCCTTTCACCACTAAAATAACCTGTTTGCATTACACGACTGCTCTTCATCACCCTGGAAGGTTTGACTACACTAGCCTTAGAGCCTGGAATATGTGAGGTTTCTTTAGTCTATGAAGGAACCTTAGAAATATCCACAACTACCTTCACGTTTTCACTATTCACGTGCATGGCAGTTGACTCCCCATTATTCTTAGTAGTCACACACTGGGTTACGTGACCACTCTTGTGACCATGCATGGATTCTTCTTTATTCTTTCCTTTAGCGTTGCTCCGTGATTTCCTCCTATTAACCACAGTCCAACCATCAAGAACATGCTCATCAATAGTCATTGATTTGGTATAATTGAATCTAGATTCTTCAACTGTCCCCCATCCGTTATAGGCGCTTCCTTGGAAATCACAGCACCCCAGCTTCGTTCCTAACCTAAGGAAAATTCTCATGTGCTGCCTTGCAGTCTCTTTCCATATGCCCATAATAGTCACACCTCTTGCAAATTAGATGTAGACTCTCATATAGCACCTCATGCCAATGGTCCTGATTCCAAATCTTCCAAGCCACTAGTTTAGATAGATCAACTTCAACACATGCCCGTGCAAAATTTCCCCTCTCCATCAGTCTTATGGTGAAGTCAATCTTCATCAATTTCCTAATCCCTGACATGATTGTCTTCATCATTCTTATGTGCGATCCAGGCAAGTTGGCTGCACCCAAATTTGTTGACCCAGCCAGCCCATTCCCATAGAAACCCTTGGAAAAGAAGCCCTTCACTCTCAAAGACACACACACACACACACACACAAGCGCACACGAAAATCCCACACACACACACACACACACACACACACTCTCTCCCTCTCACTCTCACACACTCTCTCTCTCTCACACTTACACACAAACACACAAGCATGCACGAAAATCCCACACACACACACACACACACACACACTCTCTCTCTCTCTCTCACACACACGCACACACACACACACACACACACAAGCGTGCACGAAAATCCTTCCACCTGCACGCACACGCACACACACGCACACACACACACACACACACACACACACACGCACGCCCATGCACGCACATACACACACACGTACACACGCGCGCGCGCGCGCACACACCCACACACATAAGCACGCACGAAAATCCCTCCACTTGCTCTGCCTTTGTTAACGCAGTTGCCGGCAGCTGGTCACTGCACAATCTCAAGTCACTTTTGTCCCTTCACACACACACATATAAGCGCGCACGAAAATCTCTCCACCTGCTCTGCCTTTGTTAGCGCAGTTGCCGGCAGCTGGTCACTGCACAATCTCAAGCCACTTTTGTCCCTTCTCACACTGGCGGTGCTCTTCTCTCTGGCTGCCTCTGTCTTTGACTCTTCTTCTTCTTTATTTGGATTTTGGAGCTTCTATTTGGTGAGGAAGTGTTTATGTTGGACCTTGAAACAAAGGTCCAGTCATGAACTTCTCTAATTTTATCATTGGATTGCGAAAAGAAATAATTTAAAACTTCATAAATTTTTTATCCAAGGGTCAAAACAAGAAAGATCAATATTGATCTTTTTATGCAAGGAACAACATAAAACAACCTATTTGGTGAGGTGGGGTTTATATCTTGAGTGTGGAATGGGATTGTGGGTTCAGTTAATTGCTACCAGTAGTTTATTTTGTACAGTTCTAAATATTTTTTTGTCTCAGTTTGATTATTTTCATTCTCTATTTGAGAATTAAGTGGGTATTCTTATTTTTTGTTGACTTTTGATTAAGCATTATTTAAAGTATAATTATGTTATTTGTGAGTAATTTGCTTATTTGTGTTGTTATATGCACATATATATTTGTATGAATGTAATTGTCTATTTTTGGTAGGATCTTACGATTCGTGCTACGATCCTACAGTTTACAATCTTGTGTCCTCTTTCCGTTCCTATGTAGGATCTCGCTCCTGACAACCTTCATCGTGCGACCAAAGCAGCTGTCACTTGGGTTAAAATCATGGGTCCAGCTCTTGACCGCAATGTAATTATCGCCTAACATCCATGGTCCTCCCATAATCACTTTCTCTTAATTATCTGGACTATCAAACTTCACCATATAGTACCCATTGCCCACACTCATTACATCATAACCCCCTTGTAGCTTCCATAAACCTCTAAGTCATTACCGCATGATAGTAAAGCTAACATGCTTTCCTAGAGGTTTGACAATTAAAGTATCCTTCCATGGTGCTGCAACAGTTTGTATCACACTGGGGTCAAACTACACTCTGGGCAATTGGCAATTCCCTTCCATCCATTCCATTATAGCCAATTTTTGCTAGACAAGATCACCTAAAGCACTCATCGGACGAGGTAGTGGAGCATCTCCCATAACTTTGTCTCTAAAAGAAACCCATTTCACCTCCAAGGCTCCCTCCCTTCCCTTACCCACAACACCTTCCATATCTCCTTCTGCATCATTTAGTGTTTGCTCCGTCCCTCTCTCACTCGTACTTCCATGTTTCTTATCACTCTTGCTCACCCCCGTTCGCACCCCTCTCTTGCTCTCCATCTCTCTCCCTATGGTTAGCTACTTGTTTAAGACCATATAAAGATTTAATTAATCTACACACTTTATTCTCATTACTAGGAACCGCAAAGCCTTCAAGTTGATTCATATATATTTTTTCCTCTAAGTCTCCATTGAGAAAAGCGATCTTTACATACATTTGATATATTAATAAATTATGGATAGAAGTTAAAGCTATCAAAACTCTAATAAAAGTTATTCTAGCCACTGCTGAATATATATCAAAATAATCTAAATCTTTTTCTTGTGTATATCCTTTTTCTGCCAATCTAACTTTATATTTCTCAATTGAGCCATCTAATCTTAATTTCTTTTTAAATATCCATTTACATCCTATTGGTTTTGCTCTATTATGTAAATCAACTATTTCTCATGTATGATTACTCATTATTGACTCTATTTCATTATTAATAGCTTCTTTCCATAAATGATCATCCAGAGAAGAAATTGCCTCATTATATGTTAAATTATCTCCACCCATTAAAAAGGTGTAAAAGTCATCACCAAAATTAGTTTCTTTGTCTTTGTCTTTTACTTCTTCTAAGTTCAATTCCATTATTCTTAGAACTACTAGATTTACATGCATGCTCAAATAAAGATTTTTTTATAGAAGATTTTAGAGGAAATACATTTTCAAAAAACTCAACAATTTTTTATTCAATTATTGTGTTAACGTCTAACACATCACTTCTCAACACCACAAATCTATAAGCAGCACTATGCTCCGCATAACCAATAAACTTGCAATCACAAGTTTTAGATCCAATTTTTCTCTTCTTTGGTTCAGGTAATAAAACTTTTGCTAAACACTCCCACACTTTAAGATATTTTAAATTAAGTTGTCATTTCTTCCATAGCTCAAAGAGGTGTTTTTCTAGTTTTCTTAAAAATTATTCTACTTTGTATGTGACATGTAGAGAGAATAGCTCCCCCCACAAATTTGGAGGTGCACCAAAACTCATTAGCATATCATTCACCATTTCTTTTAGTGTTCTATATTTCCTTTCAACTATTCCATTAGATTTTGGTGAATAAGATGGTGTTACCTCATGTATTATTCCATATTATTCACAAAAATTACTGAGAGAAATAGATTCATATTCTCCCCTTCTATCAGATCTGAGTCTTTTAATTTTCTCATTCAATTTATCTCAACTTCAGTTTTATAAATTTTAAATTTTTCTTCTACTTCATCCTTAGTTCTTAGCAAATAAACATATGAATATTCTGTAAATCACCTATAAATGTTATATAAAACCTCTTACCTCCAATAGTCATTGAAGATTTTAAGTCACTAATAAATCAGTTTCACAAAATCTATAGGCTTACACGTCTTCTTTGTGCTTTTAGCTTCTACACATATGGGACATTTTTCGTTATTAGTTAATGACATATCATTTATAATTCAAAATTCTTTCATTTTCTTTAAATAGGAAAAGTTAACATGTCCTAATCTACCATGCCACAAATCAATAGAATCAGTTAAATGAACATTAGAACATGTATTTTCATTCATAACACAAGAAATATTCAACAAAAATAAACCATCACAATAATGCCCTTTTCCCACAAAATTCCCACATTTAGTAAGCACAACTTCACCATTCTCAAAAATAACTTTAACGCTAACTTTACCCAATTTAGATAGAAAAATCAAATTATAATGCATTTCAGACACATAGAGAACATCATTTAATGAGAGGAATTTTTCCAAAAATGAGTTTCAAATTCACTTTACCTTTACCAAGAACCACAACTTTTTCAGAGTCACCTGCATATATATGTTCCTCTCCTTCTCCATATCATTGTAGGAAACAATATATATATATATATATATAGCCCCAGACTCTACCATCCAAGATTTTTCCTCTATCACAAAATTAACACAATAAATAAAACAATATCTATGAAATAATATACTCTTAAGATTATCGGAGGAGATTGAATAAAATAACACAAATAATATGTAAACAAAAATAAAATTATCTCCACATAATTGATAGCAAGAACACTAAAGTTAAATAATAAATAAATAACACAATGAGAATAAAATTACTTATTGTTATGATTAGCTAAGGTGTACTAGACACTGAGGTTAAGAGTATTTCACCACTACAAGCTAATTACTCGGTGCAGATGGTCTTCACAGCCAATACTTCCTGGGATACAATAGCCACTTTTTATTAACTCTGCACTTGAACTAATAGGGCTATAGGAACAACTACATGGATTGCTTAAGAGAACCAAAAACTAGCCTATAGAACATAACACAATGAAAGTATTCAAAGAAAGAGTTTCTCGCTGGACATATACCCCCCATTACTTGGCTAAAACATTGTGATTTATAACTAAAATATTTCCCGTTATCCAACGTTAAATGGCTGACGAGCAGCATCTTTTACGGGATTTGATCTTTAGTCGTGAAGTATTATCCAGTGTCAAACCATCAACGTGTTAAAACAAATATGTTAGTTACATGACTTGGTCAAATTAACTAGTAATAATAATAATTAACTTTAAAATAAAATATAATAAAAATATAACACTTTTGATCAAGACCATTGGTTGGATTTAGTTATGACAAGTATTCTGATTATTGCTGTTGCTAATTGAACCAAAATTTCATTCCGCGTTTAATTATTTTTCAACTTCTCTTCATAATGCGGTAGTTGATCACGTTTGTGTCCGCCTATGCTGTATTACGTACTGCATACATTAAGCACGTGTAAAATGAAGAATATTTGGATGCTTATAATTCATTGTGGAGAAATAGGCAACATTTGAGCAATGCAGCCTTTGTCTGAACCTCCTCGTTGTACCTAATTAATCAACCAAATTAGTAAGAAAACAAACTCTAAACAGAAACAAAGCAAAACAACAATTAATCAATTAAGAAAATAGATCAAGGAACAATATGAAACAAAAAAATTAAATATCTGTGGCAGAGTTCATGAAGTTCCCCACCCATTTTTGCTTTGGCACTAATAAGGTAACACATCAATATACAAAAGGCTTCAATTATGCAGATTAGCCTTAATAAATTCACAACTATTAACACTTGAGATAAAATATTTGACAAAAAATATTGTTTATAATACCAAATTGGTTCGATTTACTAACTGTTTTCAAGGGCCAGAAAACCATTAACCACAGTGATATGAGGAACATAACGAAATTGTGCTAATTGCTATGTGCCAAAAAGAGAGAGAAATCAGACCTGAAGCCAAATTCATGTTGAGGAATTTCATCGAACAATGCCAAGACGTGCACAAAATTGGATTTAACAAAGCCTAATGCCACAACAAACTCGTTTCAATGTAGCCTCTGCTTCTTACTGCAATAAAATGAAGACACTAAAAAAAAAATAGCACAATTACATTAAAAACAAAACTTTCTCATGTAAGCATTACCTGGCGGCGGAGATGACGAGCTTGCCATCCCTGGTGCCAATGTCGTCGCCAGGGATGGGGTTATCGACGGACCAATAGGATCTGCAACACGCCGCCGCAAAGATCTCGTGACCAAGATCCGGGTAGGAGCTGGTGCTGTCGACGGTGACGGAGTTAGGGTTTAGAGCAGAGATGATGCCATTGGGGCCGATGAGTGAGCAATCGAGCTTGGAGGTCATGGCGGCGATGGGGCGGGCATCAGCATCGCCGTCGGTGGCGGCGGCGTCGGCGACAGCAAAGCATGTGCATCGTGGCGGCGAGGTGGCTGGTGTCCAAGTGAAGGTTAGAGGATTGGTGGAGATTCTCCGTGTCTTCTTATTATTATCAACATAAAATGTATTCGGATGGGTGGAAAATTTTCTGGCAGCTCTAAAAGATGACGCAGACGGTTTCACTTATGGCGGTTTCTAGAATCGCATGAAAATAACTGACACAAAATCACCCCTTCTTTTTTTTTTTTTGATTAATTACAGTTGAGTAACGTTATTTGGCCCACGTTTCATCCGACATATACGGTGGACACCGTATAAAGTTGTCACAAAACGACAAAATCAATAGATGGAGAGAGCGTGTCATGATGGACCAGCGAGCAGCATATACTCTCTTTTCAAATTCAATAACTCTCATGTAGAAGAGAGAGAAATTTATAGAGGGAAAACAAACCAGTGAGAGAAAAGGAGACGTCTTTGCTCAATGCCTTCAGTGTCAAGTCCGACCATCACCAACACGACGTAGACGACGGCAGTTTCTCCGGTTACGGTGGCGATCCCTAATTTCTCACTCCCGCATCCCTCACTCATACTGTTACCATCATTCTCCATACCCCAAGTTAGGGATTTGGTTTGAATGAACAAACAGAAGGGGACTTGGGGCTGGAAAGATGGCAGCGCCGGCAAGGGAGCGGTGGTTCGTGGCTTCAATGGCGCACGCTGAACGCGCAATGACAAGGTGGTGGAGGCTCCATGGTTCATGTGCGACGCGAGCTTGATGCCGATGTAGCAGTGTTGCAACTTCAACAGCAACTTGCGGAGGTCGTGGGTTGCGGAGGTACGTGGCGGATATCCAAGCCGTGGTCAGCCTGTTGAGTGGAGGCACAGTGGCGGCTGATAGTTGGGCTAAGGCGTGCAGCTGTTCTGTGGCACTCAGGAGGTCACGATGACTAGGTTCAAAGGCAAAACAGAGCAAGACGTGGTGGTGATTTTTTGCATTGAACACCTTAATAGCATAAATTGATTTTTCTATTATTGTAGAATTTGTGGCTAATTAGTATTATGCGTAAATGCTGCTTCACTTTCTATGTTTTGTGATTTGGACTTCAGTTTGCTCTGTTTAGCAGTTGGAAACTATTGCTTTCATATGACTGACTTTGGTTTCTAATGGAATGATGCTGAGTTGGTCAACTAACAGACGTTGAACTTGATCAACTGATGGCAGTGGAGCAAGGCTTGCAATCTGTGAGCAATGGCTTAATTAGTGCTTGAAGGAAGGGTTAATGCTTTATTGAGCAATGCCCCTCAGGTATACTTGTCATTTCCATTTCTTCCTCAATTCCTTCTTACATTAACATTTTCATGGCTACAATTATGTTGAAAGAGAAACGGTTTATTGCCCCTTATGTAATTTTGTGGAGTCCTTGGTTTATAATGTAATTGAGCTAGCTTTGTGTTCATCTGTTTTGGAATATCATTCTCTTTCTATTAGCTTAATATTTTTTGTGCAGTCTTCTAAGATTTGTGATGGAATATTTGAAGTGTAAAATCAAAGGTTAAATAAAGTTTATGACTATTAGGCTAGGCATTAACTCTAGAAAATGTTGATGAGAAATCAATGTCCCTTGCTTTATAGCTTCTATGTTCATTTCAATCCCTTTGAGATTGCATTACATTTGTCATTATTCATATGTATGATTCGTCATGTGAAGAACTGTGGTGTTTAGCTGTGGAAGAAAAAATAACACTATGTATTCCTTTTAAACAGAATATTTATTCAGAGTTATATCTATTTTGCAGGTGTGTTTTGGTTTTAGAATTTTATAAAATACCTTTGTCAAATGGGAGATGAGATATTATAATGCTTATTTTAAATAGCATTGAAGAAACAATGTTTATTTCTTTGCTGTTGTTTTGAATGTGTTTTTTTGGGGGGGGGGGGACTTAAATACCTAAGGGCATCTAATGAGGCTTAGTTTATCCTTGATATCCTACTAATTAATGAATGTTAAATATATAAGTGTACCTAATATAGGTTGTTTCATTAGTAGCTGCAATGTTATCTAATTATCTTTAGCTAGTGCTGACTTGTTAGAACTTTGATAAAGTCCACGTTGCTATGCATGCTGGGTCTTAGTATGTTTTCTTTGAAGCGAATTTAAAATATAAATACACATTTAAACTTGCTAGGAATGTGGACCTTTGAATGAGAATATATTTTTGATAGACAATGTTTGTGTCTCTGTGTTCTGAAGATATTCTAGAACTAAGGAGCTGGGGAGAAGATATAGGTTTGAAACTTGTGAGCAAAGGATTCTCTCTCTCTTCCTCTCATTCATATTTGAATCTAGAAAGTTGCCTTGACAAGATATAAATTAAGGAAAGGTTTAGTTGAACGCAAAATTATGAATCATCAGTTCTATTATCTCAATAATATTAGAAGCCTGCTCTAATGCTCATAACCTATAATTAAGGTACTTGTGATGCCTGCATAAGTTGGCCTTGCTGAACTAATTGTGCTATATAGGACTTATTGTCCCTTTTTCAAATATTAATCGCACCTACATCTCTATGAATTGTTAGCTTGGCTACCTATGTAAATGATTGCACATGGTTCAATTTGTCTCTTTGAAGAATGCAACATTGCATGTCTATTCTTGCAAACTAATTTGAATTGTGTCTTATGCAAATTATTTTTCCCGAATAGTAGTAATTGACTAGCCACCCTATAAGGTTGCTAGAATGAAAATCATGTTGCTAAACCTTCAAATGTCATATTTATTATTTAGTAAGGACTCTTGGGCTTATAAGAGATAAAACAATAATTAAAATTGGAGAAATTTACATTCTTTGAAAGAAGAGAAGTCATTCTTAATATTTTAAAATGTCACTAAGTAATCCACGTCCATAATCTAAATTCTCAAAGGATGTATCAATCCTAAAATATTGTAGCAAAATGTCCCACATCAAAAAGCAATGGGTACTTAAACAACACCACACAAATAACACACCTAAATTTGCAGGGTGTTGTGTTTGTTTGAATAGAAATTGCTTAATTGTATGGCCTTAAAGTTTTTTCTGCTATGTTGTGGTTCTATTGTGGGCTATTCTATATTTGCTAGAGGCTTTTTGTTTACTGTGATTTGTGTTTTTGCTGCAATGTTAGTTTGTCTAGTTGCTTGCTGGTTTTGTGTTATTTTGTTGGTTGCCTACTGGTTTTGTGAGTGCTTGCTGGTTTTCCTGGTGCTAGTAGGTTAAGCTAATTTTTTGGAGTTCTTTAGCCCATAATAGGAGGGTGAAGCGGCTCTAGTGGTATGTAGAGAATTCGAGCAATATTGAGCATTTATTTTGATTTGGAAGATTCTAATTATCCAAATTCTAAAAACTTTTCTTGCTAGTGGTCCATTTCTTATTTAAAATTGGCTTTTGCATTCTGGAAACCACCATATTTTCATCACTGTTTTGGATTTGGTTGGAATATAGAAGTTCTATCCTCTCATTTGGACTTGTACATGTTAGGTGATTACATTTATAAAGGGTTTTCTTTAACTAAGCAAGCTGAGGAGTACCTTGCCTCTCATGGGCTTAAGGAAGCCCCTTATTCTATTAATGTTACTGATGTACATGAAGGGCTTTTTGAAAGACTTGTTGCTTGTCTGTATGAGGCTAAAGGCACTCTTTATTCTTGTTCATGTTGTTCTCTAATAGTTCCTCAGATTTTTCCTCATACATAAAACAAAGGCCAATTTGTGTCTGGGGGCTTAATACATTTCATGGTGATGTAATACTTATGGGTCATTTGCAATAAACATATTATTTATGATAATGCCTTAAACTTCTTTTTTGTGTTTATTGAAATGGTCTAAATGAAGATAAATCTTAATG
This sequence comes from Pterocarpus macrocarpus, assembly GCA_031439585.1. Taxonomy (NCBI): domain Eukaryota; kingdom Viridiplantae; phylum Streptophyta; class Magnoliopsida; order Fabales; family Fabaceae; genus Pterocarpus; species Pterocarpus macrocarpus. The sequence goes on along the minus strand of CM062520.1, from coordinate 61,585,111 downwards.
TTGTTTTCAATTGCAACTTGTAGGACTGTATTAATGGATTTGTCATCTAGCTGCATGGAAGCAACCTCTCCATAGATTCCTCGGTCGAGTTTAGACCTACAATGAATGTGGCCGATGCCAGTTTCATATTGTGTGTGCGCATGGATTTAACATTAAATTTGTAATTTCGATTTGCATAATATTCATGTACCTTCAAATATACTATTTGTAATTTCAATTGGGTCTATAATAAAAATGAATATTGTATAAGAAAGTATGATTTGGATTATGAAGCATTTTTTGGTATCTTGTAATGGGTTTGTACATTACATGTTTAATTTATTTGCTACCTCAAAGAGTAGTTTGGATGCACCAATCTATTAATTTATTTGCTGCCTTAATTTATTTGCACCTATAACTAACTGATAAGTTACTAGTTTTTTTGTAAAAGTTACCAGTTTATTAAATTAAAGTTACCAGCTTTTTGGGTCAAGTTACCAACCAAGTGCAGGTCCTCACTTAGGCTTTGATACTCACTCCTCATGTGTGGATAAGGGTTCCTCCATTAATATAGCATGAATAAGTGTGATTTGGATGCACCAATCCATTCCCAAGGCCAACAGAGCCAAGACATCACCTAACTGATAAGTTACCAGCTTTTTGTAAAAGTTACTAGCTTTTTGAACTGAAGTTATCAGCTTTTTCCATCAAGTTACTAACCAAGTGCAGATCCTAACTTAGGCTTTACTACTCACTCCCCACATGAAGATAAGGCTTTCCCTCACCAATCTAGCATGAATGGGTATGGTTTGGATGCACCAATCCATCCCCAAACCCATTCATCCCCAAAGTCATTAGAACTAAGACAATAAGTAACTGATAAATTACCAGCTTTTTAATAAAGTTACTAGCTTTTTGAACTAAAGTTACCAGCTTTTGGGGTCAAGTTACCAACCAAATGCAGATCCTCACTTAGGCTTTAATATTCACTCCCCATGTGTGAATGAGGGTTCCTTTATCAATATAGCATGAATAGGTGTGGTTTGGATGCACCAATCCATTTCTAAGGCCAATAGAATCAAAATATCAACTAACTGAAAAGTTACCAGCTTTTTGTAAAAGTTACTATCTTTTTAAACTGAAGTTACCAATTTTTTTGGTCAAGTTACCAACCAAGTTGTTTGGATGTGTCAATCCATTCCGTAAATCCAATAGAACCAAAACTACAAGTTCCTGATAAGTTACCAGCTTTTTGTTGAAGTTACCAGCTTATTGAACTAAAGTTACCAGCATTTTGGCTGAAATTACCAACCATGTGCAGGTCCAAGTGGTGGCCACTTAGGCTTTTCAAGTCTTACCCCATGTGATTTGGTGCCACCTACTAAATACTTCCTAATATTTTCTAAATGCCCATGACTTGAAAACCCTAATACTTCCTAAATTCCTATGACCTGAAAAGTTATTAGTTTTTTCAATAAGCTACTAGCTTTTTGAACTAAAGTTACTAGCTTTTGAGTCCAAGTTACCAACCTAGTGCAGGAAAAAAGGTATGCTTCTTAAGGCATTGTAACTATTTTCATGCTGTTTTCAAGGTCCCTTTATTAGTCTATGATCACAGAGTCCTCGTAACTTGTTCGGTAACATAAATTTATTCAAAAATCTCAATACTTGCAAAATTTCCAAGAACTAAAAAGTTACTAACATTTTTGAGAAGTTACTATTATTTTGAACTAAAGTTACTAGCTTTTGATGCCAAGTTACCAATCAAATGCGGAAATATTTGAAGCTACTTAGCCATTGTAGTAATAATTCTATGTTATATTTGGACTCACTTCATCAATTAGTACTGCCAAGGAGTTTTCTTAACTTGTTATCTATCACAAAAATAGTTTAAAAAAACCCTAATACCTTCCAAATTTTGAACTCAAAAAGTTACTAACATTGTTGACCAGTTACCAATATCTTAAACTATATTTACCAACATTTGTTGAAAGTTACCAACCTTATGCACAACAATTTCAAGTGACTTTTCTAGTGTAGCACTAATTCCATCTTGTATTTAGGTTCACTTGATCATATTTTCTTGCCAATGGACCATAGGTTTCTTGCAAATGTGCAATTAAAATTAACTGTCGCATAACTTGCTACTCAACATTTGGCTAAAAAGAAAAAGAATAGCACACACATTTACTAGTTCTGTATAATTTGTGCATATTCTTTTCACTTTATATGCACATAATCTGTAAAAGTTGTGTCCAACACATAAGACACAAAACCTTATCCTCATCCCAGTGCCACAAAATCATAGAGAATTGTTTTAATAGGATATAATACAAGTTGGGATGTTGAAGCTGCGATTTTGTTATCATAGTCCGAAATTTAAAATAAATAAATAAATAAATAAAACACTAGCTATTTCAATAATCTTATGTAATAACATAACATCTCCAAGTAAGTCTAACCTTGATCAAATCTAAATAAAAGATATAAGATCACTTAACTTTTATACTAGATCAGAAGATGCATAATTAGTTTTATGCTTAATAGTAACACAATTACACTAACATACTGAAGAAAGTTATTATTAGTCCCACAACTATTTCATAGAAATTTATGCTAAACAGTAAATAAGAGGAAACACAACATAGTATTTCTTATATGCTAACTCTTTCACAACTTCAACAAGACTTTTCTCATTCTTAATACCATAGACCCAATTTGCATTGATATTAATCCACTCAAGGCTCTGCTTTAACTTCTACCAAGTGATAGCTTAGCATGGTTAACAAAGAACTCCTCTACTTCCTTGGCTTTCATAAAAGAAGCAAACTGCACCAAGGGAAAATTCAAAAAGGATAGAAAATAAAGAATTAGATGATTTCATTAGCAAGTATTTTAAGAACACCAATAGATACTCAATGAAACAAAAAGAAAAATTTATCAGTAATGCAATATTATCTAGCAAATAACATCAAAGTGTACCTTGAAACCACCAAAGAGATATTGTCAAAGCATATCCTAAAATTGTCCATAATTTGTAAACCTATAAGTTTCTACTTAAAGAATTGTCCAACTTATAAGTTTCTTGCTTTAAAGAAATCAAATCTACGATAAGCTAATGAGGTAACCTATAACACAGGACATATCCTCACTTTAGTCCCTAAGATTATAAGGGCATGTCATAATAGTCCCTAACTTCAAGAAACTAATTAACGACAATGAGACAATTATTTGAAAATGTTAAGTGTTTCTCTAATTGTGGAAAAAATAATAAGCATGTAAAATGTCACTGATATGCTGAGAAATATTAAGAAAAGAGGTACTTCCTCTACACTCTAAAACTCTCTTAAATACATTATCTATTACGGGCTTCAATTTACAAAAGTGGACACCATGTCAGTTTTGAAATTCTACTAAATATACTATAGCAGTATAGTAGCATTATGAGACATGTATTACATAGGTTGAGGAGTTCTAACATAGTGCATTGGTCCTGATATCATTGCCACCTGTAGATTCCATCTGAGCACATCCATCATAGTGCATGCTCCCTGTGACAAGTGTAATGTTCCATCATAATCATAATCATAATATATATAACAATGATTAAGCAAGTCTTCACAAAGCATAAAATCATTGTAGCCCAAATTGAAATGTGGAAAGAAAAGAAATTAAATTTTCTTGGAGAGTTAATCAAATAAAGATCAAAATTGTGTTTCTAGTTCAATTTCAAAGTGGGAAGCATAAGGATGCCTATGGTGATCCCCGTGCATGAAACGATTTCATTTCATTTGCTTATACCGTATGATATATAAATTGAATAGATCAATGTTAGCATGAAGTTGCATTCCAAATTGACATACTAATACTGTCACATGAATACATAAAAGAATACTCCACAACTATATCTCTCATCAAAAATATTAGTAAACTAGTATTACCCGATATCATATGAAAAAGATATTAATTAAAACAAAAGATGTTCAACTTATCAAAAGAAAAATTGTGCATCATTTAAGGACCACAACATGCACTTGATTGGCTATCACTACTAAGAACAAAAGAACGAACCCAAATATGCCCTACATACTATACTTTTGCATACACATATTGGAACTTTATAGCATATCAATCCACCAGACTTACTGATGAAGTAAAGACTAGCCTGCAACTGATCCAATTAAAGATACCGGTCAATAGCTAAACACATTAAGAATAATATAATAATTCAAATAACACATGAGAGCCACCCACACATTAATCAAAACTATTAACTCAAATTCAATTACTATTTTGTCTTTGCAATTCATTTTTAGTTCGTAATTTTGTGATGATATCTAATTGTCCCAGTTTCTAATCAAGAATTTGATGAAGTCCAGATTCCTACTTTCCTTCTTTGTTCTTCATTTTGAATGTACTTATGTCACTTGTAAAGTATTTATTATTATCAATAGCAATTCAGTATCAGATTATAAAAGTCTATGATATTGAATAACTAAGTGCTTTTGATATTAAATCATATTGGAGAGGGCGAGAGGCATACATACTAACCACATCTCCCTGTTCACTTTCCTGCTTTGACTCTCAATCTGAACCCCATTGATCTCCCCTAACATCATTGTCCTAGCGTTCACCAATAGGAGGCATCCAAAAATCTTCCTCTTTTGTGTCACTGTTCTTATTAGAAGGCTTCCTAACTTCAGAGTTCAGAAATGATCTCTTCAACTCCCTTATAAGCTTTAAGTTTCTGAACATGCAGCTTTAAGCCCCCCTCCCCAAAAAAACACATTCAAAACAACAGCAAAGAAATAAACATTGTTTCTTCAATGCTATTTAAAATAAGCATTATAATATCTCATCTCCCATTTGACAAAGGTATTTTATAAAATTCTAAAACCAAAACACACCTGCAAAATAGATATAACTCTGAATAAATATTCTGTTTAAAAGGAATACATAGTGTTTTTTTTTCTTCCACAGCTAAACACCACAGTTCTTCACATGACGAATCATACATATGAATAATGACAAATGTAATGCAATCTCAAAGGGATTGAAATGAACATAGAAGCTATAAAGCAAGGGACATTGATTTCTCATCAACATTTTCTAGAGTTAATGCCTAGCCTAATAGTCATAAACTTTATTTAACCTTTGATTTTACACTTCAAATATTCCATCACAAATCTTAGAAGACTGCACAAAAAATATTAAGCTAATAGAAAGAGAATGATATTCCAAAACAGATGAACACAAAGCTAGCTCAATTACATTATAAACCAAGAACTCCACAAAATTACATAAGGGGCAATAAACCGTTTCTCTTTCAACATAATTGTAGCCATGAAAATGTTAATGTAAGGAGGAATTGAGGAAGAAATGGAAAGGACAAGTATACCTGAGGGGCATTGCTCAATAAAGCATTAACCCTTCCTTCAAGCACTAATTAAGCCATTGCTCACAGATTGCAAGCCTTGCTCCACTGCCATCAGTTGATCAAGTTCAACGTCTGTTAGTTGACCAACTCAGCATCATTCCATTAGAAACCAAAGTCAGTCATATGAAAGCAATAGTTTCCAACTGCTAAACAGAGCAAACTGAAGTCCAAATCACAAAACATAGAAAGTGAAGCAGCATTTACGCATAATACTAATTAGCCACAAATTCTACAATAATAGAAAAATCAATTTATGCTATTAAGGTGTTCAATGCAAAAAATCACCACCACGTCTTGCTCTGTTTTGCCTTTGAACCTAGTTATCGTGACCTCCTGAGTGCCCCAGAATACCGCACGCCTTAGCCCAACTATCAGCCGCCACTGTGCCTCCACTCAACAGGCTGACCACGGCTTGGATATCCGCCACGTACCTCCGCAACCCACGACCTCCGCAAGTTGCTGTTGAAGTTGCAACACTGCTACATCGGCATCAAGCTCGCGTCGCACATGAACCATGGAGCCTCCACCACCTTGTCATTGCGCGTTCAGCGTGCGCCATTGAAGCCACGAACCACCGCTCCCTTGCCGGCGCTGCCATCTTTCTAGCCCCAAGTCCCCTTCTATTTGTTCATTCAAACCAAATCCCTAACTTGGGGTATGGAGAATGATGGTAACAGTATGAGTGAGGGATGCGGGAGTGAGAAATTAGGGATCGCCACCGTAACTGGAGAAACTGCCGTCGTCTACGTCGTGTTGGTGATGGTCGGACTTGACACTGAAGGCATTGAGCAAAGACGTCTCCTTTTCTCTCACTGGTTTGTTTTCCCTTTATAAATTTCTCTCTCTTCTACATGAGAGTTATTGAATTTGAAAAGAGAGTATATGCTGCTCGCTGGTCCATCATGACACGCTCTCTCCATCTATTGATTTTGTCGTTTTGTGACAACTTTACACGGTGTCCACCGTATATGTCGGATGAAACGTGGGCCAAATAACGTTACTCATTACAGTTTACCAGGTTGTAAGTATTTTATCCCTTATACTTTAAAAGTGTGTATTTCGATTATTTGTATTTTCACAATGTATATTTTAGTCTCAAATATGTGTATTATACTCCATTGAATTTTTGAGTCATATGCGAATTGACCCCTTAAATTTTTCCAATTGTGCAACTTGATAGAGCCGTTAAAATGGACCAAATTGGGCTGGGCTTGAAAAATAATAACCTGTTTTCAATTCGGCCTGTTTAACCAACAATAAGCCGGGTTGAAAATGGGTTGTTATTTTCGCAGATTAAACGGGCCAGCTTGCAACTTGTTTACTCGCATTTATTTTTTTATTATTTTTTATGTAAACTTGTATAAATTTATGATATAAAAATATAATTTAATAATTAAATTTAGAACATTCTCACTTTTTTTAATAAAAAAATAAGAATTTTTAGCTTTTTTTAAGATAAATTAAAACATGAAAAACAAAAAAATAAACGGGCCACCCGTTTAAAACCGCATACTAATCTTAAATAGGCTGGGTTGGAAAATTTGGTCTACAAGTTAAACAGGCTAACTCGTTTAATCAGTTTATCTCATGGGCCTAAACGAGCCGGGCTGAAACTGGCCAACCCACCTGCTTGACAGTCCTACAACTCTACACCCTACATTTTTATTTATAATTAACGAAAAAATCAATAGAAGGAACCAAAGTACATATTATGAAAATGCAAATAGTCAAGATACATATTTTTAAAATATAAAAAATAAAATACATATAACCTATAATACAAGAAAATAATATGTAATTAACCATTTTTTTTTGTGCCACTTCTATCTTATTATGTGTACATTGTAGGCAAGGGTTCTGCCTTGACGAAGCACAAAGAAAGTCGTAGTTAGGATTGAAACTTATATCCAAACTAATAAATAATAATTATAACTTTTGACTTAATTAATATAAGTGCTCGATAGAAGATAATGTGTCTCTTTCCACTTTCCCTTGCAAGTGAGACATGCATGCATGCATAAGATAAAATTTCATGAATGGAGTGCAATTTCGTGCATTTAAGTTGAGCATCTTAACTTGAATATACCAAATTGTACTCAATTCATGAACATTAACATACATTTCATTACATTAAGTGGAAACGAACTTAATTACACTTGCAAGAATTGGAACTCCCTGCAAGAAGAGTTATTATTAATTATACTAGTGTTTTGAAGCTGTGTAATATATGGAATAAATTTTTTTTATCAAATATAATAATGATTATAAAAATTAATTTAATTAAATAGTTAAATTATAAATTTATGTTATTTTATGAAACAAAAAATATTAATAATCATAAAATTTTGTACAAAATTTTACTATAATTTTAATAATCGTGAAAATAAATTATAATATAAAAAATAATAAAATGAATTCTTCACGTTTTATATTTCATTGAAAATTTGAATTTATTGTAAAATATTTACTTTAAATAATTAAAAATATTATTAATTATATAACAATAAATTTTTTTATAATAATAATAAATAAAATTATCTAATTCTAATTTTAAAATAAAAATCAAACAATTCATAAATAAAAAAATTTATTTCATTTTCCTTCTGTTCTCGATTCTTCAAAATTCTAATAAATTAATTTTAAAAAAAACTTATATAAAATTATTCCATACAATAAGTAAAGTCAAAATTGAAGATTGAACAATTAAAAAGAAATAATTCCTTTTCCCTCTCCCTCCCTATTTTTTAGAATTGCAATAAAGAATTTCAAAGAAAATTTTCGCAAAGTATATTCTATACAATTCACTACCATTTTTTTTTTTTTTTTTGTATTGATTTACAACTTTTTGATAGATTTCAATTAAACCTATAAGAGCATTAGAGAATAATGTGATAGAATTTGGAAAAACAACTTCGGAATAGAAGAAAGCAGTGATTGATTTTAAATTTAAATTATAAAAGTTAATTTATCTGGTAAAAATCAATACACCGACCACCGAAAATAAATATTGTAGTAAGGAACCATATATTTTGTAAAACATGAAGAAGACATGAAAAATAGAAAGAAACCACAATGAATAGATTAACATGAAATAAATTGACAAAAGAATTAAACTGAATAACAAAAACCATCTAGACTTGTATACATAACTAAATTTAGGAACTAAACTGGGAATGAGGAAGGCTTCAAAGGACTGAGTTGCCTATTTACTCAAATGATTAAAACAAAGTACAACATTGACATAAGTGGTACTCATATACCTCATAAAGCTCGTCTGATATGATTGTCATATTGCAAGCATGTGACAGAGAATGCATCACAACTTAACAGAGAAAGAATCAAATGCAACTTAAAGTAAGCAGATAAAAATAAAGTGTATCCACTCAATTATGAAAGCCAATATCAGAGTAAAATAGTTCAAAGTAAGCAATATAGAGGAGGGTGTGTACATTGATATGTTAATCAGTAAATTCTTTGCATAGAGAGCATCAATGCAGACATTGCTTATGAGTTGAGCATTCAACTAACTAAACAAAAAGCAAAATTTCAATGGATCATATTGTCAAATATGAAAGCTAAATGAAAGCAGATATCAGAATTTCAGTGGATCATACTATGAGAATTTAAAACTTTAGGAAATTATTTATTAGAAACTTAAATACAAGCAAATTATCAGAAGTTCAGTGGATCATATTATCTTCTTTGAAATAACTCAAAATCATTATTTCTGAATCGGATATATTCATGTCTAAGACAGAAAAGTCTCCACTTCTAAATGGGAAAATGATTGTGTGCAAAATAATAGGAACAAACAAAACAAAATGAAAGAACCCCAAAAACCAAATTGATACACCAACTACCCATGCACATATCAATCTCATCATTAAATCAAATATCTTAATAATAATGAAAAGCGCAGAATCCCATTAAACGATTAGACAAAATTAAGAATAAAAAGAAAGGAAGAAAATTCATCAGGCACGAGTAGGAGTATTATCAATGGAAATAAGCAAGCTATATCCATATGAACTGTAAGTACACAATATTAGAAGCATCAAAAGCAAAGAAAAAGCTAGATTTCATTAACAAAATAACTTGAACAGCCATTGAGAAGTTGCAATCAAAGGAATAAAGATCAAAATGGTTCAGTATGCAAATAAGCATGAACATGAGCATGAACATTATTAAAGGAATTCATTAGGCTAAACCAAGACAATTGATTAATCAATCTTAACAGAGTCCATATTGCTGTTAAAAATCAATTTAAACAGCAACCACAACATCTTCATTTATCAGCATGACAACCCTATTAGAACCATAAATAATATGAAGCCACATGATTTGGCAGGACACTAAAGTATCTAGCATCAACTTGATGCATGAATGGTGTTGTCCATTTAAATAGTTTTCAAAGAGATTAAGCAATTGTTAAAAGAAAAGCACAACATTCTCATGAAGCTTTCATCAAGCACCTGTAATACATTGTCCTTAAATCATGAAACAAAATGACTTAAACATGCTAAAACATGTACCATTTCAGTCTACACTCTCATCAAATCAAGCCAGAAACAAAACCTATTGATAGGAACCTCAAAACAACAATCCAAAACCCAAATAAACCCCGCACAAAATCAGAGCCACAAGCCAAAAATCATTCAGATTAGAACATTTAAAAAAAAAAAAAAAGAATCAAAATAGAACCACCCAACCGCATAATAGGTTGCACCTCTGCCAACTGCAAAGCCATGCTCCACATCACATAGGACAGGAAGAACAGCCGCTAATGAAAAAATCCTAGCAAAAAAAAGAAGTAAAAATAAAAATCCAAACAATTTCAGAAATTGTTGTAATAGTAATAGTTCAAATAATAAGCTTTAATTAACATCACACCAAATGACAGCAACAGCAACATGCAGCGGAAAGATGAAGGCGCAAGGTGTGGTCTGGCGATACAGGGGGGGTGTTCACAGTGGCTAAGAAAAGATGAAGGCATAGCGTGTAGAAGAAAGAAAGCAGTCGACGACAGGAGTTGTCGGCGGTAATGCAGCCGAAACCACCGCTAGCAGCGGTATCTTACGGTGACACCTTCATCTGACAGAAACAGCAGCACCTATCATGCTTCAAACCAGATTCGAAATTGTGTTAGGCCTAAGGATAATGGAGAAAAGGGGAAGAGGAAAAAATCTCCAGGATGGAGAAAATGAACCTAGTTTTGAATAATTTGAAGATATGAGAAAATGGGATTATAGAAGGAAAAAGGAGAAAAAGGTAGTGATATTGAAAGATGTGGAAAGAATTAATTTTGATTGGTTCTTAAGGATGGCTGTTTGTAAATTTTGTTCTGTATGTTTCTTTTTTCATTGCAATTAAAGGAAAATGAAGAGATGTATTTGTATGATCAATAAAATAAAACCATGCAGGACAGAAAACGGACATGACGGTTGAATGGGAAAGAGGTAAGTGGCTGCATTTGGGCGGGAAGAGGAATGGCCATGTGCACATCTCCACTTTGTATTAACTGTGTTTTATAGAATATAATGGATGGATGGATGGATGGATGGATGGATTTTGTTTTATAAACTCTCTGTATAGGTAATTTTTTTACTTTTCGGTGACATAAATATTTATTATTATTATTATAATAAGTAAAGTTCGGTACACAAATAACAAATTTTAACTATTTTATATAAAAATCATAAGCATGACTCACTCAAAAAAATTCTTTTAAATTTTATGTATGCGTGTAGTTTTTTTATATTTAAGTAGGTAAACTTAACTACATATATAAATGCTAAATTTTAAAATTTTATGAAATATTTAAATTTTTTACTACTTTTTTTTCTGACCTAAGGTGGGTCACTCTTCGCTTGTCCGAGCTTTGCACAACGTCATTGGCAGACGTGTAAACTGTAAGAGACACTAACATCCAGGTTAAAATATTCCTCACTTGATGCGCAGGTGACAATGGGGTGAATAGTATACTTGAAATCTGGAGAGAAGATTTATATTTAAAATTGAGGTGGAAATGTCGCTCATGGAGGAGTTGGTGAAGCTTGAAAGGCTTGTTCCGAAGATCTCATACTTTTCCAACCAATAAGAGACACTTATTCACTTATCTACTAACAATACCCAAAAAATATGGATTAATTGATATGCATGCATGCTCACTAGTAGGTTTTGACTTCTCTAAAGTGAAGGCCATACTTTAGAAAATAAAATATAACAGTTTAACATCTCATAAAATGTAAATATTAGCATGATTCATCATATATATGAGATAATTTGTATTGCTAATTTTTTATCCACAATTGAGATTGCGTACTTTATTTGCTAAAATATGCCACTCACTTTAGAGTGGTTGCCTAAAATCTAAATCCTTGTGCGTGCACGTGTGCACGCGTGTATGTGTGGAGTTGCAAATACATACAAAATGAGGTAAACTGTGCGGATGCAATATTTACAAACACCAGTCATGTTAGACTTAATTGAATCTGAATGAAACTCTGTTGTATTACTACTGTGGCTCAATGCCAGAAATGAAAATTAGCAATACAAATTCTGTATTTGAAATAAGGAAAGTATAGAGACACTAGGATTCCCCTTCCTTCGAGCCTAGGGGCAAAGACTCCAATGCATTCCACTAATAACCGTTCTCCTCTCACTGATGCTCACTCTTAACAATTTATTCACACCTCACGACCTCACAACACACTCACAACGTAACTAACTAGCCAACTCAGCAACATGGAGCTATCCCCTGCTACGCGCCTTCACCTTACTCCAGGAAGAAGTCTCTGACCCACGGAGGAGGCCTCTTGATTTGCCCACTCTTTCTATGGGCCCAGGATCCTCTTTTGTTGGGCCGTCTACTGGTTGCTCATCTCTTGCTACTTCTGTGGGTTGCTCCTCCCTTGCTATTGATATTGGGCTTGAAGCTGCCACAGCACTTGGGTTTGGGGTTGTAACAAATTATGAAAAATTAATCACACTTGTATAGAAAAAGGTTAATTAGGCTGCTCCCGGAGTGGTGGAGCTCATTAATATTCAATTTGTTGGTTAAGTGATCGGAGCCACTTTGATTTGGGTTTTTGCACAGGCCAATATAATTCGACCGTATCCACCATTTTTATTGTTTATGGACTAATCCATTAATCAAAATAAAGGTTAAACCATAATTTATTCCAACAAAAGAGTAGTTTCTTTTACGGGTTCAACTGGTTTTATTGAATCTCTTTGAAAGCTAGTAGCCACCAATATAAATTTGGTGTAGATGAAGTGTTTTTTTTTTTTTTTTTTCTGATATGCTTTGTTTGATGTTGTCTTTAGATCTAAATTTCTTTAGGATATTTTATGTGTTTTGTATTTCAACTATGGCTCCTTCCGTAGGAAGTGTTTTGAGCTCTATTATAATTTTTGGGGGTGGAAGGAGTATGGTCTCTCTCTTCTGTGTGTGTGTGTGTGTGTGTGATGATGACAAAAGGAAGAATGAGTTTGAAAATTGAATGTGTAATTTTACGGTCAGGTGAATTTTAGTCTAGTGGTGGGGTGTAGGTTAAAAGACAAGGGAATTAGTGGACCAATTCACTAACTCTTAAGTTTAGCCTGCAAACTAAGCAGACCGATTCAATGTATTCACAAATAAATGGACTAAGAAAATGATTGGCAATAACTCATACTATTTGCGAGTTAAGTAACTCGATCACGAACCGCGGCATGTGTACCCTAGCTATAATCAAAATCTTCCTAATTATCTTACTTTTTGGATTTCTAAACTTTTCTTTTCAACATGAATAGCATCTTTTTAGATATATTTGAATTTCATATATCTTACTGCAATGATAAATAAGATAAATTGAAGATGTATCTTGTAAAATTATGAGAATAATTTAGTGTAGGTGTAGAATATTTTATATTGTCAATTAATTATATATTAACATACGTGTGGCTTTTGAAATAATTATTATAAAAGTAAAATATTTTTAATAATATGAAAATACATAGTTAAATGATTATATAAAAATATTTTAAACTGAAAATACATCAAAATTAAACTCTATAAGTACTTTATATATTTTTAAATATTTTGTAATGAGAAACCAATGATAACATTTTTTTTTCCAAGAAAAGTGTTTCTTTGATGCCATAATAGCAGTATGAAGATTTGAAAAATTATCTGCAATATGCTAATAATGATAATGATTCGAAATAGCATTGATTGAAGATTTTAAGTTTAAGTAACTATTAACAATGGCAATGTGGGTTGATTGATCTTGTCCATCTTCCACTTATGCATTGTTTTGATAGAATCATTGGTACTCAGTCCCTATTACCAAGAATTAGACTAATCCGGACTTACCAGACGGAGGTCCCAGAAGGGAATAGGGATCTTCTATCAAGAATTTTTTCTATTCCCATAACCCAAACCTAAGATATCTAGTTAAGGGGCAAAAATATCCGTCATTTTTACCAACCCTATATTAATGCTTATGCATTGTCATAATTTGAGTTTGAATCCTATATTTTCTCGTGGGTAAATCAGATGTAAATGTCTTTGTGAGCATTTGTTGAGTAAGATATACTGACCCTAGATTAGGATGAACTTTCTGCTTACCATAGTTCTCATTTAAAACTTGTAACAGACAATAATTTGTTACTTTTTCTATTTCACAATATTTATACATTTAAAATTTTTTATATTTTAAATTATTTGTTAATTTCAAATATGAAGAATTTATTAATTTTTTTATATTAATTATGTTCATTAATATAATGAATAGAACGTAAAAATAAGAATGTAGTTTTAATATAATGATAATTTTGTAAATTAATTTATTTTTTATTATTATTGAAATTGTATTATTTTTTAATAACTTGTTAATTTTTCAAAAATTAAATAATTTTTTCAAATAAACAAATAAAATCTAAAATGATAGAAACTGTGACACGGATAAAGTATTGAGTTTAATTTTTATGTACTGATAGTGTAAAATAGTTTTATACTATTAACCAATAAAAATAGGGAAAAGTAAGAAACTATAGTAGGTCTCTCATTATAATTGGTAGTTATTTATATGAGTTGGTATTTTTTACTATTTCTATTAACTGACAGTATAAAATTATTTTATACTATTAAGATATTTAAATTAAAGTCTAAAGCATTATTCAAATGTGCTTGAAACCACGGAGAAAACATTAGCCCCGATTGATAGCATATACATGCTCCATGTGGAAGAATAAAATATTTATCAAAATTTGTTGCTATTGCACCTTGTTGAGCATTAACCAGCATTTTTTTACTTTACTATTATTATTATTATTATTTGTCTCGACGGAACTCGCAAGAACCATCGATATTCGGGTATATTACCCAAAACTCGACTATTAAAATATTTTTCAAAATTTGTTGTCATTTTGTTGCTTTATTATTAATTTATTAAAAATGGCGTTGTTTCCACGTCAAAAATAAAATAAAAATGGCGTTCTTACGAATCTTTTGGGAGATCACGCGTATTTGTTCAATCCACACAGTAGTTTATTAATAATTATCTTTCAAATATCTCTCGAGTTATTTCATGAATTGTTACTCAATAAAATAAATAAAGTTATGGTGATAGGAGCTCATGAAATTTTTAAAAATAAATAATAAAGTTTGTAAGATATAAAATAAACAAAAGGGATAATTTGAATTTTTATCTTTTTTTATATTAACCTATTATTTTTTTAATTTAATTTTTTACATTTTAAATTATTTATTAATCTAATTTTAGTTATATTTCAGTCAATTTGATTAGAAGAATATAATAATTCATTATTAAGCTATGATGTTAGGTTATTATATTATATAGCCACATCAATGTCATTACTTTTGTTATATTTTGTAATAAAATTATTATTAAAAAATAAAAATTAAATCACCTATTTTACCTATATAGTAAAATATTAAAAGGTTTCAATAGATTTTTAATTTTTTTTAAAAACGTTAAATCCCGTGCTGCATAAACATAAAACGCGTTGTTCATAAAAAAAAAAAAAAAGGACATAAAAAGCGTTGGTTAATTGCAATCGTTGAAATGCCACATCCCTATTGTGACAAATGTGGAATTCACCCCACATGTGTTTATTTGAAAATATGCTTCCCTTGCTATGACTAATACACTTGCAAATGAAAAGAGTTCATTATTTAAACATCAAATAAAGATATTATTATTATTATTATTATTATTGTTATTTTGGATAAACTACAACTATATTATATATAATACTCTCTTGTGTAACTTTTTTTTTGGAAAAAAAAGTTTAGATTGAAAAAATACTCACCTCATATATAGATACTCCCGTTGTTTACTGCACTTACGTTAATATATGGTACTTCATATTATATAATAAAAATTATCAATTTTTTTATAAAATATAAAAATAATTATTAAATAAAATAAAGTGATATGAATTATTTATTTATCTAAAAGTTAGTTAATATCATTACCATATTAGTCGGCAAAAAAATAATTCCTAAGCTTACCTATGCATATAACAAGTTCTATATGGATGTATAAAAACTTGATTAAAAAAAAAAAATGTGCACCATGTGTGTTGCATTACAAATAGCACCTATCCATCCTTGTTACATAAAGGAACCATACACCACATATTTTTTTCGCGTGAGAACTTCTGTGGCCACCGATGCACATGCGATGACGTGCTTTCTACTTTCTAGGTTGATAAATATTTTTCGTATTATTAGGGTAGAGAGACATCTATGATAATCAGAGATAAAAAATAATAATAATAATTATAAAAAAATAAAAAGAGTAAAATGATTAATGAAAGATAAAATTGAAATACGATGTTGAGATATTAAAATTTTGGGTATGTATAAATAATATTTTCTACCAGTTGGTATGGGTTTGTTTATGCTGGACGCTACAATAAGAGTCCGGTACTGATCTTTCTCCTTTTAACCAATAGATTGAAAAATGAAATATTTTAAATTAAAAAAATCTCTAATCGAATGGCCCAAGAGAAAGGGACCAGTACTGATTACTGAACCTAACTTTAGTTTCAACGTTCAGCATAAACGCTCCCGTTGGAAATAGGTTCTGAAGACCCAGCCTGAATCTTCATGAATACGTAAATGACATTTGTCCATAAATAATAATAATAATAATAATAATAATAATAAATATATCTAACTCTCTTAAAATACCAAAAAATAATATTTCATCTTATTTATTTATAAAATATATATTCTATCTCAAGCCACTAAAAATGCATTTGGATTATGTTTTTTTCCTGAAAAAAGCAATTTTTGTTACAGTTTTTTATTTAAAAAAATATTTTTATCAGCTTTTAAAGTATGTTTGAATGCAACCCTAGAAAAGAGTGCATATGATAAAAAAAAGAGTCAATTTATCCAATTTTCAAAAGTTAGCACTATCCAATTTCTTAAAATAAAAAAAAAAGTAAAAGTAATTTTTAAAAGATTGTTTTCAATGTATTGTTCATGCTTAACACAAAAAATATTCTTTTTCCAATTTTTTTAAAAAATAAAAATATATATAAAATTTTTAATATTGTTTATCTATATTTTTTTATAAAAGCAAAAACAAAAATAATTAGGTTTTTTTATTTTTATTTTTAGAAGCAAATAGAAAACAGTTACTTCTTCTAATAGAAGAGAGCAAATTTATTTCTTAAATTTAGAAATCATTATTTTTTTATTCTATTATGATTTTATTCTTAAAATTTTAAAATATAGGAAAAAGTAAGAAATCATAGTGGATCCTTTATTATAATTGGTAGTTATTTATATGAGTTGGTACTTTTTACTATTCTTATTAATTGATAATATAAAATTTTTTTACACTATCAATGCATTAAAATTAAATTCTAAAATATTATTCAAATGTGCTTAAAATCACGGAGAAAACATTAGCCCCGATCGATAGCATATACGTGCTCCATGCGGAAGAATAAAATATTTATTAAAATTTGTTGCTATTGCACCTCGTTGAGCATTAACCAGTATTTTGTTACTTTATTATTATTATTATTATTTTTTGTCTCGACGGAACTCACAAGAGCTATCGATATTCGGGTCTATTACCCAAACTCGATTGTTGAAATATTTATCAAAATTTGTTGTCATTTTTTTGCTTTATTATTAATTTATTAAAAATGGCATTGTTTCCATGTCAAAAATAAAATAGAAATGGCATTCTTACGAATCTTCTTGGAGATCACTCGTATTTGTTTAATCTACACAGTAGTTTATTAATAATTATCTTTCAAATATCTCTCGAGTTATTTCATGAATTGTTACTCAATAAAATAAATAAAGTTATGGTGATAGAAGCTTATGAAATTTTAAAAAAAAATAATGAAGTTTGTAAGATATAAAATAAACAAAAGGGATAATTTGAATTTTTATCTTTTTTTATATTAACCTATTATTTTTTTAATTTAACTTTTTACATTTTAAATTATTTATTAATCTAATTTTAGTTATATTTCGGTCAATTTGATTAGAAGAATAATAATTCATTACTAAGCTATGATGTTAGGTTATTATATTATATAACCACATCAATGTCATTACTTTTGTTATATGTTGTAATAAAATTTTTATTAAAAAATAAAAATTAAATCACCTATTTTACCTATATAGTAAAATATTAAAAGGTTTCAATACATTTTTTATTTTTTTAAAAATGGTTAAATCCCGTGCTGCATAAACATAAAACGCGTTGTTCATAAAAAAAAAAAAAGACATAAAAAGCGTTAGTTAATTGCAATCGTTGAAATGCCACATCCCTATTGTGACAAATATGGAATTCACCCCACATGTGTTTATTTGAAAATAGGCTTCCCTTGCTATGACTAATACACTTGCAAATGAAAAGAGTTCATTATTTAAACATCAAATAACGATATTATTATTATTATTATTGTTATTTTGGATAAACTGCAACGATATTATATATAATACTCTCTTGTGTTACTTTTTTTTTTGGAAAAAAAAGTTTAGATTAAAAAAAATACTCACCTCATATATATATACTCCCGTTGTTTATTGCACTTACGTTAATATATGGTACTTAATATTATATAATAAAAATTATCAATTTTTTTATAAAATATAAAAATAATTATTAAATAAAATAAAGTGATATGAATTATTTATTTATCTAAAAGTTAGTTAACATAATTACTATATTAGTTTGTAAAAAAAAATTCTTAAGCTTACCTAACAAGTTCTATATTGATGTATAAAAACTTGATTAAAAAAAAAATGTGCACTATGTGTGATGCATTACAAATAGCACTTATCCATCCTTGTTACATAAGGGAACCAGGCTTCATACACCACATGTTTTTTTCGCGTGAGAACTTCTGGGGCCACCGATGCACGTGCGACGATGTGCTTTCTACTTTCTAGGTTGATAAATATTTTTTTTATTATTGGAATAGAGAGACATATTTGACAATCAGAGATAAAAAAGAAAAAAATAATTATAAAAAAATAAAAAAAGTGAAATATTTAATGAAAAATAAAGCTGAGATATGATATTGAAATGTTAAAATTTTGGATATATATAAATAATATAACCCTTCTATGTTACCGCAAGTTGGTATGGGTTTGTTTATGGACGCTGCAATAAGAGTCCCGTACTGATCTTTCTCCTTTTAACCAATAGATTGAAAAATGAAATATTTTAAATTAAAAAAATCTCTAATCGAATGGCCCAAAAGAAAGGGACCAGTACTGATTACTGAACCTAACTTTAGTTTCGAGGTTCAGCATAAACGCTCCCGTTGGAAATAGGTTTTGAAAACCCAGCCTGAATCTTCATGAATATATAAATGACATTTGTCCATAAATAATAATAATAATAATAATAATAATAATATTCTATCTTATTTATTTATAAAATATATATTTTGCCTCAAGCCACTAAAAATGCATTTGGATTATGTTTTTTCCCTTAAAAAAGCAATTTTTGTAAGAGTTTTTTATTTAAAAAAAGGTTTTGTAAGCTTTTAAAGTATGTTTGAATGCAACCCTAGAAAAGAGTGCATATGATAAAAAAAGAATCAATTTATCCATTTTTCAAAAGTTAGCACTATCCAATTTCTTAAAAAAAAAAAAAGTAAAAGTAATTTTTAAAAGATTGTTTTCAATGTATTGTTCATGCTTCTAAGGCAAAAAAATATTCTTTTTTCAATTTTTTTAAAAAAGAAAATATATTATAAAATTTTTAATATTGTTTATTTGTATTTTTTAATAAAAGCAAAAACAAAAATAATTAGGTTTTTTTTTTTTTTTTTTGGAAGTAGATAGAGAATAGTTACTTCTTCCAATAGAAGAGAGCGAATTTATTCCGCAAATTTAGAAACCATTATCTTTTTACTGTATATGATTTTATTCTTAAAATTTTAAAACAATATCGTCTTCTTTTTACTCTCGTTCTCATTCTCCCCCTTCTCTCTCTTTCAATGTCTTTAATTGTAATTTTATAAGAGACAGATTTCTATATTTATCACATGCAAATATCTTAACATATGCTAACTTTGATAAAAAAAAAAAGTACTTATATATTGATACTATAAGCAAAATATTTTTCTGCTTTTACTTCTACTTTGCTTTTGAAGAAACACTTTTTTCAAAATTTTAACCAAATTGGCCTGGTATTAAAAATCACTTTTGCATCTCATTTTTTAGAAGCTGGGCGTTGCAACTTTTTTTAATATATATATATATATATATATATATATATATATATATATATATATATATATATAAACTTGTAAAAGTACTTCTTTAAAAAAAAATCCTAAAAAATGTCAATCCAAATGTACTTATAGTAAATTAGATTGGAGTGTATATTTTATAAATAAATAGAGTGAAGTGTTATTTCTTAATAGCCCAAAAGAATTAACTGTATTTTACTCTTAAAAAAAACCTTCAATTTCTTCATTGAAAAAAAATATATCTTGCTCGTGTTACTCGGAGTGTTGATGGATTAAGTTGGGTGTGTTTCAAGTGTTTTTTTTATTTTTTTGACCCAACCTACTTATTCCTACAATGGATTGAATTAGATTGAGCAAACTTTTTCTTTAAACACAACTTACTCATGTGTGGCTTGGATTGGATCAAATCCATGAGTCCAATTTTCGATATACATTTTTTCAAAAGAAATTATCTATTAAAAATATCAAAATTTATAATCAAATATAATAAATCTAAACATATGTAACATTAGTGCTAATTTAAATATCAAACCTTGTACCATGCATGATAACTATAAGTCTTAACATGCATAAATTTAAGAAAATATCTATAAGTTCTACAAGCTTTCAAGAAAGCATACAAGTTATAATTAAAAGCTTTCAAGAAAATATACATAAGTCATAATAGATTTTTATAGGTTGGGTTAGTTGGTGTAGGTTGAAAATTTTCAAACCTGCAACCCAACATATACCTTATGGCTAAAGATTTTTCAACCCAATTCAACCTATTGATTCGATGAACCTGTATTTTGTGAATTCAATTGAGACATGTAGACTTGTAGGTTGCAACCTAATGGACATCCTTAGTCATCACCATCTTTTATACCTGCCCCTTTTTCACAAGCCGTGTTTCTTTGTTCCAACAGCCACGTGTATTATTTAAGGACTTTGTTAATGAGTGTGAATGAGTTCATTGCAGAGTGTTGAGAAGAGTAAGAAAAAGGATTCATATTAGTGAAAAAAGTGATGAATAAATTAGTAAAGGCAAAAAATACTATACAGAGTTGATGTGCCTTATATACATGGCTAATGAAAAAAACCAACTAAACAACTCGAAATAGTAGTAGATAACTAATGGAACTAAAAGTTAACTAGCATAACTAATTATTGTTACATAAATAATTCCCCTAATAGCCCCCTTCATGTATATCAAGCATGCCTAGCTTGGGAGTGAGACTAAAAAAAAAATCTTTGGGGGTAGAGCCTTGGTGCAAAGATATGCTATCTAGTACTATGATCGGACGGGCAATAGGTGGACAAGTCCAGTACGTATCTTCTCATGTACAAGATGATAGTCCAACTCAATATGTTTTGCTCACTTGTGGAAGACCAGGTTGGATGCTAGATAGAGTGCTGATTTGCTATCACAATATAACATAGCAAGTGTTGTGAAGTCAACACAAAATCCTTGAGAAGATAAGTGAGCCACTGTACATCACAAGTAGTGGCAGCCAAAGCATGATTCTCAACTTTTGTGGAAGATCTAGAAATAGTTTGTTGTTTCTTAGATTTCTAGGAAATGAGGGAAGTGCCAAGAAAAATACAAACCCGGTAACAGAACGCCTAGTGTCTGGATAAGCAGCCCAATCCAAATCACTAATTGCTTTCAGTTGTAACTCACAATCAGAAGGAAAAAATAACTCTTTACAAGGTGATCCTTTGAGATATTTCAAAATCTAGAGAGCAGCATGATGATGAGATTGCATTGGATTTGAAAGAAATTAGCTAAGATGAATAACAACATAGCATATATCAGGCTTAGAGTTTGTGAGATATAAGAGTTAACCGATTAAGCACTTGAAGGTGGCAATATCTTCAAATGGTTAGCCATCATCCTTGACCAATTTTTTAGAATGGACCATAGGAGTTGCTGCTGGTTTACAAGCTAACAATCCAGCAGATTCAAGAAGCTCAAGTGTGTACTTGCGTTGACAAAGGGATCTTAGAACTCTTAGCTATCTCCAAGCCTAAGAAAAATTTCAACGGGCCAAGGTCCTTGATTTTAAACAAATCATCTAGTTTCTATTTGACAGAGGTGATCTTATTTAGGTCGTTCCTAGAAAGAATCATGTCATCCATGTATATTAGCAATGCTGTGAAAGAGGAAGTTGAAGCTTTGATGAAGAGAGAGTGGTCTACTTATGACTAAGTCTATCCGGAATCAAGAAGAACATTGAAGAGTTTCTCATAACATTGCCTACTTGCTTGGCAAAGGCTATAGAGGGATTTCCTTAACCTACATCCTTGGCTGGGCCAAGGGGATGGCACTCCTTAAGGAAGATCCATGTAAACCTCTTCATGAAGGTCGCCATGGAGAAATGCATTATTCACATTAAGTAGCTCAAGAAGCTAGTCGTGTCTTGCTGCCAAGGCAAGCAACAACCAAACAATGCTAAGCTTTGCAACCGAGGAGAAAGTCTCAAAAAAATCAATGCCTTCAGTTTTGGTAAAACCTTTGGCCACCAAACAAGCTTTGTACCGCTTAACGCTCCCATTAGCCTTGTATTAAATTTTGTACACCCACTTGCAACCAATTGTTTGTTTGTTTGGAGGGAGATCAACAAATTCCCAAGTCGTGGTTTAAATAAGAGCAAATATTTCAGTAGCCATAGCCTATCTCCATTCCTCAAATTTAACAACTTAATTAAAGGTTTTAAGTTCTTGAGTGGAGAAGAGTTAAAAAATTAAATTTCTGTAAGAAGAAGAGAGATGCGAGTATGAAATATATTGTGAAATATGATATAAAACTGACTTTGTGTAGTCCTAATCCGTGATAGTGGAAGAGCTTAATGCGCAATGAAAATCCTGCAAGTAAGATGGAGGTTTTCTATAGTCCTATGACCTTCTAACAGGAAGATCTGGAATATGTTCAATATTAGGGGGTGATGTTGGTGCCGAATTGTGTGTGGGTGCAGTAAACTATTGAGATGAATTGGAAAATGGTGAAGGTGGTGTGTTAAGGCCATGAGGTAGTGTAGTGGTGATAATAGGTAAATCATGTGAGCTAGGAGGAGGTGCAGAATATGAAGTGGAAAGGAAATATGAAGTGATATTGCTAGAATCTAAAACATTATATGCAGCAAGAATGACAAAATTAGAAGTGTTAAAGGAAATGCAATCAGTTTTCAAAGAAAAACATAATTCATGAAAAATAATGTTCCTAGATACTATGACTTCATGAGTCGCTCTATCATAAACCAAAAAACCTTTCACAATGGATCGATAGCCTAAATACACACACCTTCTAGCTCTAGGATCTAATTTTTATTTATTGTGAGACAAAGTAGATGCAAAGCATTGGCAACTGAAGACCTTAAGGAATTGTAAATTAGGCTTTCTGCCATGGAGAACCTCAAAGGGAATTTGGTTGTTCAAAGCCTTGCTAGGCAACCTATTCATGAGGCAAACAGCATGAGCTAGTGCATAATGCCAAAAATTGATGGGCAAACTGGATTGAAACATTAAGGCTCTAGCAATATTGAGGCCTTGTTGATGTTTGCTCTTCACTACCCTGTTTTGTTGGGGAGTTTCAACATAACTCTTTTGATGAATTATACCCTTGGAATTATAGAAGGAGACTAAATTACACTCAGGACCATTGTCAGACCTAACAAACTTGACCCTACAATTAAACTGAGTCTCAACCATGGTGATGAAATGAGACATGAACTAGTTTCAAATTTTACTTTCATTAAAAAAATTCAAGTGTGACGTGTAAAATCATCAACAATAGTGACAAAATATTTATATCCATTGATAGAAACAACTGAATTTGGGCCCCAAATATCTGTGTAATAGTTCAAAAGGTGCATTAGTCTTACAATAACTAACAGGAAATGACAACTTTCATTGCTTAGCTAGAGGGCAAACAATGTAATCAAAAGTACATTTAGAAATGGAAATATAAGGCAAAGCTTTGTGTAAGATGTACAACTTCTCAGGTGATATTTCAATAGATCCAATCCTCTTCAAAGTGCACAACTCCTATATTTCATAGTCCTTGTCAACGAATTTAAGGTAACAATTCAAAGAAGTCAACTTAGTGATAGAGACAATATTGAAATTAAAACCAAGTATGTACAAAACATCATAAAGATAGAAAAACTTAGAGAAAACAATTGTCCCTGCCAATGAAGCAGCGACATGAGAACCATTAGGTAGTTTAATAAGTATGGGAGGAATTGACCTATAAGAAATAAAAAAGAAAAAAACAAGGAACTAGAAATATGATAAGTAGCACTCAAATCTAGAACCTAACAAGGAAAAGTAGATTCGGCAGTTCAAGTAGAACAAGTGTCAGTACCTGAACTAGAGGCATTAGCAGCATGATTTGAAGAAATTTGGCTTCTGGAATGATGTTGAGAAATCTGATTTTAAGATGGCTGACCTGACTGAATTTGAGAGTTTTGGAGCAAACTAGTAGCTGTTGATATTGCCCTTTGGTCAAACCAAGATTGGAAACTGTTTGGACTTCCTCAATAGATTGATCCTCAACTTCACTAGCATCTAAGGTCAAATTGTTCACTGTTGCCCTTTGCCCTTTCTTGAAATGTGGAGGAAATCCATGCTTCTTGAAGCATGTATCAACAGTGTGGCCACTTTTGCCACAAAAACTGCAAAGTTTTCCTCCTTTACCAGATTTGCCTTTGCCACCCCTCTTTGCCATGCTGGAATTGTTGTTCACAACATTGCCAGTAGGCTGAACAAGATTGCTAACAGCTAGCACCCTTGACTCATCTATGCACTCACATAGAAGCTGCCTTTCTTATTGAACCACAAGTGCAAACACTCTATTGATGGGAGGCAGTGGATCCATCAGTATAATTTGTGATCTCACACTGGAAAATCTGTCATTCAAGCCCTTCAAGAACCTCATAATGTAGTCTTGTTCATGATAAGTTTTACACATACGCTATCTTCAGCATAAGCATGAATTTATGGACCTAAAATCCTTAATTTCTCCCCACATGTTCTTGAGTTGAGTGAAAAATCTAGTGACTAAGAGAGAACCTTGCTTAAGAGAATATAGTTCCTTTTGCAGGTCAGCTAAACGAAGGTGATTTCGCTAGCAAAATCGCTGCCTTAATTCTATCTAGAGAGCTCTAGCATTCTTTACAGACATTACACTCTGAGCAATCTTAGTGTTCAAACTCCTAATGATCCAAGACCACACAAGAGTATTGGTTCTCTCCCAAATTGGCCTTAACAAATTGCCTACAACAGGTTCTTGCACACTGTCATCCACAAAACCGACTTTGTTCTCTGATTCTAGAGCCATTATCATGACTTGGGACCAAAAATGATAGTTGGACTTGGTAAGAGGGGTTGAAACTAAAACCAATCTAGGACTTTGTCCAGGGTGCGAAAAATAGGGATTCATAAGATCCGCAAGTATATTGGCAAAGGGATTAATAACAACACTAGCAGTAGTAGTATTAGCAACAACGGGTGTAATTGGTACCTAATTGTTCGACATTGAAGCAGGCACAAATTCTTCAATCACCACTTGATCGATATTTGCCATCCTCAAACCCTAATATGAAGCAACAAAATCTTGATTGAAGCAGTAAAAAGACAAAGAATAGAACGCAATAGCACTAGTATTGTGCAAAGCTTGAATGTGATTCTTGATCCAAGAAACGCACGAACTCGAATGCAAAAGTTGATCTCAGAACCAAAGATACGAAAAACCCAAATAGCACAAGGTGAAGACACAATGTAAAGGAGTGTTAAGAACCGTGAGCCAAAAACCTTCGATCCAAGACATAATGCGAAGAACCCAAAATAGCATAGGGCCTTGCATGTAAAGGAAAAATAATGTGCTCCCTTTTCTCTCAACAAGTAATGAAAAAATCAGAGCAAAAACATAGCAGAGCCCCTTTATATAGAGGGCTCTAATACCATAACAGAGTTCATAGCAAAGTGTTGGGAGGACCAGAAGAAAAAGGATTTAGATTAGTGGGGAAAATGATGAATGGATCAGTAAAGTTAAAAAACAATGTACAGAGTTGATGTGCTATACATGGCCAATGAGGCAAAAACTAACTAATCAACTCGAACCAATAGAAGCAAACTAATGGAACTAGAAGTTAACTAGCACAACAAATTATTGTTGCATAAATAATTCCCCTACTAGAAAATTTATGAGATTAAAATTATTTTAATAATTGATTATAAGTATAATAATTTTTTAAAAATTAATTATATAAAAATTAATTTATTTCTTAATGTATTAATTTAAAAATAATTTTAAAGTAGAAAGTAATTTTAAAGTAGTGTATTTTATCTTGTTTATATAGTTAAAAAAATTACTTTTATATGATAAATTATTAAAAAGAGTATGAAATGATCTATTTATATTATGTAATATTTGATACTTATAGTTAATTTATTAAAAATATCACAATTTAAAAATAATCAACTTATACCTATAATCAATAGTTTCAAAAAGTTGTTTATAACTATAACTTATTTTTCAACTTAAAATTAGATTATAAGTTTTATTTACAAACCATTTGCTTCTTTTACATAAGCACAACAATTTATTTTAAAACAGTTTTATTTTAAAATGAAGCTATTTTTAGATTATAATGTTCCTTCCCAAATACACTTTTGCTTAAAGAAATCGAGAGTAACAAGCTTTTAATTAAAAAGCAATATTTGTAATTTTTTATATGTTAAATATATTGAAAACTTTAAAAACATTTTACATTTAATTTTTTTAATCATTGTTCTTAGAATATTGATTAATAAAACTCATTATTTAATAGTTTAAAATTTTATATTGTAACATTAAATTAAAATAAAAGGGAAAATTAGTACCAGCCATCAACAAGCGTTAATTAACCCTTTTTTTTGGGGGGTTTTCTAGAGTATGTTCTCATCTAACAGGTGAGAGACTAATCTCCTAGGATATAGTCAGATATCTACTAATTTAATTTCTTAAGAGTAAAGTATAACCCCTCCCTTGAGAGATAATATTATTATACACCCACCTCTATTCCTAAAATATATATTTTTTTCCCCTAAAAAATTAAGATAAGTATAACATCCTGAATAACAGTACATATAACTAATACCGTTGAATGATTAATTTTTAGATACATTATAGATATATAAGTAGGCAATAAGGAAATCCTAATTGTAGGGTGAAGTGAATTTAAGTCTTCTTTATTGAAAAAGTAGTAATGTTTTGCTAGCCGAAGAAAATTGTCTTGCTAGCAAGTCTTGTAATATAAGAATCAAATTAGTAGGAGTCTACATTGTAGGATGGCATAAAATATTAGTTAAAAACCCTAGAATGTGTGGCTAGAAATTAGCTGCACTATCCTTCTTGGTGGATAAATAAGAGCCACCCAAATTCAAGCTTAAGTAAATTTGAATTTTATTTCATATCTACCAATAGGATTCCAGCTACCAACCTAATAAGCAAGACAACATTTTCTCTCTTTTCTCTTTCAAAATTTTGGCTAGCCACCCTCTTTCCTCTCCTTCCCCATTTTCTTCTCCAACTCACTCATACTCATCCAAAACTCTTGCACCTTACTTCCTCTTGCCCAAATCTTCCACTCTTTACTTTGTGTATCATCAAAATGCTTTAAGACAAGCTCGCCCAAACCTTCTTCCTTTGATCATATAATCTCGACCAATTGAGTAGTAAGAAGGGATTTACAGTTATCTCAAGACTTTAGAAAAGTAGAGACATCAAAGTTTCAAGTTGAGGAGTTACAAGTTTCAATTTGAGGAAGGATTTTTTAGATTTGTGATCTTTTAGGGTTTTATGGATATTAGAATTTTCTTTTATCATCCTTGATTTATTCTTGTATAGTGTTAATAATACTCCTTTCTAGTGATTTAAGGTAAAGAAACTTGGATTAGGTTGAAGAATAGATGAAAAGACCAAGATAGACACAAAATAGAAAAACAATTGAAAGAAAACCTAGGAGCTGTCCGTACAACAAATGATATATCTCAACATGTAAAACTCAAATTTGAGTGAAATTAATTTTAGATGAAACTAGACTTAAAGATTAATCCAACCATATAAATTATAAGTCCATTGGACTTGAAATGAAATAGTTATAATTTTTATAAATAGGCTGTTGAATTACACTCTCTGTCCTGATTAGATTGTGATGTAAGGGCATAACTCGCCCTATATGACAATTTATGTGCAACTAATTTTATTAGAAAGATAACAAATAGAAAATTATGTCCATAAAATTTCATAATCAAATCATAAGTAGATGATTCACAATAAATCCTTGAAACTGACCTATGCTTTATTCGGGTTAAAACAAGGCAACTCAAATGAGGAGCTCATAACTCGAGCTCTACTTACCTAATTAGAGTGAAACTTGTTGGACTTAGAAGAAGGTTCACATAGATACATTTTGGTAAAATTTTGGATCAAAATAATGTAATGAGAGTTTTTAGTGATTCTCTAATTTTTGATGTGCAAATATGTCCTGAAACTTAACATCTTTTAGTAAAATTTTAATAACTTAAGTTATACACCTCGAAATTTAGTAAAACTAAAGTGGTTTAAAAGTAGACTAACAAGGATACATCATATTAAATTTTGAGATTAAAATGAATTAAAATAGAATTTTGGTGTAATTTAGAAATATAGGGTAGATTTAGGGGGTGCTTGGCAAACTAGAAAAATCAGATAACTAGGTATAATGGAGCCTGGTTTTTAATAAATGTTATTTGTTAACTACTTAAATATTTTTAAACTAGTTTTTATCTTAACCAATTTGGACCTAAAACTAGTTCTCAAAAAAACTAATTTTAAATTGATTTTATTTTATCCCAAATTTTTCTTCTTTTATTTTATATCTTTTGATTGCTTGTCAATTGTCCTTGACTGCTCACCACCATGGTCCACCATTATCTGCTGCTGGCCATTGCCAATTACCATCGTGGGCCTTATCCGCCACCATTTGCTACCATTGGCTGCCACCGTTTGCCACCATTTGTCGCCTCCAGCTGCAACCATCCATTGTTGCCGCTGGCTACCACCGTCTGTCATCGCCAATCACCACTATTTGTTGTTGTTGCCAACCACCATCATCATCCGCCACCATCCTATCGCGACCGCCATCATCCATCATTAGCATCCCACCACCACCTGTCATGGTCTGCCACCACTCACCATCGCCGGCTTCCACTGTCTTCTGCCATCAACTATCATCATTTGTCATCGTCTGCTAGATTAGTATCTTTAATGACAATCAAAAAGAAAAAGGTACAAAAGAAAAAAAAAGAAGAAGAGTACATGTTAAAACTAATTTTTAAGTTATGGAACTAAACAATGTTTAATTAAAAACTAGTTCACTTTTATACCAGTTATCTATTTTGTACCATGTTAACTGGGTTTTTCAGGTTGCCAAACATCCCCTTAAGGAAAGTAGAAAAACTTGAGAGTTTCATGGTTTAGAGTTCCCATAAACCATGAGGAATTCAATGGCATGAATATTTATGCAATTCCACACTAAAGTGATGTTATGTTGATATATTGTTTCATGGTTTTGGTTGGCTAATTGAGTGTCCTGTCTATTTTGGGACTCTCCATATTTCAGCTGTTATGCTATCGAACTTCCAGCAGAAGTATATGATCTACGTAGCATGATCATTATCATATTCATACATGAAAGTATAGATGATTTCTCATATGATTATGATTCTATATTACTTGGGTCAGTCTCAGAATAAATTATGGGGAATAAGTTGGTGGGAACATTAAGGAAAATATACTCGATAATCATATATAAGAATGAGCTCAATCCTAAAAAGCAGGTTATTACCTAAGAGTTTATATGGCCAAATATTCCTAGGGGACCAAGTATGGATAGTTATGACACAAGTTAAGAAAAGGAAAAGTCAAGTTCACTTGCATCATAATTCAATTGCATTTATCTGTGCATAATGTTTAATTGCTCATTGACTTGTTATAATTATAATATAATCTCTTCTGTTTGTTAAGTGTATGAGTAAAATGAAATCAGCTTCGAATAATATGGTTTCAAACCTATAAAACTAGAATTTACATTTTAATATTTACATTTCTCCACATTTTTTAAAATAAACCGGAGCAACTAGGAATGATTGCGATGTCAATATGTGATAATTAGGAGATCCTACTGAGAATTTTTCAAATTCTTATTCAATTTGTATGTATTTGTGTCATTCTCAGACAATGGCAACAATAGCCAAGGTGTTTTTAACTGAGATTCCAATATGGTCGTGGCATGAAGATCCTACCTTTTATTCTTTTTGCTTTCCTATATTTTGATAGGCATCCCTACGTGGATCCTTTTGAATTCTATTTTCCTTAATGTGAGTTAGATGGAGGTCTCACATTAAGTACATTTAGAGACTTGTAAGTGCCTATTAAGGAGAAATAACTACGATACTAAATGATATGTAAATTAATTATTCTCTGTGCATGCCTAATTTCTTATTGTAGCTCTTTGTTTATAGTTAACTCCTTACATATATAAGTTTAATTAGGTAACATGCCTTGAAGACGTGAATTTCATATATTTTTTTACTTAAACTATGCAACGAAACTCAAATTTAAGTATATTTATTTAAAAAAATAGGACTTCTACATGTAACAAACTCCTAGTTATAGCATTATGACTTGACCATAGTATTGTAGTTAAGAGGGTGTTACATTTTTTGTATCAAAGCAGTTTGTCTTAGCAAAGGCCAGAGGATTAGATTGACTATGCTTTGTGCATACCCTGAATCTAAACGTGGAAGGCCATGAGCCGGACTAGCTCCTAAAGACCCCGTTGATTTTACGGGCATGCTTAGGAAATGGCTAACGTAATGAGAGAATAGGCTGCGGCTGCACATCAGATGATAGACCAACTGAGAAGGCAACCAAAAGAAGGTCATGTAAGGAATCCAAATGGGCTAGAGGTCGATTTAAAATACCTCAAGTTTGTGGAATTCTCGAAAGCGATCCCGCCTAGTTTTAAAGGAGCATTCAATCCAGATAAGGCTGAAGAATGAATCAAGGCAATGGAGAATGTTTTTTTAGTATTGACCTGTACTGAATACCAGAAGGTAGCATTTGCTATCTATATGTTAAAAATGGACGTTGAGTTTTGTTGGAATGGCACAAAGAGATTGTTGGAAGGTTTCCAAACTGATATCACCTAGGAAGTGTTCAAAGAGGCTTTTTATGAGAAGTACTTCCTTGTTTCTATCTGAAACGCTAAGGAGCTAGAATTTATACAACTCGAGCAAGGAAATAGGAGCGTGTTAGAGTATATAGCTAAGTTTGAAGAGCTTTGCAAGTTCTCCACCATCTATCAGTGGAATCCAGATGAAGTCTAGAAATGTGTTAAGTTTGAAGGTGGATTGAAAGAGGATATTCTCGCACCAGTGGGACCCATGGAGATAAGGGACTTTGCTACCTTGGTGAATAAATGCTGGTTTGTGGAGGAATATAATAGGAAGTTGGCAGCTGCTAAGTTTGCCGGTGGCGGTTTTAAAAAGGGATTGGCACCTCAAGGTCCAAGGTTCAAGCCCCCTTATCAACAAAAGAATAAGTTCCAACCAACTACAAATAAAGGAAAACAGCCCCAAAAGCCTTTCGTGAAGCAAACTTGTTCCTAGTATGGGAAGAATCATGGGTATTGACCATGTTTGGTAGGACAAAATATGTGTTTTGGTTGTGGCAAGTTGGGACATAGGCTTTTCATGTGCCCCACCAAGAATTAGTAATCTGCCCCCAGGCCGTAGCGCAAGGGAGGAGTTTTCACCAAGAATGCAAAGGAAACAACTTAGTCCAAAGATTTGATTCAAGGTAAGTGTGAAGTAAACGGTATAACTCTAATTGTATTGTATAATTCGGGTGCTAGTCACTCTTTTATCTCTCATGATTGTGTGACTACTCTACAGTTGTCTATTTCTAAACTGCCTTGTGACTTGCTAGTTTCTACTCCCACGAATAAACCTATTAGGATTAGTCAAGTTTGTCTTAATCTTCTTTTTCAAATTAAAGGTAGAATCTTTGTAGCCAAATTGATTTGTCTTTCATTGTCTAGTCATAACACAGTTTTAGGTAATGACTGGCTTTCGACCAACTATGTTATGTTAAATTGTTCTAATAAGATTGTTGTATTTTCTTCTATCCCATTCTCTGAATCTGTAACCCCTATAAATCTCTACCTAAGCTCTTTATCAATAGAATATTGTGGAAAGAAAGTCAAGGATATGTCTTCCTATCAACAAATGTGTTGGAATCTGGCAGAACTTAAATAAAATCTCGATTGTTAGGAAATACCCGGATATGTTAATAAAATCTCGATTGTTAGGAAATACCCGGATATGTTTCTAGAGGACATTCTAGAATTTTCCCTAGAAAGGGAAATTAAGTTCTCTATTGATTTGGTCCTAGAAACGGGACCAATATCTATAGCCCTATATAGGATGTCACCTTTAGAACTAGCAGAACTCGAGAAGCAGATTAAGGAACTTTTGGAGAAGCGATTCATTAGGTCAAGTGCTTTGCCATGGGGAGCCCCTGTTCTTTTGGTAAAGAAGAAAGACAAAGGTATACGGTTGTATGTAGATTACTGACAATTAAACAAAGTCCCGATCAAGAACAAGTATCTCTGGACAAAAATAGATGACCTCATGGATCAACTACAAGGGGTAACCGTGTTCTCCAAAATCGATTTACAATCAGGATATCATCAAATTCGGGTTCAGGATAAAGATATTCCCAATACGGCTTTTCGAACTCGTTATGGACACTATGAGTACACTGTGATGTCATTTGGATTAACAAATGCTCCAACAGTATTCATGGATTATAT
Organism: Pterocarpus macrocarpus; assembly: GCA_031439585.1. Taxonomy (NCBI): domain Eukaryota; kingdom Viridiplantae; phylum Streptophyta; class Magnoliopsida; order Fabales; family Fabaceae; genus Pterocarpus; species Pterocarpus macrocarpus. The sequence continues at coordinate 61,552,069 of CM062520.1, read as the reverse complement.
GAACTGGATTTTCCAACCTTATCTTGACAAGTTCATAGTGATTTTTATAAATGATATACTTGTTTACTCAAGGATCGAGGAAGAGCATGTAGAATATTTGAGGCTGGTATTGCAGATTCTAAGAAAACAGAAACTCTATGCTAAGCTATCCAAGTGCAAATATTGGATGAAGCAAGTAAAATTTTTAGGATATGTAGTATCTCAAGGAGGAATTTCGGTCGACCTAGTAAAGTTGAGGCAATGGTATGTTTGGAACGACCAACCACCATTATTGAAGTTAGGAGTTTCCCAGGTTTGGCTGGATATTATAGACAGTTTATCAATGGTTTTTCCCAGATAACATTACCCTTGACCAAGCTAACTAGGAAGATTGCCTTATTTGAGTCGACGTCAAACTGTGAAAGGAGTTTCCAGGAATTGAAGGCAAAGTTGACTACAGCACCAATGCTGGCATTGCTAAATCCTTGCAAACCAGTTTAAGTTTATTGTGATGCTTTCAGGAAAGGATTAGGTACGTGTTGATGCAGAACTGAAACGTGGTAGCATATGCCTCCAGAGAGTTAAAGCCTCATGAGATAAATTATCCAACTCAGGTTCTTGAGTTGGCGGCAATGGTGTTTGCCTTAAAGATTTGGAGACATCATCTATATAGGATTAAGTTTAAAGTATTTTCTAATCACAAGAGTTTGAGATATCTCTTTGATAAGAAAGAATTAAATATGAGGCAAAGAAAGTGGATAGAATTTCTTAAAGACTATGAGTTTGAATTAAATTACCATCTAGATAAAGCCAATGTAATGGCTAACACCATGAGTAGGAAATCTCTAAGTGTATCCTAGATGATGATTAAGGAGATTGAACTTGTAGAAAGTTTTTAGGACTGCAATTTAGGGATTTTTGTAACTCCTCGAAGTATCTAGTTGAGTTAAATTAAGGTAACCAGCGACTTTAGAGAACAGATTAAACAAGCACAATAGTAGGATCCGAAATTTCAAAAGACCATAGCTTTGGTGCAATCAGGGAAATTAACGGGGTTTGCTCATAATAATGGAGAGATATGGAGGTATCAAGGGAGAGTATGTGTGTTGCAGTAGACGGCTTCAGAGGTAGAATTATGAAGGAAGCTTATAAGAGCGAGTTCACAGTGCATCCTAGAATCAGCAAAATGTATCAAGATCTTAAAAAAATATTTTGGTGGCCGAGGCTAAAATTAGATGTAGCAGAGTTTGTAAATAAATATTTGGTTTGCCAAAAGGTGAAGATAGAGCACTAGAAGCTATTAGGAACACTACAACCTTTAGAGATTCCTGAGTGGAAATTAAAAAGTATTTCAATAGATTTCATGATAAGACTACCAAGGACATCAGCAGGATATGATTCCATATGGGTTATAATGGATAGACTAATTCAGTCTTCTCACTTTTTACCCATAAGGGCAAATCATCCTTTAGAGAAATTAGTTCATCTATATATTCAAGAGATGTGAGACTACATGGAATCCCTTTCACTATAATTTCAAACCGAGATCCAAGATTTACCTCACGATTTTGGATAGTGTTCTAGAAGGCATTCGGGACAAGACTTTGCTTTAGTACCACCTATCATCCCCAAACTGATAGACAAATAAAGAGAACTATTCAAACCTTGGAGGATATGCTAAGGGCGTGCATAATAGAACAACGAAAAAGCTGGGATAGGTATCTACCATTAATTGAGTTCGCTTACAATAATAGTTATCATGCCAACATTGGCATGGCTTCGTATGAAGCCTGGTATGGACCAAAATGCCAATCTCCTTTTTGTTGGTACTAACCAGGAGAGATAAGTCTCTTAGGGCCTAATTTGGTTGGAGAGACCACTGAGCAAGTAAAAAAGATCTAAAGTAAGCTCCTTACCGCCCAAAGCTGTAAGAAAAGTTATGCTGATACGAGAAGAAAACTGTTAGAATTTCAAGAAGGAGACCATGAATTCCTAAAACTCATACCCATAACAAGAATAGGTAGAGCTATCAAGGTGAAGAAATTAAGTCCCTGATTCAGAGGTCCTTTTCAAATTCCAAAGCAAATCGGGCCAGTAGCGTATCAAATAGCCTTACTCCTACATTTATCTAACCTCCATGATCTTTTTCATGTGTTGCAACTCATGGGTTATCATCCTGATTCTAGCCACCTCTTAGTACCCAAATCAATACAGTTGAAAGATGACCTAACCTTCATGTACCCCTAGCCCGAATTATAGACAAAGGCATTAAGCAACTTAGAAACAAATCTGTGCAATTAGTGAAGGTGGCCTGAGGAAGGGAAGGAATGGAAGACTATACTTGGGAATTAGAGTCGAACATGAAGAAAGATTACCCAAAGCTATTCTTAGGTATTGAATTTTGTGGACAAAATTATTTTTAATGTGTATAGTAATGTAACATCCTAAATAATAGTATGTACAACTAACACCAATGAATGATTAATTTTTAGATACATCATAGATGTACAAGTAGGCAGTAAGGAAATGTTAATCATAGTATGAAGTGAATTTAAGTTTTTTCTATAGAAAAAATAGCAATATTTTGCTAGCCGGAGAAATTTGTCTTGCTAGCAGGGTCTTGTAATACAAGAACCGAATTAGCAGGAGCCTACTGTTAGCTCCAATGCCCTTTAGAAACCGTTTTATAGTTGTGAACTAGAATGAGCTCTAAGGTTTTGATGAATATCAAATTAGAGTTTAAGCTAATATCCTTGTATATGAACAATTTGTTTGTTGAAATGTTTTCTTTCATGATAAAGGATCTTAATCGTGTGCATTAACTGCTTGATAGACAACAAAGCTTTATTGTCCACTGTTTTGTTATTTGAATATACATAATATGGAATATATGCTTTGTCTACTTCTTGAGCTATCACGTAAGAAACAAAAAGACAAGTTCAGAAGGATGAAACTATAACATCAGAAGGGAAAACATACCTCGACAACAAATACTGTTCATTCAAAAAGATGACTCTGTACAGAAGGGATATATCCAAAAACTTACTTCTCATGAAGTGTTATAACTTCAAAGCCTCCTCTGCACGCTTCATAGACAAATTCAAAATAGTCAAAAGGTGATTTGATAAGATGCAGAAGAGGAGCTGACAAGTCTGAATAGTTGGTAAACTAACAAATGGCTACTTTTCTACTTCTATATAAGCTTTGAAGAATGGGAAAAAGGAAGACTATTTCTTTTCTATGCAGTTATAGACCAGCAGACCAAAAGAATAACAAGGATCAAGCCCTGTGAGCTTCAACGATCATATTTCAAAGTCTATATAAGGCTGGAAGTCGAAGAAAGAATAGTTAGACAGATTGAATACCACTTGTGCAAAAACAACTTCCTTCTTTTATCTTTCTCGACGTTTGTAACACCAGAAAGTTACTCATTGTAACTCCAGTTCAAAAGAAAATCTTCTCTTTTATTCTGTAATAGATAATATTCTCTCTTTGAGAATTTAGAAAAGTCATATACACAGAGCTTTATTGTTTATTCTCTGTCAAGAGAGTTAGTGTGAGTGTTTCAACAAACATATTATTTATATAAATTATATCCAGACCCAGTAGTGGTCAGTGTGAGCTTGGAGAGGCTAAGAAAATACTATTTGGTAAAAAAGCTTGGAAAGGCTTGAGGAAAGACTACTTGTTTGAAAGAAACTTCGACAAAGAATACTCGTGGTTTATAAAATCTCAACAAAAAGTTAGGGACTGGAAGTAGGCAAGTGGTTGGCCGAACCAGTGTAAAAGTCTCTTGTATGATTCTTTTATCCCTTATCTTGTCATATGATTTTATCACATAAGTTCCTTTCTTCATATACTTAATCTAAAAAAGATTTATAACTGTTTTAAAATAGAACTGAGTAGTTTTATAAACTAACAAAATCACTTCCGCAATCCAAGTCTTGGACTTAAGATTATTGTTTTTAATCTAAGTTTTTCAGATTATAAGGTTCATTGAAAGCACTATTCAACTCCATCTTCTCGTGTTATCTCATCCAACACCTACACTGCAAGATGGTGTAAAATACCAGTTAAAAGCCCTAGGATGTGTGGCTAGAAATACTATCCTTCTTCGTGGACAAACAAGAGCCACCCAAATTCAAGCTTAAGTAAATTTGAATTTTATTTCATATCCACCAATAGGATTCTAGCTACCAACTTAATAAACAAGACAACATTTTCTTTCTTTTCTCTTTCAAACTTTCAGCCAACCACCCTCTTTCCTCTCTATCTCCATTTTCTTCTCCAACTCACTCATACTCACCCAAAACTCTTGCAACTTATTTCCTCTTGCCCAAATTTTCCACTCTTTCCTTTGAGTATCATCAAAAGGCTTTAAGACAAGCTCAAAACCTTCTTCCTTTGATCATATAATCTCAGCCAATTGAGTAGTAAGAAGAGACTTATAACTATCTCAAGTTAGAGAAGTAGAGACATCAAAGCTTCAAGTTGAGGAGTTACAAGTCTTGATTTAAGGTAAGATTTCTTATATTTGTGGTCTTTTAGGGTTTTATGGATGTTAGGATATTCTTCTATCATCCTTGATTTATTCTTGTATAGTGTTAATAAGACTCCTTTCTAGTGATTTAAAGTAGAGAAACTTGGTTTAGGTTAAAGAATAGATGAAAAGACCAAGATAGACACAAAATAGAAAAAACTATTGAAAGAAACCCTAAGAGTCATTCATACAATGAATGGTATATCTCAACCTGTAAAACTCAAATTTGAGTAAAACTAACTTTATATGAAACTAGACTTAAAGATTCCAACCATATAAATTATAGGTTCATTGGACTTAAAATGAAATAGTTATGATTTTTATAAGTAAGCTATTGAATTACATTCTCTATCCTGACTAGAGTGTGATGTAAGAGGCATAACTCACCTTATATTACTTCAATTTAAGTACAACCACTTTTGTTAGAAAGATAACACATAGAAATTTATGCCCATAAAATTTTAGAATCAAATCATGAGTAGATGGTTCCCGGTAAATCCTTGAATCTGATCTATACTTTGTTTGGGTTAAAATAGGGCAGTTCAAATGAGGAGCTTATAACTCAAGCTCTACTTACCCAATTAGAGTGAAACTTTTGGACTTCGAAGAGGGTTCACATAGATATATTTTGGTAAAATTTTGGATCAAAATAATGTAAGGAGAATTTTTAGTGATTTTCTAATTTTAGATATACAAGTTTATCCTAAAATAAGGCAGTTTTGAGTAAAATTTAATAACTTAAGTTATAAATATCGAAATTTAGTGAAACTAAAGGGGTTTAAAAGTATACTAACGAGGCTAAATTATAATAAATTTTGAGAATAAAATGAATTAAAATGGAATTTTGGTATAATCTAGAAATATGGGCAGATTTATGGAAAGTAGAATAACTTGAGAGTTTCATGGTTTAGAGTTTCCACAAATCATGAGGAATTCAATGGCATGATTATTTATGCAATTGCACACTAAAGTGATGTTATGTTGATATATTGTTTATGATGATTATGATTGCTATGATTGACTAGCTGATTGAGTGTACTGTCTATTTTGGGACCCCTCCATATTTTAGTTGTTATCCTGCCGGATTTTCGGCAGGAACATATGACCTACATAGCATGATCATTTTCATATTTGTACATAAAAGTATAGATGATTTCTCATATGATTATGAATCCATATTACTTGGGCCAACCCAGAATAAATTAAGGGGAATAAGTCAGTGTGAGTATCGAGGAAAGTAAACCCAATAATCACGTATAGGAACGAGCTCAGTCCTAAAAAATAGGCTATTATCTAAGAGTTTACATGGCCAACTACTCACAAGGGACCAAGTATGGATAACTATGACATAAGTTAAAAAAAGGAAAAGTCAAATGTACTTGCACCATGATTCAATTGCATTTATCTATGCATAATGTTTAATTGCTCATTAAATTATTATAATTATGATATAATTTCTTCTGTTTGTTAAGTGTATAAGTAAAATGAAGTTTGCTTCGGACAATATGGTTTCAAACTTAAAAGACTAGAATTTAAGCTTCAAAATATTTACATTTCTCCACATTTTTGAAAATAAACCGAAACAGCGAAGAATGATTGCGACATCAGCATGTGATAGTCTAAGACATCCTATTGAGAATTTTTCAAATTCTCATTCTGTTTGTATGTGTCCGTGTCATTCTTAGGCGACGGCAACAATAGCAGTGGTGTTCTTAACTGAGATTCCAATATGGTTGTGGCATCAAGATCTTGCCTTGCCTTTTATTCTTTTTGTTTTTGTGTATTTTGATAGGCATCCTTGTGTGGACCCTTTTGAATTCTACTTTCCTTAATATAAGTTAGATGGAAGTCTCACATTAAGTACATTCAGAGACTTGTAAGTGCCTACTAAGGAGATGTAACTATGATACTAAATGATATGTAAATTAATTATTCTCAGTGCACGCCTAATTTCCTATTGTAGCTCTTTGTTTATGGTTAACTCTTTACATATATAAGTTTAATTAGGTAATACACCTTGAAAAAGTGAATTTCGCATATATTTTTTACTTAAACTACACAATGAAACTCAGATTTAAGTATACTAATTTAAAATAATAGGACCTCCACACGTAACAAACTCCTAATTGTAGTATTATGACTTAAGCATAGTACTGTAACTAGAAGGGTGTTACAATAAGGAGTACAATACAATCCCCTCCTTTAAGAGATATTATTACACTCTCCTTCCCTCTATTTATAGAATATATACTCTCCTCTCCTAAAAAGTTAAGATAAGCCACACTTTAATCCATTTTCAAGTTTTTCATTAATTTTCTATTGTTTTATTATTTTCTTTTTCACCAAAATACCTTTTTTTAATAGTTATATATATTAATTTTTTATAAAATAAAATATATGTGCTAATCATAATATATATATATATATAGTTGAATTTAAATTTTAAAGTATTACTATATTAAGAGAACAAATTATTATTAATAATAATAATTTGTAATAATTATTTTTTCAACATTAAAAGTTACATATTTTCTCATCTATTAATTCTAGAATATTGATGCATATAAGAATGAAAATTATTTATTAATGTTGTATAAAAAGATGAATCATGAAAAAGATAACGAAAAAAGTTTTGTGATTTTACTTTAAAAAATATGCATATTAATATTCTAAAAATACTTGAGAAAATATGTAATTTTTATTTTTTAAAAAATAATTATTACAAATTATTGATACATTAATAATTTGTTCTTTTAATATAGTAATAATTTAAAAATTAAATTAAACTATATATATATATATATTATTACATTATTAAAAGCCCCATATATATATTTTATTTTGTGAAAAAATTTAAATATGCATTACTATTACTAAAAAGGTATTTTGATCAAATATAAAATAATAAATATGAACTAATGGACAGTTAATAAATAATCGGTATACCCACTCGTTCCTTCCACCACATAATAACATTGTTCTTTTTAAGCCGTTTCTCTTCATTGAGGACAATGTGGTCGTACTACTACCAATCACCCTAATTACACACACATGCATTATCATTATTATTTTTAACGATTTATAGCTTTCCTTCACCTTTTGAGCACCTTTACAGCATTTTTTTATAGGTTTTCAATTTGCTTTATATAATTTACCTAATTTATACTTTTATTACAAGTTTTAGTCATTTTAATTTGGTTTCATTTAGTCTGCTTTCTTTCAAGCAAGTAACACCCTTGTAATTATTTGCTCCGTATATTTTATAAATAAACTCGCTTTAAGAGAGTATTCATTTTTCTGCGGAAAAATGGCTTTGCTCATGCATTAAAACGCTTTAATTAAGAGTTGACATGGAAAAGCAGCTTTAGGGTGCTTTCGTTTTAGCCTTTTTAGCCCAAAATAATAATAATAATAATAATAAAGTATCACTTTACGCATATTTTGATAATTTTTTAAAATAATCATAATCTTAAAAGAAATATATGTTTTCAATTTTTTAATAAAAACTGAATAAAAATTGAAAAGAGTAATTTATCGCAAAAAAAAAATTAGTTTATCAAAAAAAAATAAGTTTTTCAGCTATATAAAAAAATTCAAATTTTTTAATTTTTTTTTTAAATTTGAAACGAATATACCCTTAAATTCTAGATCCACCATATTGCAAAATATTTTGATATATAGAATCAAAAGATGCTAATGTAGACTATCAAAATAAAACATGTAAGTCTTTTTCACCAGCAATAACTTTTTTGTTTTTAATGCTATATATGTGCTACTTTAATTTCCTAATGTATGCCTCGACTTAACAGATTACGTAATTAAGAAGAAAATAAAATATTTTAAGTTTAATTTTGATATACTGACAGAATAAAAGATTTTTATACAATCAAATAATTATATTTTTTTATTTACATAATCATTTAAGTAGTGAATATGAAATTTAATCAAATTTAATGATATAACAATATATAATTGGATAACAGTATAAATTATTTTTATATTAACAGTGCATAATAAATATAAATATTAAGAGAATAATTTCTATTTTTATTATCATTTAAAATAATAAAGTTATATTAATCTTTTAAATTTTAAATAATACGAATCAATTTTAAAAAAATCTCATGAAGGCTCTTGAAAGTACCTTTTGATTTTTAAAAACCAAAAACAAAATTACCTCAACTTTTTATTTAGCAAATAGAAAAAATTAGTTTGTGCTTTTATAAATAGGAGCACCTCTTTAAAAAATACTATCAAACCAAATCTTAATTTAAATGACAAATAACAAATTGGATGATATATCTACACTTACTACAGGATTTCTCTTCTTAATTTTTTTTCTTCCTAATCATTATATTGAAATATTTTTTTTAAGTCCATAAACATATATGCTATAGTATCTATACAAGAGAAAAAAAATTATAAAAATGTAAACAATTTAAAAATGCTACAACCATTTGTCATCAAAAAAATATACAAAAAAAGGTCTTTCAGCCGCTGTCTCACTAGCCCATCCCCATCCCCATCCCCATCCTCATCCCCCACGCTTTTCTCTCTAGCGCATTGTATGGAATGAACTTTACAGTTTTTTTTTTTGTCGGGGTAAGTGAATTACAAGATCAAGACTCCCACAGGAAACAGGGAGGAGCAGAAAACCAGCGAAAAACAAACATTTTAGATGGCCAAAACAAACGAGGCTTGAGACGAGGGAAAGTTGAAAATGATTTGGCACGATTACATCTGTACATATATACAGGAAAATTTTTACCATAACGTTATGTTTAGTTGGAGTAAAAATAGAGGTGAAAATACTATGGATGAACTCACCCATAAAATTTTTACTTTTATTTTTATCCCAATCAAAATAATTAAAATGATCTTGCAATTATTGTCATATATAATTAATTAAATTAAAAAGATTAAAAAAATAAGTATTAATAAAAATAAAACGAAAAAAATTATGAATTGATAGACAGTAAGTGCCTATCAAAACATTAGTATAATATAAAGGAAAGACGGGTGGCCAGGTGGGCTGGGATAAGATTAATAATTTTCTTAATGTATGTTTCAATCAACTATACTGTTTTTTTCCCCTTATTAACATCTTAGAACTAAACAGAAACGTTTTCTTCATCGTAAGACTTACATTTGTTTTTTTTTTTTTTGACAAGAAAATTTTTTTTATTGATAATCAAACCTAGTACTTATAAATCAAAAAAGATATATTAAATTTAAATTTAATAAAAAATAAATATATTCTATATTTTGAATTAATTAATAATTTATGATTCTGTTCTTTTTTTCAAAAATTATTAATATCTACGTATCTTTTACATCAAAAATTAATATAAATAATACTGTAAATTGAAGAATGTATTATATATTCTTTCAAAATAGATCTAATAACTTTCTTATTGGTAAGAGGATAGCAAAAAAGACAATGAAAACCCACTAAAGAGACAATAAAAATAAGATAAAAAGGCAGAAAATTCTAAACAACAAAAAGAAAATGAAAATAAAAAGAAATGGAGGGCTATCACCAAAGAAAAGAGATGACATCCCCTTTCAATAATACTCACATTAAAAAAGACAAAAATAAATAAATAAATAAATAAAGATTTACACCGGTTTATTTTATGTAGATATGACATGGTGTATGTTTAATTTGTCTAGTATATGTCTTCTTTAATTTGAACTTATCGTGATTTCTTCATGAGGAGTAGTTTACTGCTCCTTGAGCAGCACAACCTTGTTTTGTACTGCGTGTCGTGCGATGAGTCCTTAAATTTTCGTTGTTTGTTAATATTGGTTTACCTCATTCAGCGTAACTTAGGATTCCTCTTAATTGTTTTTGGTCTCTTCCCACTAAATTGAAATACTTTTTCAAGTCCATTGACATATATGCTATAGTGTCTATACAAGAGACAAAACATTTATAAAAAAATAAAAATGTAAACAATTTAAATTAAAAATGCTACAACCGCTCTCTCACTAAAGCACGCCCATCCCCAAGTTTTTTCCTTTAGCACATCGTATGGAATGAACTTTACGGTTGTTTTGCAAACGTTAATGGCCAGAAAGAAACGAGGCTTGAGAAGAGGGAAAGTTGAGGATTATTTGGCATGATTATTAAGGAAAATTTTCACTATAACTGCATTTTGGTGATTAAAATTATTTTGTAACTATTGTTATATATAATTAGTTAAATAAAAATATAAAAGATAAAAAATAAGTATAAATAAAAAAAATAAAAAAAAATGTGAGTTGATAGGAACGAAGGCGCCTATCAATTCATTAGTATAATATCAAAGGGTAGACAGGTGGAAGGAAAAGTGCCGGTGGAAACTACATTCAGAGTTAGGCATGACTGAACGTGGAAAGGTTTGTTAGGCCAGGAGGAAAAATTCGCACACATGGTGATTACATAATGGTAAGCTAGATATGTTAAATATACTGTCATGGGTTTCTGATGAGATGTTTTTGTTTTCTAGGATTTTAGTATGTGTCTTGTTACCTTCTGTACTCCTCTACTGATGTAGGGTCGAGTGATTAATGGACAATTATCCAAAAAAACAAGGGCGAGACAGGTGGGCTGGGATAAGATTAATAATGTTTCGATCAACTATATATATATTTTTCTATTAACATCAACTATATATTATTTTTAAAGATTAGCTTTTAGAACCAAAACAAAAACGCGTTCTTCGTCGGAAGACTACATTAATTTTATCCTGTATGTTTTGTCTATTACATGAATGATGATCTCCTCGTGAAGAGTAGTTTACTACTCCGTGGGAAGCACAACCTTGTTTTTTTATATGTATTGTGTGATGAGTTCTTAAATTTTGCTGTTTGCTAATATTGGTTTATCTCGTTCAGGGTTCATTATATTGAAATTTTTTTTTAAGTCCATAAACATATATACTATAATATTTAAGGAAATTACATTTTATTTCCTAAAATATATATTATATGTAATTTAATTCTTATATTTTAAAAATATATAAATCAACCCCCTAAATTTTTGTAAATATATATTTTAGCCAAAATAAATGTGTTATATTCCTAACTTTTGGGTCGTGCAAATTGACTATATGAGTTTTTCTAAATATACAATCTAATATCCTAAATTTTTTTGAATGTGTAATATTTTTTATAATAATTGATAGAAAAATTAATAAAAAAATCAATTTACATATTCAAAAAAGTTCAAAAGATCTATTTACATATTTTTAAAATTTAGGGGTTAAAGTGTATATGATCTATAATTCAGGAGAGTGAAATATTTTTTCCCTTAATATTTATACAAAAAAAAACATTTATAAAAAAATAAAAATGCAAACAATTTAAAAAATAAACTTTTTGGATACATTAATAGTAATGAGGTTTAAACTTAAGATCTCATACAAGCTAATAAAATCCTTCACCACTAAACCATCTCTAATGGCTTACAACTTGAAAACCCTACAACCACTGTTTAGCGCATTGTGTAGAATGAACTTTACAGTTATTTGGCTTCGTTAGTTGTTATTTGCGAACATTTTAGACGGCTAGAAACAAACGAGGCTTGAGGATGGGGAAAGTCGAAAATAATTTGGGATGATCATATCTATACATATATATAGGAAAATTTTCACTATAACTGTATTTTGGTAACTAAAATTATTTTGCAGCTATTGTTATATATAATTAATTAAATAAAAATAAAAAGATAAAAATAAATATAAATAAAAAATAAAAAAATGTGAATTAATAGGCATGTAAGTGCCTATCAAATTCACAAGCATAATATAGAGGGGAGATGGGTGAGCTGGGATAAGATTAATAACATTAATTTTAAATTTTGAATGCTACTTCCTACCTTTTTTTTCTTAATATATGTTTCAATCAACTATATTTTTTTTTAGCTATTAACATCAACTATATTATTTTTAAAGATTAGCTTAATTTTAGAACCGAAACAAAAACGTTTTCTTCCTTGTTAGACTACATTTGGCTATTTTATCCAGTTATGGCATGGGATATGTTTGTCTAGTAGTACATGTCTATTTTAATTAATTTTAAATTTTGAATGCTACTTCCTACTTTTTTTCTTAATGTATGTTTCAATCAACTATATTTTTATTTCACCTATTAACATCAACTATATTATTTTAAAAGATTAGCTTTTAGAACCAAAGCAAAAACGTTTTCTTCCTTGTAAGACTACATTTGGTCATTTTATTCAGTTATGGCATGGAATATGTTTTGTCCAGTAATACATGTCTACTTTAATTAATTTTAAATTTTCAATGCTACTTACTATTTTTTTTCTTAATATACGTTTCAATCAACTATATATATATATATATATATATATATATATATATATATATATATATATATATATATATATATATATATATAAACCTCCTAGTTCGCCCAACGTCATAGGTTTAAAACTTATTGTCACCAATATACAAAAAAAAAAAAAAAAAAAAAAAAAACTCTTTAGATGAAGGCTAGCATGAGCATCTTTCATTCTTTTACTTCGACAAAAATGTCCATTGTATCTTTTATGCTTAAGTTTAATGATAGTATCTAATTTAGTACTTAACAACAATAATCTTATCAAATGAAGAAGAAAGCTTTCTTTATCTCTTAATAATTACCAATAGGAAAATTATTTATCTCTTTCCTTATAATAATCCATTTCTCTTTTATTAATTATCAACAACATAAATTTTATTATTTTCATAATAAATATTTATCAATAATTTAATATTCGATAAAATTATTATGCCCAAAAAATTATATAAAATTATATAATGTTCAGAATATTGTTAGTTTTATTTTTTTTAATAAATAAAATAAATTACGTTTTATTCTGCTGAAATAGTAATGAATTTGGGCCTCTTCAACATTTTGGTGCAAAAATTTTAATCAACCATGTAATTCTCACGTTGAAACCATATGATTTTATATTTTTTAATATTTTATAAATTGCTCTATAATTAAATTATTGAAAATAATATTATTTGATAAAATTAATAAAATTTCTGTGAAGTTGGCAATTATTTAAAGAGAATTGACAATTATAAAGAGAAGAAATAATTATTCTATTGGTAATTAATAAGATAGAGAAAATAATCACCTTCAACTAATATGATTGATACAAGCTCAGGACTGCAGAATGGGGATTTTGTCATAGCCATGGGTCCTATCATAGAGGAAAGAGGTTGCGGGCGATAATTTGAAGAAAAGCAATCAAAGAGCTTGTTTTTATCAAGTTGGTAATGACTTGGAGAGTAAGCAACCATGAGGAGCTCAACAAATCAAGACCAAATCTTAATTAATTAGTTGGATTATTTTTTAATTGGAGACTATTTGGAAAGCAAGCATTTATGTGAAGGACTACATATCTGGAACAAATCAGAATTAATTGACTGATTTAATTTTGATTAGAGTGCAACAATTTAAGAGCTGATCTAAATTAATTAATTGGATTTAGTTTAGGTTTAGTTTATTGAATTATATCTAATCCATATCCTAATATGATCAAATCAGAAATTTTAGGAGTGAATCTTATTATTTAGGATTAGATCAAATCTTTTTATTTCAATTTCAAATAAAATCTTTTAGATAGGATTAAATAATTTCAATTTTTATGAATTTTAGAAATTATGTATAAATAGACAAATTAATCAATAGATAATTCAGAGTCAGATAGTTTATCATACTTTTTTTTTTTTTTACTATCAATACAATCGTGAGGTTTTCCTCATTTTGGTTATGTGTGATGTAGAATTTTCTTCTCTTTGATCTAGGTTGTCAAGGATGGGTTCTTTGAAGGTCTAGTAGGAAAAATTCATTCCTTTGATCTAGATTGCTAAGGACATATTCCTTAGAGATCTACTAAGAAAAACCCTTTCTAGTGACCTAGATTGCTAAGAACAAGTTTTTTAGAGGTCTAGTAGGAAAACCCCTTTTCTAAAGATCCAAGTTACTAAGAACAAATTTCTTAGAGGTCTAGTAGAAAACCTTATCTTTACTATCCTTTGTGCCTATTTTAATTTCTTCTCTTTAATTTTACCTTCCTAGTCTTATTTCTTTTTTTTATAATTTGATATTAGTTACAAGTCTTAGGTAAATTCTTATTTGTCTGCATTCTTGAGTCTAATTTCTAGTTTTTCTTATGAGTCAAGTAATGTCTTTCTTTGTGTTTTAAGTCTCATTTCCTTACCTACTGTGTCTTATCTGTCTATATTTTTTTTTCTTTTTGGTATTTGAGGTGTATTCAATTAAAAAAAGGCAAAAAAAAAAAGAACCTCACTAACTAAGGATGGCAATGGGTACCCATAAGGGCGAGAACATGGCCCTAGTCTCCTATCCGCCATTTAGAAATTTGCCCCCTGCCCTGTCCCCCTCCCCGTCACAGGTCCCCATTCCTCGTTCCCTGTGAAGATTCAAATCCTTACAGATATCCGTGGATTTATGCAAAAATTTTTTAAAAATTCAAAAAAAGAGAAAAATTATATATATAAAAAAAAACTCTTAAACTTGAATGAAGCATCGTAAATATCCATAATCCATTATAATGTTAGTAATATAATACAATCCAAATTAAAAATAAAAATACATAATACAAATCTAAGTTATTATAAATTTTATGTCAATCAAAGTTAGTCAATTATTGCAAATTTGATTTTGGTTAAAAGTTTAGTCTACTATATGTTGACTATATTTTGAATTAACTTGATTTTATTATGTATTATTATTAAAATGTATTATATATATATATATATATATAGGGATAGGATCAACTGAGAAAAATGGTTTATTATGAGAATGAGAGAATAAATCTGGGCTATTAGATCTTATATAAATGGTTAAGATTAAACCATAAAGTCATATGATTTTTTAAAGTAATCATGTGACTTTTAAACAATTTTAAATCTTGACCATCAATGTACGGTTATACAATCCAAACTTACTCCTCTCATTCTCATAATAAACCACTCTTTTCATATGATACACTCTATATATATATGGATTTAACGGATCTCCATAGGGCGGGGATTTTATCCTCCATCCCTGCCCCATTTAATAAATGGAGACTTTATCCCTATTCTTGTGGGGACCAAACCAGTCCCCGTACCCACCCCCATCATGAGTAATTCCTATAGATACTTACTTTGACGGGTTTTTTTGGCCATCCTTATTACTAACACTCTCTCCTTTTTTTTTTGTCCCCCCTTTTCTGCTTCTTTTTTGTGCATTTTTTCTTTTTATTTATAAATAATCTCCAATTTAGGAATAACCTAACTAATTAATTAAGATTTGGTCTTGATTTTTTGAACTCCTAATGGTTACTTACTCTTCAAGTTATTACCAACAAGCTCTTTCTCTAGTGATAGGATCCACGACCATGACAAGATCCCCATCCTAAGCTCATATCATTTTCTCCCTCTTCAAAAAGATTCGTCATCAAATATTGCCTTTGTAACCTTATATGTAGAAAGAGAGCGTGACGTTGTTCTTTTTGCAAGTTCTTAGATAGCATCACGAAGAAAAGATAATGGTGGAGATGAATTTGAAGGTTACGGAGGTAAGATTCGAGGACTAATTTTTTTGAAGGGGGGAGATTGATACAAGCTCAGGAGGGTAATTTGGTAATGATGCGAAACCTAGTGAATATAAAGATCCAGAAATTCTAGATACACACTTTAATAGAAACAAGATTTAGGATAAACACTCTCCTTACTAAACCTCAAAGAAATCCGTTCTTAAAAACGTAGATAACAAGGATAAAGATTTAAGCAACCAAAACTCTCCCTACTAAGCCTCTAAGAAATCCTATTATTAAAAACTTAGATAGGGATAAAAAAATTCAAGAAATTGATTAAATATCACATTCTTTCAACTTCTTGATGTAATAAGTAAAGCAAATCACTTACCTCACTTGAAGTACAAAGATAGGAGATTCTACATCAAACAGAACCAATATAAGAAAAATCTCACAATTGTATTGATAGTAAAAACTCTTTGAACTCTACTATCTATAGGCCAATTTGCCTATTTATACATAAATTCTAAAATTAACAAAAATGAAAATTATCGACTTCTATCTAGAGAATTGATCCTAAAAAAATTTGATCCTAAATAAATATCTATGGAATAAATCCTAAACAAATCATAAACAAATCTTGAACAAATTTTGATTTGCTAATCCTAATCAAATCCAAATAAAGAAAATCAAATCCCAAGGTATCATAATCGATAATGATAATAATGTCTTCCAAATCAACCCAAAATTATGATATCGTTCCAAGTCAACCTATATCTTTAACTTGGATCCCTGTAGCCCAATCAACTAAATTCTTGTGCTATGGTCTTTATCACTTGTACTATAGTCACCATCACCTTTGATGTTGGAATATTCAATTTGCCCTCTTGAGCACATATATCATTCCTTCCCTCCTCAAAGCGATTTGTCCTCAAATCGGCATGCATGTCAGTAGGAGAAAAGGTCTTGAAACAGATCATCATCCTTGCAAGTATTGGTATTGATCTTATCTAGTTTATGAAATCTCTTCTTTCTCAAATGATTCCAAGGAACCCAAAATTATACAATATGATGTAAATCAACCAAATTTGATATAAATCAATACAAAATCTTTTTGAATTTGAAACAAAAGATAATGCGATCTAATTTGAATCAAAACTAAATATGCATATAATCCTTTGAATCTTTTCTGATTTCCTCTCTCTTTTTTTTTGTCCTTTTTTTGTTTTTCTTTTTTTTTTTTTTTTGGATTTGAACTATCAACACAAAAACAAGTACAAAATAGAGCAGAAACACAGAGACAAGAATAAAGATGTGACAGTAACACAAGATGATAGGAAGCAAAAACAAAGAAAATAAGAACTCAAACGGACCAAGAAAAGAAAACAAAAACAGAAATGTAAAACACAAAGATAGATAATTAGGAATTTATCTAAATCTTGCTTTGATACCAAATGATGTAGAAGCTTGTGAATATAAAGATCTAGAAATCCCAAGCATATATTTTGATAAAAACAAGATTTAGGATAAATACCCTCCCTACTAAACCCAAGAAACTCGTTCTTGAAATTGTAGATAATAGGGATAAAGATTTAAGAAATCAAAACCCTACAGACTAAATCCCCAAAAAATCATGTTCTTAAAACCTTAGATAATAGGGATAAAGATTCGAAAAACTTAAATCCCCTACTAAACCCCCAAGAAATATGTTCTTGAAAAATTAGATAACATGGATAAAAATTCAATAAACTAATCGAATATCATATTCTTTTAGATTCTTGATGCAATAAGTAAAGCAAATCACTCACCTCACCTGAAACACAAAGATAGAAGATTTTGCATTATACAGAATTAAAATGAGGAAAACCTCACAATTGTATTGATAATAAAAACTCTCTAAACTCTACTGTTTACAGGCCAATTTACCTATTTATACATAAATTCTAAAATTAATAAAAACAAAAATTATTTAATTCTATTTAGAGAATTGATCCGAAAAAGATTTGATCCTAAATAAATATCCTATGGAATAAATCCTAAACAAATCATAAATAAATCTTGAACAAATTTTGATTTACTAATCCTAATTAAATCCAAATAAAGAAAATCAAATTTCAAAGTATCATAATTTGTAAGAATAACAATGTCTTCCAAATTAACCCAAAATTACGACATCGTTCCAAATCAACCCATATCTTTAACTTGGATCCTTATAACCCAATCAATTAGATTTCTTGTGCTATAGTCTTTAACACTTTCACTGATGTCGCCATCACCTTTACTGCTGGAATGTCCAATTAGCCCTTCTGAGCACATATGATTCTCTCCCTCTTCAAAGCGATTCATCCTCGAATCGGCATGCATGTCAATAAGAGAAAAGGTCTTGAAATAGACCATCGTCCTTGCAAGTATTGGCATCGCTTCTATCTAGCACTTGAAATCTCTTCTTTCTCAAATGATTCTAAGGAACCCAAAATTACAAAATATGATGTAAATCAGCTAAATCTGATATAAATCAAAACAAAATTTGTACAAAATCTTTTTGAATTTGAAACAAAAGATAAAGCAATCTGATATGAATCAAAACTGAATCTGCATATAATCCTTTGAATATTTTTTGAAAGAGTTTTTACCATTAATACAATTGTAAGATTTTTCTCATTTTGGTTCTGTGTGATGAATAATCTTCTATCTTTGGGCTTCAAGTGAGGTGAGTGATTTGCTTTACTTGTTGCTTCAAGAAGTTAAAAGAACGTGATACTCAATTAGTTTCTTGAATGTTTATTCCTGTTATCTAAGTTTTCAAGAACATATTTCTTGGAGATTTAGTAAGGAGGGTTTCAGGATCTCAAATCTTTATCCCTATTATCTATTTTTTCAAGATCAGATTTTTTGGGAGTTTAGTAGAGAGCATTTTAGTTTCTTAAATCTTTATCCTTGTCATCTATGTTTTCAATAACAAGTTTTTTGGGGGTATAGTAAGGAGGGTGTTTTATCCTAAATCTTGTTTCTATTAAAGTGTGTGCATAGAATTTTTAGATCTTTATATCCACGGGGTTTCACGTCACCCACGAGGATACCAAATGATGCGGAACTCCATGGATATAAAAATTCAGAAACCCCAAGTATACACTTTGATAGAAACAAACTCTTAGATTGCTTTTTTCCAATTTATCAACAACAAGCTCTTTCCCTTGTGATAGGACCCATGATCATGACAAAATCTCCATTTTGCCCTCCTAAGCTCATATCATATATTGAGAAAAATGAATGTTCAAAATAAAATAAATCAAACAAATAGTAATTAAAATATACTTATGATAAATATCGCATAATAATTGTAATAGGAAAACATTAGTGAAAGAAACGAGAAATTAAAGAATAATTATATAATATTCAAATAACAATATTTAGTCAAAAGATTTATTTAACAAAAAATATATTAATGTTAATATAATTATAATATTTTAAAGTACAATAAAAAGTCTTATAACTTTGATAATTATTTGAATGAATTTATTTTAGAATATATATATATATATATATATATATATATATATATATATATATATATATATATATACGTACACATAGTTTTTACACATTTTATAATAAATGATTATAAAAGTAAAAAAAATTAAGAAAAACTTATTGAAAGAGATTAAAAGTCAAAATAAATTAAAATAAAATATATGTAATTAATAGTAATTAAATTAAATTTGAGAACTATCACATGGCGATTGTAATAAAAAAAATAATGAAAGAAATGAACAATTAAAGAAAATATACAATTTAGAGGAATTTAAAAATTCAAAATCATGAAAAAATGTCATGTGGCATTGATAGTGGAAAACGAAAAATTTAATAGATGAAAGGTCAAGAAAAGCATTAAAGTTTGGAGGAATGAAAAGTCTAATGAATGAAATTACAAAAACAAAGGTTTAAAATAATTAAAATTTAGGGAAAATGCCATGTAGTAATTTTAATCGAAAAACTTTAATATGTATTATAGATAGGTAGATTGTAAATAGATTATAAATTATAGATAGATTATACTTTATAGATTCTCTTTCAAATATCTCTAAATTATTTCGTAAATTATTTACGTAGTAAACTAAAATAAAATTCTGGTAGTGGGAGCTCATGAAATTATTAAAAATAAACAATCAAGTTGGTAAGATATAAAATAAGAATTTAATTTATATGTATTGATAGTATAAAATAGTTTTACATTGTCAGCCAATAGAAATAATGAAAAATACCAACCTATACAAATAATCACCCATTATAATAAGTAATCCACCATGATTTCTCATTTTTCCCTCTTTTTATTGGTTGATAGTGTAAAATTATTTTACACTGTCAGTGTATACCAATTAAACTCATAAAATAAATAAAAGAGATATTTGAATTTTTATCTTTTTTTTATATTTAATCTATTATCTTTTTAAATTTAATTTTTCGCATTTTAAATTATTTATTAATTTAAATTTTTTTATACTTTGGTCAATTTTATTAAAAGACATATATAATAACATATTACTGACCTACGATGGCAGGTCATTATTATATTATAGGCACATCACCGTTGTTAATATTATGTCATTGCTTTTGTTATAAGTTATAATAAAACTATTATTAAAAACTAAATTAATAAATAATTTTAAGTATAAAATATTAAGTCAAAAATAAATAAGAAAATAAGAAATAAAATATTAAAAAATTAAATAACCTATTTTACCTACACAGTAGAAATATTAAAAGGTTTCATTAAAAATTTTATTTTTTCTAAAAAAAAGATTTAAATCCCGCTTTGCAAAAACATATATAAAAAGCATTGGAAATAATTGCGGTCGTTCAAGTACCATCTCCGCTGGGACAAACATGGAATACACCCCACCTGTTTGGTTGAAGATATGCTTCACTTGCTATGACCATCCACCTGCAAAACCGAAAAGAGTCCATTATTTATACATCAAGTAACGTTCTTAAATATTACACGCTTTTGAGTAAATTCCAGAACTATAAAAATTGTGAAACGGATAAAGTATTATTCAATGTACTTAAAGCCACGATTTTTTTTTTTTTTTTAAAAGGTGAAAAACATTGTTGAACTGCAAAAACTGAGATAAAGGGTGTGTCTAGTTCAATTTATTTTTATAAAAAAAGTAATTTTTTAAATTAAAATAATTATTTTTATAGAAATTATTTATTTTATTTTTTATTTTTAATCTTTAAATAAAAATTAAAGTAGATAATTTTTATAAAAAATATTTTTTAATAATTAAAAAATTAATGTTTTCTAAAAAGAAATGAAATAAACACACTCTTAATGGACCAAGCAGCATGTATAAGGTCGTGCTTCACGTGGAGAAAAATTGCTCCAGCTAGCTGAGCATTCACCAATAATGCAGTCCGGATAATATGCTAATATTGAGCCGGCCCTAAACAACTTCTTGTTCTTGTTCTTGTTCTTGTTCTTTTCTTTTTTTTCAATGTGCGCGCGCGAGTATTGTTGAAGGACTGACATTTTTACATTTTAGGGTAGTTCCATCGTTTTGTTCCTCCATTATCTCTAAAATTATGGAACAGTACAAATCTATCTAAAAATCTCGTTGTTTTTTTTTTTTTTGGTACATAGCATCTCATTGCTTGTTTTTAATTTTTTTTAATCAGAATATTAAAATTATTAATTTTAAATTACTTTCCCAATAATTGTGTTTTAAATTATCATTATTAATAAATTTTAAAATTTTAACGACAAATATAGAAAAAAGAGACTGTTCACAGCCGGGTGGCATTATTAATGTTGAGGCTAGAAAAACTGATGGTGATTCTAAACTAATTTACCGTAATGCAAAAATAATTAAAAAATTAATTGCCGAAAAATTAATTTAAAAATGATATTTTTTAAAATAAATACAATATATGGATACTATTAAGTATATTTTCCTTAACATATTTGTTAACACAAAAAACAATTATTATTATTATTATATTCTATATTTAAAAATTAATTAATAATGATAATTTTTAAAAAATAAAATGCCAAAAAAATAGCTTAAAATATGATAATATTAAAAAATAAATATTATATTTTGATATTAATAATTATTAACAGTTAGATATAATAAATAGAAATAATTAATGAATTTATAATATTAACAAAGATTAAGACGTGTTATACGAGTCAAAATATAAGTGGACTATCTAAGCACATATATGGTATGCAGCGCCTACTTAAAAATTGTTCTCATCTGTCATGCCAAGTTTGCTATGTTAGTTATTTTAAGCTTCTTCTATTTTTTTTTTTTCTTTTCACTTACGTTTAATCTATTGGGGCTAAACAAGTTTACCAGAATGTTAAAGAACGGGATATTGTGTTGAGTAGGGGAAAAGGAGGATGAGGTATTGGAGGAGCCGAGGTGGGAGAGAGAAAAGGGTT
Organism: Pterocarpus macrocarpus; assembly: GCA_031439585.1. Classification (NCBI taxonomy): domain Eukaryota; kingdom Viridiplantae; phylum Streptophyta; class Magnoliopsida; order Fabales; family Fabaceae; genus Pterocarpus; species Pterocarpus macrocarpus. The sequence continues at coordinate 61,529,560 of CM062520.1, read as the reverse complement.
GCCGGAGCGGAGAAAGGCACTGTACGGGGAGTGGACGAGGAAAAGATGGTGATATCGACAGATTATTTTTTACAATGAATAAATTTAAGATTTTTTTATTTATTATAGTTTGTGGACAATGTCATTTATCTATTTGGTTTTAGATAAGTTCCAGTTTCGACGTACGGTACAGAAGGAATGGACCTCGTTGCTTGTGAACGGGGGACCACAAAAATTCTCACACAAAACATGTGCTGCATGAGAAATTCTAATCTATATCTATATTATGTATTAAATTAGATCTGTAAACATTCCATATAGTATTTTTCTTTCAAATTTTCACTTATATTATATTATTATTTTATCTATCATAATTCACTTCTCAAGAAAGCCACCTTTTCTGATTTATTTGATAAAAATATTTTTCTTTTCATCACCATGTCTTTCTTTCTTTCTTTCTTTTCTGTAGTCTGTCTTTCATCATTTTTTCTAATTTTTATATTCTTTATCCACCCTCTTTCTTTTTATCCTTATTTTTTCTTTCTTTATATCTCATTACTAAATAAATTTTTTCTTTCCGTACCTCATTATTCCCTTCCATTTTACATTTTTCATCACAAAAAAAGAGAAAAAAAAAAATAAAATGGAGAGAAACTGGAAAATTGTACCACTTTGTTGTCATTTTTTTTGGGGTGTTTGAAAAAGAACTCAATTAAGTCTTCTATTTATAGAAGAAACATTTTGACATTTGAAAAAGAGAAATATAATTTTATATTTTTATTAGATTTTGTAATTTTATAATCTTTTTATAATTTTATTTTTGTTATATTTTTACTTATAGTTAGAACTTTATTATTTATTATATATAAAAAATTCTGTATTTTATATAATCTATTAGATCTTCAGATAGAATATTTTTCACTTGAATTTTCTCTATTGTCCCATCATATTGCTTCCTTAAAATATTTAGACAAAGTGATTAAAATTTGCTCAAACTTATGTTTCTCTTATTTTTTATTTAAACTCTTTAGTCCTAATTAATAACCTGACATGTTTGGTGGGAAGTCATTATCTTTATATCACATTCAATGTATTTATTTTTTATACAATATTTTTTAATTTATTTTCTCTTTCGATAACTTTTTATTGTCCATTTCCTTTCTCAATTCCTTATTTTTGAAATATTTTATCATAATTTTCTTATTTCTAACTAGTGAAGCAATTGACTTATTTTTTATTGTAGTAATATTTTTCAGTATATTTTTCTTTATTCTCTCCTCTCTCTCTCTCTCTCTTATATTGGCAATATTTTGAGATAATGAAATTGTAGATTTTGATTTTATGTTTTTGAAATACGAAGTTTGGCTCAGTGTTGCATTATATTAAGTAATTTTTTTATTATTTCCAATAATTATAATTACAAGAAAAAATTTAAAAAATATTAAAAATGATAATTCATTTACTTATTTAATTATGCATCAATAAGTAAATAATATTATTTAAATAGTGTTCATTCGAAACATGAAAATTTGATTGAATTGTTATTATTTAATTATGTAAAATTTTTCTTACTTTTTTATTATATGCAATTATAATTTATTAAATGACATTTATTATTTTTTTATATATTTTCTAATAATTATTTTTATTTTAATAAAATATAAAATTATCAAATATATAATACTTTCTTTATTACATATTTTCATTCTTTTTTGGCTTATGTCACTTATCACAGGATATAATAATAAAATCCAACAGGGCCTAATATTTCATATCACATGATTTGATTAAGTTATCTATACTTTTTTATGTGTAAGAAAGTTTTAATAAATAAGTTAATATAATACTTATTACAAGTATTAAAATAACTGATAAAATTATAGCATATTATAATAACTTATCCTATTAGATTAAATATAAAATATCTAACAGATCTTTAATTTTGATGTAGGCTGCAGTCTTCACACCTGTCTAAATATTTATCAAGAGCTTTGATATTTTTCTTTGTCTTTGATAAGATTATATTCGTTTGAGTAGCCCAGAATTTATTTTTTATATTATAATACTGACGTATGATTTTGAAAAAGTTTATAAAATAAAAATAATTCTTAAATCCTAAATTTATATATAAGTTTTGTTCGTGGTGGCAGTGGCAACAGTGGTTGTCGCCTCCATTGAAGAAATTGTGAGGGTGCCCCGATGTCGGTCTCCCGTGAGTGAGTCTCACAGTGAAAGGAATAAAAGGGAAGAAAGAAGAAGGCGAAAATCTCGAACCTTAAAATTGAGCAACTGTGCGGAAAGGATGAGGTTAGGGGGCACAAACTCGGCACGTGGTTATCCCTGTTAGGATATTAGTCATGTTTTTTTTCCGTCTCATAGACTGTGGCCGATAGCTTTTTGTTTTTGTTTTTGTTTTTTTTTGGCCTTTTCGAATCACAAGTGGTAAATTTTTTAATTTTTAATTCAAAAACATAAAAAAATTCCAAAAAAAAAATAGTAACGGAAAAAACTTTGGACGGCAGAAATAAAGTAGTAACATGGCACCGACAACATTATATGAGTGCGTCTATTTCAATTTTTTTTTTTTTTTTGAGAAAGAGATTTTTTAATCTATTACATAAAAGTTAAAATAAATAATTTTTATAAAAATAATTTATTTTAACAAATAAAATTACTTTTATATAAAAATAAATTAAACCACACACACCCAAAACCTAAAACTATGGTCGAGCCCCCACGCGAAGGAATAAAATATTCATCAATATTTGCTGTTATTCCGCCTTGCGGAGTATTAATTCTCCAATAATTTATTATTTTATTATTAATTTATTAAAAAAGTTGTTGTTATCTTCTTGGACATAATTGTGTCCTGGCGCGATGCTTTTTAGTGGCCCGTACAAGCATTTTAAAATTTCTTTAAAACAAAAAAAAAAAAAACATAAACCCATGCATTTTTTAGGTGGATTTGGATTTTGTCGAAAAAGGCGTCGTCGAATTATGCATTCAAGGAACGGATAAGTTTTAACATGATTTTTAATGAGTTATAAATTAAAATAATATTTAAATTTTATTTATAAAAAAAACTTATTAATAAATATTTTATTATATAAAAAATATTATATAAAAAATTTAATAAATATAATTTAAAGATCATCTTAATTCAAAAATTATTTTAACAACATCCTCAACTAACATACTTTATGCTATCTCGAGTTATATTTCATGTACGTAATAATTTTTGAACATTATATCGATTTATACCTATATATTATTAAATAAAATATAAAATCTAATTTAAATAGAATTTATATTCTATCAAATAATATATAAATATGTGATAATATAATATTCAAAAAATATTATGTACATGTAATTTTTTTATACTTCTCTTTCTTCAATTAATTTAAAATTTGGATAGTACTATAATTTATTTTATTTATATTTATAATTTTTAACCCTTTTTACTTAATTAATATTCATTCTTTTCTATTTATTTCTATATGAATACTATTATCTTTTTTCAAAAAGACTAATCTAGATATTATAAAAGTGATTGAAATTTCATGTAATATTATTATATGATAAAAAAATATATTTTAATATTAATTTAATAAAAATTTCTTTAACGAAAAATTTGTTAATCACAATGCAAGTTGTTTATATATTTATATAATCAGTTTGCAAAAAAAGTTTTCTAATCGTATCAATATTTGAAAATTAACGCCAGCAGTATATCTTGATAAAAATTAAAATTTCTGTATATATATAAATTAATTATAAACGAGTGAGTGGACAAAAAGTTCAACTAATTTATTAATTAAAATTTGAATTCTAGAATTATGTTTGGAATAGGTTAGCTAAAGGAAATCCAAACTTATAATTGGGACCCCAAACTGCTTCAATATGATTAACGAGCTGTTGAAACTGAAATTTCACGATGGTGGGGTACTTACAAGAACTCCGACACTCAAGTCAATGAATGTAGGAGAGTGTATGAAACGATACAAAAAGAAGTACCTAAGGTCCACAACTAGACTCGTATTTATATAGGCAGGTAGTTGAGAAGATAGGATTTTGGTTCCGTAATAGTAGGGGATAATTTGGGATGTCCAGCAGCTAGGGTTAGTTGATGGGTCCGAGTTTATCGATAACATACGAGGTGAATACCGCTCCGCCATATTAGGGAACTTTGTTATACATAATTCGGATTTGGGCCTTAGCACACATGTGGTCCCGAACTGTGCATCAGATAGTAATCAATCCGACCTCGTACTGAGCTTAGTTGCTGGGCTAAGTTGGGCTCGCTTGCTCTAATTCGGAACAAGTTAGTTAGTTTTCTTAAATTTGTTCACTTCATACATATACATTAAAAAAATTTTAATGTTGATTGTTAATGAATTTTATAAAAAATATTTTATTAAATTAGTGTTAAAATATATTTATCAACATATATTTTTTATTAAATTAATATTAAATATATTTATTCAACATAATAATATGAATTTAAGTTTTATGCATTAATAATATTAGCTAATAAAATTGTATGAAAATACCACATCATGTAAGATAACTATCTACTATAATAATCACATACTATGATTTAGTACTTTTTTGTGATTCTATTGATTAACAATATAAATTTATTTTATATTATTAGTGTATGAAAATTAAATTTTAATATTGCTGTATTTGTTTGGAAATTTTTGGATTAAAAATTATTTTTTTCACTAAAAAATTATTTTTCATATATTTGGATGATTTTTTAAAAATAATCAGAATCTCAAAAAAATTTATTTTCAATTTTTTTGTAAAAACAAAAAAGAGTAACTTTTAAAAAAAAATCAATTTTCAACTTTTTCAACTATATATAATTTAAATTTTAAAATTACTTTTTTCAAAATTTGAAACAAACATATCCTATATTACTTCATTTTTTAATAATACCTATATATTATTTAAGAAAGAGAAAAATAGTGAAGAGAAAATCTTACTGAGATAAGAGAAAAAATTAACATAATAATTAATGTGAATTAAATAAAATTACAAAATCATCTATAATTATAAGTTAATTAAAGAAAGAGAAACCTGGCACTTTTTTTTTTTTTAATCTAAAACATTCTGGAATATGAGTGTGTGACTTGTTAGAATTGATCTTATTAAAAATGCAAAATGAAAAAAGGATCTATCATCTTGATAGAGATGGTTTTACCCCGTCAGATATTTTTCTAATATCTGGAGCATGAAATATAGAAAATAGATTTTAAAGTATTAGAACTATGATTCTTACTTAATATTTTGATATCGCATCTGGACTTTCAAAAATTCTTTTAAAAAGATAAGTTAAAATAAATCAAAATATTTTGATTCTTTTAAACTGCCACTGCTTGTCTTTATTTTGATCAAAGCACAAACCTTTCTTTTGATTTTTTTTTTTATTCTATCATTTATTGAATAAGTGATAATCGAGCAGTTCTTGAAACTTGCCAACCTCTACGGTGTCAGAGTTAAGCAATCCCTCATGTATAAATAGACCTGAGCCACCAAGCTCCAAAACACACAAACAACAGCCTTACCTTCAATTAAATTATTGTCGACCATGAAGCGAGCACTACTTACCCTCTCCTTCCTCCTCCTTGCCTTTCCCTTAGCCTTCTCAGACGATGCTCAACCAGTGGTGGACGTAGATGGCAACCCCGTTGTCCCAGGTAACGAATACTTCATTAAGCCATTTTTAATTGGCCCAGAGCATCCTGGTGTAGTGGCACTTGGCAAAACTGGGAATTCAACGTGCCCAGTTACTGTCCAAGTTTACTTTCAACTGTATGGCGCCATCCCAGTGAAGTTCGTGCCAACTATAAACCCCAGCGAAGTCTTTACGGATACCCCGTTGGCAGTTGGGTTTGCAAACGAGCCTAACTGTGTTGAATCTGCCAAGTGGGCGGTGTTTGTCGACGGTGATATCAAACAAGCATACGTGGGTATTGGTGGCCCTGAAGACCATCCTGGCCAACAGACTCTTTATGGCACATTTAGCCTTCGCAAGGCTCCTTATAGTGACCGCAGGTACAGCCTCGTGTTCTGTTCGCCAATTATAGTCGCGGATTCACCCCTTTGTTGGAACGTTGGGTACTACTTCCTTGATAGGACCCTAAGCCTTCTGGTTCTCACTAACAACGCGGCCAGCTTCGAGTTTGGGCTGCAAAAAGCCGATTCATTCCCTGGAATTAGGACTGTAGTCTGAATGAAATATCAAGGCTATAGTTGGCTTTGAATGAATGTAATAAATAATGCTTCTTGTGGAAGCAAAAGTTGTTCTCTTCTTGTTCTGTTGTTGCAGTTGGAAGCAAAAGCTCAACGCATGCGTTGAACATATATGTGTAATAATTAAATAAGTAATGCTTCTAGTTGTGAGTTCCCTTCTTGCATATGTAAGTTAGTTTTCACCTAATTATTTTTTGGCTTTTAATAAGTATCCTCTCTCTAGTAAAGGTAATTTTGATCGAAATATAGTCTTAACAGTAAATATGAATATGTTTTTCTCAACTAAAATTTAAACCATAATTTGTCATATATGAGATAGTAATTCCTTTTGCTTGACCTAATCCTCATTGATAGTTTTCATTGAATTATAAGTTATTGTAAAGTTTGACTTAAATGACTAATGAGTTCTTCCAATAATTTCTCTTAGTCATATCACCTTATGGTAGTGAACAGAAGGGAGACACTAGAAGAATATTATGTTGATCAAATACTTTGCCATCTGATCAAAAGTTATAATTATTAGTCATGTTAGGATTTTTATTAGGTTAAATATAAGCATCATGATTGGATTTTATTACAACCCTAAATGTTAGTCCACTTACTGGCACTCACATTAATCTTGTCAAGGTGACCAACGTTACTGGACCTTAATCTTTTTTTTTTTTTCTTTTTAAATTAGTATTACAAGCGTGCTAAAAAAGGCACAAAAAAAGCTAAAAAAAAAAGGATACGTAGAATATTAATTAACAAATTAAGACGAGCATCTACAAAGTCCATCCCACGAGCATATTATTATTAAAAAGAAGTGTCTTGACAGAAAAAAAATGAGAATATTAACCGATTTTGATGATGAAAGATAAATTGGTTCTTATTATTATATATTAAAAAGAGAAAGAAAAAAACAATAAGTTTAAAAGTTTTATAAAATGTTACATACGAGGGCAAAGCCAAAAGAGAAATGTATGGGTCATGACTCTCCATATATTCAATTTTTTCCTAATATACACTGATTATACTAGATGTAGTCTCTTCAATAAAAACATATGCATAGTTCTTAATTTTGGTCCCACTCAAATAATAATAATAATAATAATAATAATAATAATAATAATAATATATAAATTAATATCGCAATAGTATTTTGAGTATAGAACACACTTATGCTTCTTTTTCGGATTGAAAATATGTATGGTTTTAATTGATATATACCAATATAATATTAAATAAATTATAAATATTTTATGAAATTGTTTTTATAAACTAGTATTTTATAAGCCCTATGCATACGTAAATTTTTTACTTTTCAATAACATAAATATAGGGATGTGCACGGGTCGGATTGGATCAGATTTAGAGAAACAAAAAAAAAGACCCAACCCAATCAAATGAGTTCGGATTGGGTTGTGTTGGTTTTGGAGAATTTTGTCACTGTACCCGAACCAACCCAACCCGATCTCAAATAGGTTGAATCGGGTCGGGTGGTCGAGTTTTTTCTTTTAAAATGAAAAATAAAACATAGATTCAGAGTTCATCAATCTCAACTTCTCAGTTCTCAAATCTCAGACCTCATATCTCATATCTAAACTCCATTTTAACCAAACAACATCAACCAAATTAAACCAATCTTAGAAGTGAGACTCCATTTCAATAGATTTCAACCAAACATCAACAACAAAAATAAATCAACAAATACACTTTCTCAAGTCTGGAAAAGGGGAAATACAAAACCGAAAACTTCAATTTTCAGCAACCAGCCAAGTGAAGGTTTGAAATAAGAAGAAGAAGAAGAAAAAGAAGGGGAGGAGGCCAATGGTACATTGCAACCCAAATCTCACCATGATAGCTGACGAAGGCCTCAGTCTCTCACGACGATGCAACTGAAGAAGGAAGATAATGCGCGATTCTCTCTCAAGGCCTTCTCGCGGTGAACTAAAAGGAAGCATAGTACTAGCGATGGGGAGGAAACAGAGAGACTGAGCAATGCAGAGAGGGAGGACAGTGGGTGAGCGACAGCGGTGGATGAGCTTTAAGGCACTGGGGAAAGGAGCCGTCGGCCAAAGGTGGAACTGGGAAAGGGAAGGAAGCCACCGGCCAGAAGCAGAACTGGGAAGGGGAAGAGGCGGAACTGGGAAGGGGAAGGGAGCCGCGACCAGAGGCAACTTTCGATGGTGGCGTGGTAAGGCAGCAATAGGGATGCAAAGGGAAGTGGAGGGATGAAAGAGTAGAGGATAGGGTTTGATTTGGGATCTGAGTATGAATTGAGCAATAACATAATATAATGTAAAAGTAAAATTGGAAAAAAGATATAATAATAAAGGCTTCAGGTCTATGGGTCGGGTATCGGATATAAAAATTATACCCGATACTCGACCCAAACAGCAGACGGGTTAATCGGATTTTATCCGAACAGACCCAATTACCCAACTCAATCCAAATTTATGTGTTTGGATTGGGTTGAGTTGGTCGGGTTCACGGGTTTATCCAGACTCGTGAGCACCCTACATATATGTATTACTATAATAATAACTAAACTTAACTACATAAATAACAAATTTGTTAAGAGTTTAACTGTCTAATTAAACAAACTTGTAAATGTGACTCAATCACAAAAAGTTTCTCACATTTTACGTATGTGTAAATTTTTTTTACTTTCAATTACGTAAGTTTAATTACATAAATGATAAATTTTGAATATTTAACTTAAGGTTAAATTTTTCATTAACTTTTCTTTGTTTTATATATTTTATGCGAAGAGTTAATTTCTTTTTCATCATTAAAATTAATCATTACTCTTTTTCGTCATTTGTAACATTTATTAGTATTTTTTCCACTAAATTTGGGTTTTAAATTACTGAAATACCATTAAAATTGAGTTATTAATTAAAGAAAGAAAGATTTTGGTTTATTGTTCCTGAAGAGAAGAAGGATATATAGGATTACTTGATTTCAGTTACAAATTGTGTTAGTTGAGCCTTGTAAGGTACCAGAGACTGAAGGATGAAGGAAAATAGAGAGAAAGAAGAGAAAGAAAATCTCTTGAATGAAAGTGTGATGAATCAGAAAAAATGATCATTCAACTCAACTGAGATATTACATGATACATGTACATATAGACACTTGAAGCTTGTGGCTCAAGTAAGCCTACAATTGATGCAGTAACATAACAGAAACAACAAACTCTTATAGCTGGAATAATTGAAAACTGAATTAACTAACTGACTTGTTGATGACTTCATCCCTAATAAGTTTGTTATGTTTGTTAGGCATGTTATATTCTGTTTTGACTTTGAGTGTCTAGTGCATGTTGTAGGTGGTAGTTTCTACATAATCCTTCTCCTTTGTATCAAAAACTACACTTTAGATAATACAATTACTCAGTTTTCTCAATCCCTCTCTTTTGCTCTCTCTCTCTCTCTCTTTTCTTTCATTCAAGATTCTACACCTAAGGTCTTGAGGTCTGATACCTTACATAGTATCAGGGCTCAGTTGATCCTTGGTGACTTCTGAGCTCACTGCTCCTTCCGCACACACACAACATTCCAGTGCTACATTCACTCCAAAAATCTTTTCTAATCTAATTGCTAACAAATTGGATGATGTGGCAGCAATTGGCTTTGGCTTCCATCGAAGGACAAAATCTAGAAGATCATCTTGACGAGGACAAGATACAAAAACGCTTTGCTACCGGAGAAGATGAGGCAGCAGGGTATGAATCACAGAGTTATAAAGAACGGCAACAAGATTATCATCTGGTGTCCTGGCTCTTCTCCTCCATGGATGCAACTTTCAAGAATCGCATGGTAGGTTGCAATTTTGCTCACGAAATTTGGAAGACAATTGAATTTTACTTTACCTCTCAGACTAAAGCCAAGGTAAAACAACTCAAAACTCAGATTAAGGCCATCAAGAAACAAGGCCTTGCATCAGAATATTTGTTAAAAATCAAGAAGGTAGTAGATACATTAGCAGCTGTAGGCTCCCCTATTTTGATTGATGAACATATTGAGATCATTTTAGATGGACTCAAGGAGGATTATGCATCATTTATTACCTTTGTTTTGTCTAGATTCAAACCCTTCTCAATTAGTGAGATTGAAGCACGGTTCATGGCCCAGGAGGATATGTGGGAAAGATTTAGGAAATCTAAAGTTCCTTTAGTTCAAGCTAATATATCACAAACCTCCTCTCAAGAATCAAGTAATCCTATCTTTCTTCTCTCCAGTTCCAATAGTAAAAAGTGGAGATTGCTAATATCTTTCCTTCACAAAATTCTAAAAACAGAAAAAATATCAAATAAAAAATAGGAAATGAAAATAGAAACCGATTCTTATTTATTCTTTTTGATCAATCATTGTACGTTGTCATGAGAAACAGAAACTCACATACAAGAGATAGACTACTATAATAAAATTAAAAGCTATATATATATATTTAAGTATCTGCATTTTAGTTGCTTGGTATGAGAAGAAAATTAAGGAGTGCTGAGATATGAAAGTGTCATAATTAATTTTGACTTTTCTTTTATTCTTAACTTCGGTTTTTCCATTCAGTACTCTTAAGGAAAGGGGGAAAAACTACATATATTTAAAAAGAGTTATATTATTTGAATATAGTGATTTAAATACCTCAATTGACATCTAATGATCACAAGTTTAAACAAATGTAGACTTCAGTTATATAAATATTAAATCGATATATTGTTTTCAATAACAGACATGTAGTGATAACATTTTAAATAGGTGTGAATTTCAATTATATGAATATCAAATCAATATATTAGCTTTATATATATGGTGTACATTCATTATCAGTTAATCATCACATTCAGCACTTGCATAACTAAAATTTACACTTATTTAAGCTGTGATCACTAGATATCAATAAGATGTTTAAGTCACTATTCATGTATTATTATTGTTACTATTATTATTTTGCTTCGCTAGCCGGCTATTAAAATATTTCTAGACACAACATGGGTGAAATAGAAGTTCTTAAGATTGTGAGTCTAACTTTAGGCCAAAAGCAATTAAGTTCATGCATGGAAGGATGCCCTCATCCCCAAGTATTTATAAAAATCATCTTAACCATATTCTTAAGAAATGTGTGACTTAACACCCCTTCATACCATGAAATTGAACACCTCAATTGTAAAATGTGCAGAACTAGACATCTGCAAAAAGTCCAATGTCATTCACAAAATAAACTCTAATATCATTTTAAGGTTGTGGATCTAACTTTACTTCATAAGTTAGCTCAAGAGGAAGGAATGCTTAAAAGTTTATAAAAGCTATCTTAACTGCATTTTCCCTTTATTTTGTATGAATCTTAACCATATTAGTTTTTTTTTTTTTTTGGTTGTTTGGGGGAGGGGGGAGGGGCATGGGGTCTTTGCCCCCTAGAACTCGAACACGCGACTCGGTAAGTCTCTCCACTACAAGAAATAAGCAAATTCGACCTTGGTTAGTCACAAACCATAACAAAATTCACAAAGTAATTCTTGGCCAGATTTCTAAAAATTCAATATCGGTCATAATTTGTAGGTTGGAAAAAATTTTTGACCGATTTTTCTCGATCATTAATATTGTGTTGATTCTTTTGGTGATTTTTTTATTAAAAATCAGTTACAAATAAGGCATAAAATCGGTTATTTTTCTTGAGTTTTGACCCATAAAATTGAGTCTACAAATACGATCGGAATATATTTGTATGTGGATTTTTGTAATATGATTTTAAAAAAAAATTAGTCACAAAAAGGACAAAAAATTGGTCATTTTTCTTGAATTTTGACCAACAAAATTGGTCACAAATAACGGTTAGAATATATATTTGTGTGAGTTTGTATTCACATTATTTTCGTAAAATTAGTCACAAAAGGGCAAAAAATTGGTCATTTTTCTCAAATTTTGACTGATAAAATTGGTTACAAATAATGGTCATAATTTTTTGTGACCAATTTTGTGATTTACAATCTTCAAAAAAATTGGTCAGAAAAAGTAGAAAATTGGCCATTTTTTCTAATTTTTATTGATAAAATGGTCATAAATTGAGTCACAAAATTTTTATACATGGTTAGAAATTAGGTCATTATTTTGGGACCATTTTTTTGGTCATAATTACCAAGCGAATCAATTAATATAATTTTTTATTTGGTCACAAAATCAGTCGCTATTTTATATATATGGTTAGAAATTCAGTCACTAATTTGTGACTATATTTTCGATCACTATTTATGAAGTAGTTTTTACCACAAAATTATTACATTAATAAATGTATTTTCAAAACTTATAGAAAAATCAAAATTTTTTGTTCAATTATCATCAAAAGATAATCTAATAATCAACATTAGCATAAGCATTGTTGCCCTCAAAATATAACCCAGTGGTCATAATCAATATCAACATCATTAACAAAAAAAAGAAAAAGACATAAATCCTAATTATGTAACAAGTCATAGTAAATAGTAGCATTAGTATTGTCATTGAAAGAGAAGTAAAATCTAAAAATCTTCAAAATCAAAATCAACATCATTGTCATCGTCATCTACACGGGCAGAAGCATCTGATGGAGGATGTGTAGTAGAAGTAAATTGTTCAAACTTAAGAAACAACTCCTCTACCTTATGTTCAGTATTTTGCAGCTTTGCTTCAGTATTTTGAAGCCTCTGTTGAACTTGCTCTTTTTCAAGCTGCTCTTTTTTAACTTGAGCTCGTAGTTCAGATGTTGCAGCATCAATTAAAGTTTTTAACTGCTCTTGAATTTCTGGAGTGTCAATCAATGACCTTATTTGCATGGATGAGGAAGTAGAGGCATGATGGCCAGCAACTACTGTGGACTCTAGTCCAAGTCCATAAACACGTCCTTTATTCTTCCCCTGACAGTCTTAATCCATAAATCTAACTCACTCTGTGGTGATTGTTGAACCTCGAAGACCCCTAAACTTAGCGTTGTTACTAGAATGTAACTCTTGTGATGCAGAATTAAATGTCTCCTGTAAAAAAACAACATATACAACTTATAATAATGGCAATATAGAAATATTAAAGTTAAAATATCTTACAATCAAACAATACATTTAATGATAAGTCATTACAATTCTACCAAACTAGAACAATTATAACATCAACTAAAATGCCAATTACTTTATCGCACATGAGTTCTTAGTCTAACATTTATGTCCAATTTAAAAAGTATCTCATTTCACATCTTCCAAGCATTTCCCATGTTACCAACATATTTGACTTGTTATCAACTCTTGCAACTATAATTATAAACTATTTTAGCAAAATAACTATATCAACTCATAAGATTCTACCATATGCACAAGTAATCATAAAATAAAGAAAGCAGCTTTAAGTATCACAAAGTATGTACTATTTATCATAATATGTATCCTAAAAGCTATAGTTTGAAAGTACTATACAAAGAGAATCGGGATGAATGGGCAAACACACAAAATCAGATCATGCAACTAAAGTATCAAGACCATCTCTTTTAGCAGAAAATTCACTTCAATGCCAAAATAATATTTGAAATGTCAATTTCAAGATCAAACTCTGACAGTGTGTTTTGCTTTTTCTCATCAACCCAAGCTTTACTCTTCTTGCTAAAATGAGTATGCTTGAACAATTCTTGTATAGTTGGAACTACACCAGTCTCCTTAATCTGCCATGTCCAAAATAGTAATTACCAATTAATATTATCAAAACATTAATTAACATTAATAATAGAATTTGAAAAAATAAACTAAATAAGTTTTTACTATATTTTGTTTGTGTTGTGAAATTGTGATAGAACCACAAGTATGACGTGCAGATCCAAAACATACAATCGGCACGATTTCTTTTAGCTTTTGTAGATTTCACTTGAAACTTATCACTTCTCCAATGAGTGCATAATCCATCCCATACTTCATCTCCTATCCATGGTGGCTTTTCATTATGTTTACGAGCATCACAGAGTAAACTCTTCATACGAGCTGCACCACGCTTCTCAAAGTTCTTTCTAGCCCAATTCAGATCAGGTGGAGAAAAGCAATACTTATTCTACAATAATTTTAAAATGAGTAGTCAGTTAAGGCAACGAATAAAATTAGAATAAAATAAGAATCGGTGTTATAAAGTACCTTAAAATCATCAAACCACATTTCTTGGACCTTAGGAGGTATTTTCTTCCAAGATTCATAAGGCTGATCATAAAGACTCTTGATTGTTCCAGTAATGCCATGAGCCGCTTCCACAGAAGGCAAGAATCTATTTTGAAGACATTTAATCCATTAAGACATTACTAACTAACAATAACAAGTAATAGAAAAATTAAAATATATTTTTATTTACCCATCTCCATCAAGCATTAATGTTTTTTTCTCTTCTTGTGGTATGCTAGCATTTTGAACAGCACTTGATGTTGCTGGCGAGTCATTAGAATGTAGAGGATTAATAGTAGGAGTCATACAAGGCGAAGATGACAAAGGGATGTTAGAGGTGGAATGAGAAGGGTTAATGGTACGAGGAGTTGGAATGACACCATTAGGAGTTGGCATAGTCATGCTAGGAGTGGGAACAGTAACAGGTGTGGTAGTGATAAAGGGAGGCAGGCGAGATGATGATAGAGTATTTTGTGATGTGAGAGGTGATCCATCAAACCTCCTTAAGCGACCCCTACTAGCTGATTTCCCTGTTCCTGACCAACCCACGACATCTAAGAGAAATATAACATAATATCAAATTAATATCAATGAATACATTAACAACTATAATATAATAAATAATAATCAACTCTAAAATGGATAATCAAATTATAATGAATAGCTTACAAGTCAAATTAATTATCTTCATTGAAATAGATCATCTTGACTTTCAAAATCATTGTCATATTCACTAAAACTTGATTCTTCATAATCTTTTTCCTTTTGGTTGTCATCGCCATCCAAATTTTCATCATTGTAGTCTCCTACCTCCTCAACAGCTCTTTCATTGTCAACTAAATTGTCAACACAAATATCATCAACTATGTTATTGATAGAGGACATGTCCACATCTTGGTAAGCAACCTCTAATGTGTATCGGTGATCCACATTACTCCTTGGATTTATTTTCATGACCACCCACCAATCTGTCTTATCCTTCTTGGTCTTTGGATAAGGTACATAGTACACTTGAGTTGCTTGATCCGCAAATATAAATGGATCATATTTTGCATACCTTTTTGTATGTCGAATCTCAATAATTTTATACTGTTTATGGATTTTCACACCATGATTCAACACAGGATCAAACCAATCACAGTAAAATAATACCACTTTCTTCTTTGGTTCTCCTGGATACTCTATTTCTACTACCTCCTTAAGGATGCCATAGTAATCATTCTCATTCGCATCTTGTCCAACACCTTTAACGCATACTCCACTATTGATTGTTTTCTTACCCATAGTCCTTTCATCTACGTGAAATTTATACCCATTTACAAAGTAAATAGGCCATGTATTCACATATCTTTTAGGACCCCAAGCCAAGTCATGCAACAAGGTATTTTGCACCATATTATTTTGATTATGAACCTATTTAGAAAAAAAAAAATCAGTCCTTATATTCACAAATTAAATTTGATGAGATGGAAGGTTTAAATACGAAGTTACTTACAAAGGTCCTAAACCATGATGCAAATTCAGCTTCAATTCTAGCATCAATGTCTACAGCACTAATATTTGGTTCAAGATCTTGTAAGCTTTGAATAAAATGGCTGCATGGTAACATTGTTAGCAAAATAGCACTTAAAATGTGAATTTGACTACAAATGATCTACTCATGTGACACTTACTCAACATATGGTTGAACTTCATCACAGTTTAATAAGATATGCAAATGGGCAGCTTTCATCTCTTTATCAAGCAAAGGTCGATTTTTACATTTTCCAAATTGACGACCTGGTCTATTGAAAATTGACAAAGTTGGCTGCATTATTTCATCTTCACCACCATCATCATTTCGTCCAACTTTGTTTTGCTTAGTTTGCACGTAAGGCTCAAAATAATAAGAACAAAAGTGAGAAGTCTCATGGCATAAATATGCCTCACATATAGAGCCCTCCACATGAGCATAATTCTTAATGGTCCTCTTTAATTTGCCTAAGAACCTATGGAGAAATTGCAAATGAAAAGTAATAAGAAGATGGAATATACAAGTTATTGAAGCATTTTTCGAAGTATGAACTATTTACCTTTCAAAAGGATACATCCACCGATAATGAACAGGGCCACCTACTCTTGCTTCATGTGGCAAATGAATAGGTAAATGCTCCATTGAGTCAAAGAAACCAGGTGGAAAGATTCTTTCCAATTTACATAGGATGATTGAAATGTTTTGTTCCATTTGTTTTAAGTCATCTTCTCGTAATGCTGTTGAGCATAAGTCTTTGAAGAAGAGACTCAACTCTATTATGGGTTTCCATATTTGTTCTGGTAATGCACTAAAGGCAATTGGCAGTAAACGCTCCATAAATATATGGCAATCATGACTTTTCATCCCATGTAACTTGCCCTCTTGCATGTCTACACATCTTGCCAAATTTGAAGCATATCCATCAGGCATTCTTAGTTCCTTAACCCATTCACACACTTTTCTTTTTTGCTCCAATGTGAAGGTGTACTTAGCTTTAGGTTTAATCAACTTTCCATTGGGTCTACTTTGAAGCTCCAACTCTCTTCGCTTACAATACTCCTTTAAATCCATTCTTGCTTTCACATTGTCTTTAGATTTTCCTTTGATGTCCATCACTGTGTTAAACACATTATCAAACACATTCTTCTCTATATGCATGACATCCAAATTGTGTCGGATTAAGTTAGTCTTCCAATATGGTAATTCCCAAAATATACTTTGCTTAGTCCAATTATGACTAACCCCATATCCTAGAGCTCTAGTAGACTTATTCTCAATTATCTTATGAATATTACATACTTCCAGCCAAACTTCTTCCCCAGTCAACCTAGGAGGAGGAGGATCTTTCTCAATCTTATTTTTATAAAAAGCATCCTTGTTCCTTCTAAATACATGATCAAGAGGCAAAAACATACGATGAGAATCAAACCAAGTATTCTTCCCCCCATGCTTTAATGTGAAAGACTTTGTTTTCCCCATACAATATGGGCATGCCAATTTTCGGATGTACTCAGCGACAACATTCCATATGCTGGAAAATCATTTATTGTCCACATTAATGCAGCTCTCATTTTAAAAAGTTTGGTTTCAATTTATTGTCCACACTACAAGAAAATGTTAAAATTCTAACCGAAAAAGTTTGGCACATGCTTCAACATTGCATGCATAAGCCTGTCCAAAAAAGGCAGCATAATATTGTTTTTTTTTTCTTTTTAATACATTTTGGTACACGGCATAATATTGGTTTTTAATATATTTTGGGTACACAAGATTATGCTAATCAGATTATGCTAATTATATTATATCTTTTTTTTTGACATGGAATTATATTATATCTGATTAGCATGCATAATATTGGTTGACACAAAAAAAAAAGAGCATAATAATTGAGATTAGGCTAACAATTCTGCACATACTTTTGACGAGAACAGACAGCTTTTAAAAAAAATAAATGAAAATTATTCAAAGGGGCGCAAAGTGGCAAAAGTGCAAGGGGCGTGCTAGGCAAAGCTTGAGCATTTATACATGCGAACTGTCTGCAATATTTTTTTTCCTTTATTTTCTTGATTAATTAGAAAAGTTCTAAAATCTTAAACAAAATTGTTAATCTGAGGACCAAAGTATAGATAAGCATTCAAGAGCACAACCGTTGCATGACACTGCCCAAAATGTCACTATTATATATTTAACTTTTAGCAATATCTGGTTAACGCAACATTTTTATAAATGTTGCTAAAAGTATGATAAATATTGTTAAAATTTTTTAGTAACATAATTTAAATATATAACACGTGTAAAAATATTACTAATGTAAATAGTAACACATTTTCATAATTTAGTAATATTTTTTAAATGTTACTAAATTTCAGTTATAATGCAGTGTGTAAAACAGAATAAAGGTAAACTAATAGGATAATGTTAGTAAATGGTCGACCGTACGAGCTTAAAAGTTTTATCTTTTCGAGTGAGAAAAATATTTTCGTAATATGTACATTTTTTAATTAAAAATTTGTTGAGGAAAAAATAAAAAACTCGCAACATAACCAATCAACAAACACCAAGTAAACACATATCCCAAACCAATTAACAAACACCAAAATACAAAAACTCATCACACAACGTATATATAAGGCTGCGCTGCCCTGAAGGAGTAAACTATTCCTCCATGAGGAGCTCATGAATATTTTTACTTTGTTATTTTAAGTGATTTGAATCATTCTGACCTGGTTTTGAATGGTTAAAAAAAGCACAACCTTGTCCACGTTTTGATTTTTTGGACTAAAGTTAGCATGCAATTATATCGAGAGTCTGGACAGGCTTTTGATCATAACAAACAACTAAGAAAAATTCAAGGGTGTGCTAAAAGTCACAACAGTATGAACTCTTTACACTGAACGAGGTAAGCCAATCTTAACAAGCGGAAAAAATTAAGAACTAATCACATACAATCCTTACAAAATAATGCTGTTCTTAAGCAAGCTACTCTTCACGAAGAGGTCGCGATAAGTTCAAATTAAAGTAGACATGTACTAAACAAAACAAAGTTTGAAAAAATAAGATAAAGTTACAATAGAAAAACATGTAGCGATTAACATGCATCAGTTTTCAAATGCTAAAGGACTGATCATTGGGTGGTGATTGTTATTATGAGAACCCGTCGTATAAAATACTTTTCTCTGCCGTAAGAGTACAATTTTGGTTAGATGATGCCTGGATGATATATGCTTATTGACCATATATTTATTTAGAAAAATGCTTTTTAGTATGAAAAATCATCATACAAAATTTTGATGATCAATGAAGTGAACTTCTTATACAATCTCACCCTCTTGAACTTTGGCAATTTATCACTGAAAATACAATCAGTCATACCGCGTGTAAGTCGTTGTCTCTTCGTACCAAATAGCACCGTATTGATTTGTAGTCATTTTTAATTGAAAAACTCCCAGATCATACGAAATCATATATGATAGAGTGTCCTGTTATCTCTAAACTCATTTTCGAGACATTAAATGAGACTATTCTCAAAGCAGGTGTGAGTTTTAGGGTAGAATCTAATTAAAATGAGTAATATTATTTATACTTATTTTTTAGACTTATTACAAACATTCAACCAAAAAGAAAGATACAAATAATGGGGTCGGCACTTTTCTTCCGCCAACAATATTCATCACATTGTGTCTCTATCTCTTTAATTGTGTGTCTATAATGAGTCTAGAGGATAAGTACTAGTAACATTTTTTCAATAAAAATAAGATGCCTTCAATTCTCTCCAACTTTTGATATAAAAGGCATTTCTTTTTCAGGGCCAAGCTTGGGATGAAAGATGAAAGCAAGAGATAGAGAGAATAGGGCTAGTGTGAGTGAGAAGAGAATGATTGCATTAATTTGAATGAGGCTCATACCTTAGTATATATACATGTAGCTTCAAATAGGACACTCTAACTAACTATAATAGATTCAGTAACTGACTCATAACATAATGCTATCCTAGCTATTGCTAACTAACTTCACTTGAGTGTTTATCCTTTACATCCCCACCTTAAACTCAGGGATTGGACATCAACAATCCTGAGTGTGGAACGAAAATCATGAAAGAATGTAGATGAGGTAGGTTTAGTGAGTAAATCAGCCACTTGAGCATGAGCAGGGATATGACTAATCCGAAAAGATCCTTAGCAACATGATCACCGACAAAGTGTAAATCAAGTTCAATGTGTTTTGACTTGGAGTGGAGAATCGAGTTCGCACCAAGGAGCACAGCACTCATGTTATCATAGTATATCATAAGAGTGACCTTCAAGGGAACTTGAATCTCAGCAAGAAGGTTTCGAAGCCAAAGCAATTCTGCCACTAAAAGGGCCAGACTTCTATACTCAGCCTCTGTGCTTGATCTTAAGACTGCATGCTGCTTCTTTGAAGACCAAGTTATGAGGTTGGGACCAAAATATACACAAAATCCACTTGTCAATTTTCGATTATCAAGGCCACTGCCCTAATTTGAGTCACTATAACCCGTAAGACAGAGATTGTTGGACTTTTGAATGTGTAGCCCAAACTAAGACGTGCTGCTGAGGTATCGGAGTATTTTCTTCACCACCTTCCAATGTTCTTGAAGAGTGTTTGCATAAATTGGCACTCTGGGAAGCCTACGTAAGTTTGGGATCAGTCAGCGATGCTGCAATTTAGTCATTGTGGCACTCGATCAACTAACGAGATCCTTGCTTTTCTTGTACTTGCCTCTTGCGATTAAAATTTCAGGGACAGGTAACACATTACTTGCTAAATGAAACCTGCAAGTAAATATGTCAAATAATACAAGCCCATGTCTGGCATTGATGTTGATAGCAAAGATGTAGAGCCGTACACACTTGTTGGTATAAGTTAAGTTGTCCCCTGAAACTCCTATGCATCATACATTATTAGCTCAACTTACACGCAAAACTTGAGAGTTTGCACTTGTATAGATTCGTGCTGTTTCAGAAGTCAACTGGATTGCATGGCATTCCATCCATTCTCTTTTTGTTTTTTGGTCGCAGACACACACACACTCACACACCCACATTCTGTTTTTGTTTCCTTCTTTGGTATAATACGCTTTCTTTTGGGTATAGTAGGCTTATCCTGTATTGTGTTTTGTTTTTTGGGGTCCAAGGCTTATCTTGTTAATTAGGGTACAAGATCTTCGGAAGAAAAGAGAATCAGTGTCAGAAACAGTTGGACGCTGAAACAAGAGGCCATTGGTTAACAATTTTTGATGGACTAGTTCGTTATTGCGAAAAACAGCCCAACTCAACACCAAAATCCCTCTTGGCCCAAAAAAACAACCCCCAAAAATCTCCCTTCCCCGTTTATACCACCACATTAAAGGCTCAAATCCACAAACCCTAGGGACAAAAACGTAAACCCAGCCCAACATCCCTATTTCCCTTCCTCCACCCAAATAAAATCACCACCACCCACACGAAACCCAAACCCTAACCTCCTTCCCAGGTTCCGCAGCCGAGTCCCCCCTCCCAACATACACACACACACGCACGTGATCGGAGATGACGACGCGCTTCAAGAAGAACCGCAAGAAGCGCGGTCACGTGAGCGCCGGTCACGGCCGCATCGGAAAACACCGGAAGCACCCCGGTGGCCGCGGAAACGCCGGAGGCATGCACCACCACCGCATCCTCTTCGACAAGTACCACCCCGGTTACTTCGGAAAAGTGGGTATGCGGTACTTCCACAAGCTCCGCAACAAGTTCCACTGCCCCATCGTCAATATCGACAAGCTCTGGTCCCTCGTACCGCAAGACGTTAAGGAAAAGGCTTCCAAATCCAAGGATAATGCGCCTTTGATCGATGTGACTCAGCTCGGGTACTTTAAGGTTTTGGGGAAAGGTTTGTTGCCCGAGAACCAGCCTGTGGTCGTTAAGGCCAAGCTCGTGTCGAAGATTGCGGAGAAGAAGATTAAGGAGGCTGGTGGTGCTGTTGTTCTTACTGCCTAGGTTCTAATTTTTTTGGTGTTTTGTTTTACGAGGTTGTTTTAACTGAGAAACTGCTGTTGGTGTTTTGTTAAATTTTTAATCTTATATACGCTAAGGTTCCGAATGATATGTTGTGTTTTTCATTTTAGTACTTAGTTGTTGTGCGATTTAGTGTTACTAGTTCCGTTATGTGCTTCGCATTGGTACTGTTTTTTGATGTTAAATTACGGGATGTTCACACCCTTGTCCTCAATAACTGTAGATTTGTTTTGAGTAGGATAATCTATTGGGGCGAAAAAATTTGGTTGATATTGGTGTTGTTCGAAGAATTTTGGGAAGTATAATGCAGCTAAACGTTTAGGCTATGCTTGCTTGGGGGTGAGAATGAGGATGTGGAAATTGAAAGATTTTGCATTGGATAAAAATTTGACACTTCCATGTCTAGTATATGCACAGTGAAATTGGGACGAAACAATTGTTTTAAGATATCTTTCACTTGATTTTGGCTGCATCAACTTTATTGGAGTGTGCAGAGGTTAACTTTGTATAATTCAAGATTTTTTTTCGTGAAAACTAGTGATGTATTTGGATATGGTTGTCATTCCTGGTTTACTACCATTTCATTTTCTGCCTATTATTCATTTCCATCCAGGCCAAGGGGATGAGTAAGGTGGAAGAATCTTAATATGTCATGGTGTGTTCATGGACCGTAATTCGAGCTTGATAGCTAAGCTTTATTGATTACCTTAGCCATTGCCGCAATATTTTTTTATACAAACATAATATTTCAGCAACTTGAAATATCGCTAAAATAGGTGTACGATTTAATGTCTTAGCGCGGGCTAATAATCACAGATAGACCATAGAATTCTTGGACTACAGAAGGTATCTGATTGAGGTTGGAGTATTCCTTGTTCTGATCGATGCAATATTGTTTGCCGAAATCCAAAGCCACAAGACATCCACAGAGTCCGGCGAGTTATATCCATCTCTCTAAGATTAGTCTTGGAACTCTTTATATGCAGTTAGATAAGGGGGTGATCGAACTCTTGTTTTTATTATGAGACATCTTTATCCATATGTTCTAATGCTTATCGAGAACTTACTTTCTTAAAAGCTTAAGTATGTTTTACATGATAGCCTGTAAAAACTAATTTTAGTTTAACTTGGTTTTGATAACAAATGAGCTAGTAATATATTAAAGGGGGAAATTGAAGAAAAGGACCACGTCTAATATTTGATGGGAGCCAGGACGTGGGAAATACTTTCAAGTTGGCACCATGCTTTCCAAAGTTGATTATACAAATCACAGTTCGTTATGTGTTGTACTGCCTTATCGTGAATGCTACCTGCCTACCTCTGTCCGAGCTATGTCAAAGGATCATGATTTTGTTTAGTAGTTATAATTTTTTTTAACCTGTCCTTAATGAATTCATTGGATAGACGGCAGGCTGTTAGAAAGTATAAATGAAGGAAGACACCCAAGTTAACCTTGTTTCCGAATAGGTAGTAGCATGCAATGTTCGCATAGGCAACAATAGCCTGCCCTACTGCCCTTAGTCTACTCCTGCAGAAAATAAAAGAATGCCACTCATGCATTAAGAACACAATGATGCCCGAATTACCTTTGTTTCCCGGAAGAATCTGCCTGACCTACAGACTGAACCTTATTAAGGAATAAGGACAAAGCAGAGGGACAACAGTGGTGTGAGCTCCTTGACTAGATGTTCTACCTTTGTGTCGTTTTTTTTTTTTTTTTCTCAAACAAATTTTCATTGATTTGTAATCAAAGAGACAAAGACAATAGTCATAATGTTTGCAACAGTGAAAATGGTACAATAAGATCTGATAAAACAAAAGATAAGTTTATAAACGCTATACAACTCTTGATAATACACACAAGGACATAAGACACACTTTAGATGAGCATATGTCAGCTCGTCAAAATTTTTATCTTGATTTTGAAATAACTTTAAAACCAGCTGTATGAAAAGAGAGAATGGTGAGCTTGACAATTAACAAAAGCATTATAGCCACATATTCTATGGAACCAAATCATCGAACACAAGTGTCCCCAGCTATTCAGGCTTTCTATGAGAAGGATTGGCACTTACGCATCACTCATTACTCATGCATATACTATGAAGGGAATATGATTGTACATTGGCTTACGGACTTAGTTTGTTCATTTCTTTCCTCTGGCGCTGCATCAACTTGATAGACCCCAGCTTCGGCTATTGCATGCATCTCTTTCTCTCCATGACTAATTGTTTCTTCTGGCTGCAGCTAAGAGTAATGTCTCAAAGCTGATTTTTTTGTTGCAGACTATGTAACAGGTTGGTCTTTGTCAGAATATCTAGTTTTGTGCACCAAAACAAAGGAGGTGAATGACCTTGTAGCGATTGAGAAAAGTTGCAGGGCAGCACTTGTAGCGGCATAGCATAACAGTTTCTAGAGGTCCACATCGAGTACACTAGTGAAGGAATGTGAAGGATTGAATATAAAAGTGAAGTGTGTATTATTGGGCCACTTACTTACCTGGGCGGGGTCAATAGGCGATCAATAAGGCTTATGGCCTAGGACAGTGATCTCCATTGCACTTAGGAGGGGTTCTGCCCTAAGGTCTGTCCAAGTGGCGGAGCCTACGTCGTAATTTGTGATATAGGGGCCTGCGTTCGCGCGGCCCCTTCCAATTTTGAGTTGTAAAATGTTTGTTTTTTGTGCTGTGATTTGAAGGCATTTCTCAAGCTTTTATATCGACGTCTTGATTTTGGGCTACAGTAGGCTCTAGGCCCTATTTAAAATTTTAACTCCAATCAGGACATATAATAAAAAGACATATAACCGACAAAAAAAAAGAGATATTGAAAGGTCTTATTAAATGAATTTGGAAGTTGTAAATTTTTTTATTACAAGAATATGAATATGAAATATTTTTTCTTTTGTTTTTCAATTAAAGGAGCTGCTAGTTATTTAATTTGATAAGGCTTAATAGTACCAAGTTTTTATACTATTTGATGTATTATGGATAATTTTATCGTTTAAGTATAACAATTTCAA
Source organism: Pterocarpus macrocarpus (assembly GCA_031439585.1). Classification (NCBI taxonomy): domain Eukaryota; kingdom Viridiplantae; phylum Streptophyta; class Magnoliopsida; order Fabales; family Fabaceae; genus Pterocarpus; species Pterocarpus macrocarpus. Next base: position 61,504,629 of record CM062520.1, on the reverse strand, counting down.
AAACAATTATTTTTTATACATTAAGAAAAAGAAAAATTATTTTGTAATAAAAGAAATAAATAATTAAATTCTATCCAATTTAAATAGGCAAAATTAATACTTTTGTCCTCTAACTTATTTTCTGGTTTTAAATTTGCTTTCTAACTAAAAAATGTTTCAAATCTATCCTCTAACTTTTAAAAGTTAAATATATCTACCTTTTTTATTAATACTCTGTTAACACCATTACACCAACGTTTGCAGACTTTGTCCCTTCCTTTTCTATCTTCTCCCCATGGAGGTTGATTGGGATCTTCACACCATGGTTAGAGGCTCCGCCACCATCACCACCACCACCACCACCACAACCTCTTCCTTTGATATTTTGAAATATCTAATAATTGTAAAAAGAGAGTATCACTGACTTTGAAGATGGTCAAGGTGGAGAAGGAAGAAAAAGGCTTCCCATTGACTTCTCTTAAGGAAATAAACATTCTTCTTTCGTTTCAACACCCATCCATAATTGGTGTTAAGAAAGTAGTGGTAGGGAGTAGTCCTAATAGTATTTTCATGGTTATGTAATACATGGAACATGATCTTAAAGGTCTTATGGAAGCAATGAAGCAACCATTTAGCCAGAGTGAAGTAAAATGCTTAATGATCCAGCTTTTAGAAGGTGTGAAGTATCTTCATGACAGTTCGATGTTTCATAGGGATTTGAAAACTTCGGACTTGCTTTTGATGGGGGCAAAATAGTATTCAACAACCACTGTCATGTGGTCTCTAGGTTGTATAATGGTTGAGCTATTGTCAGGAGAACCACTATTTAATGGGAAAACAGAATTTGATTAGCTTGACAAGGTATATGTTAAATGCCATTTTTCACATATAGCAAATTATTCTCGCTCTCGTGTTTCTCATTCCTTTTAATTTTTGGTTCCTTGTGCTTAACCACTTGGTTGCTAGTCTATTGACATTGTTTTGTTTCTCTTGCAGATTTTTAGGATTCCTGGCACCAAATGAAACAATCTGAACAACTTGAACTACTTTGAGATTTTTATTCTCTTGTGACATGAGCTACTTGAACTAATCTGAACAACTTTGATAAGCTGATTGCAATAAAAAAGAGGAACAAGTACCAAGAGAAGAGGAAGAAGATACAGAGGAAGAGGCTATGGTGGTGGTGGTGGTGGTGGAAGAGGTGGAGGCAATGGTGGCGCAGCATCTAACCACGACATGAAGATCCCAGTCAGCCTCCATAGGGAGAAGTTAGAAAACGAAAGGACAAAATCTGCAAACATTGGTGTAACAGTGTTAACAGGATATTAACAAAAAGGGTAGATGTGTTTAACTTTTAAAAGTTAGAGGATAGATTTGAAACGTTTATTAATTAGAGGGCAAATTTGAAACCTGAAAATAAGTTAGAGGACGAAAGTATTAATTTTGTCATTTAAATATCTTCCTATTGAAAGCAATCTTGGATAGAGCTTTTGGGCGGCGAAAGTTCCTTTTTTTTGAATTTTAGCATTGTTAAGTATCCAAGATTTGAGTCACAAGTATTCTTATTATTAGTTGAAACTACAAACACCTTATATTTTATTTTTTGGGCACAATTTTTTCAAAATTTAAATTTTAATGTTCAATTTGTAATTAATATATTAACGTTTGGTTGATTCAATTAGTTTGATATTTATTTTCTTTAAGTAAGATTATAAATTTGAATCTTACGAATGACAAAAAAAATTAACACAAAAAGTTTATTCTATAGTGGACTAATTCAATTGAAGACAGATTCGTTGAAGATTATTGAACTCCAGATTGCATTGCAGGTCCAGGTCATTCACAGCACTCAGAGGTGACGATTACTATTCTTCTCCAGCCTGCATTGGTGCTATTCTTCGTCAGGATATCGTGGACGTAGGCATGTAGCTGTTCCCCGTACAGTATTGGAATCTCTCTTGTTTGTTCTTTAGCCCCATTGCACTTTGAAGAAAAATTATACTTTTGCATGGACACTTGTCCATGTATATACCTAAATGCTATTTATTTTTATTTTATTATACTGCATTTATGACAACAGAGCTTATTTAACTAGCTAAATTGGCTTTTCAAAATGGGCCTAAATCAAGAAAAAATATCTTTGTTACTAAAATCAACACTTGGATTTAAAACAAAACAGGGTACAAATCTGCTGCACTTTCATATTTCTTGATCATTTTTCACAATCTCATTCACTTCCGAATCTTTATACTCGCCCCACTTCTTTATCCTATCTTCAGCAAGAGAGGCCTGCCATTTGCACACAAGATTAGCCTCTAATAAACATTTTTACTACATTTATAACCCCTTGTTCACATCACTAAATAATTTTTTTTTGGTAGACACCACTAAATAAATTGCCTTGCTCTTACATGCAATATACTCAAAAAAAAAAAAAAAAAAACTTACCTCTTTATTCCAATTTGTTTTATAGACCATGAGGAATGGCACACTAGTTTGCAGAACAGTCCCTGACAACATTCCCGACCAGATCCCCTGCAAATCATCAATCATACCAAAAATATACTTAAATTTAAGAATTTCTCTCCAGGAATGGATTATTAATATGATTAGGAGGTTAATTCATAGTAGTAGCAAATGAGAAAGTAATGACATGATAATGGGAAGAGAAAAAGGAAGAGAATGGCTCACAAGGACCCCCAAGTCAAGCTTGAACCCCAAAATAAGTCCAAGGGGAATACCAAATAGGTAGTAGCAACCAATGTTTATATAAGCAACAACACCCTGCCACCCTGCCCCAACAGCAACCCCTGAAAGAACCGGTTGCACATTGTTGATGACAATGCACAAGGCTAACATGGGTGTGAGCTCCATCACGTGCTCCTTCACGTTTGCATCGCTTGAAAACAAGGAAGGGTACTACTGCTTCCTGAAGATGATCAGAACTAGGGCAATCACAAACGAAGTACTCATAGCAACCAATAGAGCCAATTTTGCTGTTCTTGGGTGACCTGCCCCTAGTTCATTTGACACTCTCACACTACATAGTTCAAGGAAATGAAGTAATTGAGTTTATTGAAATTAAATCTTTTCCATTTCGTATTGTTCATTCATGCAAATTGTTTTCAAACAAAAGGTGCATCTGTAACAGGACCAAACCTTACGGCTGCATTGATTACGAAGGCTAACATGACTGTCCACCCCAGTATGTTTCATGCTGCCAATTTAGCATCAGAAAATAAGGCATATGACTTTACAATAGTGAAATAAATGTCCGTTGAACCCACAATTTAATTAGACACCATTATGGAGATATGATATTAATACGTATATGTATGAACCATATATCGTTAATGCTTTATTGTGCTCATAATAGGAGTTATCATATTAAGAATCAGGGTGTAAATGTGGCTCAAATTGCAATTGACAATGATTTTTTTTTTCTTTGGGTATGTAGGGGCCGGAAGAAGTGCCTAGCCAGGAAGAATGTTAGAGGTAAAATAAGGCGAAAAGGGAAAATATTGATTTTAAGGATAAATAATTAGGATTGGATGGTAATTAAAATGATATACTTTATTTGAATGCTGATGTATCTAAAATTAAGTCATAGATATATTTTTAATCATAATGAGTGGCTAAGTTTTTAAAAACATGACAATATCATATTGTTTCCTAACACGAGAAGATGCAAATCCAATCTTATATATTGTTTTACAAAAGTATGATAATTAATTAATTACTTTTGTGCTGATATATCCCAAATATAAAACCTAAAATGTAAGTTGGTCTAAATTTTTGTTGAATCGCCGTTTGAAAAATTAAATGAATATGAAGTATGCTATAGAAATATCTACAGCATTAAAAAATTTAAAACTTTTTCTCCATATTTACGATTATTTTTTCGTATTTAAGTAGTGAATAATAAAATTGTTGGCAGTAAGGTAAATGTGTTGAATTATTGAAATGTGAGTCACCTATTACCAGATACACATTGCATCCACTGAAACTTCTGCATTCTTGAGATAAGCAGCGAATAGAATCAGGACCATAAAATACCAAAATTCCAGAGCACAAGATTAAATGGAAAAATAAACTATCTTAAAAAATACTGAAGAATATAGATTTCTTTAAGCATAGAGTGTTTTTTTTTTTGGCAGACACATAAGCAATTATTTTTTATTTAGTAATAATAATGAAATTTAAAATGGACGATTTTTTATATAATTAATTTCTGAATTTTTCACTCACATTTTTTAAGGTTTATCAAATTATCAGTGTCTTGAAAATGACATTTGCACACAGTTTTCTTTGAAAATCTTAGGCTAATTAATGCATTCCTTAACAATAACGCACTATTATAACATTTGTGTTCATAGATATCTATAATAAATTGTATAATTAACTTTTAGTGTAAAATTTTTTTATATTATTATTCAATTGTATATTATGATATTAGTAAAAATGTTTAAATTTTATCATCATTGCATTAAAAATCATACAAATATCAAATATGATTGATGACACTTGACAATATAAATATTTCATATTGATAATGTGTTTAAATTAATCGCTAAACATAACCTGTAATTCGAGTATAGAATAATTTTTATTGAAGGATAATTAAAGCATTAAATCCATATCTTATAATATTGGATAACTTTTTATCACAGAAAATTTTTATAAAACTAACCATTGGATTAAAAGTTTATATGTTATAAGTTATATCTATAAAATTTCACATTAATCCAAAATCATTTAATACACTTTTTACATACATTTAAATCAAAGTAATAAATATATCTTAAATGTATATAAAAAAAGAATTTTTTAATCATGTTCTTATTAATATCCAAGTTTTAAAAAATTTGACACAAATAATCAATATGATATCCAATTATAATTCAATTATTAGATTAATAAGAACAATATTATATAAAAAGTTATTAAAAGTGTAAGTATGTCAAATCTTATATCGGTGATAATAGATCCTTTAAAATACAAATATTGTTGAAAAATGATGAACATGAAAAATAGTGTTCCGAACACATCAACACAAAATATATTAATTCAGAATTATCTTAAATTTATAAGAGAAATGTCCTTTTTTATCTTAATCACAACATTGCATTTGGAAGCTATCATTAGATTCTCTTTCGCTCTACTAGGGTGCTCTTTTGCTGCTGCAGGGTGCCTAATTTTTGCTATGTATGCAGCCTGCTTGGGCACACCAATGACAACTGTGAGGATCTGAAGATGGGGACGCTCAGACTAAACCCAGTATGGTGATTTGATGAGGGCAAAAAGTTCAAATGGGAGTACTTTTCCATCATCTTTCAACTCAAATAATGAAGGAAGATCTTCTACTTACAAGGATTAGGTCGAGGGAGGGCAAATGGCTGTTACAACTTGCAATGCCGAGTGCTGGAAAATCCACAAATAACTCGAGGAAGGAAATTTCTAAGGACAAAGCATAGGGAATGGTGCAAGCAAATTGTGAGAATGAAGTTAGTAGCAAGCGAAATAGGGATCAACTCAAAGTGCCAAATTGCTTATTAGAAGAAGCTTGTTTTGAGAAGGAGTCCCTTGTTCAAACAAAAGAAACCCGTAGTAGAAAGAAAGGAGACTTGTTAACACCTAGAGACAAAAAAGCATGGGAGCCACCATCTTCTCTCTCCCCCTTTTTCTTCTCTCTCCATTGCCCTCTCTCTTTTCTCTCTATAGGTGTCCTTAGACACCCTTTTGCAAGGGTTCAAATCCCTTTTCCCCAAAGAATAAACCCAAATGGAAGAATGAAGAGTTGATTAGAAATGTGTCTCATTAGCAATTAAGAATATCACGATGTGAAGATACTCCATTTTGGAAACTAGACCCAAAAGGATACTTTTCGATCAAAAGTGCATATAAAATTGCACTGAATCATTGTATTGAAAGGAAAATAGATATGGAGAAACCTGGATACTACAAATACAAGGATCTGTTAAAATTAAGAGAGCTTTGGAAACAAATATGGTTCGTGAATAGTCAACCTAAAATCCAAGTTTTTGCTTGGAAAGTACGTAGGGATGTCTTGACCACCAAATTGCGACTTAGATCAAAGGGTATAGGTTGATTTGGGATGCTGCTTATGTCAATGTGAGGAGGAATAAATCCAACATTTAATGTTTGAATGTCCTTTTATGACTCAAGTTATTCATGTTGCAGGTATCATGAAGCATCCTCACTCAATTGCAGGAGAAACATGGAATGAGACATTACTGAAATTTGTTACTACCTCAAAAAAGAAGATATTGTGAAGCTATTTGTTGCCTGGCACGAAGCATGACAGGAAAGAAATAGAGCTTCGCAGGACCTTCCTCGATGTCATCCACTATAGATGGGGTGGGTGGCCTCCTTCTTTATTGAAGCTTACCATCAAGCATGTGATAAGCAAGATTTAAGAAGCCAGTTGGAACTCTCAAATATATCATGGCAAATGCCAGCACCTGGCTCTGCTAAAATAGATTTTGATTATGTTTGGTTTCAATCCTCCAACTATAAAGTAGGAGCCATCATTCGTGATGCAGAAGCTCAATTTATTGCTGCTGGAACTCAATAGTTTGATGGTCAGGTAGACCGTTATGCTAGTGAGTTATAGGCAGCAAGAGTTGATCTCCTAGCATTGAAATTGGGAACAGAAAAAGTGGAATTGGCAGGGGATCCATCTAATATTTATAAAAGCATAAGGGAAGAAATAGATGATAGATCTTATAGTGGTAATATTTGAAGGGATATATTTCTTTATAGTTCTCGATTTATGTGTTTTGAATGTAAAGTTGTTCTTGGATATTGCCATAGGGCAGCAGATGTGATGGCCAACTATGCCAAGGATTGTATTTTAGAAACATGGATGAACCAACTCTAACGCCCTAATAAGACCAAACTACACTTAAGTCGTATTATGATATTTATTAGTTGCTACAGTTAAATCGGCAGAATATTTTTAGCTTTAAAGTAGTTGGTTTATGAAACTAGCATATAAATTTTTCTTTTGTGAAAATATTAATTTTTAAAACTAAGCCTTCCGACGAATACAATCGATACTATCGTTATAGCGTACGGTATTGGAGTTCATAATCAATTTACGACATAATAATTTAAGATAAAGAGGCAACATAGTTTATATGGATAACTGAGCATTCACATACATATATATACACACACATAAGTACTGGGCATTTATACATACATGACAGTATATTAAGAGTATCCAAGTGAGTCCAATTAGCAAGGTCTAGGCCAAGCTAAACAAAATACAAGTATAGTCATCCCAAAGGTAATTCAACCTATGATGAGTTCACACAATAAACTAAATGACCCACTGGGAGAATATGAAGTTTGAAGTTGCTGCGGGCTACTAACACTAGTGCATCCAAGACATGATCACAATGCTGGGTCCACTCAGGTGGCTCTAGAAAGATTACCACGGTCTCCACCTGCTGTATCTGAGGACGACACGGGAACACACAGAGATGAGAAATAAAATATTTCCTAGTAGGGACTCCTAACTAAGCATACAACTAACGTCGTCATCGTCTCAGCCACTTCGGTTTATTTAATAAAATTGTAAACAGGCATGAATAGGGTAAACATTCCTTTTAATAATTTTTGAAAACATAATTTCGAAGTGGGTTCATTTTATTCAATCACTTAAGCCAAGATTTTAAAACATAATAGCATTAATAACACATCAAATTGTCACTTACACAATGAATGCTATGCAAGTCTCATGATGAATGCTTATGCTCTTTGTTGCTTTGCCATTAAGGCCTTTCTCTTCATATGTGCTCTTCTTATCCTAAAGTGCCCTTGGATAGATCGTCCCAGGATGTGAGCTCACTCTACAACCGTAGTCACACAATTCTATATGAATCAATCTCTATCTGATAAGAGGATCTACCTCTTACACTTGGGGGAATCTCATTTTAGTCATGTGCCTCTAAATTGAAGGGATTTCTTTGGGCCACGTGTCTTTAAAGTAGAAGGATCTTATCTTGGTTACTTGCCTCTAAATTGAAGGGATTTCCCTGGGCCACGTGCCTCCAAAGTAGAGGGATCTCATCTTGGTGGGTAACCTTCCCTCACCGAAGGATCATGCCCGATTATCTTGTCTTATGTCAGGTATAAATTTGCTGACCTAAAATAAAGTAATTAACCAAATATAAACTCTCTGATTAATTACCATAAGTCTTATCAAGTATAAATCCTTGATTCAAACAATATTGTCAGGTATAAATTCCCTAACCTTAAATAAAGTAATTAATCAGATATAAATTCTCTGATTAATTACCATAAGTCTTATAGTTATGGATTAGTTCCAAATATCTTTATTAATTCACGGGTCTTTTACAATTACATAATGCATTCATGCAAGCTTGTAAGAGCTACTGAGTCATACTTTTCAACCTTGCACAATCTCATAGTATGTTCATATTATGAGAAAATTAATTTATGGAAATCAAGAAGTCTGATAAAAATCCGGTAGCATAATGACTGTACCGGGAGCAATCCAAAAATTGAAAAATAATAATAAACAGCCGGCAATTCCAGTCATAACATCAATCAATAAATATTTGCCAATCCACAATTCCAATAAACTCTTTTTATCAACTAAATCCATCATCATCATCATCATAAGCCACACGCATATTTACATATATATAACTTGGCTTCCATTCATGGCCTTACTAGCCATAGCAAATCATCCAATAATTCCACTCCCAATGGTTTCCCACTATTGTACTGATTTCACATAGTAAGCATACACAAAAAAAAACACTATAATGGATTCATAACACTTTCTATTAGGAACCACTTGGCTTTCAACTAGAGTTTTGGTTAAAGGAGGTTGTTTCCACTTAATTAGTACTTTGGACATAACTGAGTTTAAGTTCTAAAGCTTTAACTCATGCCAAAGGAATAGCATAATACTCTTATTAACTTGATCATAGCAAAATGCTCTTTTCTTGACATAAACACCTCAAAACCAACTTCAAAACTTCTCAAACTCATCCCAACCTATTACATATGGTCCAAGGCACTTAAATTTACAATAATGAATCTAAATACTCAATTAGAACATGGTTCTAGTCACCCCCCCAAGCATATGGTCGAGAATAACTCTAATAGTTAGGGAACTTGACTAGTTAATTCTCAAACCTTCCATAATTCACCTTAAACTAATTCTAACTGTTCAAGGGCATTTATAAGGTCTATATAACTCAAATAATCAATCCTAAAATCAGTTTTACTATCCATTGAGGAATAGGAACTGAAATTCACTCTTCTATGGTTTACGGGTACTAGTTTACGTCTAAAATTGTTCCTATTTATTCTTACATCAAATCAACTACAAAAGGATAATTTTGGCATCCATATATCATGTATTCCAAGTGGTAAAATCAGTTTGGCATGATTCTATTGGTGAGATAATCAAATTCCCACTTTTCTAAGTTGCTAGTGTTAAATTTTAACTACCTCTTTTGTGACAAAATATAAGATAAGCATTCTAACAAGTTTGTATCTATAATCACACTTATATTTAGGTACAACTAAGTCATTTAAACTCATAAGAATCTTTATATCATACTTAATCATGGGGGTTCAAGCCTTAATCCCAATATGCCTATTTTAGTTAGTTTATGCCATAGTTTGATTAATAACCTTTCTAAGAGTTTTAACTCACAAAAACTATATTAGAACACTCATCTAGGCTAATCTAAGCTAAATCTAAACTTCAAACACATCACTATGTGTAACTCTTTGAATCCTAAAATAGTGACTCAAGCATAAATCACACATTTTCTCAAGTATAATGACAAGGAAAGAGTAGAAATCCCTACCTCAACCTCCTAGCTTGAAGACCCCTCCAAGATCTCGAGCTATTCTTTCAAGACTCCACCAATCTAAGAGGAAATCTCTTCCTCCTCTTCTGGTACTGTTCGCGGCCCCAAGAAGGAAAAAGGAGCAGATTTTTGCACCTAGAGGGAGAGGAAGAAGAGGAAAGAAGAAGAAGAAGGAGAAAGGTTGGGTTTGAGTAACAATCTTGAGGGTTTTGTTGAGAGCTTTGGGTGTTTGGAGGAAGAAGAAGTGGAGAGGGTTTGAGAAGGAGAAGGTGACGTGAATGAGAGAGAAAGGGAGAGAAAGTGCCGCGAGTTGAGAGAATGAGAGAGAGAAAGAGTTGTGTTTTAACGGGTGTTTGGGTGTTTTAAATGGTAGTGGGTGTTTAAAATTTAGCTTTTAGATTAGAGACAAGGTTTGTAACTTGATCTAAGCCTTTAATAAAAATGTTGGAAGTGATAGTTATCACTTCATGTCACTTACGGATATTTTGTGACATGACATGGATACTTTATTATACCTGGAATCCTTAAATTAAATAGTTCCGAAAGCTTTAAGAGATTCCGAAAGAAATTCTAATATGTTCTGGAATATTTTTACTAAGAATATAATTTTATAAAATTTCTATCCCTGACAGGTTTTAACTATGTAATTTATTTACTATTATCTTAATTTATTACTTTGTTTTAATGTTTATTTGCTGCGTTTTGGTAAATAATTCTTCTGCTAGCTTTTATTTAAAATTCATGGTCTATAAATAGTTTAATTTCAATTTTAATGCATTTTTTCCTAAATAAATGTACACAGAATTATTTATTTAATTTGTAAAGCAGAGTTATAAATGTGGCAAAAAAATCAGGGATGTTACACCAACCGCCTAGTTTCTTATGCTTTTGTTAGATTCTTCTTGATAATTAATAAAATGTCTTTTCAATTCAAAAATAAAAGATAAATGTCTTTTAACCCATATTTTAGACATATGGAGATTAATGTATAAATAATCGGAGTTTTTAGTTATGATTTTGATAAATGTAGCTAATATGATAACATAACTGATATTAAATTTAAAATTCTTTTATTGTGCTTATAAGCAAGATAATTAAAATTATCAAAATTATTAACCTGTGATTCTCAATTTTTTTCATAAAAAAATTTCACCAGCGGCAGCAATTATTACCACAAATTGTCTTTGGAATAGCGGCAGTGTTGGTTGCCACAAAGACTTGACCCAACAATAAACTTCAACAACTTAGTAGTGGCTTATGCAGCAGCAAATTATTTCTTACAAAAAAGAAAATAAAATGACAGCTACATTTAACGCGGAATATGCCGCCGCAAATGGTTTCTTTTTATTTTGTCCCTTTTTGATTGCATTGTGTCCAATTTCTACCACAAATCCATCAGAAGTTTGTGTCGGATGGCGTCTGCCGCAAATTTTCCACCTGCAATGGACATTTTTCTTGTAGTGTTTGGCCCTCAGGTCCTAGGTGTATATACATCTGCTGTTATGTTAATGCACACACACCCCCTCTCTTGGGAATTGGACAAAGAAAACCAGAATTCATTTGTTTGCTTTGAACGAAAAATATAAAAGTTGAAAGCCACAAATCCTTTTTACATCTCATCCACCTTTAGTTTCTTTCTTCCCTCCTTTGCACCAAGACGTACGGGGAAGGATAGAAATTTAACAAGTGTGGTGTTTCGTTCTTGGGTTTAGTTTATGAATCTTGGATAGTCTACATTCTTGGCTGCCAGCAATGTTGTTCATCACTTTCAGAAGGGTTTTTACATATTTGAGAATAAAAATAATGTTTGTGTTTAAAAATAAAGTTGATGTTTACAATTGATAAGTTTTTAATTTTTAAAACTGAGGAGAATTTATAACCAAAAAGTTAAAGCATTCTAAATCTAAATTTTAAAATACCTTACATCATTGTCTATATAACTAGTTACTTACCATATGTTTCAATTGATTGGGCCACATAGGAATGATTTTAAATCCCTTCAAATTGAAGGGGTACGATAGAAATCACCTTCAATATTATTGTGGAATTATATTATCTTGAAGTTATTAATTAAAGCACTCCAAACAAATAAGGGCAACGGCACTTATTTCGGGTTGAACATTAAGTTTTAAGAAATATTATTTGTATGTAAAATAGAAACACGTTATGGACATGTGAAAAGAAAAAAAAAATACAAAAATAATAGGTCCACCAACTTTTTTTTTTTTTCCAATATCTACCACTTTTGTGTATTTATTTCTTCTTCTATATCCACAATATATCAATTTTATATATACAAATAACCTTCCTCTTTTAAGTTTATAAGTTTTCCCACTCATTTATATGATTATTTTAGTGTCAAATCACATGATTGTATGCAGTTATTGCCAACCACCAATGGGCACTGCTCGCGGGTATCTTAGTGAGAAATTCTAATACTAGACACGATACCATGTCTTAATTCAAAAATCTCAAATCTTAATTCTAATACTAGACACGGCACCATATCTCAAATCTCAGTGTCCAATACTAGACACGACACCGTGTATAATTTTTACTTGCATGTTTCTTACCACTATAAGACTTTCCACAAATTATTGTAATAAGCGCTTATGAAGCACTTTAGTTTTGTTTGAATGAACTTATCAAAACAATTTTCGAAAACCCATACTTTTTCAACTTATTTTCGAAAGTTAGAAATAGAGGTTTACGAAAATAAACCACCCTGAAACTTAAAAATATTTTAGGCAGTACTTATTTCTATGATAAATTTTAGTTAAATTAATTTAAGATATAATTTTAATACATTATTTATGTAAAAACATTTTACTCTATCATCTAATTATTTATCGTTGCATTATTAATAATATTTTAATTTTACAAGAATTACTTAAAAAACCATATAAAAGATAATATATATATATATATATATATATATATATATATAAAGATACTTCGTACTAATAATATATCAAACTTGTACTCATTAATTTATGTGAATTGTAAAAATTATATTTTTGCATAGATACTTGATGTATTTATCTAAATGCTATTCATCTTATTTTAATTAGATCGCATTAGAGGCACAATGCTAGAAGCACATAACGACCTTAGAGAGGAGTTCAGTTTGATTCCTAGAGAGAATATCAGTTGAAAGGATAAGCGTAATTATATTCAAAAGGGATTAATTTTCTTTTCTAATAATAGAGAAGGAGATATCTTTGAAAAATAAAAAAAATAGATCTTTTTTTTTTGTGCAATTAGATTGCATTTATGACAATATCACAATAGAGCTTATTTAACTAGCTAAACTCTTTTATGCACTTTGTGAATACCATATTATATCTGAATCCTTTTTGTAAAATAAAAAAATTTAGAAAAAAAAATTATAATAAAGGTCCAATTTTTTTGCCCATATCCCATAGCTTGTTTTGACTGAAAAAGAAATAAAAAAAAAATAAAAAAAACATTCTTTTAAAAAAAAATCAACTCAGCATCTTTCAAATTTTGTACTCAATCAGCATCTTTTAAATTAAATTAATGTCTATCAACATGTATTTTCCTCCGTTGACGTTCTTTAAATCAAATCAAAATTTCCAATCAATTCCAATCTATACATATAATAAAATCTATATCTATACATATAATAAAATAGAGCCATTAACAAGAAACTTTTGCCATGTGTCAGTCAATCAGAGAGATATACAAAAAAAAAAATTGTGAGTTACTAATTATAAAAACTTTTCATCTACAATTATGAAAAAAAAATTAAAATTTATATTTCAATTTCAAAATTTAATTCCTACCCACTACCCCATCACCATCCAATCAAATTTATTTCTACTTATCTTTCTAATAGGTTCTTCCACTCCCATCATCTCTCAACCATAGGCATGATTCATGAAGCAAAATCAAAATAAAAAAAAAATTGATTAAATGTCATTTAGTGATAGTTATTAATAAGGTGTTTTATATATGTTACACCTAATACATATTATTAGAGTACAAATACTGTAATATATTATATATATTAATTATGAAAGAAAGATTTAATTAGTAATAATTTAAATATTTGTAACTATAAATAATTAAGCTTTTAACTATATATATATATATATATATATATATATATATATATATATATATATATATATGAATGATATGATATGATAGGTATTTTTCGAAAACAAATAACTCTCCATAAAAAAATAAATAACTCTTTTTTATTGAGTATGAGTTTATAGAATTTTTTAAATTATTTTTCTGGGAAGCTGCATATTTGGTAGAAAAATAAATGAGATAATTTTAGTGTATTTTAAATTATTCAACCATCACTTAAAAATATTTTTCACTGTTTTTTCAAATAAAAATTCTATAATTATACTTTTAATCTCTGCACTAATTCTATTTCGTATATTTTTACTTTTTGACTATCTTTTATGTTAACTTATGCAATTATTTCTTAACTATATCTTTAACATTATCTCATAAACTCCTCTTTCATTTGATGCACCTCATATAAAATGTTGTAATATCTATATAAATATTGCAGAAATTAATTTTAATTTTAAATTTATATTTTATAATAAATATTTATTCTTTACATTATGGTTTTAATATATCGTTGTTAGAAAAGCTATATAAAGAGGCTATATAAAAGTGAGTGAGAGAGAAATAAAATGAACTTTTTAATAAAGGGGTGAGATTGACAAATGGAATGACTCTTTTTAATTGTTTGGTCCTTATTTAAAAATTAAAAATAGATCTCTTTGATTGAATTATGGTTTAGAAAAAAAAATGCTTTCAAGAATATATTTACACTATTTCCAATAAAATTTTTGATTTTCTTTAACAATAATTATGCAATTACATTTTCCATTTTTCTATATATTTCATAAAGATGTATATGTTATTATGTAATACTAAGAACTAATTATGTTATATATGAGATTGAAATTTTTCATAGAATCTATACATCTATATATGTATTATATATATTTATTTATAAACAAAAGAGAGCCATTAATTGGAAATTTTTGACATGTGTCAATCAATTAGAGAGTTATACAAAAAATATTTTTTGTGACTTACTAATAATAGAAAATTTTCATTTACAATTATATTAAAAAAAGTTAAAATTCAAATTTCACTCAAAAAATTTATTTCTTATCCACTATCCCATTCTCGTCCAATCAAATTAAGTCCTTCCCAATACTTCAATGCAGGTTATTTATTTCTATTCATATTTCCAATGTACTTTTCCACTCCTATCTTCTTTGAACTTAACTATGAACTAAAATTGATTAATTGATAATAAGAATAATAACTATTTAATGAATTTTATAGTTTTCATCTTTCCAATATACATAAATACCTTTTATTTATATTTATCTTAACTGTTAACTATAATGAAATTTATAGTTTGTTTAGAACCATTAAAATGGACTAAATAGATAATTTATCTTAATTACTTTTCAATTTTTAAAAGGCAATTAATATTATGTTAGCACATCAACCAAACATGCTCCATAAACTTCCAAGTTGCTTATTTCTAGATAAATTTTTAACATTTTTTAACAACACTCAAATTGATAGTTAATGGTTTTTTTTTTTTTTACATATTTTCTAATTTGAATTTACACTTTTTTTTTTAATATTCAATGTTTTTTTTCTATTGTACACGACTTTTTGAAAATAAATGTGTAAAACATAGGAGTTTTAACTAAAATGAATTTTCATATTCAATATTTGATTTGATTTATATACAGAAGTGTCATCTAAATTCTATTCTCTTTTTTGCTCTGTCCATAATTTTTTTATATTATAATTTCTATTATTCATAATTGTGGGGTGTACATGGTCTGCTCTATATATTTAGTCCAATTATTTTTTTAAATTATATTTGATATGATTATTATGTTTGAGGATTTTTTATACAAAATAAAGTCTTACATAGTTTATGGTAGTTTTATCGAATGGATCATAGGAAATATTTATGGAGGTAAGTTTATAATTTTAAGGGGTTTGTTAAGTTGTGTAAAAATTATCTAACATTTATTATGTGGCAATATTTAGTTTCTTGAAATTTCAACTTATTATTTACTATAACAATGGGAGGCATTATGATTCTATTTAATTTCCCTTTCTATGGTTTTTGCGAACAAATATAATGGGTATGACATTACATAGATTTCTTTTAGAAGAGGGAATGCATGTTTTGATATACTTTGATTTAGTTTGCTCATAATTAATAAATTGCTATTAGTTTGTTTTTTAATTATACTCATATCAATCATTATAAAGTAAAATATTGAGAATTACTATTACAACTTATGTTAGTTATGGTCCTTCTAAGTAGGTATAGTTATCTTTTTAATTTATTTTTTGAATGAAGTTATATGTTTTAGTTTGTTAAGTTTGTATATATTGCAAGTAATTTAGTATGTTGCAAATATTAAGATCAGACGATAAGATATACAATTTATTACTTTCTACATTATTTTTCTTGACATTGAATGACAACTATTGCACAATATAGGAGAGGGGGGAGGGAATTCATAAATGATTAAAGCAAATTCAAAAGATTCTTTTTTTTTAGTTGTGTATCGTCGATCCTAAAGTTAGTTAACTATGCATATAGTTCATTCAAATGCTTTTGTCACCTAATTATTGATTCACAGGTAAATTCTATGTGATTTATAAATTTTGATCATGAACCACTTAGTTATTTTCTCTAAATTAATTTTAATTATGACAATTACTTTTGCACTCAATATTTGTTAATTACAATTTAATTTTAAAAATTATTTTATTATTCCATACATTGCACAAGTTCAAAATACTAGTCAAATAAAAATCATAGTTAATCAAATTAAAATTGTATCAATCAAAATCAAATTAATTTATTTTGTAATTAATTACATTTTAGGTCGAAAACCAATATAAATAGTCATAAGCAAACCAACAACAATCATCAGCAAGCTATTCTTCTTTTAGAGTAAATCCTTGTTAGATTAGACTAGCATTGTAGCAGTTTCTTCGCATCAATTTTTTTGTTCTCACATTGGTAAGTTTCATTCTATAACTCAATTTTATCACATAAGTTTGTTTAATTTTTTACCCTTAATTATTTATTTGTATGTCACTTAACGCACTTTTTTCATTATAATACACATTGCATTCGAAAGTCATTGTCAAAGAGGCATAAACTAATCCTCATCACCCATTAACCAACCCCAAAAATCAACCAAAACCATAATCACACCTTCACTCAACTACTGCTTCTGTTGGGCTTCTCTTTAATGTTTTACTTTTTTCCTTTATTTGTGTGCCAAATTACTAACATGTACGGGTCTTAGTGAGAAAAATATATCTTTTTATATCATTTAATTTTTTGTACGTATAATCTGTTGCCTTTTATTAGAATAGTGGTTTGTGTAATTGAAATAGAAGTAAAAAAATTAGAAACAACGATTAAAAAAAGTCAAAAATACAATAATACAAAAAAATAAATATGCTTGTGTTACTTTTTTTTTTTTTTTGGTACATTGACAGCAATAAAATTTAAACCTAAAATCTCATATAAATTATCTAAATCTTTTATCACTAAACCGTTCCTAGTGACTTCATACTTGCGTTGCTTTGAGGATGTGGGTTTTCAATTTTTTTTTTTTTTTGTGTATTCTCCAACCCCCTTTTTTCAAAATGAAATAAAATAAAAATTACAAAAATATCAAAATATAAAATATATTAAAAAAATCTTATTTTTTTTTAATCTCACGCAACAATCTACAATATTGATGTATAGCTTAACTATTCTCAAAGGTTATAAAAATTGTAAAAGTTTATTGTATAGCTCATATTATCTTAAATCCTCTGCAAAAGTGGCTTTGTTTTCTTTTTTTAAAAAAAGAAAAAAAGTCTTTTCATGAATAAAAGCCAAAAATTAAATTTTCTTTCTTTTTATAAATAGTTGCAATGTTTTAATCTTTTAAGAGGAAAAGTAAATGTTATTAAAGTTATTAATTAATATGTATAATAAGCTTTAGGGTAACCATCTAAAACAGATGTATCAGGGGAATATTTTGTGTTATTCATCACTATATTTCCTCTTCTACCATGAATATTTTGTGGAACGATGAGTCTAGAAGGGAGTTTCAGCCTAAGAGGGGCATTTGTTAAGGTGACCCTTTTTCGCCTTATTTGTTTGTTATTTGCATTGAGAGGTTGTCTCACCTCATTGAGTTGGCTGTTGAGCAAGAGCTATGGAAGACAGTCTCTATTTCCCGTGATGGTCCTCCTATTACTCATTTAAGGTTTGTTGATGATTGTTTCATTTTTTTGGAGGTGTCTATGTACCAGGTTGACATTATCAAGAACTGTCTTGATGCTTTTGGTAAGAGTTTTGGTAAGAAGGTGTGCTTGGAGAAAACCCAAATTTTTTTCTCTAATAAAGTTCATCGTGCTCGATGTGGAGATTGCGAATGCTTTTGGGTTTTCTTTAACATATGATTTGGGTAAGTATCTTGGTGTGCCTTTAAATCATAAGTGGATTTCTTCTAAATCTTTTAGCCATGTTAACAAGCTGATGCAGACGTTGTCCTCCTGGAAGGCTAGCTCTTTATCTTTGGCTTGTAGACTTACTGTTTGTTCCTCTGTTTTGGTGACCGCTCCCCTCTATATGCTATGCAAACTGCTAGATTTCCTTAACCCACTCATGATAAGATTGATAGCATCTCTAGGAGTTTTTTAATGGGAAGTAACATATGGTAGAAGGAAATTATCTCTTTATAGGTGGCAAGAGGTTTACCGCCCGAAAAGGGTGGGGGTTCTCAGCTTGTGGTATGCCAAAACTTCGAATCTAGCATTTAAGGCTAAAGTTAACTAGGATCTTATTTACAATAAAGATTAGCTTTGGGTGAAGGTTGGTAGGAGCAAATATAATTGTGGTTCTAATTTGATTCCTAATGTTTATATGCGGCGAGGTTGTTCTAACCTTGGGTCTAGAATTTGTGAAGCTTGGCATCATGTCTAGGACAATCTTGTCTGGAGAATTGGTGATGGTCAAATGATCAAATTTTGGTCTCACAGGTGGGCTCCCCAGTTTCCTAAACTTTCTCTCCAGGCCAAAGTTCTTTATTTTGCGGCTAAGGATGGTGGTTGGGACTGGAACCACATTCTGGTTTGCCTTCCTCTTGAGGCTTGTGAATATATTGTTGGAATTCACCCTTCTAATTTGGGTTTTGCGGATACTGTTGCTTGGTTTGGCACTCATGATGGTTTGTTCTCAGTGAAATCCACTTATAATCTTATTTATTAGAATGCCGAATTGCCTGTAGATCCATTATTTTGTTTAATTTGGAAATGGAAGGGGCTGGAGAGAATCAAAATCTTCTTATGGCAAGTTGTGTCTGATGCTCTTCCTTCTAATTTTTTGCTCCATTCTCGGCATATGAAGGATGAGCCTTTATGTTCTAGATGTTGTCAATGTGTTCATGAAACTACTCTCATGTTTTGAGAGTTTGTGACATTGCTAATGCCTTTTGGATACTGTTAGTTGATCCGGAGGCTTCTCCTCAGTTTTATATAGCACCTCTACGAGCATGGATCCAACAAAATTTGAGCATTTTGAGTACTTCTATTCAGATTGGTTGGCCTGTTTTATTTGCATCAGTGGTGCGTTATTTATGGCGCATTAGGAACCACGAGGTTTTTGATGCCTACACCCTTTCTAGTGTTGAAGTGTTTCATCGCTTTGGGGCAATTTTCAATAGCCAATAGATTTATATGGAAAGAGTGGACTATATATATGAAGATCCATTTTACTCTTCAAGCCCTTCCTTTCCCTCCCCTCCCCTCCCTTTCAAAACCCCAACTCACAAACACATTCTCCTTCATGGCGTCGCATTACTTGGTCTCTCCTTGAGGATGGTTGGATCAAATACAATTGTGATGGGTCAGTGAATCAGTCTAAGAGAGCTTCTTGTGGTGGTTTAGCTCGTGATGCTCTTGGTCGCTTTATGGGTGGTTTTGCAGTTAATTTGGTGTGTGCCTATTACTGTGGCGGAAATTTAGGGTGCTTATTATGCTCTTTATATGGCTTGGAAGGATGGTCATCAATAGGTTACTCTGGAACTAGACTCCAAGGCTACGATTTAACTCATCCATCGATCAGGGAACTGATTCTAGGCATCCTTATGCTATGGTGGTGGCTAGAGTTCAAGAATTGCTTGGAAAAGACTCGCAGTTG
This sequence comes from Pterocarpus macrocarpus, assembly GCA_031439585.1. Lineage (NCBI taxonomy): Eukaryota > Viridiplantae > Streptophyta > Magnoliopsida > Fabales > Fabaceae > Pterocarpus > Pterocarpus macrocarpus. The sequence goes on along the minus strand of CM062520.1, from coordinate 61,484,520 downwards.
CTGATTTGTCAAATCTATCGTGAAGCCAACAATGCAGTAAATTGTCTTGCAAAGGCTGGGCATGATTATCTTTGGGTGCTTGTTTTTATTTGTCTCCCCCTCCTAGGTTGGGTTCTTTTTTGCATGAGGATTTGGCTAGGGTTGCTAGACCCCGGTTGGCATTTTGATTTTGTGTTTTGTTGCTTGTTTTTTGCTTTTTAGCCTTGTTTGCCCATCAAAAAAAAAAAAATGAATGTATCACGGGTGGAGTGGGATTAAGTTTTAACCATTCTCTATGCATAATTAAACTCTTAAACCTAATCTCAATTCAAAGACCAATTTTTCAAAAATAAAAAGCTGATTTTTCCAATTTTTTCCTAAATAAAAATTGGTGATGACTCCACTGATATTTTTCAATAATTTTTGTTGCTTTTTGCTGCAATATCCTTCGGGCACGTTGTGATAGGCCTAAATTAGAAAAATGGTCTTTATAAACAAAATTAACACTTGAATTGAAAACAAAAAGTCTTTCCCTAATAAGGATGGCAATAGATATCCATGGGGCCGAGGATATACCCCCAGTCTCTATCTCCATCCCCATCACAAGTCCCCATTCCCCTTCCCCACGAGGAGTCAAATCCCTGCGAATATCAAAAGGTTTATACAAAAAATTTATAAAAATCCAAAAAAGGAAAAAAAATCCTAAAAACATATTCTTAAACATGATTAATACACTTATAAATATGAATAATCCATTAACACAACATAATCCAAATAAAAAATGAAGTACATAAAGAAAATTTATTAAAAGATAATTAGAAATATCCAAATTACAAAGACACAAATATCCAAATTTTGTTGAGGGGAGAATAACTAGCTTTTTTTATTATGTATATATATAGAAGGTATTTAAGTAAATTTATATTAATAAAAATTTAGCAGATATTTATGGGATAGGGATCTCGTCCCCGCCCTTGCCCTATTTGCAAAATATGGTCTTTCCCCATCTCCTTGGAGACCAAATTTATTCCCATCTCCATCGCAAATAATCCTTGTGGGTACTCATTTTGGCAGATTTTTTTGTCATCCCTAGCTGCGTGTTAGAATTTGATGCACTTTTATGTTTCTTGATCATTCTTCACAATCTCGTTCACTTCTGAATCTTTATCCCCGCCCCATTTCTTTATCCTACCTTCAGCAAGAGAGGCCTGCCATATGCACACAAGAATTTTATTACATTTATACCCCAATGTTCACATCACTAAATAAATTGGCTTGGTTTTGCATCGAATAAAGACATACATACATGCACACACTAAAAAAAACAAAAACAAAAACTTACCTCTTTAGTCCAATTTGTTTTATAGACCATGAAGAATAGCACACAAGTTTGTAGGACGGTCCCCGACAACATTCCAGACCAGATCCCCTGAAAATCATCAATCACACCAAAAATATACTTAATTTGAGAATTTCTCCCCGGACAATTAATTAATAAGAATAGGAGGCTAATGCATAGTAGCAGCAAAGGAGAAATTAAGCAATGACACAATCGGAAGAAATTAGAGGAAGAGAACGGCTCACAATGACACCCAAGTCAAGCTTGAAACCCAAAATAAGTCCAAGGGGAACACCAAATAGATAGTAACAAGCAACATTTACATAAGCAACAACAGCTTGCCACCCTGCCCCAACGGCAACCCCTGAAAGAACAGGCTGAACGTTGTTGATGATAATGCACAGGGCCAATACGGGTGTGAGCTCTATCACAAGCTCTTTCACGTCGTCATCGGTTGAAAACAAGGAAGGGTACTGCTTCTTGAAGATGATCAGAACTAGAGAAAGCAAGAGAGCAATCACAAATGAAGTAATCACAGCAACCACTACACCAAATTTTGCCGTTCTTGGGTGGCCTGCCCCTAATTCATTTGACACTCTTACACTGCATGGTTTTAGGACTTAAAGTTAATAATTGAGTTGATTAAAATTAAATCTTTGCCTGCTTTTTGTTAAGCTATATTATTTATTCATGCCAAAGTGTTTTCAAATGAAGGTGAATACGTAACAAGACCAAACCTTACGGCTGCATTCATTCCCATGGCTAACATGACTGTCCACCCCAGTATGTTTATGCTGCAAATCCAGTATAAGAAAATGAGGCAAAGTATTTACCGGACTTAAAATAAGTGGGAGAAAAGAAGATTATTTTTTGAACCCACAATTTAGACATCATTCTAGATATATAGAAAACCATGCGTAAATAAGTAGATATCTTAGATGAATAGCGCGTATGTGATAAGGTAGCTACAGTGGATGTGATACCATTTCACTACATTCACCAATAAGATAATTGAAATTTATCGTTTCACTGTTTTCACTAATAAGATAATTGAAATTCTTAATCAACAATATATGATTTTCATATTTTTTTTTAGATAAATTCACCAATAACGTAACTGAAATCTCTAATTATTTGTATATAATTTCTCAGCTGGTGTCCTAATAGTGTTTGAAAGATTAGTGTCCAAATAACTGTATTGGAGAGAAAAAGTCGAATTTTGGTTGTTGATTGAGCAAAGTTGTAATTTTTGTTTTTCATTTTTTTCTTTTTACTTTTGGTACATGTTTCCTCATTCTCTTTTATAAAGTTTATTTCTATACATTATTTTTATTTAATTATGTCTACTGTAATGACTAAGGATGTATTTAACATGCTGTATTTGGCATAATAGGATAACCTAATATACGTTATGTTCTTATCTATTATTTTGATGCAAGCAATGTATTGTATAAATTTATCCATCATAGCTCTCTTTATATATTAAAATCATAGATAACTTATCAAGTTTAGGAAGGTCAGGTTAGACCCAATTAACTTTTAATGTATACGATCTCTTTGTCAAATTGATTCTTTATATATTATTAAAATAATATTAACTTTTAAATAAATAATATTTAATATAAAATTGAATATTTAGAATAATATAAAAATGAATAAATATTAAAAATAAATAATTCATGATAAATAATATTAAATAATAAATAATGTATAGTATAAAAATATAGTTATATGTAATAAAAATTAAAAAATATTTAGAATGATTTTAATGAATACAGAAATATTTTAACTACAATATTTTTAAAATTTATATGTAAATGGTTAATAAAATTATTGCTTTAATATATTTTCTTTTTCTTTTTTACATATTATAATGAAAAATACAGGTAAAAACTATTAAAATGTGTAAAAGAAAAAAGTATTATATATTTTTTAGTTTTTATATTTTATGAAAAAAAAAATATCATTGAAAAATATTGAATTGAATAATAAATAACATTTAATATAAATTACATTTTTTTATAATAAAAATTGATAAATATTTATAATAATAATTAAATAATTAATAAAAATATTATTTTATTACAATTTTTTAAACCTTTCTTAAAATTAAAAGTATTTTAAACACAGGATAATAATATTATATAATATATTATTTCATACAATATCATATCAAATACTATATAATATTAAAATTTTATCAAACCTTATAATTAAGCCTTATATATCCTATCATGTGTATCAAAGGACTCTCATTTTCCCATTGTGATTAATTGTTTTCTTAATAAGGAACTTATAAGTGGCTAATTCTGCATGGAAACAAGTATATATAAAATTTGAATGTAAACAACAAAAAAATAAAGGCATGTCTTCTTTGCATGAAAAGCAACCAGTCTATAAACTGAGACTTCTTAGAGTGAGTATAAATTGTTGACTGGAAGGTAAATGCGTTGAATGATTGAGATGTGATTCACCTCTTACCAGATAGACATGGCATCCACTGAAATTTCTGCATTCTTGAGATACCCAGCAAAGAGAACCAGGGCCATAAAATACCAAACTTCCAGGCTGCACAAGATTTTAAGTAAAAAAATAAACTATCTTCGAAGATACTGAAGATTATAGATTTCTTTAAGCATAGGTTTTTTTTTTGTTTTCAAGATGCATAAGCTTTTATTTTTTATTTAGTAATAATAATGAAATTTAAAATGGACAGTCATATATGATATATTTCTAAATTTTTCACTCGCATTTTGTGAAGGTTTATGAAACTATAAGTGTCTAGAAAATAACATTTTCACGTAGTTTTCTTTACAAATCTTAGGCTAATTAATTCATTCCTCAATAATAACACTAAAAAAATTAAGTTATGTTCATAGATATCTATCACAATTTCTATAACAAAGAAAAGAATTTAATTTAGATATATTGTTACCGGAAAATATTTTTATACACTATTATTCAATCACATATTATTACATCCATTAAATATTTTTTTGGTACATATACATCCATTAAATATTTGACTCTTATTATAATTAGTTCAAAATTCATATAAAATATCAAATATGTCCGGTTTGCACTTGAAAGCTTAAACAATTTACATTAATAATGTATTAAAATTAATACCTAAACATAATCCTATAAGTTGAGTATATAGAATATGTGCGGAATCACATTTTTTAAAAAAAAAAATAGAATAGTATGAGAATTAAATCACCAAAATGATATGCACATAATATATGTATAAATTACTAGTGATAAAAAAATAAAAATATTGATAAAAAAAGGATAGACATAAAAAATAATGGTCCGTACACATCAACGCAACATATTAATTAAGCATTTTACACATCATTTTACTCATATGAAAATTGATGTATAAATAATTGAGGTTTTCAGCTATATTTTTTATTATTATACATACATACATACATACATACATACACACACACACACATATATATATATATATATATATATATATATAACTAATATTGAATGTAAAAATGTAAAAAAAATTTATCAGACTTACAAATAAAATAACTGAAACTTTATGTTATTAACATGTTATTCTTTATATTATTTTATAAACAAATTCATTAGTGATATTACTAATATCCCTATTCATTATTATTATTATTATTATTATTATTATTATTGAAGTGGCCCCATTTATTAAATATGTGATTCCCTATGTATTCCAATAATAATGTCTAAAAAAATTGGTATGACAAGAAAGACTCCAAAACAAATAGTGGTGAGAAAATGTGATGTACCAGAGCATAACAGCAGAGGCTATTGAGAGACGAACGAAGCCCCAAAGATTCTGAAACGCTTGTAGGGAGAACCCACTCCAAGCCTCACCGCAACTCCCGCTCAATATATAAACCATTTGAGCCACCACTATGAACCACCACGACGCGTTCAACACCACCGCCGCGCCAACCAGCCCCCACCCAGCTTTCAACATCAGTGCCCAACTGAGCACTGTGTGCGCCACTAGCGCCACCCCGGCGATCCAAGCCATGACCATGATCTTGCTCTGTGCCTGCAGGAACTTCTGGATGGGGAAGTACATGGAGTAAGCGAATAGCTGCGGGATCATCCACACCGCGAACACCCCCGTCGCATCCGCGATCGTTGCCGTTTGCCCTATGGCTTTCAGGAGCTGCCGAGCGAACACATACAACAAGGTAAGGAGGAGCGCGGTGGTGTTGAGGATCACCCACGATCTCTGCATGTATATCCCTAACATGTTGAGCTTCCCTGCTCCAAAGGCTTGCCCGCACAGCGTCTCCAACGCGCTTCCCATCCCGAGCTGTGTTGCAAAATAATAAGCACTTATTTTCGCTTATCATGGGTGTGTTTGGATCAGCATATTTTAACAAAAAACAAAAAAAGTAATTTTTTAATTAAAAAAATATTTTTATAAAAATTATTTTATTTTAATTTTTATTTAAAAGTTAAAAAAACTATTTTTAAAATTTAAGGTTTAGTGAAAAGTGATTTGTTGATAATTAAAACTTATTTTTTTTAATAAAAAACAGCTGAAATAAAACTATCTATGAACCATTTTGTTTGAGTTTTTTTTTTAGGGAAACAATATGTTTTTATACTAAAAATATATAAAAATTAAGATGATTAACTAATAAAATTTTTTAAAAAAATATTTTCTAAGTTGAAAATAACAGTTTAATTTTTTAAAAAAATACTTATTTCCTACTAAAACAGACACATCACTTAGCATGTTTGTATTTTTTGTTTTTGTTTAAACCACCAATACTATAGGAGGTTTTTTTTTTTTTTTGGTGGAAAATATTATAGAAGGTTTAAATCCAAAATCTTATTTAAGAAAAATAAGTGCAGAATTACTCGGACTAATTGAACATTGATTATTATTCTAAATTTAAAGCATAATTTACCTTTTTTTATAGTGTGAGATAAATTTTAAAAGATAAATGTGTGTTTGTTTGTCTTTTTTTATGAAAAAAGTATTTTTTAAGTTTGTATATACTATTTGAATAAGCCTTTAAAAAAGAAAAATAAAAATATCATTTTTTTCCTTTTCATAATTAAAAAAAAAAGAAATATATAGTTGCTTCTGAAAGTACTTTATGTATTATCTTAAAATTACCTTTCCTAAAAACATTTATCCAAACGCACTTAGAATTTATTAGTGTTAACAGCTGATAAGAAAAAAATAAATTCTTATTTACGTAAAATTTATTATATAAATACTTATATTTTACTAAAAATTATGAAAATATCGAGAAAAATCCTTTTTTTTTTTTTTGAAAACTCTATTTTGGACAAGGGGATCGGAGCTTACCATGACGCCGAAGCAGAAGCCGGCGATGATGGAGTTCTCGACGGAGACGGCAGCAAGGGCGATGGTGCTGACGTGGCCGGCGAGGAGTTGAGTGATGGCGCCAAGGGAGTACTGGCAAAGGGACGTGAAGATGGCGGGGCCAGCCAGGTACCACAGCTTCTTGGACTCCGCGGCGAACTCCCTGAAGAAATCTCCGGCGCCGGTGATCGGAGGGATGTCATCGGATTCCGTCGTGAAAACTGCCGTGTCTCGCGGTCGGGTCTCGTTTATAGGTGCGAGCAGTGGCTGGCTCTGGTCATCAAAATTCTCCATGGCCATGAATATGGAATGGTAGTAGTAATAGTATTCTTGCTACTGGTATAAATAAAACAAGTATTGGCCTCTCTCTCTCTCTCTCTCTCTCTCTATATATATATATATACACACATACTTATATGGTTAGTATCATAGTACGTGTATGTGTGGGTGTGGGTGATATTTTTATTATTTCATGGCTCTAATTTTTTAATTAATTATTTATTTATTTGGGACAAAATGATAGTCATATGTTTATTGTTTTTATATAATTTCAAAATTAGACCGAACGGTACCATTCAGTTGGTTTTGGTCAATTCATCACTACAATTATTTGTTGGTCATACATTTTTTTTCTGTTAAATAATTGGCACTCACGATTGTAAGTTGCAACTAGTCGCTCATAGGATTTAGTAGGGGTAGAGGAAGTGAAACAAGCCGACATCAAACTTTTCTAACACTCATGAGGTAGTTCTGTTTAGGCTGTGCCCACAATTGATTGGGGTCATATAACCTCAACTAACATGATTGAGACCTTGCAGTGGTAGAACTTGGTCTTTGCACTAAGTGACGCACACATCTCAATCTCTAAAGTAATTTCTTGATATGGAATGTAATCTAGATGAATTGATAGAAGACTCTGTGTCTCGCGCTTTTCAGCCTGAATTCCATTAAGCAGGAAGCAATCAACAGGAAGAATCATAGCGGATGTACAAGCTCGTGAAGAGCAGGAGCTGAAGCTCAGTCTTTAATATGTAAAAGATGTGGAGATAATATCAGAAACAAAAAAACAGATACAAATTTTACTAATATGATTAAGGATCATTTAATATTTTTATAAATATCTATAATAACTTAAAGAATAAATAATGAATGTATTTAAAGAATAAATCATTACTTAAAGAATAATATTTTTAATACTTTTATAAATTCTTATAATTACATAACATGATTATACAATTAAGAAAAGAAATAAACATAACTTTGAAAATAACATTGCAAACCTTAACAAATTAAAACCTCACATATTAATAGTAATTTTGTCCAATTCTCTTTGAGGTGAAAAGAAATGCAATAGTTGATATTGGTTACAGTTGAGTTTTAGGTTAAAATATTTTTGTTTAGAGAATTTTTTGAACAAAAATTGTTGTAGAAAATAATATTTGTATTCAGTTTAATATATTTATTTTCTTTTATTGTGTCACGGTAATAACAGTCGAGTTAAGAAGACCGTAACTCAGATTCAGTTCAATAACAATATACTGGATTAGACTTAAGTTCTTAACTCCATAAGAAAACAAAAAAATACTTACATGGCTTAATATGGTGCACTCTAAACTTACAAGTTAAATTCGAACTCATTCGAATTTAAAACTTACAAGTTTTACAATACTATAAAACTCACTTTTTTACGCGCATTTTAATTAAAATAGAAGACCAGTCGGATCAAACACATACTCGCGTGCATACACAGACACAAACAGAGCTCACGAGCAAACAAGTTGTGAATAACTTACAAACTTGCTTGACTCATTACCAACAGTATTCGTAGTTGTGGGCTGAGGATTTGCACTCAAACATGACTATTATACTCCTTATATTTTACTGTCTAATATTTCAATTAGTAGAGTGACTGTTAATTTTTCATAACAAAATGTGGCATCATATCTAATTAGTTGGCTTCCACTGTATGCGTATAAGCATGATAGACAACATATTCATGATTTCTTAATTAAAAAAAGTTAAAGCCTTGTATTTCTTTCTTTTTTTATTTTTGGGCTTCTTCATATAATGTGATGATGCATGCCATGAGAATATTGACAACAACCATTCAAACACTAACCGCCAGTTTGTGCAATAGGAACAGTGAACTACCAGTTACTCGAATTAAATTGAAGCTATCCCAAAAAAAAAGAAAAAAAAAAGCGCGCGTCGATCGGGCGGTGCTAACTTCTAAGAACATAAATACAAAGTTTGTGCCAGGTATAATATATGAAAAATGTTACCAATTTTTACAAATAACTTGTGTACATATTCTTGTGAGATGGTAAGGTGGTAAACTAAAGTTTACTTATCACGTTAATAATTTTTTTTTTTCTCTCTTTCTTAATGTCTGTCACCTCTCACTTCACAGTATATTCACACGAGTATAAGATTTGACACACTTATATATATAAAATAACTTTTTTATGGAATATAGTTATAATCAATCTAATTATTGGATTATAACTATCTATCATGTTAATTGATTGTGCCAAATTTTTTAAAAATTAGACATTTATAAAGATGTGATCAAATAGTTCTTATTTATATTGATTTAAGAAGTATTTATTGCACTAATTTAAATATGTACAAAAAGTATATTAAACAATTTTGGATTAATGTGAAATCTTATGGACATAATGTATAACATATGAATATTCAATATAATGGTGGGTTTTGTAAAAAAATTCTTCAATAAAAACTTATTCAATGGTATAAGATATAAGATATAAGTTTAATTTGCATTGCTATAAGTTGGTTCACGTGTGTGTGTGTGTGTGTGTGTGTGTGTGTGTGTGTGTGTGTGTGTATCACTCAATAATCTTTCTTACTAATTTCTCTAAATTACCCTTCCATGTTTTCATAGTTCAATTAATAAAATTGTTCAATTTTACAATTTCTTATAAAATACATTAGAATAATAAATAAATAAAATAATTTAGATGCGGTCTATATTTATTATCATGATAATAAAACTATATTAAATGATGAATTCAATCTTTACTTCATATTTTTAAGATATACTATTTTTTATACTTTTTTGTTGTAATATTATTTAAAAATATATATATGTGTGTGTGTGAGAGAGAGAGAGAGAAGAGAAGAGAATTTGATAAAATCTTATTAATGTGTCAGATTTTGAATTCAAAATAATTGTTATAATAACCTTTAACACATGAATTTATCATGCTTTGTAAGGTTTCTTTAAAAAGACTTGAAATCACATTAATTTGATACTTAAAGTTCAAATTTATATTAAATAAGTATATTTATAAATTAATAAAATAGTTGTCACAAAAAAAAGAGTGATAATAAAAAATTAAATAATTAGTTTCATTAAGGAAGGAAGAAGAGTATTTTAGATATATTAAATAAATTTAATTAGATAGGAATGACAACAGATACATAAGAATGATAATAACCCCTCATTATGTGAAGTAAAAATTGAATTTAACATCTAAAGTAGTTTTATTATCATAATAATAAATATAAGTTGTATGTAAATTATTTTATTTTTTTAATTAAAGCATTTAATCTCATACATTTTATAAAAAATTGTAAAGTTAAATAATTTTGTTAATTTAATTATGAAAGGATGTAAGGGTAATTTAGAAAAATCAACAAATAAGATTGTTGAGTAAAAGTGGCAATAGACAAAAAGAGGTGGCAATTCAAGTGAAAGTTAACAAGTTTCATATTTTTTTTAGACAAAAATACCCAACAACTTCTTTTCTAAATCAAATTATCATTAGGGGTAATTTTATAATTTTTTTATCCATATTAAATAGTATCTTAACTTTTTTTCTCACCTCATTAATATTTTTTTTAATTTCTCTCTCTTTCACTTCCATCTCCTCTCCTTCATCTCCATCACTACCTCCACCTTCATCACCTCCCATACTACCTATTCCTCAACATGCACCAAATTATTATTATTATTATTATTATTATAATAATAAAATTAGACCACCCATTATTTTCTTAACATCAAATAAATATATCCACAAAAAAAATGTAAAATGTACATTTTCAATGATACTGTACGTTTTTTTGGGTACATAGTGATATGATATATTTAGATACGTATATGCTTATGTGCGCAAGAATGTGGTAAATATTTATCAACGTGTAGGTGCCTAGATTCTTGTCTATGTTATGTGTATTTGGATAATCTTTCACTATTATACCAAATATAGAAATTTTAAATTATAAATATTTTCAGTTAAATTTAAATTTAAATTATAATTATTTATTGTATAAGAGATCATATTGCATAGACCAAAATGTTATGATAAATGAACAAAATGTAAGAGAATGCAAGACTAAGAGTACATGTATTAGAGAGAAAACTAAAATTAGAATCCATTTATCTTTTTTTTTTTCAAAAAAAATTGATTAAAAGATAAGTATAAAAATTTAAGATAATTAGATAATTTTAAAAGTCATTTTAGCATTTTTTTTTTCATAAGTTAAAAAGAGGTTAAAATCCTATAAAGAAATTATATCATAAAAATATTTTTAAAAAGTTTAAACAAATGAACTCTTAATATTTTGAAAATCAAATAAAAATTAAACCAGTAAAATCTTGTTAATCATTTTTAAGAAAATATAATATATTTATACACATAATTATTTGATTTTTTTAAAAAAGATAATGTATGATTTTAATTTGACTTTTGCTGGAAATATTTTGATTGAAGATATAAATACATACATTGCAATTAGTTTTGTGATGAAGTTGGAATTTGGTGTTTTATGTACTTCAATTTAAAAGGAGATGTTTGTAATTAGATCACGTAAATTATGTTTAGTGTTGGGCAAGAGCATATACTTCAATTCAAGAAATATAAAAATGGTGGAATGTGGTTGTGATTAGAAATAATATACTTAGGAAGAGTTGGTTAAAATGATGAATTTACCAAATAAAAAAAATTCAATGAAAATATATATCTTCTCATAGGTGCATACCAAAAAATAATAGGTGGCATGAGAGAAGGTGAAGGTGAAGGTGGTGAAATCGAAGGAGGAGGAGATGGAAGAGAAGGAGAGAGAAATAGAAGATGAAATATTAATGAGGTAAGAGAAAAAATCAAGATAATAAATAAAGATGAAATATAATTACAAATTAGGAGAGAGAGAGAGAGAGAGAGAGAGAGAGAGAGAGAGAGAGATATATATATATATATATATATAAAATTTGTAAAATTTTAAAATAACATTAAGTTTCAAATGATATTGAGAATTTAATTTAAATACATTGACAGTATAAAACAGTTTTACATTGTTAGCCAATAGAAATAGTAGAAAGTATCAACTCATATAAATAACCACCCATTATAATGAGAGACCCATAATGATTTCTCATTTTCTGCTATTTTTATTAGTTGACAGTGTAAAACTGTTATATATTTTTAGTGCATATCAATTAAACTCTAATATTAAATCGTTCATGTAATATGTCTAATGCTAATCCATGCATTTAATTAATATTACTTGAATTACTCTTATTTTATATATTAAGCTCTTCTTGAGTATCTTCAAAAAAATATTATTAAAATATTAATTCATCCGTTTTAATATTATTTGTATTATAAAGAAATGCATTAATAGTATATAGAAATGACTTAATAATATTACTTGAATATCTCCAAAAATATATAAAAAATTTAATTGAACAATAAAAAAAGTTTCTTTACCTGCCTTTTTAATTATACATTTTGTTATCTAAAATATAAAGTGAGTTTTCACGAATCAGATCATGTGCTTAAATATTATACTATATGATTATTATAGAGAAGATAACATAAAAAAATATTGTATTGAATTAATATTAAATGTATTTATCCAATATATGCAATAACATTATTTGAAATTTTAATCATATGTATATTAATTATTCACATAAGAGAAAAATGGAAAAAAAGAATAATATTATCTAAATAGAGTAAGATAGTAGAGAGAGAATATTAATTACGAGAGAGAAAAAAAAGTTAACAGAGTAATTAATGTAGATAACATACATATATATATATATATATACATATATATATATATATATATATATATATATATATGAGATCCAAGCCAACCTAGCAGACTTCCTAGACCTTACAATGAGTGTAGGCCTAATCTATTAAGATAAATAGGTTTCCAAAGTCCTATTGTTTAATAAGTTATGCTAGGTTAGATCATAAGTACCTAATAGGTTGTCCGACTTATTTCTACCCACAAATAGAAGTAAGATAAAAATGTAAGATGTGAGCTGATGAGGTGTAAAAGTATTTTACTCTATCATGTAATTATTTATTGTTACATTATTAATAATATTTTAGTTTTACAATAATTATTTCAAGAATTATATAAAATATATATAATTAATTAACAATATAAAATATTTTATATTAATAATATGTTAAAATATGTACTCATTAATTAATTATGTGAATTGTCAAAATTATATTTTTGTGTAGATACTTGTTGATGCATTTATCTAAATGCTATTTATCTTATTTTGATTTTAATTAGACAGCATTTATGACAATATCACAATTGAGCTTGTTTAACTGGCTAAACTCGTCTTATGAAATGGGCCTAAATTAAGAAAAATGGTCTTTATAAATAAAATCAACACTCAAATTGAAACAAAAGGGGGTTCAAATCCGCCCTTAGCTAGAATCATTACACCAAATTGATCTTTTAGCGGCCATAGAAATGGCAGCTAAAATTTTTATCGGTCATTCATCATTTGCCAACATAGCCAAGGTCAGTAAAGGTTTTCCCAACCATTGCATTGAGCACTATAAAGATCAAATAATGGTTGGAAAAAGACCATCTCTTTAGCAGCCATTGTTTCCGACAATTTGTATTGCCGATAAAATTGATATGAAAACTATCCTTTTCCACCCTTTAGCAGCCTTTACTATGGCCTGGAAAAATTGAGGAATAGTTTTCCTGACAATTACTATGGCCAAAAATTATTGCCCTTATTTGTCAATAAAGCATTGATAATATTTTTGCCGACGATTATTATTGCCGAGAAATATTACATTTATTTGTCAAAAAAAGATTGAAAAGAATCATTTGCCGGCAATTATTATTGCCAAAAAATGTTATACTTATTTGCTATAAAAAATGTGGCTATTTTTACTAACAAATTTAGTTACAATATTTACTTATGTAAAATTCAAATGATTACATATATTTCAAATTAAACATATTAAAATTCATTCTAGTAAAACAAAAAATATTAAATTCACAATTAAAGAACAACCATTAATCAGTAACTATATGCAATTGTCAATAGCAAAAGTTGCACCCAAAAAAAGGTCAAGAGCAAAAGACCAAGTACATAATTTGAATCCAATAATTAGTGTCATTGTGCCTAATAAGTAGTGTAATAAAATAGTCACAATACAAAATAATGGAAACTTCAGAAACATTTTTTCAATACATGGTCATAATGAAGTCTTTCGCATTGAGATCCTTGAAAAATCATAGTGTATGACCTGAAATGATAAGATAAAAATACTGTGTAATATAAATCATCAAATTAAGTTATAAAATAAGAATATAAGTGCATGTAAATTACCTAGTTATTTTTGCTGTAAACATAGAACCACAATTAATGACAACAAAAAACAAACCAGCCTAAAAATAGTAACATATCTAAGTGAATTAATATTTGACAGGCCAGTTTCTCCCCTATCACGGTTGGTGTGGCTCTGTTTGGATTTGCAAAATGGAAATGCCAATACAAAATGGAAATGCCAATCAATCCTACTAGAAATTAAACATAAAATTATGCAACTCATGTGAACAAGAGCACCTCAGCTTGATGAAGCACAAAGGGTAGAGCCAAACAAAGCTCGACCCAATCTAGTGGGAAGAAGAAAGATGAGATTTTTACAAGTAGGAACCAAAGAGAGAGAGAGAGAAAAAGAGATAGAAGGAGCTTCAAGTATCTTCTTCTATATATGATGAAGTGCAGACTCAGTGAGTGAATGAAGTGAAGTAGTTACTAGTTTAATTGATTTGCAGTGACACTTGACAACGTTGATGATGACATAATTGAAGGAGCATCTTGTGAAGAGCAACTTGCAAAAGATAAAATTATTAAAAATGGTAAGCATAAAAGAAGCGAACACACTAATAATGCCGATTGGTATACTATATGCTTACATTTACTTACTCACTTCCAAAATCTTACACATATATATACTATTATATCAGTATCATTTACGACACCAATGTGTTTTCTCTATCCAATTATATCAATACTTCTTCACCAGCTAAACATTATACTAAAACCCCAAACCAGTAACCTTAGCTAATCAAAGTTGAGTGTCTAAGGCTTGATTTGATATTGCTGTGGCTTTTTAAAAGCTGTTGAGCTCTCTTGACTTTCTAAAAGCTGTTATCAAAAAGTCATAGTAATATTATTTGGTAAAATAATGTAAAAATTATTCTCAATAAGTAGAAGCCACAAAATTAGTATTTAGTAAAATTGCTCTTAATATCTAAAATCACTACAATAGTTATAAATACTAAATAGAGTAATTTTTATTTTTAATGTCATTAAATAGAGTAAGGTTATATTAGTTTTTTAAATTTTGGAGAGCACAAGCCAGCTCCGAAAAGCATCCTATGAGGGCTCCCAAGAGCAACCCCTGGCTCTCAAAAACTAGGAGCAAAAGCACCTCAGCTTTTCAATTTACCAAACAGAAAAAATTGGCTTATACTTTTCATAAGTTAGAGCACCCCTTCGGAGAGCACTACCAAATTAAGCCTAAGTCTTATTCACTTTTCTCTAAGATTTTTTTTCATTCAAGCTTGCTAGTTATGGTAGGAGCTAAAGCTACAAAAATATGCTTATGCAACAACCATTGTGTCCAAATCAACAACTTCATCATAACTTGTCTCATGAAAGATACTTCAAACAGCAACTTATTTTAATTTTCTTTCATCAATTTCATTTCTTCCTCATGTTTTTCCTTTAACTCCTTTATCTCCTGTACTAATTTTTGGGCTGCCTCATTAGTTAAACCATCCACAATAAGATTTCCCAAGGGAGATTTATTACCCCATATCAAAGAAGGGGTTGGATCAAGTCCTAGACCACGGATATAACCACTTCTTTCACTTCCTAACACTTGGGAATAAACATCTCCTTCCCAAGCAACACCATTAATAGATTGTTCATTAGATGTCTCACCACTATTCAACTTTTCATGAATTAGCTCCTGAATGCAATTAAAATAACATGTTATGGCATGCTCAAACCCATATAAAAAAGAATAAAGATAAGTTAATACCTTAAAAGGATATAACTTGTGAGGGATTAAATTGAATGGAGATTTTGCCACTGTTTTTGTAGACTTCTCATCCAATGGTCTACCATCTTTATGCTTCTTATGAGTTAATAAAAAAATTTCTACTCGTGTAGGCTTTATTCCATCTTTGAGCTAGTACAATTAAATTAATATTAGAAAAATTCTTTAAACTAATGTTATTTATAATACTATATTTTGAAATTTGTACATTAATATCTTTTCATTCATTAAGGTTGCAATGCTTTTGGATTCTCCCGTGTGAGACATCTTTTACTTTGTCGTATTAATTCTATTTGCTAGGCTACACTTCTGTCATTGTAACACAAAACCAAAATCATGTAATATACTTATGAAGTGGAAAGAAAAACAATATAAGCATTTTATAAAATAAAAACACAAAGAAACTAAGTGTGTGCATGTGTATTATTTAAGGCTTCTAAAGTTAAAACCTTTGCTCTATTAGAGAACTAGTAAGAGACAAGACCGGTCCATTGGTCCCTTGGTACTCATTTTGGTCTATTCTTCAATAAGGTATCCTTGGTCCTATACTGTGCCATATAGATACTCTTCGAATCATAATTGTAATCTTTCCATTTCTTCCCAAGTGATTTTTTGACAAATCCTTCACCACGTGTGGGGATAGAAAACATTTTCTATAAAAACTAATTCAAACGTTTTATCATGAGTTAAAACTAGTTACAAGCTCATATCATGCATATGATAAAACTAATTCAAAAATAAGTTAAAACCTATTAAGAATAGCTATTTCATACCCTCAAAAAATTCAAGAGCTAAATTCACCAATTTCTATTTTTTTTCCTTTTTATCATAAGTTCTCCAATCATCTATGTTTAAAGGCATTATTTCTAGACATCTAGCCATAATGTCTTAAAAACTAGCAAGCTTTCAACATTTTTTTCCTATAGCTTGATTACAGTCATTGAATTGCACATCAATTGTCTTTCCTTAAGGCATAATCCAAATATTTTTTAGTAAGGTAGGCCCACATACCTTCTTTGCCTTCGAAGAACCTAACATACAAAGAAAAAAAATATCATTATTCAATTCAACCAAATTTGGAAACATAAAATAATTCATTACAATAATATTACCTGACTCATCATTTTGCTCAAAATCAGTGTTATCCAAATCATTCAATTCATCAGATTGAGTGTTATAAGCTTCGTCTTGAGAGCAATTTTGGTCATTCAACAATTGCTCTATATAAGGTCGACTTCTTCATCATGCCATTGTTCCTCAACAAACTTGAGACTATTCTTTCTAGGCATTTTGATATAAAATGTACTCCCTATAAAACAAAATGTGAGGATGTGAGCGACATAATGGCCATCATATCAATAATCAAACAAAGAATATGAGAAGTTTCATAGTCCAGTAAAAGTTGCAGACTTCCAAAGAGTGCGCTTGTTAAGAGTGAAGATGGGTATTTTTTTCTCTTAAACGAAAAAGAAAAAAAAGGTAAACCTATGGCCACACTAGAAGATAGCATTTTCATTCCTATGATTATGATGACTCTAAATATGTAATGGTTTTTTTTTTTTTTTTGGATAGAACTCTAAATCTGTAATACTTCTAGTATAAAATCTATTCAAACCAACTTTCACTATAAATTATTGTAAGTCGAACTAAAAGATATAAGATACTAAACCAACTAATTTCTAGCAAGACTTGTAGCATTTGGACTCTTGAGCTAAATTTAGATAAACTTTTGAATAGGCAAGTGATGGGTAGTGTGATTAGTCTTATGTAAATAGTTTTGTTGTTTTTACTCCATACCTTGGCTAACAAATTGCAAGAACCAAATATATTTACCAAGCACGTTGATCTGATCAAAATTTAAGATGAAAATAATGTATACTTAATTTAAAAGTCAACCATCACACTCATGATTCCAAATATTTTGTAGAAAATGACTGTAAAATGATAGCTTAAATAAGGTAATATATATATACCCATGTTTATTGCAAGTTTTATTAAAATACTCCTGTGTATCAATTATTTTCAAAAAAGTTATATCCCCATATTTTAATCAAATTTTATTTCCATGACAATGGTTGAGAATAAAAAATTCCTATAACGTAAGAAAGAAAATTATTAAATAAAAATATTAAAATATCCCTTAATTAAATAATAATAATAATAATACAATTAAATGTGTTAGGGGCATTTTGAGAATTTTTACATATATCTATAAGAATATATATTATAAACAAAACAAATTTCTAATTTATTTTTAGGAATCTCAAAAAGGATTCTCGAAAATTTTTAATACTAAATAAACAAGTTTTTTATTAGAATACACAAGAATGATATTCCTAGATATAACATTTCTAAAAATGTGATTTAAGATAATGTAATTTCTAACCTTAAAACAAATGCCCCCAAGTGTCTAGAAAATGAATATTTTCACATTCCATACTGCACCAAAAGAAAAGACATTTTCACATAGTTCAATTTTCTTTGCAAATCTTAGGCTAATTAATTCATTCCTCAAATAACACTATTATAAAATCTATGTTCATAGATATCTATCACAAATTCTATAATAAACAATTAAACATAAGAATTTAATTTTAATATATTATTATATTATTATTCAATTATATGTTACCACATTAATAAAATTATTTGATACTTATTATAATTATTTTAAAGTCATAAAAAATATCAAATATGGATAACACTTGATAATATAGACACTTTATACTGATGATATATTAAAATTAATCTTTAAACATAATGCTAAAATTCAGTAATAGAATGTGTGAAATTACACGCAGAAAAATTAGAATAGTATAAGACTCAAATCACCAATCATACTAATTCAGAATTCTCTTAAATTATAAGAGAAATGTTTTTCTATTAATAAGAGAAATATTTTTTAATCCATATTGTAGATAGTATTTTAGATATATGGAGATTGATGTGTAAATAATTAGAATGTTCAGTCATATTTTTGATAAATGTTGTGAATGTAATAAAATAACTAATATTGAATGTAAAATTCTTTTATTAGACTTATAAGTAATTGTCACAAGTCCCACGTTGTGAATTCATACTATCCAAGTATGGTACGTAAATCTAGGGGCTCTTTCACTCAATAGGCTAATATTTTGGGTTAAACTCTCCGTTGGAGTTGAGTATATAATATTAGTGCTTTTGTTGAGACACAAGAAGAGGGCAATCGAGGAAAGGAGCGGCTTAAGAAATGGCTACTCGGAAAGGACAGAGTGAACAGCATAGAGTAGGCCACTATGGTCACGGAATGGGTGACCTAGAAAAGGATCGATCTAAGAAAGGGCTATCCAAAAATACCAAAGTGAATCAACTTGAAGTGGGCAACCTAAAGTGGGTCACCATAGTCGTTGGCCTTTAAATGGAGGTGGCACGGTTACAAGTCTCACAATGAATCATTTTATGTAAATTTTTTCACATAACATGGTCATACAATTAAGAAAAGAAATAAACATAAAAACTTTGAAAATATCATTGCAAATCTTAACAAAACTTAACATATTATAGTAATTTTGTCTGATTCTCTTTGAGGTGAAAAATATGCAATAGTTAATATTGATTACAGCTGAGTTTTAAGTAAAAAAAGCTTTGTCCAGAGAAGTTTTGTTAACAAAAATTGTCGCAGAGAATAATATTTGCATTCAATATATTATGTTTAATTGCTTTTATTGTGTCACAGTAATGATAATAGTCAAGAAAACCATAACTCAGATTCAGTTCAATAATAATATACTGGATTTAGACTTAACTCCATAAGAAAACAAGAATACTTGCATGACTTAATCTGGTGCACTCTAAACTTAATTACGAGTTAAATACGAACTCATTCACTTTCTTACACGTATTTTAATTAAAATAAAAGATCAGTCAGATCAAACACACAGTCACGTGCACACACAGACACGAACAGGTCTCACGAGCAATCAAGATGTGAATACCTTGCAAACTTGCTTGACTCATTACCAACAGCCTTGTTTGTTTTGCTTTTTTTGGGTAAGATTCTTCTTCATATAATGTGATCGTGCCATGGGAAGATTGTCAACAACCATTCAAACAATGAACTGCCAGTTGTGCAAAAGGAACAGGAAGTACTAGTGACTCGAATCAAATGGTAGCTATCATTTAAAAAAAATATAAAAAGCCTAAGCACGTGTCGAGCGGGTGGTGCTAAATTCTAATAACATAAATACAAAGTTTGTGATAGATATAATATACGAAAAATGTTACTGATTTTTACAAATAAATTGTGTACATACTCTTGTGAGATGGTAACGTGGTAAACTAATATTTACTTATCATATTAATATAACTTTTTCTCTCTTTCTTAATGTTTGTCACCTCTCATTACTTCACAATAAATTTGTATAAAAATATTTGGGACCAATGATGTTACTCATAATATAATTAGCAGAGTTGATAGCCTTAAAGATATGATATACCTGAGGTGAGTTATCAACCATTATTTGTTTTACAAGTTGCCAATCAATATTATATAATATGTTACAAAAACCGAATGAAAATATGACGAAAGTGTCCTGACGAATTTTAATACATAAGTGAATTCCACTATAAATGGCACTCACCATTCGGCAGAATGGGATCAGCAAGCATGCTTTATGAATTCCGAGAGCACCAGGATATAGATTTGGGCTACGTACCATTATCTTAATTTTATTCTTGATTTCACAATGAATATTCAAAAGTCTAATAAACTTAATCAACAGTTAATAAATATTTAATATGGATACCCAATATGTTAATAAAAAAAAATATGGATACCCAATATTGTAAATCTATTTCATAAAAAGAATTAATACTTCTTTTTTGGGGGGTTTAAAAAGAAGGTGCCTAGGCCCAACAAAACAAGAATATTACAAAATCGCATTCGCTATGCGGGGCATAACAGCCCTTGAGATATCACTGTGTGTAAAGCATGAACCAGTCCTAAAGAGACGCCTCCACCTAACGTGGATAGTTTCTTTACACGCATTGCTAAGAAACAACAGCATGGATTTGCGTGGCCTGCTTTAGGATTAGGAGATGTTCGATAGTTGATCTGGTAAAGTGGTCTTCGATAATTAACTTCCCTCTTCCTTCAATTCCAGATTTTCCAACATGCCACGGAGAAAATAGAGTCCTAATTCCTGGTTGGATCATAAACCTAATATTCATAGAGATTAGTCTTAAGTTGTAACCCAGTCCTTCAGGTAATGGCTACCACATTAGGTTAGGTCAAATAAATCATATCCACATGCTTATGGCAGAGGGGGCAATCTTTGAGCAGATGGTGGGCATCCTCCCAGAGTGCCAGGTATCCCCACAAGTGTGACAGGATGGGTTTTGACCATAGCATCTGTTTCTTCTACGTACCTGCAGTGAGGATCTTACAAGCCAGATAAGAAAGTTTCGTACGTCGGGGACCCTTTCATCTTCGAAGTTTATCCCAAGGCCAACCAAAAATGCAAACCAATTTTATTTTTGTATGCAGTTTCTGTAATTTTTTTCATATCATCTAAGGATTTCCCATTGAGAAAACTGCGTCTTCCAGAAATTAAGGGTATTGAAATTCAATTCAACCCAATCAAACTTGCTAAGTTAATAAAAAGAAAAAAAACTAAAGATCAATCAAAACAAAAAAGGTTGGATCGGATTGAGTTTGTTTTATAAAAATCGATTGGATTGGAATAAATTTTAAATTTAATTTTTAAAATTGATTTAATCTAATTCAAATTAAATAATATTATATAATATAACTTTTTATTATAAATTTATACTTTTATAAAATAATTTTAAGTTATAACATAATTTTTTTATTTATATGTCATCCTTATTTAAATATCATTTTATATTAAATGAGTTTTTCTTACTTTTTATTTTTATTTATTCATTCTAATATTGATTAAAGTTAACTTTAGCTTATAATATTTTAAACTTAAAATTTTCTTTTGCCAAAGTTCGATCCAATTCAATCCGATATAAATTGTATTGTTTGGATCACTTAGATTGGTTACCTATGATAACTTCGCCTACAATATACTCCCAATGAGGGTTTGGCCCCAAAGTCTACTATGAGAATATTATCATGGTTTTCAAAAGCGTATTGGACCAACCGGTCCTATTGGAGCTGTCATATCCAAAATCAGCCTTGAACCAGTTGAATCAGCCAGGAATCGATAAATCAGCTAAATTGGGTGGTGAAATTAATAACTTTATTATGATGAAAGATGGCAAAAATATCATGATTGGCTAACCCAAGGACTATTATATCTCTTGCTCTTTTTAAAAGAGGCTAGAGGTGATAAGTATAAAGAAATATGACAGGTAGGTATTTATAGAAGTCTCAAAAGTGAAAAAACTCTAACTCTAAATAATATGAGACTTCTTGAATATTTTATAATAACTTTAAAAATAAAAAGTTCAAAATTTAAGCAATATAAGACTCAACACTCTATTTGTATTGATTATATTAATGACTTAATATAATATTTTTACTTTCTAAAATTATTTTTATAATATTCAATTTTTATTTTACTCTTTCTTAACACTCTATTATATATATATATATATATATATATATATATATATATATATATATTACACCTTGATTGAACCAATAAACTTTGGACCAATACTTTTTTTGATTTAGTGTCCAATTGGATTTTTATAACCTTGCATATTATAACTTCTAGCCCAATTTCGTACGGAATACATTGGTCATTTCCTTCGAGTTTTTGAAACCAAGACCACCAATTTCTTAGGGAGGTAGAGTGGAGCAGTTGATATGTGTTCTATAACGTTGGTTTGTGCTTTTTTCCACACAGATCCTCTCTGAATATTTTCAATCTTAACAAATGCCTTTGAAATATTGACAAACACCTTTGAAATCTAGCAAAGGCTTCGAAGCTCCTTACCATACAAGGTGCATGAAGTACCTTTAGGTGTATCAGTACACCAAGATACATGTTAGACAATGCTCCCCCATCCCTCCCCCAAACCATCTCTTTCTCTCTTTCTTCCTTAACAACTCCATTGTCTCTCTCTGTCACAGTAGACCGAGCCCTCACCTCGCAAGAATGAAGACCACTGGCAACACCATCCACTGTTGGTAGTGGCATTTCCTACAAGTTATCAATGAAGCTTTCCACAGTTTGCTCATTTACAACGTTTCAATTGGATGCTGCCCATACATTGATCATTCTACTTGAGCTACAAAGCAGTAAATTTCAGTGGGAGGATCTTCATCTTCCATCATTCTTCACTATACCCAAAGGAAAAAAATTCCATTAATCTTCTAATCTCACCCAACTCCCCGCCTACTGAAGTTGGTTAGGCTATTAGAAAACTATTAGGTTATTATTTATTTTAGCATGTGATCTGTATAGTTAGTGTAGAGATTTACTTGAGCACATGTATATAAATTGGGGCTTTGATGTACATACAGTAACTTTTGCTCACTTTTCATAAAGTTCACTATTCGGTCTTCTCACTTTATTTTCTCTCTCTTGAACTTTACTTTTCTCTCTCGATACCATTTGTGATGGTATTAGAGCCTTTTGAGGCTCTGCTATGCATGCTCTTACCTTCCGTTGGTGATTCACGATCTTCGCTCCTCTCAGTTCAATGATTGCTACGCGAGATCGAGCTTGCAGTTTTGTGATTTAGTGATCGGTGTTCTTGGCATCTCTTCTATCCTCTTTGGTTCGGTTAGGTTTCTTTGATTTGTGTTTGATCTATTTTCTTGGAAGTATTTTTTGAGATCCTGTTCGAAATGGAGAATCCGAATATTGAAGTTCCTCCAATTCTACCATTTCCTCGAGGCGTGCAAAATAATCGCGCTTCTCAAGCTCCTCTGAATCCGGCCATGGATCCTATGAGTCCATACTTCATTCATCCAAGTGAAACTCCAAGTCCTTTAATTTCTTCTCCTTTGTTGACTGGTAAGAACTATCATGCATGGTCTCGCGCTTTGACTTGGGCGCTAGATACGAAGAATAAATTGCAATTTGTTGACGGAAGGATCAGCAAACCAGATCCAGATTCGACTCTGTTCCCAGCTTGGCATCGTTGTAACATGTTTGTACTATCTTGGATCAGTTATTCGCTCTGTGATGAGATCAAAGACTGTGTGATGTGAAAGAATGTGGCTTCTGAAGTTTGGAAAGAATTGAAAGAAAAGTACTACGAAGGTGATCTTTTCTGTATAGCTTAGCTCCAAGAAGATTTGTTTGCTCTCAAGCAAGGTGATGCTTCTATAGCCTCTCACTTTACTCGTTTACAAGTAATTTGGGAGGAACTAGATAATTTTTGTCCTATTCCTGGTTGTGTAGGATGCAGTGATGTTTGTATTTGTGGCTTAGCAACAGTTAGACAGTATAGGGAGAGTGATTATGTTGTGCATTTCCTGCAAGGCCTAAATGAATAGTTTAGTGGTGTTAGGTCTCAGATTATGTTAATGGATCCTGTTCCTAGCATATCTAAGGTGTATTCTCTGCTTACACAGCAAGAAAGACAAATGAAAGTAGGATTTGTAGAGCCACATATATTGGTTAATGTAGCTGATGGTGTTCCTATTGAGACCTCTGCATCTAGAGGGAGAGGTGTTAGAGGTCGTTGAAGATTTGGCTCCTCCGGTGGTAGAAGTTATAGTGGAAGAGCCAATTCCACTAGAGTATGTTCCTTTTGTGGGAAGATTGGACATTTAGTGGATTCCTGCTATAAGAAGCATGGATATCCACCTAATTTTTTCAAGTCAAGGACCATTAATAATATCACTACTGAAGATGCTAATGATGAGACATGTAGTGTTCATTCTCAGCAGCAGTATGGGGTAGATCCAAGTTTCTTCACTCCTAATCAATGTAAGCCTTAATAGCTCTCCTTCAGCAACATACTTCACTGACCTCAGAATCCTTAATCCAGCCAAATTCTTCTATTGTTAACCACATCCAAACAGTTCCACAGACTAGTCCTCACAATAATTCCTTCACAACTATATCACACATTTTGTCATTTCTTAACAATAGTACAAATTCTTGGGTGTTAGCCCATGTCTACTATTCCTTGAATTTGTTCCAATGCTTTAAGAAAATAAAACCAATTACTATTAAGCTACCAAATGGCAGTAGTGTCACCAACAATATTTCTGGCACTATTTCTTTTACCGACTCATTTTATCTTATTGATGTCCTTTTTATCCCATCTTTTACCTTCAACCTCATTTCGGTATCTAAATTGACTAAAAATCTTCAATGCTACTTTATTTTTTCTACTTCCTCTTGTGAGATATAGGATTAGCACTCCTTGAAGATGATTGGTGCAGCTAACTTGGACAATGGCCTCTATGCAGTGACAACACTTGTAGTCACACCTGAATCTTGTACTTTGCAACCAAATAAGCTTCATACCGTAAACCAATTTACCATTTCTAGTTTTCCTTTATGGCACTGTAGGTTAGGCCACCTTTCACATGATAGATTGAATTTCTTACACAAATTGTATCCTTTTATTACATGTTTGAATAATACAAGTTCTTGTGATGCTTGTCACTTTGCAAAGTAGAAAAAGCTCCTTTCCCCACCACTACTAGTGAATCATTTTATGTTTTTGATCTTGTTCATATGGACATTTGGGGTCCTTTTTCTGTTGCATTTATGTTTGGTCATCGGTATTTTTTTACTATTGTTGATGATAAGTTAAGATACACTTTGTTATATTTTTTAAAAACAAAATAAGAAGTTTCTACACTTATTCAGAATTTTGTCTCAATGGTTAAAACTCAATTTGGTCACGTTATTAAATGAATACAGTCTGATAATCGACTAGAATTTATGTTAACCCAAATTTATCAATCTTTAGGAATTATACATCATAAAACTTGTGTTGAGACACCTCAACAAAATGGGGTGGTCGAACGAAAGCATCAACATCTTTTAGCTATGGGAAGATCACTTTTATTTTAGTCTCATTTAACTCATCGTTTTTGGCACTTTACTGTTGGGCATGCAGTGCATTTAATCAACCGGGTTCCCACATCATTCCTGTATAACAAAACACCTTTTGAAGTCCTTTACAGTAAACCACCTGATTACACTCATCCTAGAGTATTTGGTTGTTTGGCATATGCATCTACATTGTTGGCTCATCGTAGGAAATTAGATCCTAGCACAAGAAAATGCATTTTCTTAGGCTATACTAGTGGAGTAAAAGGCTTTCTGCTTTATGATTTGACTACCAGAGAAACCTTTTTATCTAGGAATGTTATTTTTTTATGAACATATCTTTCCCTTTTCTTCACAAGCACCACCACCCTCCACCAATACCACTCCCATTTCTTTTCTTTCCTCACCTTAGTACTCACTAGACCTTTTGATGACATCCACCTTTCATCTCACCTCCCCTCCCTTACACCCCCTCCGGGTACCAATAATGATGCCACAGCCCCTTTACCCGAACCTTCCCACTTACCTCCATCCCCATCACCTGAACCTTCACCACCACCACCACCTCCTCTCCTTGCCCTCCGCCAATCCACTCGCCCAAAACGACCCCCATCTTATCTGTAGGACTATCACTATATGTTGTCTACATCTCAGCCGGCTGTATCTTCATCTTCCCCACGGTATCTTCTCTCTCATTTCCTTTCTTATGATAGTCTCTCACCTACTCACAAAGCTTTTTCCCTAGCCTTGTCTACTGTTACTAAACCCAATTCTTTTAATGAGGTGTGAATCATGCTTGTTAGAGGGATGCCATTAAGGCTGAACTTCATGCTCTTGCAGTGAATAATACTTGGACTCTGACTCATCTACCTGCTGGGAAGCGAGCTATTGGTTGCAAGTGGGTTTTCAAAGTGAAGTTTAAACCCGATGGGTCCGTTGAACGCCATAAAGCTCGTTTAGTTGCTAAGGGATACACCCAAACAACTGGCCTGGATTATTTAGAGACTTTCAGCCCTGTTGTGAAGATGACCACCCTCAGGATTCTTCTCTCCATTGCTGCTGCCAAAGGCTAGTATTTGCATTAACTTGATATTTTACTGCCTTCCTACATGGAGACCTTGAGGGAGGTGTACATGAAGCTTCCACGTAGTTTGTCTTGCTTTGATTCTACAATGGTGTGCAAACTACAAAAATCATTGTATGGTCTAAAATAGGCAAGTTGCCAATGGAATGCCAAATTGACTAGTGTTCTGCTCTCCTTTCGCTACCAACAGTCCCGGGCATATTAGTTTCTTTTTACTAAGTAAGATGCTGCAGGTTTCACTGTTATTCTTGTTTATGTCGATGACTTAGTACTTGCTGGTGATAATTTATCCGAAATCCAGGCTATAAAGTCTCTCCTTGATGCTTGTTTTAAGATCAAAGACCTTGGCAAACTTAAATATTTCTTAAGTATGGAAGTTGCTCGCAGCAAGGCTAGAATTGCTCTTTATCAGTGTAAATACACTCTTGACCTTCTTCAAGATTCCAGTCTACTAGCAGCTAAGCCAGTTTCCACACCTATGGACTACACCACCAAGCTCTCCAAGACTAGTAGGGATCCCCTTTCGGATATCTCTTCTTATCGGCGCCTGGTTGGACGCTTATTGTATCTCACGCAAACTGGGCTAGACATTGCTTATTCAGTGGGAAGGCTTAGTCAGTTTCTAGACTGTCCTACTAGTCATCATCACCAAGCTGCTAGGCATGTGCAAAGGTCTCCTACTCGTGGGCTTTTCTTTTCTTCAGATTTTGATCTAAAGCTTAAATGTTTTTCTAACTCTGACTAAGGCCATGTTTGGATACTAGTTGTTCTATCATTGGTTTCTATTTCTTCCTAGGCTCCTCCTTGGTGTCTTGGAAGAGCAAGAAACAATCTACCATTTCCCGCTCCTCATCAAAAACTAAATATCGGGCTCTTGCTCAGGCAACCTGTGAAGCTCAGTGGATCCTTTATCTCTTGAGTGACTTCGGCCCTTCATCCTCTGCCCCTGTTGTACTTTACTGCGATAACCAATTTGATCTGCATATCGCTTCAAATCCTATTTTTCATGAGCGGACGAAACATATTGAGCTTGATTGTCATCTTGTTTGTGACAAACTGTAGGCTGACGTCATTCAACTGCTTCCCATCCCCACTCATTCCTAGTTAGCTGATATACTCACCAAGCCTTTGGCTCCTGGGCCTTTCCACAGCTTTATTTCCAAGTTGAACTTGCTAGACATCCACAGTTCAACTTGCGGGGGGGTCTCACCCAACTCCCCGCCTACTGAAGTTAGTTAGGCTGTTAGAAAACTATTGGATTGTTATTTATTTTAGCACATGATCTGTATAATTAGTGTAGAGATTTACTTGAGTACATGTATATAAATTGGGGCTTTGATGTACATACAGTAACTTTTGCTCACTTTTCATAAAGTTCACTATTCAGTCTTCTCACTTTATTTTCTCTCTCTTGAACTTTACTCTTCTCTCTTGATACCATTTGTGATCTAAGTTAAACCTTTTTGGGGATATCTCATCTTCCATCAACCAATAGAAACATAGGTGCTGCTCCTCTGTGTGTTGCTGCTCCATGACCCTTTCTGCCAAGATGGGCTGCCGATATCCAGAGGTGGCACTGGTTGCAGTAGAGCTAGTAGTGGTGCCAAGGACCATGGGGGTACGCCATCGACAAGTGAAATGATGAGAAGGGGTGGCACCGACGGAAGTGGGTGGTGCCTGCCGTATGTCGACAATGTCGTCGCAGTTGATGACGCTAGAGGGTGGGTAATGGCACCAATAAGAAAGGCAAGAGAGGAAGAAGGAAGAGGCAAAAGTGAAATTGACGGGGGGAAAAGAGAAAAGGAGAGTTTTATGGTAGATCATAATTATTAGTTGCATTGATACAACCATCAATTACACGGTGCTTGAAGTATCTTGTATAGTAAGAAACTTTAGAGCCTTTGCCTTGAAATCTTACATGTTGCATGTGAAAGTTAGCTGCAGAGCCTATAATCTATTGGGCTAGCATTACTTGGCTAGCCATGGAGAGGCAATAAGACTTCCAATTATTTAGCTTGCCCTTGATTTACTCAAAAGGGGAGTTCTCTGATGTAGATGCTTTGAAAATCTTCATATGAAGATCCTAGTTGTAACAAGTGGTAATGTGAGAGGTGGATGTTGTGGGGTCCACATGCAGTGGGGGTTAACTAGTGGATTAAATAAAAGAAGGAGTTAATTATATAGATTAATTTTAAACATTAAACATTAGAAAATATAAAAAAATAGATAATGTAATATTTTGAAGATTGAAACTGGGTTCTTCTTCACTGATATCTAGAACGGGGTCATCGAAATTGTGGACCAGCGAGGCCATGGTGGTCGGTCGGTAAGCTTCAACAGCGGCACAGATTTACCTTCGCCACACTCATTTCAATCGCAAGTTGCGAGTCGTGAGTCCCAATCCAAGGCTGCCTCCTCCGCCTTACGCCAATCTCCACCTAGTCGTGTCCACCACCATCTCTATCAGGCAAACTGTGAAGCTCCAACACCTTCATAGAGGGTAGTCCTTCTTCACACCCTCACCTCATTTGACTCCTCACGTCGCAAGGGCAATGCCCATGAAATTCTAGATCTGCTATCAAGGGTAGTCTATGCTCGAAGATGGTGTTTGGAGGTGGTCCATGCTCAATATCTCCTCCTACTCTCACGTGAGAGCAATCACTATTGAAATTTTTTACCCTTTTTTTTGTTTTTTCCTTTTTCCAGTTTTAAATAAATTCAATCCACAATTAAGATGTTGATTAACACCAAGACTTCTGCAAACCAAGCGTTGACCTATTCAAACTTAGTTCCACATGTCATTTATTTATTAGTTACAATTGAGATCTTCATGTGAAGATTTTTAAAGCATCTGCACATGAGCAAACACCTTCTCAAAAATGTGGCCATATGCCCTCTTAATGATGTGACCATTGATAATCTCACTTTTACACTCGCTAGAGACATTAATATTTTAGAGAGAAGAATCCGGTTCTTATGGTAGTTAATACGTTGCCTAGAAGAGCTACAAAAACTATTAAGCAATCCGAGGTATTGAATATTTGATTAGGAAAAGCCTAATTGGCGGAGAAATTCTTGAGCATTCCTGGAGTATCACGTGAATTATGTCCATAGTTAATAGTAAATGACATTTTAGATAAGAGTATAAATTAATGGTGGGTCTTATATTAAAATATCACTTTATTATTAGTTATGAGCACATCCATACAATGCGCTATGAACATCTAAGAATTTCTCCTTCCAGGGACAAAAGATCATCCGCAATCTGCAAACACTAAATAAGAGATAAGGGAGCCTTTATGAGCAACTCCCATCAAGAAATTTTTGTATGGTCATGAAACATTTAGGTGGATTATGTTCTATCCATTAATGATAGAGTAATATTTTAGCCTTAATTTTGATAGAATATACATTTTTATTTGAAATATCACTTTATCATTGATGGAGCATAATCCACTTAAGTGCTTCATAACCATGCATACAAAAATTTTTCAATGCTCATCGACTTCCATTCAACTATTTTCAACCATATATCCCCAATAAGACGAGTAAGTTGCCCCATGCAGGTCACAAACAAGCAAGGAGAGATGAGTCCCCTTGTCTGATCACTACTAGAATTAATCGGAATAGTGACCGATTTAGAGACAAAATTTTTTTGTCGCTAACATAAGAAATTAGTGACCGATTTAACGACCAAAATAAGAGATTAGAGGAAGGTTGCTTACAGGAAAAAAATCAGTCACTAAATTTTTTAGTGACCCATTTAGAGACCAATTAGTGAGCAAAATTTGTGGTGGAAAAATTGGTCACTAAATAAAATTTAGTGACCGATTTGGTGAAGGCATCAAATGCATACATAAACCAAAATCGATCACTAAATCGGCTCTAATTTTTCAATTAAATCACTAAGTCGGTCTCTAATTGAAAAATTAGAGACCGATTTAGTGACCAATTTCATAAATCAAGAATTCCTTTTTGATTAGAGACCGATTTTGAATGAAAGGATTTTCCACTCCTAGAAACAAATTGGTCACTAAATCGGTCTCTAATTTTTTGATTAGAGACCGATTTAGTGACTGATTTTAAATGAAAGGGTTTTCCACTCCAAAAAACAAATCGGTCTCTAATTGAAATTAGAGACCGATTTAGTGACCGATATTTTGGTCACTACGTTTTAAAATTTTCCAAAATTTAGATCTTTGTCTGACGCCTCCCTTCCAATTAGAGACCGATTTAGCGATCAATATTTTGGTCACTACGTTTTAAAATTTTCCAAAATTTAGATCTTTGTCTGACGCCTCCCTTCCCCCAAATCACTTCTTTTCTTCTTTTCCTTCTACACTTTTCCCCCTTTCCTCCTGCCACCATAGCCTTTCCTCTGCCGCACGCCTCCCCTCCATCACAGGTCGTCTTCTGCCGCACGCTATCCAATGCCATAGCGCTGCATCATCCTTACGCCGTGCTGTAGCACTATGTTTTTTGGCGACTTTAGTAGCAAATCCCGACATTGCTGTGCCGTCCAAGCTCCACCATCCAAGCTACGCCGCTATGTCCCTCCGCCGTTCCAGATCTGCATCATTATCGCGTGTGTAGAGGTAAGCTATTGCATCTTCTTAGTCCTTTTAAGGTGAGTTTTCTTCTTCTTTTGTTTTTTTTTTTTTGTTAAGTTTTATTTCATAATTTGTTGTGATTAGGGTGTGGAGCTCATCTTCATTGATCATAATGATATTTCTCTACGGCTCACTGTAAGTTTAATCCATTAAATTTTCTCTTCATAATTTCCAGCGTTTATGGTTATAACAGTTTTAATTTTTTTAGAAAAATTAATATTAATAATTTGGTACAGAATGTTCCCGTGGAAGAGATTAACAATAGAGCTGGGAGGCGGCCTAGGAGCTATTGATAGCCATTTCCATAAACAAAGTTGGTAGGTACATTAGAATAAATTGGTTTTGGCGTGTTTGATGAAAAGCATCAGTGAAAGAGTAGGTGTTAGTTGGCACATTATTATTCTATAATGTTGATTATTGCTTTATCTATTGTGAATTGCAGTTATGATATGAATAGTGTTTTAATTTTTAAAGGAGACAAAGGTTCACTTACCTTGAAATTGGAAAGTAGCCTTTAGTTATATATAACCTCCCTATACATTGCCATAGGGGTTAATTTTTGTTACTCCTTGTAAGATAGAGAATTAGTGATGAATGAAGGTAGGATTAGCATCTTATCAACAACATTGAATTTTTGAGTTGCAGTGATTGACAGATAACTTCAAGCATTTGTTCTTTTCTCTGTTTTATTTTAATATTTTGGTGAGGTTGTGAGACTAAGCTAGTTTTAGAAGAGAGATAAGCCTCACATGTCACAATTTGTTCCCCCTTCTTTGGTTTTGGTCTATTCAAAGATGCAATGAGGCATGGAATTGTGCTTATTATCCATCATTTTATTAAATCTTAAGCAAGTTATACCTAACAAATTTTAGCTTAGATCACATTGATCTATAATTTACACGTGACAAAAATATTGGGGTTGAATTTATATCAGAGAATAACCTATGTTCAGTCTTCATCTTAGCCTTTACCTCACATTTTATATGTTTGAGGTTCTTTTTAGTGTTTGAAGCTTTTTAAATCATGTTTATGGTGAATTTTTGGAAAACTTTTTTGGTAAATATTTTGGACTTTACTAGGTATGTGACTAGAAATTCTAGTTGACATGGGCTGCCTGTGATCATGTTGGCAGTGCTTTAATAGTAATAGAGTAAGATTGCTTAAACCCTTAAATTGATGAACCTTCACATCCCATTGCCATATCATTTAGTTTTCTGGTGCTTTGTTTAGACTCACTTCTTATGCTTAACTATGCCATTTGTATTTTATTTAAGTATATAAAATTCATAAATTAAAATAATTTTTTTCTTAACACCGCATACTAGTCCCTTTAGGGTTCACCATCATTGCTTGCAAATATGTCATGATGACTGTATGCATTAAAAGCATACTCTTACCGTGAGTTAATATATTCTTCAGATTAATATTTTATTTTACCTTTTTCTAAAGTCCATTAAAAGCTTTGGTTTTAATGAAATCTATTATATTTTTAAGTTATTTTTAGTGAATAATAACATAAATGAATACTAATGAGTAATAAATTAATTAAAAAAAAGGATAATTTAATTGGATTCAAAATTATGTCTCTCTTGCTTTTGCTCAAAACTAACTAACTTCAATGAGTTTTTTTCAGGTTCACAAGCAAAGTTGTGATATAATAAAATTGATCTACTTTCTCTTTTTGCATTAGGGCGGTATGTTGCTTATCTTTGGTGCAGTTTGATCTTTTTATACATAATTTACTGATAGTTTTTTTATGATCGATCTATTTTTTTTTTTGTTTGCTTTTGTTTGTCTTGTGAAAGTAATTTTCTCTTGTGATCTTTTTCTTTACTTACTTGCTTCTCTTTGCCCTTAGTAGAACTTTTCAGTGCAAGTCTTAGTGCCTTTTTCGTGGGAATTGAGCTAAGAATTAGAGTGAATCCTCTTTAGTTGCGCTCATGAATCGTATGCCATATAAAAGCTTGTTATACTTTTATTATTATTTCCCTCTTTAAGTATTCTTCTAAGTGATAGTTTTATTATTATTGTTTTAGCTTAGTGATACTTGAAGTGAGCCTATTACATCGATGGATGCAAGAAGATCATGGATGACAACAACATGGTTTGGTGTGCTGCTGTTCTTATTTTGATTTTTTTTTTCCTCTTTTGTGATTCTAGTGATTAGAGAAAAGGAAGGAAGTGATTTAATTTACATAAGGATATTATTAAAATTGTAAGGAGTTATCATGTAAGTTCATTTCTTTTAATTCTTAAAAATTGTGAGTTTTGATTTACATCATATTAAATTTTTTTAAAAT
Source organism: Pterocarpus macrocarpus (assembly GCA_031439585.1). Taxonomy (NCBI): domain Eukaryota; kingdom Viridiplantae; phylum Streptophyta; class Magnoliopsida; order Fabales; family Fabaceae; genus Pterocarpus; species Pterocarpus macrocarpus. The sequence continues at coordinate 61,450,516 of CM062520.1, read as the reverse complement.
GTGAAAATTTGGTTGATATTTATATTTTGCATTTCTTTTTATAACTATATTCACATTTGAAGCAGATGAATTTCCAACTTCCTGAGTTTCAACCACCAGCAAAAAACACAAATCAGAAGGAAGAGGAGCATGATAAAGAGGAAGAGGGAAACGATGAGGATGACTAAAGAAGGACTTGAGTTACTAACTTGTAGAGGGGGACTACAAGTAGGAGTACTATTAAGATTATAGTTGGACTAATTATTTAGACTAGAGTAGCACTAGTTATTAAGACTTAAATGAGATTATTTATTGAGACATAAGTAGGATTATATATTATCTAGCTTTCTATTTTTATAATTTAATGAATATTTCTTATTTTTGTTTGATGTTTAATGCTTGTTTAGTATTAGGAGTTTATTTGGTTGGACTGATATATAAAATTTATGTCTATTTATTGGTTAAATTTTCCGAATTCAGGTGCTTAAAACTGGGGTTTCAAAAAATGAAAAATTACTCATTTTAACATCATCAGGCCATAGCGACCGATTTATAATTTAACGACTGATATAGTGACTGAAATATAAGTTAGTGATTGAAATTAAGGCCGGCATGACCTAAGAAAACTCAATCATAAGATTAGTGACTTTAATAACCGATCTCGAGACCGATTTTGTGAATGATAAATCAGTCACTAAATATAAACTAATTTTGTAATTGAAATTATTTCAGTCATAAATTAGAAACTGATTTAGTTACCAATTTAGAGACCAGTTTAGTGACGGAACTATCAATCGTAAAATTAGAAACTGAATTTATGATTGAAATTTATCGGTTATAATTTGGAAACCGATTTAGCAATCGATTTAGAAACTAATTTAGAGACTAAAAAATTGATCTCTAATTTAGTGATTAATTTTTCGGTCGCTAACTCTTAACCAAGCTACTAACCAATTTTGGTTACCATTTTCTTAAATTGACTGTTAAATCGGTCTCTAATTTCTGCGACCAAAAAGTCAGTCGCTAATTTATTTAGCAACCAGCAATTTAGCAACCGAAAATCGGTCACTATCAGGTTTAGCAACCGATTTTCTTATTTTAGCGACCGATTTTACTATTTTTCTTGTAGTGATGCATGTGATAAGGATAATTTTGTTCATTTTCTTACCATTCCATAACAAGCGAAACGAAGAACAAGAAGACACATTGCATGATCACATGGAACCAAACTAGATCATTATCACCCATAGTTAAGAAACAAATGGTATAAATGAATTTAATTTTTATATATTGTTAATGTAAAATTTTTTTACACAATTATTTAAATATATATTGCTATATTAGTAAAAGTGTTGATACATTACTATTTTCAAAAGTCACTCATATAGTAACATCAGTGCTTTTGACCCGTGCATACAAAAATCAAAATTAATATTATAGATTTTTAAGAATATTAGATGAAAGTAGTTTAATTTTTTTTATGAATATCTAATTTTTTTTAATATTTGCCTAATGAAAGTCACATTATAATAATTTTAAAATGAAATTTGCTATGTCGTTGTATTATGTTATATTAAACATAATTTATTCAATCAAAGTGAACAGAATATATACAAATTAAAAGATTTGAAGTTTAATTTAGAATATATTCTTAAAATATTTAAGGGAAATTCAATAAACTCACCCCTTTGTGTCTTCGATTTAAACTAAATTGAAGTATATTCATAATATTTATTTAATAATTCTTACATAGGGATTCATTATAACCTTATTTTCATAATATATGTAAAAATTGAATTATTTACCTAACCGCAATTTAGTTATATTTTACAATAAAATATACAACTCTATAGAATATTACATAAAACATTTTTATTTGCATAATTAGTTTAAGATGAAATAACTTTAGAAATAAAAATTATAAATATGAAATTATTGTTGAAAAAATAAGTTATATTAAAAAATTTGTATAAATTCATTTTATATATCATCTCATTATTTCTAGTGTAATGTGTTTAATAAGTTTTTTTTTTTCAGTTTTAAAGTGAAAGTTAAACAATTGAAAAAAAAATTCATTCTATTTATTTTCCTATCTCTTTATTCAACCCTTAATTAATATATATATAAACACACTTAAAAAAAAATTATTCAACCTTTTTCGCTGTCCTCTTTAACTAGCTTGATAATAATGATTTATTAAAATCAAACTGAAGAGTATATAGCTAGAAACTATTGAAGTAAAAGATTTAAAATTTAAAAAATCTTTCTCTCTTTATAAAATTATTAGAATTTATTTTTTAATTTCAATTTTCGGTATTAATTATACATAGAGTAAAAAGAATAAACCTAATTGATTAGTTCAAAAATTTTGGATTAATTGTCATAAAGAAATATACTTTTAATTTTAAGTGAGGTATAAACTTCCTTTCCCCTCAAATTTCTTTAGTCATATAGTAAAGTAATTTTGAAGAACAAATTTCACATAAATATTTCAAATAACAATTCAAAAATAAAACCTGTTTACATACTTTTAAAAGTTTTAAGTAATGATCATTCCTTTAATCTCTAGAATAGAAGTTTTGTAGTATAAAAAAAATCATTTAATACTAAATTAAAATAAATTAATCCCAATTTTTTATGACCGATAACAAACCACATAAGATAAATTAGATAGTGGAGTATTGAAAATGGATTAGTAAAGGATAGGATGGTAAACTTATTTAAGAGATGAGTTAATAGTATAGAATATCGAGATAGTAGGTGAAAATATAATAATTTCCTATTAGACCTTCGTGTGGTAGTGGGTTAATTACTTTTAATTAAAAATAAAAATAAAATCTCAAAATAACTTTCTTTATATAATAAATTTTTCATAGTGCATTGTAGAAGCTTTTGTTTTTTGTTTGATACTTGTCAAAACTTTCTTTATAATACTTTTAAAAGATTATAGTAGTAGATATGATTGAATGACAATATAAAAATTTCTTATATAGACAATGTATTAAAATTAATTTCTTTTCAAAATATACCATAAGTAATAACTAATCATAGCGAACTCTATCGAACGAGCATCTTAGTAATAAATTAATAATATATATTATATGAATATAAATAAATAATCATCATTTCAAAATTTAAAAAAGGTTATTTGACTGGACTCAACCAAAAAAAAAAGGTTATTTAAAGAAGAATGATAATAAAATATAAGAATAGTTATATAGCGGCACTCTGAATTTTACATACTAGCATAAAACGTGTGCAATTAACACTCCTCTTTAAAGTATATTTATTATTTTTTAGCAAGCAACTTTAGTTTCAAAAAGGAAGAAAAAGATCAAGCGCTTTTTAAGCAAAACAGTGTAATAAATTCGTTACAATAATTCTTATTTTTTTCTTTTTTTAATCTCCAATGATGATTAAATCTATTTTTTTTTTTATCAAAATCATAGATATCCTCCTATCATATGAAATCTTGCTCAAGTTGGGAAATACTATTTTGATTAAACAAAAGCAAATTATTTCTAGTTGAATTCAAGTTTTCTTTATCATTCATCATTGATGTTGAGGGGAAAATACTAACTTTGTTTATAAGAATAATGCTATCCAAAATAAATTGTCAACATTTTTTATAAAAAGTAATTATTGAATAAAATAAAATAATATAACTTATTGATCGATCTAAAAGTCAACATATATATCATATCTTTTTAGTAAATAAATTCAAATGGAAATTCTGATTATTTGATATTTTTTATAAAGTAATCATTAACTTCAATGCTAGTTATAGTTTATCTATCAATATCTATACTACTAAGAAAATAGAAAACATAACAAAGAAGCTTTTACATTTGTCACAACCAGGTTAATTCCACATTATTGCATTCATTTGCAGAATTAAAAGAAAAAAATAAAAAAAAAAGTTAAAAAGGCAAAAATAATAATAAATGCATTCATTTATTTGAAAAAAAGTCGCCTACACATAAGAAATTTAAATTTTGGAAAATTTTTTAAATTTTGAATTTATTAAAAAATTAAAATTAAAATATTAAATGAAAATAGCTCAACAAATCAACATGCAAACCAATAATGATTTAAGTCGTCAATGTAAATTATTCCATGCCTCTGGCTTATTTTCTAGGAAATCTTTTGCAATGAAATTGACATGATTAAAGCAAACAATTCTCAAGGCACCCCGGCAAATGCATTGGTGTGGAAGGGTCTTGTACCACCAAGAGTGGAGATCCTAGCATGGTTTGTTCTCCAAGGCCGATTAATTGAATACAAAACAAAGGCTAGCAGGTTTGAATCATCATCCCCACTACATCAGCTTTATGCCCTTTTATGTTCACTTGCAAATGAAACTGTTGAGGATATTTTCTTTGAGTGCACGGTGTTATGGAAATCTGGGTTGATTGTCTTCTGTGGTGGAATATAGATTGGTGTTGTCCTAATAATCCAGTAGCCTTTTTCCAACCCTGGTGTGTGGTGTCAAATTGTATGGATTGAAAAAAATATGTGCACATCTTTTTTCCATGTAATTGTGTGGTCTCCATGGAACATAAGAAATAGGACGGTCTTAATTTGATGACTTTAGACCAAATTGGAAACTTGAAAGAGACAAATTAAGCTGAATTAGGGCTACTGGCTAAAGGCTTGGGTGAAAGGAAAGGATCTTATGATTGAAGAACTTTGTGCAAATCCATCAAATCTGATGAAATGGGGATGGCTCAACAGGCAACATAGACAACAATGATATTGCTTGGACGAGACTATATGATAGCTGCAGGTGGTTATGAAACAACGTACAGCAAAAAATTTGGAAGCCAAGGGTATGTTATATGGCAAAAATTTGCAGCAGACTTTTTGTGAGCAGTCTTTCCTAGTAGGGAAGTAGAATTACAAGTTTTGTATGCTGCTTGTGATGATGTCCTGTTTTTTGTAGCATGTATTTTACTGTTGGTGTGTTTTTTTTTTTTTTTTGGCTGCTGCTGTGTGAGGCAGCAGTGCTTGTCATTGGTTCATGAACTCTTTATATGCTCCCCTCCTCTAGACTGGTTGGAGCTCTTTTGATTTATCGAAAAAAATATTTTATTTGCCTAAATAAATTCTGAATGAATAAAATATAAAATATTTATACCATTGTTATAATTAGTAGTTATTACTTAATTATTGATTGGATCTAATTCACAATTTTAGTTAAGAAAATAATTGCTAACTATGTTACTCATATTTTCATTAATAGATAAAAATTTTAAACAAAAGTGATAAAGTGAAGGGCTGGTTGAATAATACAAAAAAAAAAAAAAAAAAACCAACAACCACTGTCTCATCATTCCATTATAGTTGAAGCCGTAACTAAAATATGTTTTGCAACTATAAATAGAAGAGTTGAAATACATGATTAACAATAATAAAAAGGTATATCTTTTTATATTAAAAAACTATATTGTTTCTCTTTTTACCTTACTAAAATTCTGCAATTTTATTGTACTTATTGCTAAATAATATATGCACATGGATTGTTTAATTAATAATTATGTTTTTGTTGTATATGATTATGCATGATGTAGATTTAGTACTTAAATTCAATTATAATAAATACTAATATTATATAAAAATTGGGGATTCTTTCAGTATCCTTTTGTATTTAACGGTTGGGATTTAATCATAAGTTTCATAAATCTTAAATTAAAAAATAATATTAAAAATTAAGTAATTTGAATTATTGGGACAAATGATAAATTTTTAGTTACAAATAACTAAAAGATATCAGTACCTTGAATTTTATAGGGATACAGGAGAAATCTCTTAAAATTTATTATTAGTATTATTTAAGTTATTATATTTGTTTACAGCTTCATATAATATTACATATTTTATTTTTATTTTCAATTTAATGTTTATTTTTTTTTCTCCCATGCATTGCTTGGTTTCAAAATACTAGTAATTCTATATAATTTAATCTCAAACTTAAGTTAAAAACTATAATAAGTAATTTAATTTAGCGGCTGTAATCTTTCTAAGTAAAATATTTTTCTCTACATCTTGCATTTTATTATTCTTTCTATGTTGCCCCATTACATACGTGAAGTGCATAAAATGATTCATAATTCATCCTAGAATATTTGTCTAAAGACCACAAACAACAAATTAGGTAAATAAATTGACAACTAATCATTATAAGATAAAATATAGCAATTTGAATGTAAAATGTTGAAAATATACGACAATGATTGAAAACAATAGATGTTATAAGTGACAATATATAAAGGGTAAGCTGTCAGCTTGCCTTCAACTTTCTTTTCCCTCCAAAGAAGTTGCAATCACAAATAAAGTTGGATCAAAAGCAGAAGTTAACAAGCGTAAATAGAGTGATAAGTAAAGACAAGTGCTACTGTGCACCTTGTAGTTAAATGTGCATCATGCATCTTATAATTTAATGACTATTTTATGATAAATTGATACACTAATTATTTGTGATATATTATAGTAATTTTTTAAATTTAGCCAGATTTAAAAAAATAGTCAAATGCATTTTTAAAAGCTACCAAAATTTATTTTCATAATTATAAAATCAAATAGAATTTATTGAAAATATTTTTAATAATACCAGAGTATCACAAAATATTTTTTGATTTATTTGCTTCATTTTGAAATTAAATAGAGTTATCCTAAAGTTAAATAAAAAATTTTTTGGGTTATTCTCAATATTTTCAAGATTATATAGATAAAATTTGATTATTTTTAAAATATATTTAACAATATTTTTTAAATCTAGACTAAAACTAAAAGACTAGTACAATATATTATAACATAAGTGTATCAATATACCATAAAATCTATATCATCAGATTTCAAGGTGCACTGTGCCGAAATGCATATTATATTAGACGCAGCCATAAGTAAATTCAAGTTCAACGGCACAGATTTTTCTCTGGGGGAAAAAACAACGTCATGTGCTGGTCGTGTTAAAAGGTGTGTTAGAAAGAATGGTCAGAGTTAAGGAGTTGAGAGAATTGGAAAGAAATTAAGGAACGTAAACAGTGGGGAAAGTAAAAATTGCTTCACACAATATTATAAGCTGAAGGTGTTATATACATAAGTTGTAACACTGCATGATAGAGTTATAACACAAACAAATAAACAAATATAACACACAGCAAAATAAAAATGTGAGGTGTTTGAGCTGCTGAGGTGCTGCACTGCTGCGTAGTATGAGGCTAGCTAGGCTGATCCATTCTTCCTTATATCGTTTGCAACCTATGGTGGTATGTTTAGGGATGCCGCTGGTCCTTGGCGTTGGGTTTTGCCATAAAAGTAATGTTCTTTGTATATTAGAAATTGGTACACTATAAAGAGTGATACAAAATATTTAGTAATGTTATATATCAGTAACGGTGGAGTGCTGACTAAGGCTTTATGTCTCTTATTGTAGTATTCACTCTTGATATCCACATGATGTGCAAGCATTACCCTATGAGAAATATTGGATCTTGGAATATTCTCTTCTAGCTCTGGGGCCTTCTCATGACAGCTCCATATTCATTATGGGAAAGGTGGTTTCTGAGTATGACTCCTCCCTCTTGTGCAGTGAACTTTGTGGCTATTGGTTGTGCTGAGTCACACCCTGCAGCAGCTATTGTTGTACTCATCAAGCTCTGTCATTCATATGCAACAGGAGAGTAAAGAGTGGGCAAATTGCTTACATGTTGGTGTTCGTGTTTGGCCTAATATTCACTTGTTTGTTGTAGTTACGTGATGGCTTTCATTTCCTCCTCTTGTATACCAAATTGAAGAAGTTCAATTAAACCAACGTTGAAAGGTCTTTTTCAACGCAAGTTCACATGAAACATTTCGTACATAAGGATAATCTTTATACAGGTTGAATGAAAAAGATATGAAGAATCTTGTTAACAGAGAGAAAAAAAAAAAAAGGAAGAAAGAAAGAGAAACGACAGAATAAATTTAAAAAGAAAAAATATTACATATCTAAAATTAATAATGTAATAAACAATTACCTTTTGTTTGGTTTTACTAAATAATTTTTTTATTTGGTTTTCTGACCTTTTGGTTCTTTTGATTTTTACTAAATTAATTTAAAACCATTCAAAAAATGGTTAATCACAGTAGAAGTTATACGTGACCCCAGACAAATTTTATTTGTAATGTTAAGGACTAAAGATTTAGATTTTGAAGTCGTTGCTTTAAAATTTTTTTACCTCAGCACTGATTCTATACAAAATTGTATGAATAATTTTTAACAGAAAAAATTAATTTAAAACCAAAATAAGTTGAATATGAGTGGAGAATTTTCACCTTCTTACGGATTAAGCTCACCTTGGCAACAACTTCAGAAACACCACAGCACCTGTTGTCTGCCGTGGACGACGAAATATGAGGGGACACTGCAATAATAATAATAAGCGGGCAAGGGTATTAGCACTCTATTTGTCTATCAACATTCCCCAACACCCATTCATAATTATGATTCTCTAAATTACCTTTACTTAAATAAACTCTACTCAAATTAAGATTAATTCATTGTATTATTATCAATTTATCTATTTATACTTTTAAATAATATTAGGAACTCTCACTTTTTTATGCATCAAAATTCTTCACTATTCTGCTCCTTTTTTATTTTCTTCTTCATCATTATTTTATTTTTCTTCACAAGGTAAATTACTGGTTAAAAATTGTTACAAACTAAACTTTAATATATTTTTCCTAATGACGATAAAAATTGTTAGCCTTGTAGGTGAGTTTTTATCATAATGTGCTTCCTTTTGATATCCTAATGTTGTAAACACAGACATTGTAATTTTCTGAAAACTTAACAGTTAACTAAAATTTTTTATTATGAGTGTGATCTTTTTGAGATATATTAGAGAAATATTCTATTATAGCATAAGCAAATATTAAAATATTTCAGTACAAATAACCAAAAGCAATATAAAAAATTATATAAATTGAAATAATAATAAAAAGACATTAGAAAACATTCTTTTGTTCTTAGAAATATATTCTTATAATAACTATATTTTGTAGTAAATAATTGAAGGATTAATGAAAATATCATATTTTAAGAAAATTAAAATTAGTAATTTAACATCTTATTGAATAAGTGATGTTTTAAATAATAATAATTTGGGCATTTTGTTTGAATTTTTTTAGAAGAAATACTTCCTAATTAAAAGGTATGCATAAAAATTATAAAATAAATTAATTAATTTAAAAAAAAACTAAAACTAAAAAATATTTTAGTGATTTTTTTATATATTGAAAAGAGTAACTTTAAAAAAAAAATGTTAAAAGAAATTACATCACAAATATGCATTTTTTTTCTAAAACTAAAACAAATAATGCACCTTTAACATATTTATTGTTATGGCTCTATCTCTATTGAGGAGTATTATTTGTACTACTTTTTATTATAGATAATCAGATATTCAGAGATAAGATTAGAAAAAAATTATAAAAAAAAAAAGTAAAAAAATAAGAGAAGAGATAAGAGAGATAAATACAGGATATCAAAATATGTCAATTGATAGAATATACAAAAAAAATTTCTCATATCCATTAAATGATATGAGAAAGATAATTAATATATAAATTTGAATTATTATATAAATAAAAATATAAAATTGATAAAAATTTAAAACAAAAATAAAATATTAATGTGTTTGATTAAAATTTGACTTTAATTAAAAAAGAGTTTAGATTAGGACACTTTAAAAAATTAAAATTATAAGTAATTAATAAAAAATCTAAATAAAAAAAATAAGAACATCAATAGCCTCATCCATAGTAAAAAAATATCTGATCTAATACCTAAACTATGCACAAAAACCATGTAATAACTTAATATAACCCCAAAAAAAAAAAATTAAAAATGGAAAACGTTAGCTTTCCATCGCTTTCAATCTTGTCGGAAAAGCAGCCTACTTTTTGTGACCCCCATCACCTTAAAAAGGGTACTTCTCTATGCACAACCGTTCCCTCTAAGACACCGTCTTCACCTTCTTCTTCTTCTTCTTCTTTGTGGGGTGGCGGCGTAGAGAGGGAGAGAGTGTGTGAAGTGAATCTATCAGAGTCAGAGAGAGGCATTGCTGTATGTCAGTGGGGTACTACAGTGAGATTTACTGCGGTGGATACGGTGAGCTCGCTAACCCTTTACAATGGCCTCAGCACAGGAAAAAGCGACGCCCCGCAATAACAACACTGCTACTGCAGCTTCAGCTTCAGCTTCAGCTTCTTCATCTTCTCGTTCTGCTTGGCCCGACCCCACTCTGGATCCGACCCGAAACAGAGCCCCCCTAGCTCCCACCTTGATCTCCGCCGTTGACTCCTTCCCTGATCCTCCTCCCAAGACCACCCCTACTACTAAAGGTTTCTTCTTTCTTTCTTTCTTTCTTTCTTCTTTTTTATCAATTTTCCTTTTCTTTGAGGATTTTTGTTTTTGGTGTTTGATTTGATCTTCTGCTGGGATTGCTTGCTGATGAATGGTAATGATTGCATGATCATTTTGAAGGCTAAGAAATATCATTAGAATGGAGTAAGTAACATTCTCGGACCGAAGAGACAAAAAAAATAAAATTAAATAAAATTAAATATGAGTGAGTAACTTTCATTTGTAATGGTAGAAGGCTAGAAGTACTATTGAGTTAAATTTAATTATTTGAGTTTGGCTATATTTGTTTTCCTCTATCCTAATCAGGTGATTCTGACAAGTTTTGATTTAAATTTGGCTATCATTTTCCCTCTATGTTCTCGGCTAGAAAACAAAGCACCGTACTTGAGTATGTTCCCTTATCCTGGGTCTTAATCTTTTTTTCTCCTTTTGTTTGGTGTCAACTCCATGCTTTTTTTCTTTTTTTTGGTTGGTTTAACTTCTTCATGTACTTGAATAATCAGGCTTTTCTGTTTTGGAGGATTCATTATCCTCCTCCTAGTTATACTTTTCTCTTTAATGAAATTTCATCTTCTATCCAAAATATCTTTTTCTTGTACTTGCTGGCATAGGTATCCCAGTCATGATGAGAGCTCAAACTTGCCACCCTTTGGATCCATTATCTGCTGCGGAAATTGCAGTTGCTGTAGCAACTGTTCGCGCTGCTGGGGCAACCCCTGAGGTAGATTGCTTAGTTGTCCTTTTGGGTGTAGATTAAGCTAGGATTTATTACTACCACGTAATGATTAAATTATGTTATTAGATAATTCCTATAACCACCCGAAATCCTTGTGTTTGCATGCTGATGAAGTTCTTTGATTTCCTTCTTAGGTGAGGGACAGCATGCGCTTTGTTGAAGTAGTCTTGCTGGAACCTGATAAACAAGTTGTTGCATTAGCAGATGCATATTTCTTCCCTCCTTTCCAGCCGTCATTGCTCCCCAGGACTAAAGGCGGACCTGTGATTCCCACAAAACTTCCCCCAAGGAAAGCAAGACTGGTTGTTTACAACAAAAGGTCAAATGAGACAAGCATATGGGTTGTTGAACTTACAGAAGTGCATGCAGCAACTCGAGGTGGCCATCACAGGGGCAAAGCAATTTCTTCTCAAGTTGTTCCAAATGTTCAGCCGCCAATGGTAAATATGTACTATCTGAATTTGTACTTTCTTAAAATTGTGCTCTTTATTAGGATTTCTTCATCATCAGGCTTAGAGATAACTACAGTCTTTTTCTTTTGCAAATATTTAATGAGATGGTTTGTAAAATTTTTTGCCTTTCAGAATTCGAATGGTTTTTCTAAAACTAGTATGAAGAGCTTTTAGAATGAAATGGCAGCAAATACTAATGGTTCTTTGTTGATCTTTAAAATCCACGGGCACAATAAATTTTAGCTTTATGTTACTTTTTGTTGTGAGTTTGTTCAACTTTCAGAATTTAAATGGCTTTGGTTATTCTTCTGTGGAAGAGCTTAGAGAAATGGAATCACTGCCAACACCAATGTTTCTGTATTAATCTTGGGAAGTTGTTGGCACAAAATTTGTTCTAATTACAACTAACTTCATTTGTCTTCACTCTTCACTTCTATCCAAAATGGTTTCATGCATGCATCATAAACATATTAAGAACTATTCACAAATCTGATAGTTACTGCAACTACCAAACTGACCTGTTAGTCCTTATCTCTTTTAGTTTCAAATCAACTTATGTTTGTGTTATTCACTCTATAAATACAGGATGCTGTGGAATATGCTGAATGTGAAGCTGTGGTGAAGGACTTCCCTCCATTTCGAGAAGCAATGAAGAGAAGAGGGATTGAAGACATGGATCTTGTGATGGTGGATGCCTGGTTGGTTTACTCCTATATGATCTGAGTGACTTTTTCTGAGGATTTATTTCATCTATGTCTTAATTCTTTCTAATACATGAGGTACTGAAACTTACAGGTGTGCCGGATATCACAGTGAAGCTGATGCTCCTAGCCGCAGGCTTGCCAAACCACTAATCTTTTGTAGAACTGAGAGTGACTGCCCTATGGAAAATGGCTATGCTCGTCCAGTTGAAGGAATTCATATACTTGTTGATATGCAAAATATGGTAATTCTTGAGTTTGAAGACCGTAAACTAATCCCCCTTCCACCTGCTGATCCACTAAGAAATTATACTTCTGGTGAAACCCGAGGCGGAGTTGATAGAAGTGATGTGAAGCCATTACAGATTGTTCAGCCTGAAGGTCCAAGTTTTCGTGTCGATGGGCACTTTATTCAATGGCAGAAGGTGATTATTTTTCTCTTTACTTTTTCTAAAACTAATTCATAAGAGCCATAGGGAAAACTTCTAAAAGTAAATGCGTTTTTGCAGTGGAACTTTCGTATTGGTTTCACTCCTAGGGAGGGTTTGGTCATTTATTCGGTAGCCTATATTGATGGAAGTCGAGGGCGAAGGCCAGTGGCCCACAGGTTGAGTTTTATTGAAATGGTGGTTCCTTATGGAGATCCAAATGATCCTCACTATAGGAAGAATGCTTTTGATGCTGGAGAAGATGGCCTGGGTAAAAATGCTCATTCTCTCAAGAAGGTCAACACATTCGCTTTTATTCCAGCCTTACTTATCTTAAATTGTTCCCCTTTCTCGATGTAGATGAAATCAGTTTTGTTTTGCTTGGTGTCATTATTACAGGGTTGTGATTGTTTGGGTTATATCAAGTACTTTGATGCACACTTCACAAACTTTAATGGAGGTGTTGAAACAATAGAGAATTGTGTTTGCTTGCATGAAGAGGATCATGGTATTTTGTGGAAGCATCAAGATTGGAGAACAGGGTTGGCTGAAGTTCGGCGGTCCAGAAGGCTGACAGTGTCTTTTATATGCACTGTGGCTAACTATGAGTATGGATTTTTCTGGCACTTTTATCAGGCAAGTAAATGTCTGCATTCATTTATCTGAGTCTGTCTAATGAGATCGCTAAAATCACATTGATGGTGAGGCCTAGTAATATGCATGTCCTTTAATTATGTACAAGGGGTGTCTCAGGTTTTAAGTTTGAATACGAAAGAGGGTCCTGCTGTGTATCCTTGCAGCTGAACCTAGAAGAAAAGAAGATTGATAGCATTGCTTACTTCATCATATTTTGTACTGTGGAGACATATTTTTATATGAATTATTTCAAATTAATTGATGGTTATCAAATCTATTCTTTGTATATAAGTCTGCTTGTTCCGATTTTCATTTATATATTTTGCTTGCGCGAGTCATTTGATATTTTGAATTGTTTTACCTACCTCTTTCTGGGCATTCAGTTATGGCTTTTTGATGGGTTTCAGTGTTCAAACTTAAAAATGCTAGTTAGTTGTCTCGTTAATTCTGTATAGCTCTTTCCTTCTTGCAGGATGGAAAAATTGAAGCTGAGGTCAAGCTCACAGGAATTCTCAGCTTAGGAGCATTGCAGCCAGGTGAAACTCGAAAATATGGCACAACTATTGCACCTGGATTGTATGCGCCTGTCCACCAACACTTTTTTGTTGCTCGTATGGACATGGCAGTTGATTGCAAACCTGGCGAAGCATTTAATCAGGTATGTGTGCAATTTTATTTTTCATTCAGCAGGAATGCAGGATGCCGAATGAATATTTCAGTTGACACATCCTGATATTTTGAGCCAATGTTTTGAAGATAAGCATCAGAAATTAATAGTGTTTTGAAAAATACCAAATATTAAGAACACATAATGGTATCTCTTTTCATGGTGTCATATATTAACCAAATAACTAGCATGACCTTTGACATAGCCACCCGTAGCTGTATGAAGTTTCTTTTCTTTTCTTTTTTTTTTTTGGTTCTTTTTTTTTTTTAACCTTTCCTTTTCCTGCTAATCTTGCCATATTCAACTTCTTGTTATAAAACTTAGTAGTTAATTCTATGGTTTCTGAAAAAAATAGAGTTGTCCTCTTTCATCACTGAGCTTCAAAATTCATTGCCATTATGTGATCACAAATAAAATGACAAAGCAGTAACAGAGTTCTCCCTTTCCCTGCCCAGGTTGTTGAGGTGGATGTCAAAGTTGAAGAGCCAGGAAAGGATAATGTTCACAACAATGCATTTTATGCCGAGGAAAAAGTGCTTAAATCAGAATTGGAAGCAATGCGTGATTGTAACCCATTATCTGCCCGGCATTGGATTGTAAGTTCTTTGTACTAGTTTATATAACCTACCAAAAAATAGAAATGAAATAGAGACAAAAGTTAAATTTTTCTTGGTGAATATTTTTTCCCCATCACGGTCAGTTGTAGTTATTGTGTTAACAAATCAGTGAAAATATCAAATTTGGCTGCTGTTTTATGCTGCTTCCTTTCTGTTAATTATAAATGTTGTTGCCTAATGTTTATTTATGTTATATTACTTTAACTTAATTAAAAAAATTATGATTAATGGTTTCGATGGGTGCCATACTATGTTGTTGACAATTATAGGCAATTAGTTGGACCACATTTAGTCTATGTTTATGTATTTTATAGTTCATTATCTCTTTCTTCTACCTTCTCAATTTTCAAAATTTGCAGGTGCATATTTCCTACCAGCTATCTGCATATTAACTGTTTCTGTAGCTATATCTTTGAAAGCTGGGACTGTTTACTTGGTTGAAAACACTCTTTTAACGGCTGTCCCTAACGTTTCTCAAGTGAATTTCCTGTTTCAGGTTAGGAACACAAGGACAGTAAACCGAACTGGGCAGCTAACAGGTTACAAGCTAGTACCTGGTTCAAATTGTTTACCTTTAGCTGGTCCGGAGGCCAAGTTTCTGAGAAGAGCAGCTTTCTTGAAGCACAATCTTTGGGTCACTCCTTATGCGCACGATGAAATGCATCCTGGAGGAGAGTTCCCTAATCAAAATCCACGTGTCGGAGAGGGTTTGGTTACTTGGGTTAAGCAAAATAGATCGCTGGAGGAAGCTGATATAGTTCTTTGGTTAGCTCACTTGATTCCATTTCTATGATAGATGATATAAATGATAGTTGTGGTTTAATTATAGGCTTGCTTTTATGTGCTTCACATGTCTGGTACGCTTTCCATTTCACAATTGGATATGCAGCGAAACTTATCATGATGACTTATGATTATACTTTTTGGCCTTTTGCGTGGCTGTTTATTCTTCGTACATGCCATCTGATTTGGTGAAATGTTTCAGGTACGTATTTGGAGTGACACACATTCCTCGGTTGGAAGACTGGCCTGTTATGCCAGTGGAACGCATTGGTTTTATGCTTACGGTAGTCCTCTCAACATTAAGCTTATTTCCCTTCCCATTCTTTACAAATTCTAAAAGAGATTCATATTGAAATACTTTGCACTCAAAACATAGATTATGTGCTCATGCAGTCATACAGCATCTAAAATTGAAGTTCATCTTCAAATTTGGTAAACTAGGCACCAGTATTTGGGGGGAGTATTCAGTAGCATCTATGGAACAAAGTTATCTTCGAATTACAACTGCTAATAATTTTCTATACATTGTTGGAATTCATTTAGTTTCTGCAATTCGTGATGCAGCCACATGGGTTTTTCAATTGCTCCCCAGCTGTAGATGTTCCCCCAAGTGCAAGTGATTTGGATGATAAGGAGAATGGGATGCCTGTGAAGCCTAGTCAGAATGGGCTGATTGCTAAGCTCTGAAAGGACCAAAAGCATAGACATTTGGTTATGTTTACCAAATCATTAAGTGAGTGCATCAATTTAATTAAATATTACTACTTGTGAGTTAAATTTAATCCAAAAGTGAATTTTCTCGTCCCTATCGATACTTAACAACAACTATTTAGGTGATGCATCTAAATTTGTAATTGGAAAATGATAATACTCTGTGGATTTCTCTAAATTTGTAATCTGATATTCCTATTCAGAAAGTGGGAAATAGTTTCTCGTCTGATGCATTATGCCTGCCATAAATGTTGCATGTGTTATGCTGTTTACACTCTATAGAATACAGATTCAAATGCTAATATAAGTATAGTATCCTTCCTGGCCCTTTTCAACGATGGCCCATTGTCTGAAAATCCGCGATATGCCTACCCATCATGCGTTGGTTTGATTATGATGGCTGATTGAAGGGTCACCGAATTAGGGAACAGACGTGTAGTTTAAGGCTGATTTAGTAGCATAATTAATTGATTGGGTATATATTATATTTTGATTTGATGACCTTTGCAGCTTCTTTATTCGAATCATAATATAGAAACGTTAAGTTAGCCGTCATAAGCATTATCTTGAAAATAATAATGTTGTCTCAATCAGGTAGCAGTTATATTAAAAGCTTAAATAAAGTGCCCATACGTTGCACCACTAAACTTCAACATATTTTGATGATGTACCAAAATTGTTTAATGTTAGTATTAACTAAACGGACGAATTTTCATGAGTTTATCTGTAAAATAAACGAACATAGTACATCAATAAAATAAAATAAATAAGCGAATATAGGTGTATTTCTGCGAAAAAGAATATCATTATCTTAACTCATTAAATAATGTATCGTGTTTTAGTTCTTTAGGCATGTTTTAAGTTGATGTTGAGAGTTTTACTCTGATGAGCTTGCTGATAACTTAAATAGGATTAATCATATTTTAAATAATGTAGAGATACATGTGACTGCACTAAAACAGATCTCCTGCGATCATATCACTATTAATGTATCAGATCCTATCAAAACTACACGGTTAAGTGTGTTTGGATGAGAATAGTATTAGAATGGGTGATCTTTTGAGAAATTCTTGTGTTACACATCTTTTATAAACTCAAAAGTGATTGGTTATGCTAGAAGTGAACTTGTTTTTGGGTGAAGTCCACCGGTTCACCATGTCCTATTATTAGGAATTCAATTGATTTAATTTGATTCGTAGAGGTCCCAGAGGGGGTTTTAGGTCTTTTAGTGCAAATTTTTTCCAATTCCAGGGCTCGAACTTAAGATATCTAGTTAAGGGGTTGAAACATTCAGCGACTTCGACCAACTCCACGTTGATAGGGCATATTAGAAGTGAACTACCATCTTAACAAATCTTACTTGTAATGTAATGGACAAGGTTTTACCTAACTAGCACCCAGTCTAAAATTGTGTGAATGACTTGTAAAATAGAAAAAAAAAATACCAAAAAGGGACTTTTATTAAATTGAAAGAAGATATTATTGTTCATCAAAAAAAGAGAGAAAAAAAATTAATTCTTAAACTATAAGTCATGTATATTTTATCCCCTATATTTGAAAAAGTACAAATTGACCATTGAACTTTTTTAAATATACGCTTTAATCTTTTTGTTCAATTTTCGTTCATTATTAATGAAAAATAAGTGTATTATATCCACCTAAACTTTGAGTCATATACACTTTAATCTCAAACTTTTTTTAAAAAAAAAGTAGTGCAATTCGATATCCTAAATTTTCTTGAATAAATATTAATAGTAAATTGAAAATTTAATAGAATGGTTAATTTGAATATTTAGAAATATTCAGGGGACCGACTTGCACTTTTTTAAAGTACAGGACTAAAGTGTATATAACTTAAAATTGAAAAAGATAAAGCGCTTTGTTCCCTCAAATAAATTGCCAAACTAAAAAATTGTGTTTTCAAGCTCTACAAAACAAGATATTTAAATTACATCTAATTTATAGTTTGTTTGGTTTATAGTTTGCAAGTTATAACTTAATTTAATGGAAAAGTAATTTTTTTATTTATGCTTAAATAATAATTTAAACTAATTATATTAAAGTCTAAACTCAAAGTAATTTTATCAAATATATTAAATTGAGTCATTTTGCATCATTCAAACTTTTATTTAAACTTCATCTGCTCAAAACCAATCTTAAAAGCTTTTCATTGTTCAAGAAAAGCCGGCGAAAAGGGTCCTCATGTGGATTAGGCTTGTCGTTATTTTTCAGTGGCAGACTGGCATTCTACAATTGGAAACTTGTAGTTTGTGCCAGGTTGTGAGGGTTGGGAGCTTCTAGAAACATCTGTACATGAGATAGTTCGATTTAATCTTGTTAAATTGTACTAATTCTGTTGTGAGATTAATACATAGAGTAAAGCTCTGAATTAATTCTTGAAAGAGTTGTAAGATATAAGTTTGATTTTCAAAAAAATTATGATATCAGTTTTGTTCTCAAAAAATTGTGGGATATTAATTTAATGTTTAAAAAATTTATAATATCAATTTAATTCTTAAAAGATTAAAATATATTTCAATTTAATTTAAACTTCTTTTAAATTTTTAGATTAACTTAAAATAAAATTTTAATCTTTCAAATTGATATTATAACTCTTTCAGAAAACAAATTAATACCACAACTCTTACACATAAAAATCATCCATAAAAATGTTATCTTCATTTTTACCATACTTTCATTTTTACCGCATTCAAACACACCCTAAAACTATATAACAAGTTTCAAGAGTTGCATAAGCGGAGGGAACGATCTGCCAAGAATGTGCGCTCTCCTGTTCTCTGCACCTTACCAGTAATTTCAAATCTGAGCCACCACCCGTTTCTCTGTCGGTGAATGGTGCCTCTGATATAATATTCTTGTCCATTTCGCTGCAATACCTTTGTCACATTTTCCGCCCTTGTGGACCAATGCCATCATGTTACTTTTGCTGACTCAATATATATATATAGCTCGGACACATCATAAATTGACTCAGCGGATACAAGTTTATATATTGTAAAACATACCAACACGCCTTAATATTTTGTAGTGTCTGTTTTTTATAGTAAATGTTTTGCACCTTACTGTTAGATTCTTTAGAAACAACGTAGGAAATTGTAGATAATAATAATAACAATAATGAGTAAAAATAAAATAAAAACAAGAAAACGATATCCAGAGATAGAATGACTTGTATTTGATGAACGTGGAATTTTGCGGCTTGACTCATAATTATGTTGCTACCACGAAGCAGCGACTTAGGTACGACCGTTGAAAAGCCGCCTTAAAACATCGCTAGGAATGTGGCTTCTTAGTTGCAACGATAATTCAGACTTCAGTTCTCTCCTTCTCGTATGCACGTTTGAACAGTCAATATGTCAATTTTTTCAACTTTTTTGTTTTGTCTTTTATTTTGGTTATAGTTAGACAAATGTATTTTTTTAATTTGATATTCGGATTGGGAGGTGTGGAGATTCCAACTTGAGGCCTTCAATCATATAAGAGTCTCTTGGACTAGTTGTGATTTGTTCATTGTTCAACAAATTCGTTTCGATTTTTTTTTTTTTGGTCTTAGTTCGTTTCAGAAGCTAAATTCTGTAACTTAATTATTGTCAGTTTGGATGTTATTAAGTTTTTTATTAGTATAATTGTTGAGCTGTTTCTTGCCTTACCACCAATCTATCTATCCTTTCCCACCAATCCAATGTATGTGTTACTGGGACGGGAATCTTACCTCAATTTGACAATTTGACATGCATTTATTTTGGAGTCAAGCAAATTTTGATGTACTAAACTTAAAATTAAATATGTATATTTCACCCCAAAAAAATAAATATGAATAATTTCAGCCAATGAAACATGTGAAATGTATGATCCAAAATTATCAAGCGCTATTAGACTTTTAACAAGATTAAATCTCACAAATTTTTTAAGGAATAAAATCCAATAGTTGACCTATATATATATATATATATATATATATATATATATATATATATATATATATATATATATATATATATATATATATATATATATTCCTTAATCGCATTATACTCTTCTATATGTATAAACTTAAATCCATATTATATATCTTATATTGAAAACACAATCTATATATTTGTATATAATTGAATTGTGTAAGATCCTTCTCCAGCTGAATGGCCAAATTCCTACACATTTTTATATTATTTTGTTTCCACATTTTATGGCTATAACTTATATCATATAATTTATATGATTATTATTATTATTATTTTACCAACAAGAGTTTACTCAACCTTTCGTTCATGCAGTGCTCAATGAGCATATACAGGCATATTTAGATCCTAAATTAGGATGTTTCTTTTTTTAAAAAAAAAGAATATTTTTATTAAATTATTTATATCCATTATAATTAATTTTTAAATCAAATTATGATATGTTAATATCTTTTTTAAAATTAGTAACTTTAACATTAAAAATGTATACTCTTTTAAAAAAAATATATCTACATAATATTCTTTGATTTAAGAATTGAATATAATGGATATATAAAACTTGGTCTAAATTTTTTCTTCACAAAACCTAATTTTTTATAAAAAGGAAATTATTGATTTTTGGACTTTGAACAATATAAAATAATCATTTATTAGTCTTTCCTTTTCGTACATCTTGACACAAAGGATTTGAATATTTTAAAATGTGTATTTTTATAAAATAAAAAAATTAATTATTTTTAGATCATTTAATAAAACCTATAAAATGAGAGTTATGAATTCAATAATAATTAATATCTCATTTTCTCATTTTATAACAATAATACTCACTTCAAAAAATTTAAATTGTAAGATAAAAATAAAAAATTTGAATTCTTAGGAAAGTAGATTCCTTAGACATCCAAAATAAAATAAAAAAAGAAAAAAATTAAAAATATGAAAAAAAATAATTGATAAAAAAAAGTGTTAGAATGTCCACATTTTTTGAGTGTTCAGTCGCTCAAAAATAAAATAGAGTCGAGAGAGCGAGAGAGAGAGAGAGAGAGAGAGTTGAAAAGCGCGATCGTTGGGAGCGCGTGCGACGAGCAGTGCAGTGCTGTGCTTGACAAAGCGTCGTAAGCAGAGGTTACGACGTAACCGTTACGTTACGTACGAGTCAATTTGACTCGAACTCGCCCTTCCCAAACCCTTAATTAATCAAATCAAATCCCTTCTTAACACTAATTAAACCCACGCCACAACCATTATCAATTTATCACAGTGCAATTCCTTATGAATATCATAGCAGAACCAGAACTCTATCCCACCGTATATTAGTTCCATAAATAATTAATTTAACTTAATAAATGATTAATTCATTTTGCAATTACAATAAATTTTTTATATAAATAAATGACCAATTTAATTTAATATTTAATTAATAAAAAATGTAAGTCATGGCCCTACATTATATTGTACCAAAATAATATTATAGCAATGTTTGATTGTTTAAATAATTTAATACATGGTTAAAAAAATAATTTGATACTAAATAAAATTCGAATCTTAATCAAGGTAGATGTTCATATTTATTATTTAGTGTCCAATTATATTTTAATAAATAATATGTGAGAAATGAAATAAATAAATAAATAAATAATTTGATTTTTTTAAGATATAATTTTGAATTTAAATGTTGTAAATAAGACACACAAAAAATATAATAAATAAAAAATTACTGAAAGCATAAATTTATCATATAATAAATTAATTTGATTCGGATAAAATTAATTAAATTTTAAATAGTACTGGTTTAAATTAAAAAATTATTATAAAACAAGGAAAGAATACAAGTAAAGAAAGATGCTACCAGTACTACTACTTACGTTGTCTTAAGTTAAGGCTTCGGAGTTCGGACAAGAAAACAAACATAAAAACATGCGCAGCAGCAGAAGAACCGAACAGAACAGAACCTCAATTTACAAAACGCCCATTCCAATTAACACGCACGACGCGACCCGTTTCCCCAACTCGGACTCTCTCTCACTCACCGCAGACTCGCTTGACTAGCCCCACCACAACACACTCCCAATCACCACCAACCGCCTCCGATTCTTCCCCCGTCCGATTCCGTGACTCGGTGGCCGACTCACCGGACCCATCCGGAGGAGATGGCGGCGGCGGCGGCGGCGGCGTCGTCGGAGCAGCAGCAGCAGCACCAGCACCAGCAAGAGAAGCGCATCGAGGACGAGCTGTCGTACCCGATCCTGGTGGCGGAGCGGGTGCGGTCGGCGGTTGAGGAGGCGGACTCGTTCAAGGCGGAGTGCTCGGAGGTGTGGAAGCTAGTGGACCGCCTCCTCCAGATGCTCCGCTCCCTCGTCCGCTTCGCCACCTCCGCCGCCTCCGTCCCCGGCGGCCCCCAGCTCTACGAGCGCCCCGTCCGCCGCGTCGCCGCCGAGGCCGCCAAGAACCTCGACCGCGCCCACGCCCTACTCCGCAAGTGCAAGCGCCGCTCCATCCTCCGCCGCGTCGTCACCATCGTCTCCGCCGCCGACTTCCGCAAGGTCCTCTCCTACCTGGACGCCTCCGTTGGCGACATGCGCTGGCTCCTCTCCATCCTCGACGCCGATAGCAGCGGCGGCGGCGGCATCGTCCTCTCCCTTCCACCAATCGCCAGCAACGACCCCATTCTCTCCTGGGTATGGTCTTTCATTGCCTCCGTTCAAATGGGTCAATTGAACGATAGGATAGAAGCTGCTAATGAACTTGCTTCACTTGCACATGATAATGATAGGAACAAGAAGATCATTGTTGAGGAAGGTGGGGTTCCACCTTTGTTGAAGCTCTTGAAAGAGAGTGCTTCACCTGAGGCTCAAATTGCCGCTGCTAGTGCCTTGTGCTATTTGGCCAATGATTTGGAGAGGGTTAGGGTGATTGTGAGTGAGCTTGGTGTGCCTATTGTTGTGCAGGTGCTTGGTGACTCACCCATGAGGGTGCAGACCAGGGTTGCCAACTTGGTGGCCAGGATGGCCGAGCATGATCCTGACGCGCAGGAGGATTTCGCGAGGGAGAATGCGATTAGGCCGCTTGTGACTTTGTTGTCGTTCGATACTTCTGTGGATGATCATATGGGCCAACTGGGTAAGCAGAGCATTCATTCGATTGTTCAGATTAATAAGGAATTGGGAAAGAAGACTACATTGGGTAGGTCTGGTAATAGGCCATTGGCGAATTCTTACTCAAGTTCTTATTTGCATTCGGAGGGAAGTAGCCGGGGAGGGAATCACAGGAAAGACAGGGAGAATGAGGACTCTGCAGTGAAGCTTCAGCTGAAGATTAGTTGTGCTGAGGCCTTGTGGATGCTCGCGAGGGGAAGCGTGACCAATAGTAGGAAGATAACTGAGACCAAAGGGATGCTTTGTTTGGCTAAGCTTGTGGAGAAGGAACAAGGGGAGCTGCAGTACAATTGCTTGATGACGATTATGGAGATAACAGCTGCAGCTGAGTCCAATGCTGATCTTCGCCGTGCAGCATTTAAGACTAACTCTCCTGCTGCTAAAGCTGTGGTGGAACAGCTCTTGAGGATCATTAAAGAGGTGGACAGCCCATCGCTGCAAATTCCGGCCATAAAGTCAATTGGTTCATTAGCTAGGACATTTCCTGCCAGAGAGACTAGAGTAGTTGGCCCTCTAGTAACACAGCTGAGTAATAGAAACACAGATGTAGCAGCTGAAGCAGCCATTGCTCTTAGCAAGTTTGCTTCTCCAGATAATTTCCTACATGTGGAGCATTCTAAGGCAATAATTGAATTCAATGGAATCCCGGCGCTGATGAGACTGCTAAGGGCTAATGAAGTTACACAGTTGCATGGGCTAATTCTCCTTTGCTACCTTGCACTGCATGCTGGCAACAGTGAGTCGTTGGAACAAGCTAGGGTGTTGACAGCTCTAGAGGGTGCAGACCGAACGGTTATAGCTCAGCATCCCGAGTTAAAAGAATTGGTGTCCGGGGCAATAGTTCACCTCAATCTGTATCATGCAGGAATGAATTCTCAAAGGATATCATACTTGCCTTGACCACAAATGCAGCTAGTTTGCCGACCCTGTGTTTTTATGGGTTCATCAATATACTGTCTAGTTAGTTGCTTCTGGCCAACTCTTTGGGTAATAAAAGGGGGTTTTATAGAAACAAAGCATACTTAAGAAAATACATTAGTTTTTCAACTTAGTCTCTTTTTTTCACCCCTCATGATACTGGATAATGGGGGTGGCGGTTGTGCAGAGATTAATTTATATTGGTTAATTAACTCCTCTTATCTTTTGAATTTGATGTTTGTGTACCTATTTTCTTCGTCAAATTTTGTTTTCTACATTGCCTTTAGATAGTGCAATGTCTTAGAGTAGGATAGGATTTGATTAGTTCATAGAATGTGCAGTGGATATGCTGTTGGAAGCCTTGTTACCAGTTTACAACCACGTCCTGATTGATTGTGATCACATAATTGTGATGTGTTAACTGAAATTTCCTTTGTTCATCATTATTTGGAATTTTATGTTAACAGAAGCAACTTACTTTCTGTGATAGATTGTTAAACCCATGAAGATGATAAAGGATAAGCATCTGTGTCAATGCTTGTTATATGCTAAAAAGGATTCAGTCATTGAAATTTTATGTCCACTTAATAGAATGGTACTGCATCTGATCATCTGTTATATGCAGAGGGAGCACAACTTGGGCAGACCAGATATGACAATGAGTTAATTTGTAGCAGGCCTGGACTTTCTGTGGTCTTATTTTCATGAGATATGCTATAACTGAATATTATGAGATGGACATAAAATATACTTGTGCTTCTCATATAGAAGTAGTGAATGAATATTTGCAAAATTTTTTGTTTCTGATGAAACTCTTTGAAACAGCTGATTCCATGTCTCCAAATAATTGCCCTAACAGCTCATTCTATAATAATTTCTCCTTATTAGGTTGCTTCCTGGTTCTGATGAGACATGACTGTCCACCTAATGGACCCATCAGATGATTTCTTGCAGGAACGAACTGTGACTAATGAGTAGTAGTTTTGACCCGATGGCTTGATTAATCTTTGTGGATCTTTATAACTTGTTAATGGGCGCTCTTTTTGTGCTTATTCTGTCTCTTTCTGCTGTTTGGGATGATATAGAAAAAGTGCAAATTGGAAAAACTTGTCCGCTTGGAAAAGTCGTCTTTGATTATGTTCCACATAAGGTATAATATGTGTGAATTCAGAGATGATGATGGAACATGCAAGGATCTTCTTTCAGAATTTCTTTCTTAACAGCTTATGAGAGCCATCAAAATTCTTCTTTTTTTTTTTTATTCTAATCAAAATTCTTTTGGCTATAATAAAATAATAAAAACAAATATAACACAATAGTTTTTGGTTTTTTTGGTCGGGACACAATAGTTTTTTCACTCTTAAAAAAAAAGGCATTTTTCAACCATCGGGCGAAATGGAATTTGTCTCTGCATGCTGTGTGTATTGTGTAAAACATCGCTCCTGGTTATGCCAACTTGTTAGCTCAAGAAAGTCGATTGGGTTCCAGAGAGATGTTGGGAAATGCATACATGTTTGGAGACCATTGAACTTGGCAGAGGTCTTTCCTTTATTTTTACTCCCCTTCTTGTTCATCCTTTTTTTTAAAAAAAAAAAAGGGCAATTCCATTTTTCTTCCCCACTTGTTGTAAACTTTCTTCATTCTTTTTCCAAATATATTCAAGCCGTGCGGGGCTCATGAGATTCCGTGAATTAAACAGCCGTTTGTGCCTGAACAGCATAGTTTGCTATGGATTTTGGATGGCAAGAACTTATTGTGCCCATTCCGTCCTCATTTGATCCACATTGACAGTGATAACTACGCTTGCACAGCTACACTCTCATGTCATTTGATTTGCAGATCCACCCAGGAACATGAATTTCACATTCATGATATTCCATCCAACTGAAAGCTTATGCTACGTCATCCATGCATTGTTCATCAACTTGTACAAGCAAAGGCTTATTTTCTTGGTCAACAAGTAAAGGCTTGGTCAACAAGTAAAGGCAATCTCTACAGTGCAAAAATACCAGTAGAATTTTCTTCATTCACATCCTTGGCCCACTTCCCATCCATGGACCACACGAAACTTCTGAGTAAACAACAGAACCATACAACTGAAATTTTCTATGTTCAAATCCACGGCCCTTCAACGCATCAAAACATATGGAAAATTCGCGGAAAAAACAGATGCCTAGACATCTAATTGCATGTACAGAAGAGAGAATAAATGTCATAATTTGAAATATTAAAAAGCAAAATTTGACACTAGCACGGCTGGTTAGTTGCAGATTAGCTATGAACCACACTATAGGTTGATTGATCCTCTTGTAAAGTCAGACAGACTGCTAGTTCACTATAATTCTCCCAGTATAATTTAGGGTAACATGAAATTGCAATCTTCCAGATAAACTATTTATGAAAAAAAGGCCCATCAGAGTCTGCCCTGCACAGTTCAAAGGGGAACTTTTGACTAGTTCAACTGTTCCGACAATTTTTTCCCCATCTAGAGATATAGCATGCTTGGCATTTGCCAGAGCACAAACTAGGAAGTTAGCTATTATACATGGGAAGAACCCTATCTTCAGGATTAGTTTTGAGTAGGCATAGGCTGCTGCTTGGTAAGCTCCTGCTTTCGTTGTTATTATGCTTCAGGCTGTCTTTGTTGATTTCACGCTTAAGAAGATGCAACTGATCATGCTAATGCAACTTCTTGCTGACAAATGCAGGGTTTGACTTATCTTGATGGCAAAGCGCGCCAACTGTCAGCGAGACGCATGGCATGATCACGCGAAGCTGCTGAAAGCCGGCGAAGGGCTTCGTTCTTGACATGAGCAGCACCTCTTTCCCCAGCACGAGTAGCGAGTTCCAAGTATACCACAGCTTTCATCATGTCTCCCTCCTGTACAGATATAATACCTCTATTAGGAAGGCATTCTAATCTAATATATATTCAAAATATTATCCACCTTTTTAGACACAAAATTAGAATCCTCTAGCAATCAATTATCTTTACCATAGGCCTACAAATATTATAGTCCTTGCTGGCTATGATTCCAATGGTATATACAAATTCCGTATAAGAATGAAATCAATCAATAACAACAACAACAAAGCATTTTCCCTCTAGATGGGATCAGCTATAAAATTAAAATCAACAAATTGCAATTTGAGGCAACTGATCCAGAAACAGAAATTTGAACACCCATTAAAAGAACAAATGCCAGTATGCCTCATTGAAATAGAACCGCAATCAAACAAGAATGAGCAGCACAAGCAAAATCACATTTTGCATAAGCCACTGTGTATCTCCATATCTATCAGAATACACTTGTAAACTAGCTGCACTGAGATCAGGAACATAAAGATCACCGTAACCAGGCAGCAGATTAGAACCAAAGTAAAGGTGATGAGAAAATCAATATAACGAAACATCTAGCAAATGACCTCAGTTGGTATTTAACAAGCTTTGTGAGCAGATAAGCAGGGAAAAATCCCAGATTCGAGATACCTGGTTTTCAAAAAGTGGGAAAAGTTAACACAGACATCTTGCCTGTTTCATTTACTCTCTCAGGTAAAAATTCAAAATACAAAGGTGTAGTGTAAAGAGATAAGTACTTACAGAAAAGAGCGCTAGTCCATGCTCATACTGAGCTTTACTGTGACCACGATCTGCAGCCCGCTTCATCCATTTTCTTGCCAATTGACGACTATGCGTCAAACCATCCCCAAAGGAGTAGCATAAAGAGATATTATACATTGCACGCACGTACCCACCTTCCGCAGCTTTCAGATACCATTTTGCCTGTTCCAGGGAAAACTTGTTAACAGCAAAGAACATATAATATATCATGATAACAAGTGGAATTTGCAGGTTTTAACTCCACAAAAGAAAATGAAAAAACCATTCATAATTAGAAATATGAGGATGGAAATAGGATAGAGAACCAACAGCTTCTTTCATATTGCTCCTGGTCCCACAACACCGATGCAGACAAAGTGCGAGCTGGTACTGGGCACGAGTATTCCCACCAATGGAGGCTTTTTGTAACCATCTTATAGCTTCCTCAGTGTTTGGAGGTTCAGCTGCATAGCAAAGGTACTTCTTTATCACACAATTAATTATCAACAAAATGCTTTTTCTTTGCCATCTAAAGACATATTCATAAAGGAATACACACGCAGATATAAAAAGTAACTCTAGTCCTAGATTTCATTTTTCAAACTAACACTACATAATTCAAAAAAAAATAAAAATTATCCTAATGCATGGACTCTATTTCATTCAATATCCAAAATTAGAAGAAAAAAAAAAAAAAAAAAGAAAGCCACAAAATTCAAACTAGAAATTCATGAGAAAAAAAAATAAAAATAAAAATCACAAAATTGAACACACCTTGCAAATACGAAATCCCTAAATTGCACTGCGCGGCATGGTTTCCGAGCTCCGCTGATTTCAGGAACAAATCGAGGGCCCTGTGCTTGTCTCCTCTCTCCCAGTACATGAGGCCGGCGTCCACCATGGCCAAGGCGGACCCACGCGCCGCCGCCTTCTCGAACGACTCCAGCGCCTTCTCGGCGTTGGGCCGCACCCCGGGGGCGCCGTGCTTGAACTTCTTCCCCCACCGCAGCAGCAGCATCGCCTCCCTCAGCGGCCGCAGCGCCTCCCGCCACGACCGGCACACCGCCGACGCTGCCTGCAGGTTCGGGTTGTCGAACGACGCCACGATCTTCGCCAGCACGTCGTACGGCAGGGCCGAGAAGTGTCCGCCGGAAGGTCGTGGCGGCGGCGACGGCGGAGGGTGGAAGCAGTGGCGAACCGAACAAGCGTGTTTTCCGGAGGAGGAGTCGAAGGGGAGAGAGGAGAAGGGGGAGGAAGAGGAGGCTCGGGGCCATGTTCGGTTCTTCATGTGCTGCTCCGGTACTGTTGTTACCGTACGAGTGGAACCGTAGAGTGTGTGTTTGTTGTGAGAGAAGGGTGAGACAACGTCGGAGGCTGGTTTCGGTGGCGTTAGATTATATTGAGGCATTTCCATAAATTTCATTTCATTTACCTTTACATTACGTCAAGGTCAGATACCGATTGAGTCTCCAATCAACGCATTTGGATCACGTAAGCGGGGGAAGTCGTAAAGTGGGCAAGGTAGGAATTATTTATTATTGAATTAATAATTTTTTTATTCTATAATTTTATTCTTTAAAACTTTAAAGCATCTAGATTTTTAAGTTGTTATGACATGAAATTTTATTTTTTATATGATATTTGAATTATATATATATCAAAATAAAAAAAAATTAAAGGAATTTATACTGGTATAAAATATGATGGAATCGAAATTTTCGCTTTCAAAAAAAATGAATTCAAAAATTTTGAATTTAATTAAAATAATATTTTATTTTTTATTTGTAATAAAATTAAAATATTATTTAAATTTGATGTATACATAAATACTTGCTTTGTAACAATTATTTTAAAAATTACATTTATATAACCACCAAAAAAATTACATATATATAATAATAATATAGATTTAATTAATATCATAAAATATTTTAGATAATATTATATTAAAATTAATTTTTAAAGTTAGTTTAACTGTATTAAGACTAACAATAAAAAAATCCCAAAAATATATTTCTATTCTTTAATTTTATACGAAGAAATTATTTTGGCCTTATATTTTATATTTTAGTTTTTAAAAATAGTTACTAAACTCTATGTCTAATACCCACATTGCTGAAAAATGATTAATAAAATTTGTTAATGTAGTAACTTATAGAGTTGTGGTCCAAATAAACTCTTTTAAGTCTTTACATGTAAATTAGACGAGTTAAAGTCAATGAGTTATAATTTAAGTAGTGCCCTTTTTAATTTTTGTGTTAAGGAGTTGTTACGTCAAGTTAGAGGATTTGATTTTTATATGTTTATTCTTTTTTCAATTTTTTACTCTATTAAAAGCTCCTTAAAATCAAAAAATAAATAAATAAATAATAAGTTAAAATTTCAACAAATGGTTTAAAGTTAAAAGGTTAATTAATAAAAGTTAAAAATATTTAAGAACCTAATATTTTTTATTTTAATTTTTGTTTTCTTACCTTTATCTTCTCTTTCAAGCTCATTTTTTTAAATACGAATTCTAAAAATATATATTACCAAAATATGGAAATATATATATATATATATATATATATATATATATATATAAAAGAATATAGAGTTTTTAAAAGAATCAGCCAGTGTATCAGGCAGGTTCTATCTTTTTATTTTTTTATTTTTTAAAAAAGGAGCCTACCAATATTATTTTTTTTATAAAAAAATTCCCTGCACCATTGTGTGCGTGCATGGTGTGTGTGGGTACGTGTGTGTAAAAAAAAAAAAAAAAAAAAAAAAGAGAGGGAGAGAAAGAGAAGAAAGGGGAAAAAAAAAGAGAGAGAAGAGAGACGAGACCGAAAAAATAAGTGAAAATAGAGAGAAAAAAATCTATATTTTAATAAATATTTACAAAAATTCATAATCTAATATATATTTAACATTGACACCGTATAAAAAAAAAATTCTCTTTTTCATGCCTTCTTTAAGAAATTGTTAATATGAATTCAAAATTATATATATTTTAAAGAAAAAGACTAAGTTTTATACATTTAAAAGGATAATTATTTATTGAGAAAACCTCTTAATTGTAATAGTATTTAAAAGTAGAAATATTTTTAAAAGTAAATTATGCATTTAGAATTATGTAAAATGATAAGTCAGTAAATTTCTTAGGTTTTAAACGATTTTAACATTTACGATAAATTTACTTAATTTTATAATGAATTAGGAAGAATTAAACAAAACATAAATGTATGAATAAAAAAAATTAACTTTTTATAAAAAATATATATATACGCGGGCCAAAGCCCAGTAGAGAAAGGAAAAATAATTAGTTAGGAAAACCATATGGGACATGAAGACTCAGAAACATCAGCCAGTTGGATTAAATTTTTGGCAACCTTTTTAATGAACCAAGTTAAATTTGGCGCATGATGCATCAAGTAATCTAAAGGTGGGATGGTGAGGTACATTCATGCATCAAATTATATATAGTATGTTGTAATATTTTTTTTAATTTCACCAAATTTCAAAAATGCAGTTAAATGTATTTTGTAAGTGACAAAATTTTTTCTACATAATACTCAAAAAAAATTTAATTATTTATAGGATCACACAGATAAAATATAATAACTTTTGAATTGATCATATTTTATTTATGTGATAATCTTTGTATTTTCATAAATAACCAGATTTTATTTGTATAGTTCCCAAAATATTTCAGATAATATTAGGATCACATAGGAAAAAATATAATCACTTCTAAAATATATTTAACCATATTTTTTTAAATTTGGCTAAATTAAAAAAAATGCTACAGCATATCATATGCAATTTGGTGTAAGAATACATCACCTCTATCTCACCGTTCGCTTTACTTGAAGTATCAAAAATCAAATTCAACTCAATTTATTACAGCATTATCCTAAATTTTAAGGATGAAATATATCTTGAGATAAATTTAAGTTGAGTAAATATGATTTTGCCAAAAATTATTATTTGATTTAAACAATCAATATTTCGAATTGATTGAAATTTAATTAATTTTATTCGAGCAAGATTGATTTATTATAAGAATATATAGTATTAATTTTTTTTAACACATGGCTCAATGACAAGAACTTGTTTAAAAGTAAAAAATAATAAATCACTTAAGTTAATTAAATATTAATTTTGCCAAAAAAGTATTTGCCACGTAGCATTTTTTTTGGTACGAAACAATTTTCGTAAAAAGACACATCTCTCTTTAGTCTTTTCCATTATTTAGGACAAAGATTTATCAAATAAAACGGGACAAAGTTTACTATTTTTACTAGCAATATGCGCATAACGTACGCAATTTCTATTTATTTTAAAACCAACCCTTCAACGGATTAACTTGGCGTACCACCCTCCGCTACAAGGTCTTTCCATAATCATAATGAAAAGCACTTATTTGAAATTCTGACTCTGCTCCTCTGGTTCACACCCAGTCCAATGTTGTGTGTGTCCTTCATCAAGTGCCGTTTCTAGCCCACTCTTTAGACAAACTTGATTGGAAGAATGCCCCTTAGGACGTGACACTCACTAATCTTAATACATCTTAAATATCATCCAAATTAAGAAACCAGATATAAATAATAATTTACAATATACGTCTTTATGAGTTTTTGATGAATATATATGCACACTTAGCAAATGTAATTATGGTATTTTTAAATAGGTTTAGACTTAAAAGAAGTTAAAAGAAAAAAGTGTGTAATTTATTGTTTTAAAAACATTTTATTTAATTGCTATCATAGTTATAAGGGTCGTGATATTTGAATATATATTTTTATGTGTTAATCAATCATTGATAATGTATATATATAAATAAATAAATAATTTACTTACATAATTAGAACATTAAATAAATATAATAATAAATGATAATATTACAAGATTAAGAAAATTGGATCAGGTATCGAATCAGTCAAGGTAAGAGTTTAAAGATTTAGAGGTCCAACTGGTTCAATTAGAGATTCAACTGAGACATAATAAAATATATATATTTAATTGTATATATATATATATATATATATATATATATATATATATTATTTTAAAAAAAGAGAAAAACAACATTTTACCAATAAAAAAAAAAAGCAACTCAACCAAACCGATGAACTGGTAGAACCAAATCGGTTCACATCGATTCACCGGTTCAATCCTATTTGATAGCAGTTTTCAAGGATATCAGTTTAACTAGCAAAACTGGACCAGACACTAAGTCGGTTCCCAATCTAATCTAATTTTCTCTTCCATTATCATTCAATTTTCTATATATATATATAGTATTTTTCTAGTTATAAACTGTCATTCAATCAAGAAAACAACAAAAATAAAAATTGATATAAACTGTCATACTTACTTTGCCAATATTATCAACCTTCACTGTGTTTTGGCAAAAGATAATGAGAAATGTTTGATGAATTCATTGTGTATGGGATACTATACTGACTTATACCTCATTCACCATTAGATGAAGCGTATACCCCACTTGAATTGAGCCTATAACCTATCCAATGATAGATAGAATGTGAGTTTGTATAGTATTCTATGAATAATGAATTCACCTATCATAACTCCTTTTTGTTTTTCCAAGATGAATTCATTATGTATGAGGCACTGTATTAACTCATACCTCATTCACCATTAAATGGAGCATAGACCCCACTTGAACTGGACCTATATCCCATCTAATAATAGATATAATGTGAATCTGCATAATATCCCATAAATAACGAATTCAGCTATCATAACTCTTTTTTGTTTTTCCAAAACAAAAAACAAATGTGCTCTAGCCTTCTCTCATTAATTTTTATTGAATTATCTGTATTTAAAGTTTGCTGCACTAAAGTAATTTGATTTACTTTAAGTCAGTTTAAGATAACGTAAAGGTCTCTGAACACTATTTTTTTTCCATTAACAAGATTTGAACTCAAACTTTATTTAAGTCAAGTAAATCTCAAAATACTTAAATCAATCAAACGTTTCTGGTTAGTCTTCTCTCATCTTAAACAGAATTGAATAAAAGTAAAAGCTGATGGCTGCAATGGGCACAGATTATAATATCGATGTGGAGGGTTTGTAGCGTGATTGCGATGGCAATTAGAACGCGCGTGTGGTTGACATGATTGAGATTAACTAGGGACTCGGGTATAGGGAATTTCATAATTGAGGTTGACTCAATGCCTCAATGGCTAATTGGTAGTCTATTATATGATCATTGGACAAGCTTATGGTAATCAACGAATCATCAGACTGGTAGAATTATAAGATAACGTAAGGACATGCTGAAGAAGATTGGTTTGTAGGGATTGTGCACACATACATACAGGGAGACTAATCAGTGTACGACCAAGTTTGGGATATTGAACTCTGCGATTATGCTCCTACAGTTGTGTTTTCTTTGTTAACTCCTTACTATTTGCATTTGGGGCTTGTTGTGCCCTGACCGGCCTATTCCTAATAGTTTTCCTTTCTTGTGGCCCCTTTCACTTAATTACCAACATAAGATTTCTAATTTTAAAAATGAAAATGAAAATGGTTTATTATAACAACTAAATCTTGTCCTATTAAGCAAGGTAAGCAACATGTATTAAATGATACTATAGTATTATGTCATAAATCATGTTTACATTTAAACTATTACAAACTAAATATTTTTTAATAGTTTTACCATCTATAGTTTCTTAGATCTTCATTTACCTTTAGTTATTGTTTTATCTTTTGTTTGATTTATTCCTCTCACTGGGATTTTTACCAGCATTCTCTCCATATATCCAAATCATTTAAGATGATATTTTATCATTTTTTTAAAAATAAGTATGATCCCAACTTTTTCTTTTCTAATACATTTATTTCTAATCTTATTTTATCTAGTATATCTACTTGTCAAATATAATATCCTCATCTTTACAATGTTAAACCAATTTTATTATTGGCTTTTTAGTGCTGAACATTTAATCCTGTACAATATAGTCAGTCCTATACAATAAGTCTTATAGTTGTGCGATAAAATTTTTTCTTAAACTTGAGTGGTACTCTTTATTACAAATAATATTTGAAACACTCTTTCGTGTTATCCACCGAACTCAAATTCTATAGTTTATATTTCCTTCTGTTTTCTCATCATTTTAAATAATAGATCAAGATATTTAAATGAAAATGATTTGTCTACTGAAATTAAAAATTAAAAAGAAAATGTTTTGCGTGCCATGCGAGGCTAGCTTGCTTAACTTCAGTCATATGTGAAAAACTATTGCTTTGATGCTTATTAATATGATTATATTAACTAATTAAATATGTATTTTTAATAGTGTATATTAGCATTCTCATGCATGTGCATAAAGCTTTATGCATGTATGGTTTGGTGAGTTTACGTAACATATTAATAAGTTTTAAAATACATTAGTACTTATACATGATCCATAATTAGAGAGTTTCTTTAATTTTTTATTTAAAAAAGCTTAATGTGACTTTTTAATGTTATTTGGCAGATAATTTAGACAGATTTAACTACTCTATGCCTTTTTTAAGTATATATTTATCAGATTATTGTCATTGCGTCATGAATTAGAATCAAGTATTCATATATTTTTTTCATTTGAAAAGCGATAAATATTACACTGTTTTGTTATATCTGAACTTGTAACATTTCTTATAGTAATGTGTTATAGTTTATCCTGATTCCTAACATTTTTTTTTCTCTATTATTACTTGTATCATATAGGCTCTTATTTTTATTCTTGTATAATTGTTTTGTCGAGATTTATAAATCTTTTTCGCTGCTATATTCTAAAATTTAGATTCATTTAAAATTTTGAGAACCTATGTTTTTGGTCAGAAAAAGGTCTATATAAGCTGGCCCACCTTCGAGCCTCCATTAAAGGCCTAGTTGAGCCCAACCTGTTGAGTGCATGCAGCTTGGGCCATACATATAGGGAAAAATACACAGATGGTAAGTGCAAAGTGATATATTACATTAGATAAATGATTTTTGTACCACTTAAATTAGTAGGCATCCATAAAAACCCTTTATTTATAGAGTTAAAAGAGTTGAAAATGTATGATATGATAATGATAAGATTATGGGATCCATCTTTTTATATATAAGCGTCTATAGATATTTCTAAAATTGGATATATAAATAATAAAGTAATAAACTCATTACGTTAACTTGAACTATTGATAATTTGATCTGCGTCCACGTACTCTATCTATGTATGTGGACATGAACAAAACTAGCTATCCCTATACCTATGCTTCGGTGTCTTCGAGCCAGTACAAAACTAGAACTGTGTGTCCTCAGCTATCTGAAGGTTCATGCAGGCACCAAATTACAGGAGAGAGTCTACATCTCAAAGCTTTTAATCTTCACCTAATTTGGCACTTACCGTTGATGAAACTCCACCAGTTTGGAGCCTTCTCAAAGCTTGATTTGCAAAGATTAATGACGTGACATTGACAATATATGCACTATGGTTACTCTAAAAGCATCGGCTTTTTTTCATGGATCAGCACTGTAAGTAATATTTTCGGTCTAAATACTGCATTTAGCAGTGCTATTAATTGCACAGCTCCATAGTACTTTTGAACAAATGGAAGTGAAAGTGCTTTTACGGTGTTTATTGTAACCAAATTTGATAATATATATGTGGCAGATTCCCCCGTCCTTAAACCTCAGCAGTGCGCATTAGAGGTTTTCAATGTGTATAACTTACTGTTCACACACGAGGGCTAATAAGCAACAGCATCAATCACATGCGTATTAACGACAAAAAATTTCTACGTACACCAAATGTTATTCAAGTCTTCACTCTAGTAGAAAGTTTCGCAATAAGAACCAAATAGACACGTAACACAAAATACATAATTGGCAAACTTTTATTCAGTCAAAAGGCGAGTTGCCAATTACACCATTGTTGCGTAATTGATATGTGGTCTTCTTTGATCCATTCTCTTTCGTCGCTGACTTGCCACGTGATAGGGATTATGCTTCTTGAAACATCTTTAAAATTTGCCCATAAAGGACAGTGTGTTCGTTGGGGTGAGGATCAACTTACACTAATATAAGTAAAATTTATATTTTATATTATTAAATAATTTTATATCAAAAATTTTGTTTACAAAATTGGTCATCGAATTAAAAGTTGATATATTATACATTATTGCTATAAAATTTTATATTAATTCAAAATTATTTAACACATATTCTATATACATCTAAATTAATATAATAAATATTTCTTAAATATGTGTAAAAAAGAATTATTTGATCACATTCATATTAATGTCTAATTTTTATAAAATTTAGTATAAATAATCAACATAATATGTAATTGTAATTAAACAGTTGAATTAATAAAAATTATATTCTATAAAAAGTTAATAAAAATATAAATATGTCAATTTTTGCACTAATTTTAACGGATCGCTCCTCATGCTTGCTGTCTAGTATATCATTGGCAGAAGGATTTTCTATTAACATATTTTATAATAGAAAGGAATAAACGTAACTTCAGTTAATGAACATTAAACTTATGTAGTTTGTTATTATATTATACATTAATTCATACTTCGTTTTACTTTTTAACTCCCCAATTCTTCATTTCTTAATCCATCCTAAACTCTATAAATATATTATAAATGCTTCCTTCCATTGTCGGTAGCCTAATAAGTCCCAAGATCTGCTGTATGCAGCATGCAATTAATGACAAATGGGGACAAGGAAGTTATGCTCAGAACAATTTACCAGAGCTCTAAACAGCGATTCAATCGATTCAGTAGTCAATTCACAGTGCTGTCTTTTTCTATTTTCATACTTCTTCGAATAACCTTGTTAAATAACATATAAGTTTCTTTCTTTTCTTTGTATCCAATCATTTATTCCTTTTATTTCAATTTATCTATCTATTTGAATAATTTAATATATTTTTAAATCAATCTAGATGCAAATTTATATTTGGATATATTAATTTAAAAATATACTAAATTATCCAAATAGATAAATAAATTAAAACGGATGGAATACTCTTTTAGTTGATTAACTCAACATTTTTTGTTGTGTGAAGCCTCATAATATGGATAAGGAAAATTGTGTTAGGATAATGCATGCTGTCTAAATCTGAAATAATATTCCACACAACAATGTATGCCAAATCTAATACAATCCATGCCTAGTCACCAGAGATTCAAAATAAGTATTTTTAAGGACAAGTATTAATTTAAATGGCATTAACGGGCAACGTGGTTCATGATTGTAGATAGAAACCCCAACCACCCCAAATATTTTCTAATACGTTTGAAAAAAAAAAATTTTTATATATAGATTCTTTATTCCTTGTCTCCCTCTATGGAAAAACCAAGAAAAATAAACGAATTGCTAAAATTAATGCATCACATGTGTAGGTATATGCCAAACAACCTTGCTGGATCATCTCCATGTGGTCTCCAATAATGAGACTCAAAGTAAGGATTAGTATTAGTAATCTAATCCCAATATAAGCCAAGTAAATTCTGCAGTCTTCTCTTTTCTCTTGTTACGTATCTACAGTCTTCTTTAAACGTGTCAGAACACTATTCCCCCAATCACAAGCTCTAATCCCGAGAATTCATTGTTTAATTCACAACCCCAGGTGAACTCCTCCTGCCCACCTTATAACATATGCTATGCTTTTTCTTGCACATTCCCACTAGGTGAATTACTGTGGTTTTGCCACATCTGTCATAAACTTTCCTTATTTGATAGTTCTAGCTTTTTCTTTTTCTTTTTTTTTTGGTGAAAATTTGATAGAACTAGCTAGAACAAGATAAGATAACAATGAGTTCATATAAGTATGGCAGTGCTCAATCTTGTCAATTATTGGCCTTCAAAGTTAAGCTTTATAATAGGAGTGCCAAAAACGAGGGCCATTCAACTAGCATAGGATTCTAATCTTCTCCTCCACGTGATTTGTCGCTTTACCACATGACTCCACGAGCTAATATCACAAAGAATTTACACAGAACCTTCCCACTATCAATACGAGTCCGAGGTGGGTGGGGGGTCATTTGCACAAATATTTTTGCTTGTCGCTTCTAAATATTTTTTACATGAGAATAAGTATTTGAATACGTACTTTCACTTACATCAAATTTTGTTTTTATTACACTTTTCTCACTATTTTTTGGAACTTACTACAACAAGCCTCTTAATTAGTCTGGGAAGCTTGTCAAAAAAAATGCAAGTTAATTTACTAAGATAGATAACCATTTTAAAACTTTTGGTTTTTTTTATATCTTTTTTTCTTTTTACAAAAATAATTGTATTGTAATAGATAGAGAGAGAGAGGAAAAAAAAAAAAAGCTAGCAAAATGAGTGGACCATGTGGATGTGACGATTCGCGGTTTGAATCTTGGATAGGGTAGATACCTATATTTAGTACTTAATCATGTTTCGAATAGGATTATTTTTGGTGAAAGATACCTAAAAAAAGAAAAAGATAAAAATTCTCTAAATTTAATTTGTAGCCTTTTGTTATTGTTAGTCCACTTATAAATGTTGAGGAAAAAACTATTTATCTATGAAGATGTGGGGTACTGTCTAAGACCCTAAACTCAACAGAATATGGCAGAAGAGCATGCTGGGGCTACATAGAACTACATGACCAAATGGTCATGTGGGGGCTTTTGGTTTCAGTCAATCAACGATAAGAAGCATCCGTGGCAGCATCTGCCTACCCAATTTGAAAAGGATTTTACTCCTACTTTTGCATTTGGAATTGGAAACCCACACATTCAGCTTCTTACCTTGAATTTTGACTTGGAATTTCCCCTCATTTTCCTCATCCGCATGGTCATGAACAGTGGCACACATAGCCACTCAAAGATACAATAAGCCACTTCAGTTCAGTTCTTTACATTGTCATGGATCAACGGAATGACCAATAAATTCACAGATAAGGAAAAATGTCCTTATTGCCATATCAAACAAAACAAAGAAACAACAAGCGAACTATACTTCTATGAAGAGGATCAAAGTTCAAATCTTAGAGAAAACAATTATACGAGAATCTCTTAATTAATTTGTAACACTGCCTGAATGTATAAATACATTAAAAGACAAAATTTTGGTTTTTTTTTTCTTAGAAAAAGAAAAGGGCAAAGGAGCACACAGAAGGCAGAGTTAAATTATAGTCTCAGGTACTTCAACAGGTGTAAGATCACTTCTTGTAGAAACTCAAGATGAAAGAATATTGGAAACACAAGCAACTAAAACTAAAAGATAAGACTAAGCATGCAAGCAAATAAATCATTTTTATTTGTTTGCACTACTCTTTACACAAATAGACCTAATCTCTAAACTACTTAATTAAGCTCTAGCTAGAACATAAAAAACACTTAAAGCTTTTTTTTTTTTTTTTTTAAGAAAACAAAAAGTTACACAACACAACCAAATGCTAGCTAACTCTAGCTAATTAAGGGTGGTTATTAATTTTTTGTTCCAACCTCTATGATCAAATCAATTAGCCCTTTCAACATGGCGTATGAACACAGTTTCTAAGTCCGGTGGAGTGAAGAACTCCCTAGCTCCACCACCACGGTAGTTGCACTTCAGAGAAGGTTTTCGCTTCCTAGGAGCGGGTGGACATGTCAACGTGGTTGGAACCCTTGCTTCTTCTCCTGTTGGGGTCGTGGAACACTCTTCTGTGTCGCCTTCTTCGTCTTGTTTAGCTTTCTGATCCACTGGTATGGTATATATTGGCTTCAATGGAGCTCTCAAAGCGATTCCAGCGATGACCCATTTTCTATTATCTGACTCTAACCCTCCTTCTATTTGTGACTTCTCAGAGAACCCCATATTTAACAACCAAAAAGTCTTTCAAGGAAATATGTTTGTATATATAGAGAGAATAAGGGAATAAAGATGGGTTCCCTCTCTTACTCTCTCTTTTTTTTTTTTTCCCTTTCTTTCACTTTTCTTTTTGGGTGTGTATTGTGTAAACAGGTAAGGAATAAGATGAAACCAGTAGGAAAGTGTTGACTGGTGAAAAGGGTGGGGATAAGTTGGTGAAAGTGAGGAATAAAGAGAGGAAAATGAGAGAAAAAAAAAAGGTTGCACCGAGAAAGATGAGAACACAAATTTAAAGAAAAGGAAGGGTTGGTTTTCAGGTTCAGTGGAAGAGTTCCTTTGAAGGTTGTTGAGGGTGAGGGGACATAGGAAAAGTGAAGTGAAGAGATTAGGGACTTTTATAGGGCCATTTGGTGCGGGTGTAACTAAAATGATTCAACGAATTTTAGACATAGACCTTAGTCAGGCACTTTTTAAATGAGTAACGCTATTCGTACTCATTTCACTCAGGATACCATATCGACTTATCTATTATCTATTATTGAAAATAAAAAAAAATTAAAACAAGAAATTCATCATGTTTAATGGTAGATGATGAATGAGTTGACACGATATTTTAGATGAAATGAGTACAAATAATATTACTCTTTTTAAATTTATAAAGGTCTTAAGATGGCTATGCATGACATTTAACCATCATGAATTGTAAATTTATATTTCTTGTAATATTTTTCCATTTTTTAACTATAATTTAATTTTGATATATTATCAATATAAAAGAATTTTACACCGTTATTTAATTACATATTATTATTTGTAAGATTTTTGAGATAGTATGGAAGAGAGTCAAATATTTATGTAAAATTTTTTATATTAACAGTATATTAAAATTATTTTTTTTAACTATTTCTTACTTATAATTTTATCCTCGCTTAACTCATAAAAGTATTTTTCATATAAAGACACTGAACTTGTTAAAAATATTGTATTATTATTATATTATTAGGGTTTAGGATTTCAAAATAATTTTATTTTTGACTATTTAAAACATTAAAAATACAATAACATAAAATGCATCACTGCTTTAATGTTTAACTAGTTCAAACCATTCAATAATTATTTTCTTTAAGTAAAATATCTAGTTCTAATTTTTGTGAATAGATAAATGAACATTGAAAGAGCTTTAAATTTGAACTAAATTAATTGAAGTCTAATAAATTTTGGAGATAATATATATATATATATATATATATATATATATATATATATATATATAGTTTAATTGAGTGATCTTGACAGTGTAAAAATTTTTATCTTGTCATCCAATCAAAACCTTCCATTTGCACAATTCATTCAAGTAGTGGTTATAACAAAGCACTTTCTTTGATGTGTGATATATGATTGGATGTCTGTGTAAAAAAAGTTTACACTGACAATATATTCAAATTAAATCCATATATATATATATAAAACTTGTAAAAGAAAATCACATATCATAAATAAAACTTGTAAAAGAAAATCATATTGATTCACGTTGGTCACAAAAATATTATATTACATTTCATTCATATAAATATATAAGATTTCATATATACTAGCATATATTTATACACTCAAAAAATGGCCAGATTAATTATTAATAAATTTGAATGTAACTGTCAATAAACGTCTATTTATGAAGAGAAATAATTTTAATATTTTAAATAAAAAATAGTTTCAGTATCAAAAAAATTTTTTAAAAAAATTGTTTCATACCTACAATTCCACTAAGCATAGGGAACCTCCTAATTTCTTTTATTTTTTTAATGAAAGTAACATGTTAAGACACTGTCCTTGTCGAGAAATTCCTGTCCAAATACATGTACTCATGACATTTGCGAGAGAGAGAGAGAGAGAGAGTGAGAGAGATAGATTGAGAAGAGAAAGATACGGTTTTAAATGTTGAAGAGCATGACATTGAATACTTGAATGTTGAGTGCTATAAAGTTGC
Source organism: Pterocarpus macrocarpus (assembly GCA_031439585.1). Classification (NCBI taxonomy): domain Eukaryota; kingdom Viridiplantae; phylum Streptophyta; class Magnoliopsida; order Fabales; family Fabaceae; genus Pterocarpus; species Pterocarpus macrocarpus. The sequence goes on along the minus strand of CM062520.1, from coordinate 61,407,931 downwards.
AGTGTAAAGTATAACCCAATTGTAGAGAGTAGAGGGTACCCCGAGGAAGCTCGTGACATAAGCGGAGACCATTAAATAACACCTCTGAGAGAGACTGAGACACGGTGAAAAAGAGAGAATTGTGGGTGCCCGTGACAATAGCTGACCGAAGTGCACGATATATATTGCGAGAAAGAAAAAGAAAGAGAAAGTGGCATTGTATTTTGGCGCCAAGTTTTCAGGGCATTGGGATCACCAATATATTCCTAATTTATTCTCCCTAATAATCTATGGGCTCCTCCTATTCATATTCTTAAAAAAGTCTCATGCGATGCGATATAAATAAAGCACCTTTCTTTTCCTTTTAATTCCGGGGCCTACCTTTTTGAATATGTGGTTTCGAGGATCAAATCATCAAACGTTAGAATTCCCATATTCAAAATCTTGTGTTGTGATTGTGACTTTGGTGTTTTCCTCTTTTTTTACCCCCACTTTATTACTATTGGGTGAATGTGGTCTCGGCATATGATTTGTCACTTATTGTCATATTCGCTTTAAGCATCATTTCAAACTCGAAAATTAAGGACACTGACGTGATCGGGATTTTACTTTTCATAAAAAAAAAGTTTAAGAATAAAAAAAAATCCTATTTAAGGTCAGACTCAAACTTTAGTATAAATTTAAAAAGGTTTATAATTAATATTTATAGATATTTATTATTTACTAAGAAGAGTTTAATATAATGATAAACAAGATGTACGCTAAACAAACAACAAAGTTTAAACATTAAAACAAATAATTGTTAAAAAGATCACTTAATCACAACAATATTTGATGGATCAGTTTCATAGTAATATCTATGAATATCCTAATAAAAGACTTAAAAATTGAATTTTAAGCCATCGGAATATAAGAAGTTTAGATAATTTATATAAAATTTTAAATTTAAAACTTAGTGTTGTTAATATACCCAAAAAAAAATTATATTTTTGTCATCAAATATGACTCATGCAAATCCAGATTTAAATTGTACAATTTTACTATAATTTAAATTTACTATTTAAAATTTTAATCAGCAAATTATTTATAAATACTAAATGAGTTAAAAAATATACTTTAACCTTAAACTAAATGAATATTCTTTTCAACTTAATTTTTTTAATACCAGAAAAATTAAGTTTAATTTTGTACTAAATGTTGTTTAATCTTAATTTAGGTTTTAATAAGATGTACATAGTACATAGTTCCATTTCAATTTGATTCACTATACCATAAAAATTATCATTAAAATGTAGTATTATCCGAATTATCATTTCTTTTTTTGGTAAGTCCGAATTATCATTTCTAAACACGGAAATGGGAGAGGCCTGCATGTCACATAAAAGTATTTTTATGCTAAAATTCATTTTCAACGTCTTAACAATGACATTAGCAGTGTGAAAGCAATTTTTGGCATTATACTGGTATTTCTTCTGATCATGAAATAGCTAGCTGATTTAGTTGACAACACCTTTAACACTTTAACACAGTTGATGTAATTAATTGACGTGATTGATTAATGTAATTTTTCAAAACTTTGCCTTTTTAGACTGCGTAAGTGGCATATGCAATTTAGAAGGTCTCTAGGAAAGTAGTTTTTCTACGGTAAAAGTATGTATGTACATTGTCAAGAAAATTATGGTAAAGGATAGTTTTGAAATGATTTAAATGAAGTTCAGATAATCATATGTTATGGTTATTTAATTTAAATTTAAATCAAATAACTTTCAGGTAATTTTTTATTATTATTATTATTATTATTTTGAGTTTAATCCGAGGTAATTTAAATTTAAATTTATAAATATCACTGCACTTTGTATACCCTTCCCATTTTGATGCCTCGAAATGTTTCAATCTAAATTCAAAATAAATAACTTTCAGGCAATTTAAGTTTCTTTTTTTCTTTTTCTTTTTTCTTTTTTTTTTTTCAATCTGAGGCAGTTTGAGTTTTAATTTGTAAATATCACTGCACTCTGTATAACCTTCACATTTTGATGCCTCGAAATGTTTCAATCCATCAAAGTTTGACACCTTCAATAAAGAAAAAGTATTACTATAGTCGCATTGGTGGTTTTTATCCTAAAATCAGACCATTCCTAAAATCACCTCTGGTTTGTTAAGCTCTTTACATGTAATTCAATCATGTATAGTTATATTAATAAATTTATTTAATTTTTATTTTTATATACATTAATAATTCTAAAGTTAATAGATGAGAAAATATGTAATTTTTATTTTTGAAAAGATAATTATTAAAAACTATTGTTACTATTAATAATTTGTTCTCTTAATATAGTAAAAATTTAAAAATTAAACTAAATTATATATATATATATATATATATATATATATATATATATATATATATATATATTATTAATAGCCATATATTTTGTAAAAAAATTGATAAATATAGCTATTACCAAAGGGTATTTTGTTAAAAAAGGAGTTAATGAAAATCTTGAAAATGGATTAAAATGTAGCTTGTCTTAATTTTTTTAGGGAAAAGGAGTGTATGTTTTACAAATAGAGGGGAGGGGACTATAATAATATCATCTCTTAAAGGAAGGAGTTGTATTTTGCTCTATTTAATAATGTATCAAATGTTCTTTATCAAATAAAAAATATGTTATAATTAAAAATATCTATGCATAAAAAGTTATCTAAATTAAAATAAACTCATACAACACGAAAAGCAAAAAAAAAAAAATGTTACTTAATGATAATTAACTATTACTATAAATGATCAAATACCATATAAACTAAAAACATATTAACGAAACACAATGAACGAAAAAAGTATTAACTAAAAACTAATTGAGAGGTACGGTGAGAGGGAGAGTGAAGAAAGTGGTGTTTTGAAAAAGAAAAAAAAAATAAGGATAAAATGGTAGGAAAGTGGTTCCTAGATTTTAGAATGAAAATTCTATCTCTACCCTTAAAAAAAATTATTATTTTCTGCCTTTACTTTTTGAAAAAGCACAAATAAATAACATTAAATATTTTTTTAAAGGAAAAAAAAACTTTTTTGCATCAGAATCACAAATAGATGTACTCTATAATTTAATTATTTTCATAACTATTTAAAAAGCCATATAATAGAAAAAAAATTATAATTAGTTAATAATATATATAAAAAAATTTACATTAATAATATATGAAAATTAATCTCTTTTTATTATATGACCTAGCACTATAACAAAAACTAATATTAGCAATAGATTTTTTGTGGCGGATCGCCGTGGAAACTGACCTCTATGGAAGCCAAAAAATTGAACATGGAACAAAAATATTTGCAGCAAAAACTCCACCACTAGTTATTGGTTTTGATTTAAATGTTTTTTTGAAAATAATTTGCAGCAGCCGTGTCACTGCTAATTGAAACAGAAATTGTTTTTTTAAAAAAGAAAATTGATATCAAACTTAGCAGAGCATTTTTTGCAACTAAAGGCATATACTTATTAAAAAAAATTTTATTTCATTATTAGCGACGAATTATCTACCACTAATAGAACTTATAAAAGAAAATTGTTCACATTCACTATCGACGGAATTTCTGCCACTAAATGTGTAAGATATAAAAAAAAAAATTGATTTTTATTATTAGTGGTAGAGAATCCGCCACTAATATTAACCCTTATTTAAAAAAATAAAATAGATTTTAAGCTTAGTGAGGGGTTTTTCACCGTTAACACATTTGTTAGTGGCAAAATTCCGCCGCCAAATGTGTAAGATATTAAATAAAAAAGAAATTTAAATTTTATTTATTATTAGCAGCAAATTTTCCATCACTAACATTAATATCTATTAAAAAAATAAATTTTAAGTTTCAAACTTAACAGGGAATTTTGTGCCGCTAATATATATATATATATATATAACTCTTCACATTTTTTAAAAGAAAATTGATTTTACCATTAGTAGCTGAATTTCCGCCGCAAATTTTTAACGTATGTAAAAAGTAGATTTTACCCGTAGGTAGTTTAATTAATTATTAAACTTAAAACTGAAACTCTCTAGCTCACTGTCCAATCTGTCTTTAACAATATTAGTTTTAATATGATGCATAAAATAAAAAGTATAAAGAATAAGAAGTATAATAATTACTAAATGATATTCCCCATCAAAATTAGAAAAAAAAATACTAAATGATATTAAGCACAACATTGCCATACTCAATTAGTTTCTGGTAAACATCGATAATTGGCTTTATGTATTCTTCCTCATAAACAATCAATCCATAAGATAATCTGCACATCTATCTTACATAAATTTTCAATATATGAGTAGCTTTTTATGTAACTATTTTTATCAAGTTAAATGTTGATAGTAGTTCTTTGAGTTAATGTGGCTTGGCCTGGGGGAAGCGATATAGAAAGATGACACATTAGCCTAGCTTACAGCACGAAAGTTGAGCTCATTGCCACACACCATGCCCTATTACGAGCTGGTTCCGAAGGATTTGACATACCTGCAAATTGCAATTGAGTTTCAAGGCAAGGTTCAAGTCTATTGGGACATTCACATTAGTATTATTTATCAAACAAATTGGACATACTAAAGAGTTTTTATGTAAAAATCAAACCAAATATGGCTAAGAATGGAGCAAGAACAACCGGCAAAAGCTGTAGGCTTCAAAGTTAACTTTTAAATGTCCTGTACTCCATATCTTAATAGCTTTAAATCTTGATTCCCCATGGCTTTACAACTTGGAAAAGAAAGGGCTGTCTATCCCAAACTGCTCCATCTGGATTAAAATGTCAAGAAATATCCTCAGTGTTTGAAACTTTGAAATAAGAAAGTGCAAGGATCAGTCCAATTTCAAAAGAAACAAAAGTTAAATTCCAACACATCTTTGCAACTTGTGGTACCAATTATTGGCCTATTTTTAAATGATTGAATTTATCAATGGCCAAGCCAGGGCAGGGAATTAAGCAAGCACAGATAAGGCCACAAGGACAACAATTATTATATTAATAAAATCAATAACAGCATTGGAATCCGAATCTCGGTGCCAAACATGCAATCAAGACATAATCGAAAACCAATATTTAGATTCATATTTCTTAATACAGTCCTCAGACAACATTATTTGAATGATGTATTAGTAATTAAACCCCACAACAAAGGTACTCTCTCTTTCTATATAATAAATAAATATCATGGCGCTTGCTATTCCAATGCTTATAAGATACTACATGGAGTTCGTGGCACTCAACAGTTAAAGAATCGCCCAAGACACAAAAATATAAAAAAATATAACTTATCAGAATGTTCATGCCTTAAACAGTACCATCCGAGTTATGATACCCAATTTTGCGCACAACAAAGCCTTTAGGTAGTTTCCGAGGAAAAATACTTACATAGTCATGGAGCACCACATAGAATTGTACTTTAACCAATCATTGGATATCATTTCAGCTTAGTTAATGGATCTTATCACTAACTTATATATTTATTAAATTTTTTATTATTTAATAATGAGACCTATCACTAAGTAAGTTGAAATAAAATGCAATGATTAATGAGAGTACAATCCTATATGGCACTCCATTACTATACAAGAATTTATTGTTTACAAGTGACTTCACGAGTGCTTTCTTATATGTGAAATATATGCTTTTGGTCTTTGACCAATATATTTTCACACATTATTACGAGATTAATCTTTTGATCAGACTTGACTAAACAAAGAAAAAGTGCTCAATGTCATAACAATGTGCAGGTGAGTTTCTTTTCTGATGTAGTACAAGGAGTGGTAATGAAGATTGTCAAAGATAAATGCATTGCAATGGATGAAGATTTAGCTTGAAGAAGTATTAAACGAGGTGCAAAATTAAGCTACAGGGGTAATGTTTCTGAGTTAATGCATGCTTTGTCTTCTGTATTGCTATAGGTGTATTGTAATTGATCTAATGTGTTTAGGTGTGCATATAGGGGCTGAGAATGGCTTATTACTATTCTATTAACTTACTGTTCTATGGCTCTACTTACAAAGGATTGTAAATATCATGAGTTCTATGACCGTACCCATTTAGGTTATCACTTCGCTAATGTTCATGTGCCCATTGTTTCTTGCAAAATGATTTTTGTAATTTTTTCTATTTTTATGGCCATTAGAGTTGCTTGTGCTATAGTTAATGGTCTAAATTATCAAAAAAATAATTAATGGTTTAAATTTCGTATGCAAATATTTATGTGATGAATTTTAAGGATTTTTTTTTTTCGGATTATGACTAATGGATGTCTAATAGATTCTTATATGTCCTGGATGAGCGCTTCACCCGTGCATAACACGGGTCTCGGGTCTCTTGCTAGTAATTACTTAAGGCGGAAACCAATGGTTGAAAGCGAACCCCAAAAACATATTTAGTACTAAATAATGAAACATAAGGAAAAGGAAGAGAGATGAGTTACCTAATCTAGTATCAATTTTATACTTTTATTCAAGTCAAAAGGAATATAGGCATCTACGTTGTCATTCTCATTCGTGTCAGCAGCAATATTCTGCACGTATGTGATAACTACATCCATTGTCCTGGAATCTTTTAAGTATTTGGTTTCAGGATTAATTGATTAACAATATCATATAAAAAATGCAGTTTCAAGTGTTGCTCCACATTCTGATTCTCCTTTAATGGATGGATTATGTTGGAATTTCGATTTCAAAAGAAACTCACGCTCTTCTGTATAACACTATCGGTTTCAGGTCACAAGGGAAATCTTGTAACACCTACATATCCATGTTGAACCTTTCTTAGGACTTATAAAACACGAGGAATTAAGAGAGAACTATCATATTCAATATGATTGCATGCTTGTCACAGCATAATAAAAGTGCAAGAAAGATTAAATACACATGAAAGATCGATGGTTTAAGGATGATAGATTAGCAGTTCAGAGATGATATAGAAGAAAATGTAAGGTTTACAAGTAGAAGCCCCGTATAGAGGAGGTTATGTTTTTTAATGGACGGATTGAACTGCTTAAACAAGCGCATGAGTATGATGCAACTTTTCCAACCATTTTCTTAAATCCTTGAATAACCTCTATGGTCTTCATATTGCTCCATGAACTCATCATTGAACTTTTTGAAACTAGCCATAATAGCAGGCATGTCTTCCTCAGCAGGTAAAATGGTTGTCCTCAAATGGAAGACCCTATATGCAGAAGTTTGACACAAAGAAGCATTAGAAAGTAGAAACAGAATACCAACGGAACCCTTATTTTCTTAATCATATTTGGCATAGTTCATGAAGGTATATTTAAGAAATATATTATCATGTAATAGACCTCCATAGAGTACCTGCGTGAGTTTTTTTCATTACACGATGGTGGAGAAATAATCCGTAAAATTTTCCTATTTGACCTAGTTAAATCGGAAATAGATTCTCTCGTATAAAAACTTCACACGATCGGTCATATGTAAACTTCTACCATTGATTAGATCCTCTCATTAGCTCCATACTATACCCACATTCTTTATCACTGGTAAAAAGCTATACATGGCCAAGTCATATAAAATCTTCATACGAGAGGATCCATTCCAACATTCTCATTGTACGATAGCCATGGGAGTAGGCATGTGGGATCACTCTAAAGAATGGCATAATTCTAAATAAGGGATAAATATGAGAAAAAGAATGGCTATCTATGTACCCTTCTTTCTGCCCAAATCCTGATCCAGGAACAGTGGATATGCCAGTGGCTTCCAAAAGCTTGAGACAATAGAAGACATCTGGAACCTTTCCAGCCTGTTTAGCTGCCTGTATAGCTCTTGGTGGCAATCGTATTTGAGGGAACGAATACATTGCGCCTGAACAAAACTCAAGGAATCAGTAATGGTTTACTAGGCACAAGACAATCAAAAATTGGAGAAGAAACATCAAAATATTTCGGAACACTATCGTTTATACCTTCTGTGAAATTACAAACAACATTTCTGCAACTGTTGAATCCATCAGTCATTATCCTTGCTCTTCTTCTCAGTGATTCCAGTATTCCTTTGCTGCATATTATAGATTATTGTCAATTCACTACATAAAGAGGCCATCCATTCTTATGACTTCAGACAGTTTGTAAGGGATGGGAGAAAAGCCGAATCTCATGATCGAACATGACACATACAGAAGATATTAGTTAACAGGAATAAAATTTTGACATTTAGCAAATTAGTCTTCACAAGATTACCTTTCCCTAACATATTGGTCATAAGAAATATCCCCAGGTTTAGGTGGATTGACCATGAGCCCCATCTGTAGAAAAAGGTAGAAAATGTAGGAAAGGATGAGGAAAAGAGGGAGGGAAAGGAGAGATGTACTGACATACTCAATAAAATTATACTCCAAAAAATGTTGAGTCCAAATTAAAATATCAAAACAGAAAATAGTCAGCTCCAACTCACAAATATTTGTGCCGGAACATTTGGACTGAGTGATATTGATGCAACCTTATAGATCTCATCAACTGTCTGCAAAAGAAATGAGAATCAAAGAAAAGCATCAGCAGTGTAGCTGCAGCATAGTCATACAATGTACTCAAAACACTTACATGTAATTCAGCAGGTCCTACATCCAGACACGCATATCAGTGCAAAGAACTATTTTTTACCAGAGTCCATTACATTACATGTGGCAGCAAGTACCAACAATATTGGTTAACATATAATAATATAAGAATTTGGTACCATTACAGCCAATGACATCTCGTCTATGTTCTACAACTTTTCTTTCACTCGATGTTTTAACACAAGCTCCTCAACAATTTGAACTCAACAGGAATTAGCGCAATAAATCTTACTCCAATTTTAACATATTCCACACTTTGCTAGACATCTCAGCTTGAAACTCAGTTAAGTAAATTCTGTCATATTTGGTACAAAATGACAAACCTCCGGAGGAATGTTGGTCATTTCATAATATCCTCCACGCTGTCCACATTCACCCCAATACCCTTTAGACACTGTGTGAAAAGAAACAAGCTGGAGTTCCTTGCTTATAGGAGGCCCCAAGTCCATCAAAACCTTATTATGTAAATAAATATAAAGAATTAACTCAAGTTAACAATTGAGGCTAAACATTAGATTAGAAGCACAACAAAGTATACCTTTTTGGCACTAATGAAGGGTCGTTCATCCTGATATATATTCTGCTGGTAAACCTCATCTCCAAGCAAGACTAAATTTTCTTGATAACAAAATTGCAAAACCTCTCTTAGATTAGCTTCACTAAGGCATTGACCAGTAGGATTTCCAGGATTTATGATCACCATTGCTTTAACCTAATCAAATTTCAAATTATAAAATTTTTGTTGCTTTCATCAAATAAGGCATTACATGAATCAGGAGGAGATTTTGACAGACAAAAAGAACTTATCAGAAAGATACTAAGTTTTGAAAAGTCAAATTTTAAAATAACAGAAACTAATCCATCATTTGATGATTTTGTCACTGGCACAAAAACTGTTCCAAGAAACAGCCAATATATTTATCATTACATTCAGAAAGATTGTTCAGCAATCAACCACACACTATTTGTTTCTTTTTCCTTCATCTGTTGCATGAGGCAACCAGCCAAGTCATTTCTGGCTGTCACCTTAAGAAGGGATGGAAAGAAAAGTATCAACAACAACTGGTTTCAATAAGAGAAGGTTCATTATCCTCAGATTGATTTACTGTACCCTTCATCCAAGCATTTAAGCATAAGTTTAATCTAGAAACAGAGTGGAAACATCACATTACTAAAGCAAGGAAACATACAGTTATTCCTTTAAAGCGAGCCTGTGCAACAGCTTGACGAAGTTCATTAGTATCTAGACCCCAATTTGCTGTCTCTTCGAGGTAGTATGGAACAAGTGAACCACCAAGGAGAGCAATTGTTGCTGAGTAGAGTGGGTATTGTGGGACTGGAACCAAAATCTGGCAATAGGAAGTGTTAGGCAATACTTTAAAATGGCACTGGATATAGATAAATGAAGTACTAATAAGAAAAGGCGATGTTACCCCATCCCCTTGACCTCCAATGATAGTGTTTAAGATCTGCATCACACCCTTGCTGGCACCATCAGTGAGATATATGAGCTCTGGATCACTGTAAATGGAGCAAGAAGCAATTAATAAATGATTGAGTGAGTCTAACTCAACCCCAAAAATTAACTCATGTGGCGAGGGTTGCCCAAGTAATTATAAGTGCTATCTAGGTCATATTTCTAACCAATGTGGGACTCTAACATTTGCCCTTATGCCCAAGAGTAAACATCTAGAGCGTGAAGTTTGCAGGGTTGGACATCTGTAAGTGGCCCAACATAAAATATAGGATATAGACTTTGATACTATTTTAACATTGAGTGAGCCTAACTCAACCTCAAAAACTAGCTTATGAGGGAAGGGTTGCCCAAGTATTTATAAAGACTATCTAAGCCATATCTCTAACCGATGTGTGACTCAACAAATACCTTCACCTAACAACTTGGAAATTAGGCTCAAGAGCCTTTCCACAACAGAGTAGGAAAAGAAATGGGAGAGTAATAGTATAGAGGATAAATACCTAGGATAACCATCACGCCTTTGTATGAACTCTGCCACTTCCTTCCTTACTCCTGGAACGCCTCGGGAGTCACTATAAGCACCTAGAATATACCATTATCGCAGTTAATTACTGGAGATTCTCAGATATAGAAAAGTCCAAACATCCTTAAATCTGTTATAAGAAGAAGAATTGGCAAAACCCAATTATGCACTAATAATAGTAAGACGTAAATGTTAGAAGATGGTAACAGCAAGAAATATCTGCAAGCTAAGAGAATGTCGCTGCCTGCTAGACCTGAAAACTTTCTAAGTTCTTATTGAAAGCAATTAATATGGTTTAGACTTTATTGTAAAAGAAATCCCATAGGTAAAAGGTCCTTGAAAAGCAAGGGAAGAGCTTTCTGCAAGGTGTTGTTGTTGTTTCAGCAATTAAGTCTCTAATTCCAGGTGTATTTCTGGGTTGTAAGGCTTAGCATACCATTGGGCAAAGGCTTACACTCTAAGCAACTGATACTGGTGATCTAATTAATCTTAACACAGGTAGTATATAACTGAAAATTTAGATTTTATCAAATAATGCAGCTTTCTGTTGCTATATATTGCTTAAATTACCACAGACAAGGATAGGGTGGAAAAATACGTATGCAATGCAATACTTCAACAGAGAAACAATATGTAAAACTCCACCATGTTATAAAGCAAAGAAGATAGTTAAGATATCAATACCTAAACCACCCGAGGTCATTGAGAGATAATGTTTAGCTCTTGCAATTGCATCAGCAGGGAATAGCAGTCCAACATTAGGATCATCAAGTAGGAATGGTGCCTGGCACAAAGCAACGACCTGCAACAGAGAAGTTTCTGATGTTGAGCATAATAAAAAAATAGAATAGTTTAATCCTCCGCAATTTAATTAGATAAGGAATATGTTTGACAATTAACATTATGAAAATTCCAAGGGAGGTCTAGTAAAAGTAGAAATATGATAGTGATGCTGAACCTGGCGGGGGAAGCTCAGTGGTTTCTGTCCCAAAGCATGTGGGTTGCCAACATTAGTGAATATAATCTGCCAACAGTTGAAAATGAGTCAGTATAATATGACTGGAAGCAGGAGCACAAATATTGAGATGATGACATGAAGCCAAACATAATTCTTTTGAGCAACTCTGCCATTAGGAAAATTAAGCAGTATACATAATAAGGTATTGGAACTTACTCTTTTATGCAAATTCACTCTCAGGATATCCAAGTTGATTTATACAAATACAAACAGGTTTAATTTCAAGAAGATAAAGAGTTTGACACACAGGAATGATTTGCCATAATGAAGCTGCTTTCCAAGGAAAAAGAAAAAAAAGAAAAAAAATTAGAAAAACAACTTTGCCAACTTGGCATTTAAATCATTAAGAACAAGAAGTGGGTAATATGAAGTGCCTATTATACAGCTTCAGAAAGGAAAACATGTTGTATGAAATACCATGATGGACATGTTATAAGGGTCTAGGATTCTAGCCACATACACAACAACTACAACTTGTTGAACAAGGTGCACGCTTATGGATCCCCCCAAAAAACATATGAAAATTCATGAACAAGTTGCAATAGAAGGCTTCAAAAGTTACTTTATAGCTTGCATACATCCTTTGGAAAACAATGTCCTTTATAATGCCAAATAAAGGACAAATTCCATGAAAAGAATGTAATGATCATGACCAATTTTCTCCTCCAACCAAGGGACAAATCAAACAAATATAACCTTCTGCATATAAAATCTGGAAAAGAAATGATACTCTACCTTTTTGCCCTCCTTCTGAAGCTCAGAAGCTCGAAGGTATAATTCACCTCTGACAGCATATTGAGACTTCTTCACGTTTTCATTTATAGACTCATAGTCTAAAGGCTTGGGTGGCATGGTGAAGCAGAAAACTTCTTACAGATGTCACTGAATAATAGAAAAATGAAAACTACCAACAAATTAAACCACTTACCAACCACAATAGTTCATGGAGTGAAAAGAAAAAATGAGAACTGTCCATGAATCGTGAAATTAAGCAGCATAAAACTATCGTATCCTACTACGTGTGAAATGTTTTGATTTAGGATTTGGAACGTAGTGATGCCACTGCACTCTAATTGACTCTAGAATAACAGGCTTAAAGCTAAGTAGTGAAGTAAAGGTTGAAATGCTAGACGCAGAACCCCAAAAGTAGGCTTCTCTTTCTTAGTCAGAACTTCATCAAAGATCATAAGTCGTTCACTCATAGTATTTCAGGGAATGAACAATGCTACACAGCTAAAAAAAACATTTCCATAATCTTTTACAGAAATCATGATAGTTGTTAAATGAAATAAAATTGTATGACCCACTTATTCATATAAAATTCGATAAGTATGCACGTGGCCCACATCATGAACAAAACCATATTCCCATATGGCGGAATAAATGCAGCATCAACAAATTTGCAACATAATATAGATAACCGAATTAAACCAGACCATTAAAATAACAAAAGCATGTGCACCCATGAATATGTGCTCCCAAGTCCAATTTTTGAAAATGACAACACAAAGTACAGAAAAATTGCATGATTACAAAGAAACTAGGAAGGCCACTGAACAACGATACGATACATAATATATCAATCCAAGAAAACCATAGTAAAATCGTAACAGGGTTCCCAAATCCATTCCAGATTCCTTAAAAACCTCTTCAAGAGCTTGTGACCAAAAAAGGCCACAAAAACAAAAATTTAAAGAAAAAAATGGGAATCAAGTATCCCTCCAAGTGACACAAACCCAGTTGGCCCAAAAGGCAAAAGATTCGATTTTTAGCTTTTTATTGCAAGTGGGTCGTGTAGATAGATCGATCGCAAACGAGAGAAACGGTACCTGTAAAACTGGTTTGAAGCTTCTTTGGGGACCGAACAGTGTGTTGTGGACTATTCGAGTCAAGCGTAGCTACAACCTACGCTTGGAGTGCTAAGTGGCAAACACGAAACTAGTTTACAAATGTTATACGTGTCTGACAATAGAGAGAGAGTGTTTTTATTTTGTCTCTATGAATAAAAGTGTATAATATGTGGCAGTGGCCGTTACTGAAACACAATGGCAGCACCAGAGCCACTGAAAAAACGTTGCTAACGGATTATTGAATCTCACTATTATACAATAAAAGCCGAAGGGATAATGCTTTTGCATGAATTGTGGCTTAGCTTTGGGCTCTTGGAAGATAACAGTGTTATGGCCTTTTTTGGTGAAGTTTATGCTTGTGCTTGACAAATGTACATGCGTCGTTGTCTCACTAGCCAGAGAGTGGTTCCTGTTTGATCGGTTAGATTTTGCACCTTGAATTATACCAAAAGAAGGGAAAATGGATTTTTGCATCTTCAATTGTTGATTTCTCTCGTGGGCGTAAAAAGGGTGGAATTTGATAATCATGTCACTTTCTTTCACAGTAAAATCTATGTGATGACAGAGGAGTTAAAAGCATAATGCCAAAAATGTTTCACGTTGTTTGAATGTATGGTCCGAAAAGCTTTGGATAGACAGATTGGCTTTTTAAGGGTGTGTTTGGATGGATGGATGAAAGAAATTGGAAGGAAAGGAGTTGAGTGGAAAGAAATAAAGTGGATTTATATATTCTATAAGTATGTTTGGATGAAAAAAAATGAAAGGAAAATAATTTTTTTTTGTTTGTTTGTGTGAAAAAGTGAAAAGAAAGAAAGAGATAATATTGTTAAATGACAATTTTATCTTTATATTGTTAAAAAAGGTATTTCAATAATATTAATTAATATCAAATAAAAAATTTAATAATTTTTAACTTAGGATTAAAAATAATATCAACTTATTAAATTAAATTAATATTAATAAAAATAAATTATTTACAATTATTTAAAATAGAATTAATATTTTTAGTTAATTTAATATTTCAAAAATATTACTTAAAAATATGTTTTACCAACTAAATAGTACCAAAAATATTATTTAGTTATTATTTAAACTCTATTTAGAATAAAATGTTAGTAATTGAAAAATTTTAAAATTTTACATAGCTTATGTTTTGGATTTTTTTTTTATATTTATGTTTAGTAATATGGTGATAGAAGGATTAAAATTATTTAAAAGTGTTGATTTGAAAAAAAAAATAAAAAAGGAGAGGGATCATGCAACATTTTTAATGGTGTTGTGCACCATATGTCCTACCCCTCTCATCATCTCATTTGTTTTTATGTTCTCATCGTCTTCTTTTATCAACCCACAGCAACCACACCCTTCTTCATGAATCATTTGCGTCTCCTTCATGGGCCAACACAACCACACCCTTACGATGCTTGAGCTGCATACCTGAGCACATAGGAGGAACAACGGGATGGTGAAAGAGAGAATGAGATCTATGTTGAGGAGGGCAAGAATGGAAAAGGAAAAAAGGCCCACCTCTTTCCCTTAGTTTTTCGAATGATTTGGGGGGATAGGATTTCTACACTATTCATGCAGGCCCATTAATTTTTGAGCACTGTTTAACTCTTCCTTCTCGACTTTTTCTCTCAACCAAACAAGATAAATGTATCCCTTTCCTTCTTATTTCCTTTCTCTTTCTTTCCTTCCTTTCTAAATCATTTCAACCAAACAAGGCCTTAGTCCTCCGACAATTTAAATTGATCGAATTGTTGCACAATTCAACTTAATATACAAATATTAATTTGATTCATAGATAAAGTTATTTTATAAAACTTTTATATTCATTTAAAATTTGAATATTAAAAGATTTATATACACATCTATTTATTTATTGAATTACAAAGTGTCTTCACAAGTGCATGTGTTAAATTTTTGCCCTAACGACTGTACTTGGAAAAATTGTTGAGGTGGGGGCTTAGTTTGACCATTAAATCACACATTGTGATTTTTGTTCTTCCGTGAGATGTCTCTTCAACTTCTATGTGTGAAATTAATCTTTAATTAAAACTAATCCTAATTATAGTGGCCACAACTTATGATTTACCTAAAGATATATTTTAATATACCAAAAAAATTTATTTGAGGAATAACTTTTTAAATGTTATTTTTAAAATTTTTCATAAGTATCCTCAATTCGAAGCAATCTTGTTCGAATTAAGGTCGAGTACAAATGTGAGCATCTCTCCCAATTCCGATTCAATCCATAATTCGTCATATTGTGGGATATTAGCCCTTTCTACTAGACCAAATCCCTGTGTCTAACTTTTTAAAGGTTATAAGTGATTTACATGCCCCAATCAAGTGGGAAAATAATAAACATACACATTTTATTACTAGTAGGCCCCTGCTAAGAAAGGGTGTATGGAATGCCCTATAATGAGGCCGCACAAGAAAGGAATAGAGGAAAGGGAGATGGGATTACATTGATAGGATTTTAAGCCAAGATCACATTATCCACAAGACAGATTGGGTATCATGATCAAATAGTCTACTTGACTGTGTTAGTTAGCATGTATGTGACCAATAACACCAAAAAGAGTATTCTTATTTGAGAGCAAGCATTTGTGCCACCAATAACACCAAAATGATTATCCTTATTTGAGATTTGAGAGCAACTTGAGATTTTCCTTGTTTGTCAAGATAGAAATTAGATTTATTCAATGAGGAATAATGTAACATCCTCCCAAAACACAATACTATGCTTAAGTCATAGTACCACACTCAGGACTTGTTACTATCACCTGAACGGACCTCTTCTGACAGCAACTTCAGCTATCTTTGAAACTTCTCGATCTATCTGGAGATAACACGGAAATAGGAGTGAGAATTTTAAACTCTCAGTAGGATTCGTTAAAAAATTTCATACCGTCTCATCGTTATTATCTCCAGCTAATTCGGTTTATTATAAAAAAAAAAGTGAACATATTATACGAACTATTCTGTTTTATAGTTTGAAAACATATGGTACGAAGCAGAGTTCATTTTATTTGACGTACTTGAGTCACATTGGCAATATTTCATATTTAGAATAATAATCACCGCATAGATAGAACGGTCTCAGCATCAATAAAATATAGGATATAATTATGCAAATACTCATATTTGAATTTATGTAAATACACTGGTGTTTTTCTTTAACTTTCTTTGCTTTCTTTTCTTGGCACACCTAGGCGTTACGTCTCGCCATCCCTAGGGTGTCTGCATACATATGTCCTTGCCTTTAATCTTTGCTGCCCTTGAATAGCCTGATCTAGGAGTGAGCTAAACTCATGACCGTCGTCACACAGTACTGACCCGCAAGGGGACCCACATGCCTCTAGGTTGGAAGGACTCAGTTGGCCAACTGCCTTCAATATAGAGGGACCCAAAAGTTTTAGCTGCCTTCATAGGGAGGGACCCAATGTGCAACTACCTTCAAGTGAAGGGACTCACATCTTTATTTTTTAACTGCCTTCACCTGAAGGGACCCAAATAACTGCCTCCAAGTGAAGGGATCTCATATATTCTTCCTTCATTCATATACAAATATGCATGCTCTCATAAGAATAATTCATGATCAGATCACCATAACATATTCATAATTATATAGTTGATCGTATCATAAATTTCTCATAAAATAAATACTCATAGTTTCATAGACTTTTGTCGAAAATTCGGCAATATAACAGATCGAGTTGACTTCCCCATAAATAATGCTAGTACTCAGACAATCAATTATCTAGAAAAATCACAACAATTCATTCACATATCAATATCAATCTCATAGAAATAATATTTGCACTTGGATTTAAGTTGCATCTAAGTACCTTCATTCTACCTGATTTTTGTAAAATAAGCCATAATTTCTATTTAATTCATTTGGACCTAAATTTCAGATATGTTGGAGTATTGTGTGTCTATTTTCTAACCTTTTGGTCCCATTTAATTTGGATAAATGTAGCCTAAATTATTAGAGTTTTATCTTGGCTTGCCCTGTAGCTGGCTAAAATTACACACCTAAAAGTAAAAATTCACTAAAAATCGAAAACTAGTTGAAATCATACGAAATTTATATCATATTAAAGCTAATAGTACAAGCTTTCATTTACAAGTCCCATTTCATTTGTTTGAGTAGAGCTTGAGTTATAAGCTCCGAAATTTAACCCCTCTGGACTGCCCTGTTTTAGCTATATTTGGACTTAGGACAAATTCCTTGAACTTCTAGGAGTAATTGGGATTGAATCTAACTCTAAAATTTTTATGGGACTTTTATCTATGTCTCAGCTTTCTAATAAAATTGGTTTAACTCAATTTGAAGGAGTATAGGGCAAGTTATGGCCCTTGAATTCCAGTCTGCTCAGAATCGGGGTCAGAATTCTAGGGTAAACTTCAAAAATTCGTATCTCACTCAATACTAATCCAATGGCTTTATAATTTATATGGTTAGAAAGCCTAGATGTCTAGTTTCATATAAAAATAGTGTCATTATATTTAAACAGCTGTAGGCGGAGCCGTACATTCCGCCGTAAGGACTGCCGTAAGGTTTCTCACCTAGACAGTATCATGATTCTCCACTTCTTCTAGCTTTCTCCTTTTAACTTCAATTCCAACTCAAGATTTCATTATCATCCAACTATAAACCATCAAATACATCCAATATATCACCAAATGAATAAAGCAAAGTAGAATTTCAAATAGCCACAATCCATAGAAATCAAGAACAAATGTTGAATCCTACCTCTAGATTGAAAGATAGCTTGACTAGATGAAGAGTTTTGATGTTGGAGGTGCTTAGAGCTTGAAAATGGAAGAGAAATGAAGTGAAAAGGAAGGAAGATGAGAGGGAATGATGGGAGGTCTATAAGGGAGAAAGGAAGGCCGAAATTTTGAAGGAAGTAAGAAATGATTATATGAATTTGATATAGAGGTGGTGGGTGAAAGAAATGGTTCTAATTGGTGGAGAGGTCAAGTGGCTCATAAGTGAGCCAACACTGCTTATGTTGTTGTCGTATGAATGATGCCACTTGAGGGGTGAAGTGGCTGAATTCTTAGCCACAAAACCTTAGGATTTTTGACGTGTAATTTTATTGATTTGGCTCCGGCGGTTTAAAATACCGAATCTCTATCGATTTCCTTTAAACTAGCAAAACATTACTAAATAGTTTTGTAAGAGTTTTTATATGTCTATTTTAACTCTTCTTAATCTTAATCTCTCTAATTAGCTTCTAATCAACTCATAGTTAACCTTTAATTAACTTTACAAACTCAATAAAATCGAATAAATCGATTAACGGTGTAGCTTAAATGATTTGAAAATTTAGGGCCTTCTATTTTGTATTTTTCATGGCTAATGGCATTTTTGTAATTTTAAATAAGTCTGGGGCATCCCACTTCATTTCATATATGGACACCTCCGTAGCCCAATTGGCCAAGAATTGGGTTTCTACGTTTCCGCTGCGTGGTTCTGCTTCGTTTAAAACCTTATTTTGCTAATTCAATTGATATAAGGACCTCAATGTCATTTTAAAATATGTTTAGGGACAAGGCTGTAAATAATAAAAGTTTGTCCAAGGACGTTTTCATTATTTTCTATAACGTTATATGGGGATGTTACAAATAAGACACTCTTTTCTTTCTCCATTTTGTTTTTCCCCATTTTCAGCTTTAATAGAGGTAAGAAAATGAGGTTTTTTTTGTGGTTAGAAAGGCTTCTTTGATTAATAATCAAAGGCAAAGCCTGATTCCAACAGAGAAACTGGTACAATAGAACCTATTGACATATAGAAACTAAGCTTAGGAAATTAACCAAAGCACTATATAGTTTTAGTAGACACCTCAAAGTATGGATGCAATCGTATCACACTACAAATATACATTAACATAAAGGTAGGCATATCAAATCTGAGATCTATGTCAATGAGGTTAAGGAATGCAAGTGTTGCTCGAGGCAATAAGGCTATGTCAATGCAATTGCTATAACAAGGCTCGACCTTTATAAGCGAAAAACCAAGGCAATTAAACTTTTCCAGTAAGCCCAAAATGCATCATCTAGGGCCTCCAATGATCTCTTTCTCTGAAGTCCACTTTGTTTGCAAAATTTGTCTTTGTCCAAATGTGACCATTGCATTAATTATGCCTCAAACTCATGGAGTCATGTTGACCAAAAAAAAAAAGAGAAAGAAAAAAAACTCATGAAGTCATGGTACATGCGTCACTATGTTCACAAATTCTAACTCACAATATTGGCCATTAGATTTTCGAATTGTGTACTTATAGGTGGGGTCCTACATGACCATTTAAAGGTAAGAATGCATTGTAAAGGAAGAAAAGCTCTTTCTCCTGGAGTATAAAAGAATTTTTCCACAAAAGGGCTCTAAAATTAAAATGATCCTGTGCTGTTCCCGAAACGGACATGCCTAAGCTACTTATCGATCAAATATAATGGATTTTGCCATTTTGGTGGTAAGGAAAAAATTTGGATCATTTGTGGTTTTTGAAAACATCTGTATCAAATTTTAATCACAAAAAATTGCCTTATTTTATTATAGAATATATAGAATTCATAATAGTTTCATAACAAATCATTTTTTATCTTATCGATTATTCACATAATTTTCAGTTGAGAGCAGTAATTGAAATAATTTTTTATTAAAGTGACAATTTTAAAATTTAAATTCTTAATATTATATATAAAAATTACTTAAAATTAAAGATTATTTTGATTGTGCCCAATCATCCTTCAGTGACACGCGTGAATTTTTAGATGCACAATAGGGATTGGTTTACTTGATTACCTTTTCAATTATGTACTGTTGTAACTTGAGTTTAGTTTCAAAATTTTTCCATTGGTGATTGATCTTAAATATTTTTGTAAGTGATTGATGAGCTTGAATGTATGCCTTAAGCATGACTGGGTGCGAGTTTTTACCATAACTTAAATTTTAAATGTACAAAAAAAAAATGCATTACTGCATCTCATTCAATTAATTCTTTAAGAGAAATATTATTTATACATAATGAAATCCATACTTATTTAAATTGTAATTATATATATATATATATATATATATATATATATATATATATATATATATATATATATGTATTATCACTCATGAAAAAAACACATATATCACTAAAGTTCACACTTATTTAAATTACAATCACCAAATATCAATTGAAGTATCTAACTAATTATATATAATTAACATAACTCTTTCTTCAATTGTAGATGGTCCTATTCCAATGGACAACACCCATACCAAAAATTATATAACACCCCAACTTATGCAATTGAATCAAAATTAATACTATAAATAATTTAAATGAGTTAAAACTTATAAAAATATACCAACATATGGTTGGTTGGAGTGGTAAAAAGTTCTAACCCTTTAACCAGTAATCTTGGGTTCGAGCTCTAAGAATGGAAAAACTTGTACTAAGTCATTCAATTCCTTAAACCAAATAGAGTCTGTGTCAAAGTTCAATCAGAGACTAATAATCATAAACCAGAACCTACGAAAATACATTGTGATATAGAAAATAGGGGAAATTACAATGACCTCCTTTGAGATCTTTTAAAATTACACTTACCCACTCCTTGATTTTAAAATTACACCCCCACCCCTGCTTGTTTTAAACATATAATAGTAGCATCTCTTATCTCTAACTCTCTATCAGGAATGTTAGTTCCATGTGAGAGGAATGTGCTCTTCATTAGTACAATGCATAACTAACCTTATCATTCTTTCCTTATATTTTACTTTCCCTATACACTTTGTTTCACCTTCTTTATTTCTTCTTCCTTCTTCTAACGTTAGGACAACACCAAAGATAAACCTTTAGCTACTATCGCATTCATCCTTGAGTTCAACTAGTATCTCCTTTATCATTCACATAAGTCTTGACATTTGGGGATGGAGTTTGAATGGGTTTTAGTGTTTTTTTTTTTCTCTCTTAATTTGCCTCCTTTGTTGTTTTTTTTTCTACAACAGGTGCAGTGACTTCTTCAAGTATGGGTGAAAGTGGAGGGGTTGGTCCTAGATATCGTACAAAATCTTACAACTATGGGAATAATGCAGAAATAAAGGTTTTTAAGATTGACAAAAATCCGGGAAAGTTATTCTATACTTGTAGGGATGGAAAGTGTAGCTTTTTTGGTTGGTGTAAACCTATCAATGGTGATGGCCATGGAAGTGAAGCAACTATGCAAACTATGCACACTGTGCAAGATGTGAGCATAAGTGAAGCTAATTGGAAGCATAGAGAAGGAATTAAATTTTTGCAAGAAAAAAATCAGTGTTGTAGAAGCCACTTTGAAGTTGTTGGTTTTCATGTGTTTAGGTTATAGTGTATTTGTTGTTGGAATTATTCTTACTCTTGTATTAGTTTTAAAGTGAGTAATTTTGTTGAGTTTTATGTTTAATTGGCCTTACTTATATTGTGAGAATAGTCTTGTCAAAAAGGGCTAAATATATAGTGGTTTAGCTTAGCATTTGAGATTGTGTTTTTCCTAGAGGCACAACCTATATACCCAATGAGTAATGGATTATTTCTATCAAGTTTGAGTTAGTACATGCAAAATTTTCTTTATTTGAGCAAAAATTGTTGTAACTTAAAGGAGCAGGCCATATGGCTTCATCACCTTTGTAATATAGCCATATACCACCTCTTTTTGTAATTTAGCTTAATCCCATTAGTACAAAATGCTAAATTGTTTTAATCCCTATGAATAAATTTGCAATACTAAGCCAACACAACACCTCATGTATTTTGTATACATATGCACCTGTAAAAAAATTGATCGTACATGACCACCATGTGCTGATGAGTCAATGGGTGACAATTAGACACAAGAAGGCATAACCTATCCACCACCAATATGTAATATCCCTGTTCTTTTCTAAACTAAACCAACAGTAAATATAGGAAGTAAATAACCATCGCACCATCAATAGAATGCAATAGGAGAGAACAATGCAATTTGGACTGCAAGACTAGATTTTATTCAATTACCAAATATATTTGTTCAGTATATGGATAATCAAACTGTACTCAAAATGTACACAAAAGACCCAAAATATATTCCTTTTCTATTAGAGATATATGTCTAACATAATTCCTTTTTTACTAACTATACTCAAAAAGTATTCATTTTCTACCCAAAAAAATCCAAAAGTCTTTGCTAAACTTTTGCAGTATAAACAAACTACAATATATACAAAAAAGCTTCCTGCAGCTTCCCAAAATAACTATAAACTGTAGTCCTAACAAAAAATTCAATTGCAGCCCCCAAAAAAATCTTATTCTTCTTCAAATCATTTGACTGCACCCTGCACAGCTTCATTCCCAGCACCTTGGGTAGCTTCATTCCCATCATCTTGCACAGCTTCATTCCTAATACCATGCACAACATCAGACAATCCCACCTTTCTTAATTTCTACATAAGATAATAATAACAATAAATAAGCTCTGAAGTTATGAAAGTTCTCAGTAATAGTATCAGTAAATAAGCAATAAGCAACAAACAGTAAACATACAATTTTCCTCATAGCAGCATTAGGCAAATTCCTAGTTGCAGCCCCATTTGCCCCAACAGTAGCATTAAGGTCCCCACTTGCATTTACATTAGCTGCATTGTTGCCAGCATAATTAACAAAAAGCATTCCTAGCATTCCATTCTAGGACAGCACAAGTATAAAAATCATATAAGTTAAAAAATTGTATTTGCTATCTTCTTGGACATCATTCCTAGCATTCCCAGTACTCCCATCATTGATAGTATTAATGACAACATTCTTACGTCTCCTCACCGTTTACATTATACATTTTTCTAATGTTAATAATTACAAACAAATTAATGATCAAAGATGGAAAAAGTTAATTATATACCATTTTTCCCTAAAATCAATAGCAGCCTCAATTCCTTCTCCATTGACAGCAGCAACAGCCTCATTTCCTTCATTGGTACTAGCAACAATCTCATTTCCTTCATTGGCACCAATAGTAACCCTTACAGTCCCAACTTCATTACTAGTAGTCTCATTTCCAGCTTCATTATTTATAACCTTTTACATAGAAAATTAAGTAGTTAGATAATTGAGCATATTCTTTGAATAAAATAAGAGAAAAGTGATATTAGCATTATTTGTTTTCTCATCCTTTGTGTCATAGGAGCCCTTTGACAAGTTAGTATATTGTGGCCAAATTCTTTGCAATTGTCACATTTGACAGTAGAAGATCTCCTAGCCCCTTTCAATCCAGAAGAACCCTCCTGAGGACCTGTCTTTCTATTTCGCCTAAGCCTAACCTGCCGTCTTTTTAATCTTGGTGGATCAATAGTCATACTGAAGTCACCGGTTGCCCTCTCATCCACCTCATACATTGGATGGATAATCTCATAATAAGATTTAACAAATGCAACCTTGGAGTAGATTGCATTATAATATGCTTCCACATCATCCTTCTTGTAAGCAATGCATGCACAAGCATGCTTACAAGGCAATCCAGTCAAGACCCAATAGTTACAACCACAACTTTTCACCCTCAGGTTAACAACAAAAGTGGTGAACCCATCCTTCACCTGAAACTCATCTTGGCCAGCACAAGTCACCCTACAGTACCTTTCATCTTTATTTATAATCATCTTAATCCTATGGGTTATGAGATGGTCATATCTATACCTTTTTTTCATATCTTTTGTGAAATCTTGCCATCAACCTAGTAGTCAAAGACTCAACCAAAGATAGAAATGTCCTTTTCCTATCATCACCTACCCAACTATTAAAAGACTCTGACACATTATTGGTAATGTGATCAGAGTTAAAAACAGGCTCAATTGTGTGCCTTGCCTACATGGTTTTTGGTCTCTCTTTAGACAACAACCACTCAGCAGCTTCACTATTATGTTTTCTCAATCTTTTCATACCTTTCTCAAATAAGAACTATTGTGAGCCATTGCCACTAACCAAAACATTTCAATCAATAGCATAGTCCTAGATCTGAGCTTCAAATTGTTCAACAAGTGATTACAGCAATACTTATAAGTTATAATCATACCAATTAGGAAAAAAATTACATTAACTACACATTACAATTAAATAAGTGTAGATTAACATAATACTTATATCTGTCATAGGGAAAAAACTCAGCAACTGTACCTTGCACCCCTGCAAATGAATAACATCTTCAATGTTATTATAGTTGAAAAAGGGAAAACATATTAAACAAAATTTCCTATGATATAGACAATTCACCTTTTGCATATTTGACATTATGGTCAACGATGCATCAACCTTCCACCCTAGCACACTTTCCAAACTATCTCTCAGATGATCAAAGAAAAATTTCCAAGATGAAATGCATTCAATCTCTACAATGGCAAAGCCAATTGGGAAAATGCCTTTGTTTACATCAATAGAGGCCGCAAAAAGGAGAAAACCTCCAAAAGAACCTTTTAG
Organism: Pterocarpus macrocarpus; assembly: GCA_031439585.1. NCBI lineage: Eukaryota > Viridiplantae > Streptophyta > Magnoliopsida > Fabales > Fabaceae > Pterocarpus > Pterocarpus macrocarpus. The sequence continues at coordinate 61,382,988 of CM062520.1, read as the reverse complement.
ATGGCAAGCATCTATGCCAAACCATGGCTTGCAACCCCACACAAATCCCTTTTTCATTGCATCCAAGCAAACAAAAAATCTCTTGAACTCAAGATTTTTGTTGGGCCTAAATTACGCTTCCAACTTGACTATGCTCCCCAGGTTTGTTTTCTTAGCTAGGTAAATTCCACTTCCAACTTGACTATGCTCCTCGGGCTTGTTTTCTTAACTAGTTCAACCCATGCTAGAAGCTTATTATAGGATTGAGCATACATTCCTTTACTGTCCTCCTTTACCTTTCTCCCAGCCTGATAAAGTTCCATCACGGTATTCGACTCTATTCCCCACTTTTCCATCAATTCAGCCTTCTTCCTAGCATAGCTCATAGTTAGATCTTCTCTCAATTTACTTTCTAATTTCTTAGAAATCTAAACAGAAGTAGGATCTTTGTTTTTTGTTCGCCTGATGTAATTGTGAATAGATGTATATGTTTTAATTTTGTATGTCACACTATCGGGGGTTGGAGAAGCATGAATACGCTAACTACACCCTTCAATAGAAAATTTGGCAGTCACCTTGGACTTCTCATTTTTTAGCTTAATGATCTCAAAGTCTTCTTGAATAATATAATCCTTCAACACCTCTCTAAAATGATAAACATCTCTAAACATCAAATTCCTTTCTAGGTTAATTTTCCCATCAACATCAAAGTCAAATGGTTTACCCGACATGCCTCTATCAAGATAGATGTTATGCCTATCTTCATCGGATTGCACATCCCTTGCTTTTTTTTTTTAAAAAAAAAAATTTCACAAGTATCCTCCACTTGAAGCAATCTTGTTCGAGGCAAGGTCAAGCATAAATGTGAGCATTTCTCCTAATTAAGATTCGATCCATTATTCATCGTGTTGTAGGATATTAGCCCCTTCTACTAGACTAAGTGTTAGTAACTTTTGAAAGGTTACAAGTGATTTACATGCCCCAATCAAGTTGTAAGGGTGTGTTTGGTATACTATATTAAGCATGATAGGATAAGGTAATACAATACGTTATCATCTTATTTGTTGTTTGAAGCAGTCAGCATACTGTATAAACTTATTCATTAGACCTTCCTTATACGTCAAAATGATGGATAACTTAATTCAACCTAGGGATACCTATTAGGCTTGATTAGCTTTTGATGTATAAGAACTCTTTCACTTTTTTTATTTTTTAATTTATTATTAACAGAAAAATAATCATTAAATAAATAATAAAAAATATAAACAAAAACTAATATTATTTAATAAAAATATTTAATAATAATAAATATTTTTAAAAAATAATAATTATAAAAATATAAGAATAAAATTTATTATTAAAAATATAAATAATATTTAACATAAATTTAATTATATATAATAAAAAATACAACAAAATATAGGAATATGATATTAGGCCTGCTTGGATTTTAATGTATAAAAACTTTCTCTCTATTTTTTTCTCTCTCTCTCTCATATTTTTTATATTTATGAAAAAAAATTAAAAATAAATAAATAAATTATTTTTAATATAACATTATATTTATATATAATAAAAATAGATAAAATAATTATAATAAATATTTAAAATATTATAATAATTTTTTTAATTTTTAATTTAATATTTAAAAATTATATTTATTGTAATCTTTTTTTCTAGTTATATTATATATAATACAATATTATATATAGTGGCATTAAATTTTTATCAGACCTTATACAATTTGGCCTTATACTATCAACCCTTATCCTATCAGGTCCTATACTATCAAGCATGCTAAACGGACCCTAAAATAATGAACATACACATTTGGTTACTACTAGGCCACTGCTAAGAAAGGGTGTATGGAGTGCCCTATAATGAGGCCATGCAAAAGGGAAATAGAGGAAAGGGAGACGAGATTCCATGGATAGGATTTTGAGCCAAGATCATATTATCCACAAAATAGATTGGTTATCATGATCAAATAGTTTACTTAATTGTGTTAGTTAGTATGTATCCCACCAATGACACCAAAAAGAGTATTTTTATTTGAGAGCAAGCATGTGTAGCACCAATAACATCGAAATGATCATCCTTATTTGAGATTTGAGATCAACTTGAGATGTTCCTTGTTTGTCAAGATATAAATTAGATTTATTCAATGAACAATAAAGCCCTCTTTTCTTCCTTCTTTTTGTTTTTCCCCATTTTCAGCTTTAGTGTTGGTAAGAAAATGAGGTTTTTTTTTTTTTTGGTCAAAAAAGGTTCTTTGATTAATAACCAAAGGCAAAACTTGATTCTAACAGAGAAACTTATACAACAAAACTTATTGATACATAAAAATTAAGCCTAGGAAATTAACCAAAGTATTATATAGCTTTAGTAGACATATTAAAATATGGATGCATCGCATCATACTACAGATATATATTAACACAAAGATGAGCACGCTAGATCTCAGATCTATGTCAATGAGGTTAAGGAATGCAAGTGTTGCTCGAGGCAACAAGGCTATGTCAATGCAATTGCTATAACAAAATGGGCTCAACCTTTATAAGCGACTAACCAAGGCAGTTAAACTTTTCCAGTAAGCCCAAAATGCATCATCTGGGGCCTCCAATGATCTCTTTCACTGAAGTCCACTTTGTTTGAAAAATTTGTCTTTTGTCCAAACGTGACCATTGCATTAATTATGCCTCAAACTCATGGAGTCATATTGACCGAAAAAAAAGAGAAAGAAAAAAAACTCATGGAGTCATGGTACATGCGTCACTATGTTCACAAATTCTGACTCACAATATTGGCCATTAGATTTTTGAATTGTGTACTTATAGGTGGGGTCCTACATGACCATTTAAAGGTAAGAATACATTGTAGAGGAAGAAAAGCTCTTTTTCCTAGAGCATAAAAGTATTTTTCCACAAATGGACTCTAAAATTAAAATGATCCCGCACTGTTCCTGAAATGGACATGCCTAAGCTACTTATCAATCAAATATAATGGATTTAGGTGATAAGTAATGGATTTGGATCATTTATGGTTTTTAAAAACATTCGTTTCATATTTTAATCACAAAAAATTGCCTCATTTTATTATAGAATATAGAATTCATAATAGTTTCATAACAAATCATTTTTTATCTTATCGATTATTCACATAATTTTAAGTTGAGAGTAGCAATTGAAATAACTTTTTTTTTATTAAAGTGACAATTTTAAAATTGAAAATTGTTAATATTATATATAAAAATTACTTAAAATTAAATATTATTTTGACTGTGCCAATCATTCTTCAGTGACACCTGTGAATTTGTAGATGCATAATAGGGATTAGTTTACTTGATTAGCATTTTTATTAAATTGCTATAACTTGAGTTCAATTTCAAAATTTTTTCATTAGTGAGTGATCTTAAATACTTTTATAAGTGATTGATGAGTTTTAAGGTATGTCTTAATTATGGATTGGGGCGAGTTTTCACTTGAACTTAAACTTTAAATGTACAAAAAAAAAAAAAATACACTACCACATCTCATTCAATTAATTATTCAAGAGAAATATTGTTTATACATAGTCAAATCCATATCTATTTAAACTGTAATCGCCATATATATATATATATATTACTAAAGATAATATGTTGATTTAACACTTATATCACTCCTAAAAAAAACACATATCACTATAATTCACACTTATTTAAATAATAATCACCAAATATCGATTGAAGTATCTAACTAACTATGTATAATTAATATAACTCTTTTTTCAGCTGCATATGGTTCTATTTTAATGGGCACCACCCATACCAAAAATTATATAACACCCTAACTCATGTGATTGAATCAAAATTAATACTATAGATAATTTAAATGAGTCAAAACCAGTAAAAATATACCAATATATGATTGATTGGAGTAGTAGAAAGTTCTAACCCTTTAATTAGTGATTTTGGGTTTGAGCTCTAAGAATGAAGAAATTTGTATTGGGAGAGGTAGCCCTTTAATGAGTTCTTCGATTTCTTGAACCAAATATAGCTGGTGGGTCAAAGATCAATTAGATACTAATAATCATATATCAGAACCTACGAAATTACACTATGATATAGAAAATATGCCTATATATTATATAGGAGAGAATCAAGCGAGAGAAATAGTTAATTGTGAGAGTGAAAATGAGAAGAATAAATCTTGATTATTAAATATTATATAAATGGTTAAAATTAAAATATAAAATTATTTGACTTTTTTTTATCAAAATTTAAGTTAATTGTGAGAGTGAAAATGAGAAGAATAAATCTTGATTATTAAATATTATATAAATGGTTAAAATTAAAATATAAAATTATTTGACTTTTTTTTATCAAAATTTATTCCTCACACTTTTATATATATACATATATATATAACGTATTATATGAGAGGAGTAGTTTATTATGAAAGTGATAGGATAAATTTGGGCTATATAATCATATATGGATAGTCAATATTTAAAATTATTTAAATATTATATAATTATTTAAAACAATTATATAACTTTATGTTTTAATCTTGATACGTCAAAATTTGCTCCTTTTACTTTCATAATAAATCACCCATATCATGTAATATGCTATAAATGAAAAAGGAGAACGTCCATTAATAATGAATCATTATTAAAGTATTATTTCCATTTTATGTACCAAACTAATTGCCAAACCCAGCTCCAACTGCCCCCAAAAGAACTGATCTCAGTGTGTCAGCAGCAGCCGGTAGCTGCCGAGAATGGCGGCTACGCCACCCCCTCCCTCTTTCTCGCTACCTTCAAACAAATCCCTCAAACTCAAACTCAAACTCAAACCCTCCTCTTCTCACCTTCACTCCCTCCTCCTCCTTCCCAACACCACCAACAACAACAATCACTTCCGTTTCAACTTGACCTGCGAGATCAAGAGCTTCGAGAGCAGCCACCATCGTAGCTGGTCAATTGAGCACGTGCACGACATGAACAAAGACAACATTCACAACACCAACTCCTCTTCCTCTTCATCGTTGGTGTCTGTTTCTGCTGCAACGTCTGCTTCCGAATTCTCCACCAAGAATGCCAAGAAGGTGGTCCTCTTCTACTGTGCTGAGACCAAGTCCCTCGCTCAGAAAATCGCTGCTGAGTCTGATGCCATTGAACTTCGCACCATCTCTTGGGGGTTCGTTCATTTTCCATTATCGTTTTCATTCACGCTACATTTGTGAACATGTGTTTTGGCCAATGTGGCATTCTGTTCTGGTTTTCCGTTGACTTTGGAGTGTCCCAGTTCGATATTTTGTAACCCCATTTCGCTAAATTGCATTTTTGTGATGGAATTGATGTCGTTGTGGTTGCAAGTTGGGAACTTGGAAATGCCCATCAAGAGAAATTCATGGATTAGATTCACAGTGACATTCAAAATTCACAATTTCCGTTTTGCAGTGATGAGTTGAATGGAGTAGTTCAGCATTGTCAATTTTTCTATCCCCTCTTCTGGTGGCTCTTCAATTATGTTTAGAACTGTAATTTTACTTTTAAGCTGCCCCATTATGAATTTTGATGCCTGAGGTTAATGAAACTGTTGCTATGTTACATTGGCATCGGTTGTTGTTTTTCTTGCTTGTTTGTTTGCATTTTGAGTACATTTTTGTGTTTTCAACTGAAATGCTCTATGCAACTGAATGATTCAGGAAGTTTCCTGATGGTTTCCCCAACATTTTCATTCCTAATGCTCAAAGCATTCGTGGACAGCATGTAGCTTTTCTGGCCTCATTCAGTTCTCCAGCAGTAATTTTTGAGCAGATCCCTGTAATTTATGCATTGCCGAAACTGTTTATTGCGTCGTTTACCCTCGTCCTTCCATTTTTCCCCACGGGCACTTCGGAACGAATGGAGGATGAAGGAGATGTTGCCACGGCTTTTACTTTGGCCAGGCTTTTGTCAAACATACCAATTTCTAGGGGAGGACCTACAAGTTTGGTGACATTTGACATTCATGCCTTGCAGGTTCATGTCTAATATTTGTAGAATTGCTTTTTATAGTTATCGTTGATTGGTCCATATTATGTTTTCCTTGTCTTTCTTTCTCACTCAATTTCCTTGCAATAATTATTTGACTATTTGTTGCAATCCAGGAGAGATTCTACTTTGGCGATAACATTCTACCATGCTTTGAGAGTGGCATACCATTGCTAAAAAGAAGGCTTCAAGAACTCCCGGATTCTGACAATGTGAGGCTTTCACTTATATTAATTTCTTTTCTTTGTGGATCCTTGTTTTGGTATTGTTTTTCCTATATACTCTTCTGGCTCTTTGCTTTGTGTATATGAGGGATATTGCTGATGCTGTGTGCTTGCATTAATCAACTTAACAAATATCTTTTCATTTTAAAACTTGCTTCTCATATCTTACCAGTTAGTCTGCTCTCCAGCTTATTCTAAACTGAAACAGGCTTATATTTTATAGATATTGACTGAAAACGTGAATGAGTAATTGCTTTCACCCGATCTCACATTCAATAACAACTGTGGTTTTCTTCTTTTTCAGATATCAATTGCTTTTCCTGATGATGGTGCTTGGAAACGATTTCATAAACAACTACAGCATTTTCCAACGGTATTGCATATAGTTCTCGTAACCATGTTTCTCTAATTTAGCAAATATCAATCTGGTTCTTGTATAGCAGCTGCTATTATGAACATATACATAACTTGCAACAATGCTTCCATCCGTCAGCACTTACACAATGCATATGCAGATAGTTTGTGCAAAAGTTAGGGAAGGAGATCAACGGATAGTTCGTATTAAGGAGGGAGATCCTCGGGGTCAGCACGTTGTGATTGTTGATGATTTGGTTCAATCAGGTGGAACTCTCATAGAATGCCAGGTATAGACATCTGTGTATATGGATTCTTACATACCATAAAAGATGGAAGTCTTGTACTGTTTATTTGTTATAGCAAATTTCTTTCTGTTTTATTTTGACAACCTGTAAAATTTTTCATCTTTCAGAAAGTCTTGGCAGCTCATGGAGCAGCAAAGATTAGTGCTTATGTGACTCATGGCATTTTTCCAAATAAATCATGGGCGCGCTTTGAGCATGATAATGGGGGTAGTGCTTGCTTTACATTGCTCATTAATCCATGTTCATTGCCTCTCCTTTTGTTATAAAGGAAAATAAATTCATATGAAATATTCATAAACTTGTTAACCCATTTCTTTACATTAATTTGATTTAATTGAATTTCTTAAAAATTTTCTCAAGCTTTCCTTTGATTGGTTCTTAAATGACTTTACGCTCCACGAACATGCTGTAGTCAGATGTCACTTCTCTTCAAGATCCCACCAGCTTGAACCCATTAACTTACAGTTCAAATGTCCAGTCACTTTTCTTTTAGATCATTGACCATATTTCACTACGATTTTCTTGTTACATACTCCATTTCCTTATTTTAATTCATGTATTTCAACGGGCTTTTAGTTGGCTTATCCTTGGTTTGTGGTTTGTTGTTTTATGTGGAGAAGGTTCAACATATTTGGAGCAGATTTTCTCATTCTGTTTGAAACTATTCTGTGTTATTGAATCTTTCCTCACACATCTAGTGTTGCTTTCAGTAATTGCTGTTGAATTTTGAGTACTGTACTCAGTTAAAAAGAGTTAAGAAGAAAAACTTGTGTGTGTTAGAGGCTTTCATTTCTTGTAGCAATCTAATGTTAATTAATTAAATGGCTTACCGTTAACACTTCTCTTTCTCATCTTTTGTTATTTCTAACTTATCTTAATCCATGCACAGGGCATCCAGAGAGTGCATTCACTTACTTCTGGATCACAGATTCATGCCCCTTGACAGTGAAGGATGTGATGAATAAGTCACCATTTGAGGTTCTCAGCCTTGCAAGCTCCATATCAGCCAGTCTCCAAGTCTGAATTTCATCTCATCCTCAAAATAAAATGGACAAAAGAAAGAGACCCTCTCAATAGAGATTGTCAAAGTTGAGCTCTTTTGGCGTGCGGCTTATAGTAACATAAACTTGCAACTTGCAAGGGAGTGAAAGAGGGGAAAACAAAATTGGTTTATCCCCAGTGCTCTTTCCGATCTCCGACTTTATCATGAAGCTTTGCCAAGGACAACGTCTACCTCGGTTTGCTTTCATGCAGGAACTATTGCTCAGTGATGGTTCATAGAATATTTGTATCAAAAATAAAAATGTACTTTTGGGCCCCCTGGATTTTGGTAGTTTCAATATAAGTGTCTAATTCTTTATGTGTGAATGTGCGAGTTTATGAGCCGTAATCTATCTTTTTAAATAAAACTATGATAATTGCAAATGTCTATCGTTGGTTCCTTGCTGAAAAAAGTAATAGCTGAATATCCACACTCTCTAGGGCCAGAAGCATTAGAGAGAGAGAGAGAGAGAGAGAGAGAGAGACTACATTTTAGTTCAGAACTATTTGAGGGCTTTAACTTTAAAATTGGTTGATTTACTTATTAGAATCGTATATCAAAGTTTACTTGGTAGTTACAAGTCGTTCATCTAATTAATCTAATTGATTATTTTCATCCAAATTATGTTAATTTTTTATTAATACTACACTGCAGATAAAACTATGGTTTGCCTAAAAAGAGTGTATTGTAAAAAACACGTCGCACTGTGTTTTCTTGATAATTAGCACACTGATTACTATATTTTTTACAATATTCTTTAACTCGAGAAAAAAGAGCAAAATTGTTTGTTTTTGTTACAATTTTCATTTCATTCATCAGCATTTGTGGTTAATTGAGCAACAAGCTTGACTTAAGTAACTGTTCCATCTTTGTTCCAAAATAACTGGAATGAATTTGATTAATAATATAGAGAAGAAATTCGTAAGAATCACACACGAGATAGTGTTCTCTTTCTTACTAAAACCTTAACCCGGCTTCGAGGCAGCAGCCACTCCCACAACCTTATTATGTGGTTGACGATGACCGTAATATCTGGAGAAGAACCAACATAGTAACTTGTAATAACATATCCAATTAAAGTATCCTCGGGAAGATTGTCGTGTGTTTGAACTCTGTTAATCATCACTGGTTTGAACAAGATTGGATCTACTTGATTACTGATTGAAGCTCCATTGCTCTTGGGTTGTGAATTTGGAAGCCATGGTCGTATGACACACTAGTGACTAAGTCCCACATTGCTTAGCACTATGATAAGGGCCAGAATTTAGACTATAAAACTTGAATCTCGACACGCAAGAAGGCATACCTTTCTCGGCCTTTTGGCTAAGATCAAGTGTAGTATCTGTTCTTATCAGTTTAATATCTGATATGTGGGCCATTGGTCCACATGATATTAAATTAGTTTTTTGAGGGAGAGAGACCGTAACAGTAGCTTGCTACTGGGGCACTCGAGCGTCGCCCATGCGTTGCACTACTGCACGGGCCTGGCGCATCCCACCCAATTCAGTGTTAAGCATTATTAATATTCGGGCCCTTGATCTTATGGATTGATACTCGGCCTTTATTGTTGGAGTACTGAGTTCTTTTTCTTGGTGAGTCAAGAATCATAAGTTGTCTATGGACCAAACAAAAGGCCTCTGCAAAATTTTGTAGTTTGGTACATCTAATGGGTGTATTTATTTGTGTCTTTTTTTAGTAAAAAAATTAGTTTTCAATTTTTCTGAGAAGCTGAAAATAATAATTTTCGAAAAAAATTAATTTATTATATATAAAATTTAAGTTGTAATTTTTTTTTTAATTTGACACAAACGCACCCTTGCTGGCGCGACTTTTGGGGCAGAGCCCCCCTCCCCAACCCCGACCTATCTAAACCAAAAAAACACTTTATTACTCTAACTTCAATGGGGGTAAAAAATAAAAACCTTATAAGCTGAGTAACCAAAATAAAAATTCTTGTTTGTTATTTTTTGCCATGTATTTTAATGTTATGCATATTACAAGGCAGCTAAGCTTAAATTTGATATAGTGGTTATTATGTAAATCTCATTTTTCGTTTTGCGAGGTCATTATATGAGTCTTAAAGAAAAGAAGGGAGTGCCAAATCAAGCAATGTATCAAAGTACCGATTATGAAATTACCTTAACTCTTACAATCTAATTAACGCGTGTATTTTTTAACTTAGCTATTAAAATCTAATTGACCTGATTATGAAATTAATTTAGCTATTAGAATCTAATGAACGTTTTTAGTTATTAAAATCTAATTAACCTGTTTAAGTAGCATCGAAAAAAAATTGACCTGTTTATGTTTGAAGAAATTTAACATCTTAAAGCTCGAGTAAAAAAAGTGACCGAAATCTTTTATCACAATTTCTCTTTTCTTTTTAATCTGGCATAATATCCGAAAAGCGGCTGTACTCAAATTGGTTGCAATGAAATATTTTGTCAAAACGAATTCTCCTAATTCTAATGGGAAACAAAATTCAAATGCTATTGCTTAATTAGTCAAATAAAGCGACCTTGGAATATTTGTCCTACATCTTTTTCCTCAAACATTTCCATTAAAATGCTGTTGGCTACTACATAAAACACTGGACAAAGAAATTACAAGATGAAACCAAAGACCAAATCAATTATCACTATCAGGACAATACCCAAAAAAAGAAAAAGTAAAAAAATAATCATAAAGTTAATTAACTAAAGATCCCATCTTCATATACTTAAGGTTTATTAACATGTTAATCAATTAGTAGACCTACAAGTCTTCCTCACTTCCCCATCTTTCCCAGTGAGCACGTTCAGAGAAAACATCTTAGTCAACACCTCAGCAAACCTCTTTGGGAACAATTCAGGCTGAGTTGCCATCTGCTTCACAGTAGGACCAGTCCTAGGATCACCAGCCAAGTACGAATCCGTCAACAACAACGACTTGTTCTTCTCAACAAGGTTCCTAAAGAAGAGGTTGTCGAGCGAGTAAGGTGTCTCATCGAAGTTCACAGGAGGGTTCCTGAACTGGGGTGTCCCTGCATCTGGGCATTCCCGCTTGAACTCCTCCACCACCGGCAACGGCAGGGTAGGGTCCGGTTTCTGAGTTTTGTTGAAGTTGTAAACCCTGTCCATGAACATGTCACAGTGCGCGGCACCAACAGAATGTGCGCCCAAAAGGATCACCATTTCCTCTGGGGTGAAACCTTTTCTTTTGAAGAGGTCTATCATTTGGTCTAAGGTCCATGTTGGGAGGGCGAGGTTGTTGGCTTCTGCGATGGAGGCGAGGGAGACGACGGAGTCCCTTCGGCCGCCAAGGGGGCGCTGGCGGACGCCGCCGGCCAGCGCCATCGCCTCGTTGGTTGCGAATGCGAGTGTGTCGGCGCATGACACGGTTTGGGGACACTCTTCCTCGAGCTTTGCCTTGAGGTCGTCGATGAGGTCGGGGCCCTTGAGGAGGATTCCGTTGAAGAGTGAGCTCTTCTCCACTTTGTCGCCCAATGGCACGAAGTCTAGCAGGACTGAGGCATCACAGCCCTGTTAAACATCATGGGCAAACTCGCGTTAGATGCTCGTTGGAACATGATTTTCATTGCGGTCTTATCTTCAATGACACTCTAAATGTGAATATTCATATGATATATAGCGGTGTTGCATTTCATTCATACGTCAACAGCTCAGCTATTGTTGCGTTAAAAACGTAAAAGTGGAAAATAACAATGATCTCCAAGCTGACCTGTTGAACCGTTGAAATGTGAATGAAATAGAGCGTTATTTTTTTCTTATTTTGAAGGGGCTTATTATTTGTACTAGGCTTACAGAATATTTCATGGACACCTACTAATAAGTTTTTTGGGATTTGGAAAAGAAAAAAATTTATTTTAGATTTTTTTTTTCCTTCTATCTATGTATGCGTCTGAAAAACTAACTTGAGAATAAATATCATTTCTGTATCTTAAAGGTAACTAAGAATTTTTCATGTGAATAATTGTGAAGGAAGTAAAATTAGGAACAAAAATATTTGCATACACATGCATTTATACTCAGGAATCATGATCAAGCTGCAAATACTAGTGATCAACATGTGTTACATAGTGATTGAAGATAGTAATCAATTATCACTTTATGGTGATCAGTGTATCATGTAATAATCAACATATATTATATGGTGACCATTATAAAAATAGTGGTGTTAATAGCAATGCTGAAGGATGCTATAGCACACTTTGCTAATGAATAATGATTAATGTTAGTGGACAATTTTCGTTAGAACTTTCTTTTCAGAATAATGTAATGCTTCTTTCAAGAACGATCCTTTTTTTTATATGAAAATTTTCTCGTTATTTGTTCTGTATCATGGCCCATGATTAATTAATTTAGAGAAAAGAAAGACAAGGTGGTTTAATTGATGGTCTAGAAAAGCTTACACCAACGAAGCAGTCATGGGATGCAAGACGGAGGATGTTAGCCATTGCATTTGCATTTGTCTTGGTAACATCTTTCAACCAATCAGTCACAATCTTCTCTGCATTGGGGCAACTCTTGTCATAGAACCCCACCTTTAGATTATTATCATTATTAGCCTCTGCAGGCTTTTCATCTGCCTTCTTCTCTTGCTCACCACCCCCTTCATTATTATTATTATTATTCCCTTGTGTCACTTGAACCTCAACTGCAGGATCCTTTGGTTTCACTTCCTGATCCCTCAGCTGGTTCAAATCCACCAGTTCTTGTTCCACTGGCTTAAGCAACTCACCTCCTTCCCCTTGATCCGATTGAAACACTTGTTGTCCATCACCCTCAGGTCCAATTCCATAGCCAGTGCCGAAAGGGTTCAACCAGCTGCGTAATGGATAAGCCTCGGAAGAAAGGAGGATCAACTGGAGCACGAAAAGGGTCGTAAGCAAAGGCCGTGGCATCTTCATATTTGGCATAAGAACTCAACTCAATGTTCTTCAAAGGCTGTGTTTGATGTTGCAATTAACTATTTAAGCGATGGCTACAAAAGACAGCCGAGGTATGAGAACCCTTTTTATAAAACAACGTTTTGTTTGAAAACGTATGGACAGGTTGTTTCCACAATGTGGCAGTTGCGCCTTGATGTACATGGATTTTTTTCTCTACGGTGTTGATTCAGGTAGCCATGGACAGCTCTAGGACAAAGTGTGTTTGCAAGAGCGAATAGAAACATGCACAACAGTTTGAGGGTTGCTGCAGTTATAGGTGTTGTCTATAAATGGAGTTTGTAACCTTTGTGTCCTAGTTGGTTGCTTATCCGTTGGAAGGGGTGGGGTTAGGCCAACGTTGTAGAGTCATGCAGCTTTATGGACCTCTGTTATGTTTTTTCGGTATGTTATTGTTGTTACACGTTAAGGGCAGGGTTTGACATGGGATATTGGTTGTTCTAAATACGAGAATGTCTTAAAATGGATAGATGAGATTGAGGGTAATTAATTAGCTGCTAATTATAGTTTGAGGCTACAATTCATTTCTCTTTTTGATTCTGGGGTCACAAAAGTGGAAGGGAAGAATTTTTTTTTTTTTTTTTTGTTGGGGCTCTTCTGACAACACATGGATGCTTCAAGAAATTTATGAATCAAATTAATATAAAGGCCAGTTTGAATACCATATAAGGCTCAAATTAATATCATATATTATATAATGTCATATTAAATATTATATAATATTAAAAGTTTATCAGGCTTTTTTGAAATATGTATTGTAAAATATTTTTTAAATTCTTATTTTTCTAAAATTCTATAATTTTATTATGCATAATGTCCATCTTTATATATTGTCTAAATATCGAGTTGATTTGATCTAACCTAGTCATTGCTAAGTTAAGTTCAAACCTAATTTAACTTGTCTTAACTCGTTCTTTGTACACTCCTAGTATGAGGAATCCTTTCACTAGATTTATTGTTTACATAATTCATATATGCAATTGTTAATATATAGTTATTCATAATTTTTTATAAACAAATTCATCACTTATATAGTTAAAATATTCATTTATTTATATATGATGTTACCAATAATACTTACTATTAACTATCAATAAAGTATTAGTCCAAGTGGAATGGACTCAAATCTTTTAAGTATGCGATTTTGGATTCGATCTCAAAATTTATGTATTTAAAAAAATACTATTAAAAAAGATGTCTATTTAAATACTTTGACACCTTGGAAAATTACTTCTCTCATCAGCCAAACGAGGGGATAGTTTAGCAAACCGAAACAATAATAATACTCACTGTACACTACTGCCAAAGTTTAACGATAAAGTCGGTTATACGCATATGCATACATTTTTATTTTTTGTTTCCCAAAGAAATCATCTCTCCTTAAATTCCCTTCGGCATAGTTAAATTTGCACCCAACTGGAGCTCTATTTAGTAATTGAACCAAGATCCTCTCTACAATTGTAGTGTACCTCTATCACTACTGAACTCCTTTTCTGTGCATATTCATACATTTATTGCAATTGTCAGTTTATTTACACATATATATTATTTCACGTTTCTATGATTTTTTATATAATTTCAGATTATTTAATTTACACACTTACATTTATATAATAGTTTAAATTTTAGACAATATGTAATTGTAACCAACCACAAGACTGATGCATGGCATTAAGGCTTGGTTTGGTCATGTATCAAGGTTTGATTTGGTATTACTATTACTTTTTTAGAGATATTGAGCATTTTGAATTATCCAAAATTTTTTAGTAGTACTTTTTGGTAAAATAACATAAAAATTGCTTTTAATAAATAATAGCCACAAGAGTAATATTTATTAAAGTTGTTATTAAAATCTAAAATAATTATAATGGACGTAAATATTAAAGAGAGTGTTATGTGCTTTCACTGTTATTAAAAAAAATAAAGTTATATTAATCTTTTAAATTTTAAAGAATATAGGTTAACTATAAAAAATATCACAACTTTTTTATTTACCAAATAAAAAAATTTTACTTACACTTTTTATAAGTAGGAGCATCCCTTTAAAAAGTACTATCAAATTAGATTTAAGATAAAGGTAATAAAATAAATGAATATGCATAAAGGTGACACTGGCATTTCAAATTTTAATATGAATGGTTAACTTCTTGCTTTTTATTTTTTTAATAAAAAGGTCCATAAATTATTAGGGGTGGTGAGAGGTTTAACTAGTTGTATGAGATTGGGGTTTTAAATCTAATTGCCACTTATTAAAAAAAATAAAAAATAAAAGGTCCATCTTCTAATTAGTCAATTCATTGTCACTATCAATATTTTCAGCCAACGAAAATATTAATCGCAAAAGAGTTATTTAAAGTGATCAAAATTGGCCGGTCCTCATATGCATAACTTAGCTATTAAGATGTGGTAAAAGTTAAAGTTAAGAACACCGAGAAATTTTAATGGGGAAAACAACTATTTGATAAATTAGAAAAATCAAATAATGGAATTTGATTTTTAATAAATATTATTTGATAATTATTTAAATATTTTAAAATTAATTTTTATTTAAACCAATTTAAATTTAAAACGAGTTCTTAAAAAAATTAATTTTAAATTTATTTTATTTTATTTCAAATTTTTTCTTTTTCTTTTATATATTTTTTACTATTTTTTTTCTTACTTTGTATCAATTAATTTTTTCTCTATTGACATTGTCAATCGTCATCTGCTAGCTTCCACCATAGTTGACCATCGCCGTCCACCATCATCCGCAGCCGACTACAGCCGACTATTGTCAATTACTATCGCCGGCTGTCACCATCTGCTACCGTTCGCTATCACCGTCACTATGAGCCACCACCATCGTTGGTGGCTGCCACCACCTATCACGGTCTGCCACTGTCTGTTGTTGCTGGCCACCACTGTTTGCAAGATTAATTTTTTCTTTTAATGATGTAGTAAAAAAGAAAGTGGTACAAAAGAAAAAGAAGAACACATGTTAAAACTAATTTTTAAGTTGTGGAACCAAATATTAATTAATAAAAAATTAGTCTACTTTTATCTTAATTAATATAATTGATTCTATTTTATACCATATTAACTTGATTTTTGAGGTTGCCAAACACTTCTTAGATCCATTTTTCTCTTTCTCGTATCAATTAGATGAATTATCAAATAAGTATTGACAACTAAGTTATATTTAATGGACTTCTAGTCGTTTATGCGAATTTTTTTCCTACAATTATTGTGAAGTAAGAATTAACAAACGTTTAAAAATTATTGCAACTTCTACTTAGACTGCATAATTTATGTAAATGAAGTCCATTAAAATTTGAATTTTGTTGCTGTGAACTTTTAGAATACAGATTAACAAATATAAGTAATGGCAGGCATGAGGATAACATGAATCTCAAGGAGCTGTTGCTGAAAGTGAAGGAAGAGCTCTGTAAACTAGTCAAAATGGAGAAGAACAAATGGAGCCTTGGGCTTATGTTGGCTGAGGTGATGATCGAGCTCCTCAGCATGGAATTGCAGACAATCCAACAAGTTGCAGACAATCCCATTGGCCCGTTCGAAAAGGTATTGACAGAAGAAGTTTCGAGGAGCAGGAGGGGTGAGAGGGGGTCTGTCTTCATATGTGCACTAGGAGAGTGGGACCACGATGAGGCTGCGGAGCAAGGCCAAAATCGCATGGCCCACAGATCAGGAAGCAAAGAATTGGGCCGGGACGAGGAATCGTGTAGTGGCCTAAGCTGCCCACCAGGTTTTGAATTTGGTTTTAAACCCAATGGATCTTCAGTACAAAGTCAACAGGAAGTAAATATTCCAGGTGTAGAATCTGAAACAGAACAGATTACAGGAAGATCCAAATGCTCAACTTCATTTTCAAATGAGATAATTCAAACACCAATTTATGACTCAAATCAGGCAGTTAGGAGAAATTATGAAGACGTGATTCCAATAGAGGAGGAATTGGGGGAAGCTCAGATAACATGGGACTTATGAAAGATGTTGCGCCTTCAGGCGAGCAACGAAAATATGGTGATAGATACATTATCTAAGATTCATGAAGCTTAGGACTTTGTCTTACCGAAAAAGAGAGGCCGTCCAAGGAAGAAGACTAATTGTTAAAATATTGACCATAGTGTTTGTGGGGGGTTTTGGCATTGGCTCTTTTGGTATTCTAGTTTCTTGGTTCTAGCTCATCAAGTTTCTCATGGTTGCCTTTCTACCTGTTTTAGCTTTGCTCTTTGTTGCTGTTCTTGGTAGTTGTTGTTTCTTGTAGGTGGCTTAGGTGTTGGTTGTGATATGTTGTGCTGGGAGTTTCTTGGGGGTTTGGATAGTTGTTTTCCAGCTGATTTTGTGTTTTGTGTTTTGATTTGGTCTTGATGGCTTTTTGTTGCTCCCACTTTTTGAGTGGTTGAGCTATATATCAATTATCGAAAAAAAAAAAATACAAGTAATGTTTTTTCATATAATTTTAATGAATTATCTTAACTATTTAAATGAGAATGTTATTACATAAGAGAATATTATTTAGGATAGTTACTCTATAATATGAAATTAGAGCCTATGATTACGTGGCACCTTTTTTTTTTTTAAAAAAAAAGTTGAATGATATAACATTGTCCACTCTTTGAGCTTCAGTAATAAACGTATTAGAGTTTATTTTTCAACTTAAAAAAAAACCTTTTATTACATCAATTAATTTTTGTCGCGAGTGTTAGCACATCTAAGATTCAAGTGGCATTAAACAAGTTAATAATTATAAGAGAAATAATATTTGAACCACTATCGTATAGACATCTAATCATAAATGTGAAAAGATTGCTACAGTATGGCGATGGCACCACATATACAATCTAGTGAATCTTCAGCCTTTGTTGGTTGGAATATAGCCTATGGCTTTAATCTTCAACTTCATATGATTTGGCCAGTATTGCCGTCGGGGATCCCAC
This sequence comes from Pterocarpus macrocarpus, assembly GCA_031439585.1. Taxonomy (NCBI): domain Eukaryota; kingdom Viridiplantae; phylum Streptophyta; class Magnoliopsida; order Fabales; family Fabaceae; genus Pterocarpus; species Pterocarpus macrocarpus. The sequence continues at coordinate 61,365,172 of CM062520.1, read as the reverse complement.
AAAGGATGCCCCCTTCATTTTTAGTAACAGACAGGTACTATAGGCACCAAACAATTGTATTATAATCATCATCACATAATTTAAGTCCATATTGAGTTGATACCCTTTTTCATGATATGTATAAAAAAGGGCCACAAGTATAGTATCCATCTAGGTCAGTTGAGAATTGAGATATTTCTTTGTTTCTTGAAAGAAGCAACAAACAGATGGTGACAAGGGCATCTGGGCAAGAAGGATGCACTTTGAAACCTGCTCATTGTACTCTTTACTTCTTCTCTCTGCTGGGGACAGGGAAGTTTCATGATCACTACTATGGCTTCTCTTACTCAGCTTCTTTCTCTTCTCCTCCCTCTGCTGGTAGCTTCTTCATTTGTTAGTGTCTTTTCCTTTGAAGTTTCAATAAAACGTACTTACCTGGAACCTTTTAAGTGCTTTACAAACATGGGGACATGCAATGCCTCACTCTACCACATAAGCTATGATCTCAACATAGAAGAAATAGCCTCCTTTTACACTGTCAATTCCTCCCAAATCACACCTATAATGCATGGCACCAAACAAGACTACCTCATAACAGTGCCTTGTTCATGCAAAAATACCATTAATCTTACCGGATATTTCTATGATACAACCTACATGGTGAAGCCAAATGACACTTTCTTTGACATTAATACCCTGATTTACAGCGGTCAAGCTTGGCCTATTAATGGTACTTTGTTCCCGGGTGATAATTTAACCATGCATATACCATGCGGGTGTTCAGAAAGTGACTCTCAAATTGTAGTCACATACACAGTCCAGGGGAGTGATACAACAACAGCAATTGCTAATCTTCTAAATGCTACCCTTGGTGACATGGTGAGCATGAATAATGTTCTGGCTCAGAACCCTTCATTCATAGATGTGGGATGGGTGCTATTTGTTCCTAGGGAATTGAATGGGCTCCCACATCCCAGAAAAGGTGAGTTCACTGCCTCAACCTCTCCATGGTTTGATTATGCATGATATTTACTTATTAACTTTGTTCTGCGAATTGTGAGTTTAGTTTCAGAAATTATCACCTACCTATATGATTAACTAAAAATTAGTGAATGGTGATTCATAACTTAAAAGCTGCAATGTGCTTGCATTGATTCAGCAACTTTTGGACTCTGCTGACAGCAGTATACTTCAACTTGAAAACTAGTTTCATCAGTGTAGAACTTCTACATTAAGGTTAACAACCCTAACGGCTGGTTGGATGTTCTATGTCATTACATTAGGGGAAACACCTTTATACATGGATCAATGGTCTTAAATTGCAGTCAGCAACCGTATTGCAGCAGCAATTGTGGTCACATCAGCTATATTTTCCCATAATTTTCTGTAATAGCAATAATCACAATGTAACCACCACCGCAACTACAATTTAAAATCATTTCTCGTTTTAATGCTACCATATCTCCAAAACAACCATAAATTCCTTCCATCCTTCCTCTCTTTGTTTAACCTTCAAAATGGTTGCCAAATAGCTATTCAATCATCTATTTGAACTTCACCGGTGAATGATATTTCTCATGTTTCAATCCTATAAACCAAATTCTGTTCACTGACGGGTGAATTTTAGCAAAATAATTAGTATTGAAAGAAATTAACCACTTGCATTTGTGCTAGCAGGCATTCTAATTTTGGTATTTCCTTTTTGGCAGAAAAGAAACCCAAGTGGGTGATAATCATTGGCGTCTTAGCGGCTGTGACATTACTTTCAATTGTCGCAGTCATCATTCTCATTCTCAGAAGAAATAGAGCCAATTCAACCGGCAACGATGAGCCAAACGCTGTCTCTAAAAGATCAATTGCCAAAAAGAACTCCGACCTTCATAAAGAATACATGCAAGGTAACTTCAAAAAGAATTTTTCGGAACCAAATGTAACTTATATCTCAAGAATACAAAATTTTTAGTAATAGCTCTTCAACAAGAGGGAGAGAAAGGTTGTTTTATTCGTGGTAAATGTTGGTGCAGATGCAACACCATTTGAATCAGAAAGACCAGTAATTTATACTCTTCAGGAGATTGGAGATGCTACAAATAACTTTGATGAAAACCGAAGGATTGGAATTGGTGGATATGGGAGTGTGTATTTTGGAATGTTAGGCAAGAAGGTAAGCAAATCCCACTTTATGGTCCTTGATAATGCAAGTGTATCTTTTTCTTGTGATAACTGAAATATGGAGAATCATAGTTGTTTTAACATTCAGGAGGTTGCTGTGAAGAAGATGAGGTCCAATAAATCCAAAGAATTCTTTGCAGAACTGAAGGCCTTGTGTAAGATTCATCACATTAACATTGTAAGTAATAACTGTGATGAAGAGAACTTGTGACATAGTCTTAAAGATTTTATGTTTGATTATATTATAGATATAACTACTGTTTCAGGTGGAGTTATTGGGATATGCCAGTGGAGACGACCACCTTTATTTGGTGTATGAGTATGTTTCGAATGGATCTCTCAGTGATCATCTTCATGATCCATTACTTAAAGGTATATTGGCTCCAAGATCCATTTTCCTGCCAAAGAGTAAACCTATGAGATATGTTCTTAAAGCCATAGACCAACAACAATTGAATAAGGTGAATAATTAGTAACGCCACAAAGGCCACAGGCAAAGGGGGCAGACCCCCAAAGAAAGCAGATGATAGGGATGATTCTGGTGATCTTTTTCATGGTTGTTGCAGCTTCATATATTGATGATTTATTGATTTTATTCAAAGTTATGTAAAAGAATGAGAACATGATAAAAGTTAGGATGCATAGAACCAACATCAAATTTATGTTTATATGACCATTGTCTGAAACTTTGGTCCAACATGCTACTAGTTCCCATGTACTACATTTTCGTTAGTACAGAGAAAATTCAAATGTTTTTTTTATTTATATCAACAATTCTAAACCATGGTACCGGCACAGGTCATCAGCCTCTTTCTTGGTCTGCTAGGACTCAGATTGCACTGGATGCAGCAAAAGGTCTTGAATACATACATGATTACACAAAAGCAAGATATGTGCACCGCGATATAAAGACTAGCAATATTCTTCTTGATGAGAAACTCAGAGCGAAGGTACTTATCCCTTGCTTTGTCTTCCTCGGTTCAGACCAAAAGTGCCCCTATTTTTTCCTCTCAATTTTTATATAAGGCATGTTATCCTGGATCAACTGTTCAAGTTAGTTGTCCATAACATAACATGTACATATAGTTTAACAAAACAAGGTGGTCTTCAAACATTATACTTGTATTTTAAATTGTAATATTTCTTCTTATAAGAAATAAAGCTAGCCAAAGGTTTCAAGAGTAACTTGCTAGAGATGGAGTGTTATTTCATCTATGATCCATTTGTAAAATCGAGTTCAGCAAGTAACATTGAATCAAAGTCTCTGTAGGTAGCAGATTTTGGACTTGCAAAGCTGGTAGAACGAACCAATGACGAAGAATTCATAGCAACAAGGCTTGTTGGAACACCAGGCTACCTTCCGCCAGAGTAGGCTTTATGTTTTTCCAGTCATAGCTAGACTCTTGGTGGATTCAACAGCAAACAATTTTCTTGCTACCATTAATCAGCTTGAACTCAAGTAGAGAAAATTACTCTTCATTTACTTTTGCTTCTGACATTTTCCTTCTTTTTTATCTTTAAGATCTGTGAAAGAGCTTCAAGTGACCATAAAAACCGATGTGTTTGCATTTGGAGTAGTTCTGTCAGAGTTGATAACAGGGAAACGAGCACTATTTCGTGACAGCCAAGAACCCACCAAGATGAGATCACTTATCTCAGTCGTAAGTGGAACTCTTTCTTGAGAGAAAATAATAAAAGAGATGGAAGAGAGATACTGAATTCAATAAGTTCTTTACTGAAAGTGGTGTTCACTTTTGTATGGTTTTAAGTTTCAGTATGCAACCGCAATTACGGTTAGCGATGGCCTTACTATTATAGTGCCCTCTGCAATTGTATTGTAGCAGCAATTATGGCCACATCAATCTCATGTTTCCATAATTTTCTGCAGCGACATTAATTGTAATGTAACTGTAATCGCGACTGCAAATATAATTTAAAAGATTTCTTCACATTGTTTTAGGATGTCATCAGACCTAACTCTGCAGTTGAGTTTGTACTCTTTACATATCTTTTTACTCAAAAGAAAGAAAGCTGATCTCTCTTTTCATCACATTCAGGTTCACAAAATATTTGAAGATGATGACACCCAGATTGCTTTAGAAGATGTCACAGACGTGAATCTTCAACGTAACTATCCCGTGGATGATATCTATAAGGTTAGACTCAATCCAAATGGCCAATACGACAACCCTGTAAAGTTTTCATATTTTATCTTTGAGCTATGTTACATAGATACGGGTATAGTACCAATACTAGGTATAAATACAAGTACGGAGTATGAAAATCTTATAAAATTTAAGGTACTGGTATGGGAGTATATATTATATAAAATTATAAATATTAAAATAATTATATCATAAAATAAATGAAATTATGTAATGCTCAAACCAAAATTTTCTAAGGAAACACAAGATCTAAAGGGATGAAGCAGTTAATTATTTGCTTCTTTTAAAAGCAAATCAAATAACTTAATTACAAAATTTAATGTTTTGTATGGACTAATTTGTATTTAGGTAATATGTACTTGGTGTAATGCTTAACTGCCAAGTACCCATAATATCCATCAAGTACTGGTACGGGATAAGTAGCCGGTACGAGTATGATAGCCATTTAGAAGTGCTCATCTTGACTATCCATTACAGGCATAATAAGAGTAAAGCAGCAAAATTTTATGCCTAAAAGTAAGATATTTGTTCTTTTATCTTGCATAATCATCCCAAAGACCCAAACACAAAATATCTCCAAGTCTATGGTAACAAATAAGTAAGCAGCAAAAGTAAGATATTTGTTCATTTATCCCTTCCAAACACTTCCTAAAGTCGCACAGTAGGATAATATGGACACAAAAATGTCTCTGAGCTTTTGTGTCCATGCAAAAAATGCTGCTTTTCTCATCATGTATGTGTTCCAATTCCAATACATGCTTCCTTTTCATACCAATCTTGCAGATGGCAGAACTAGCTCACTGGTGCTTGCGTGAGGATCCAGTGGAGAGGCCTGAAATGAAGGAGATGGTTGCGGCACTGTCGCATATTGTGATGTCATCGATAGAGTGGGAAGCATCACTAGGTGGAGACAGCCAGGTCTTCAGCGGGGTATTTATTGGAAGATAAAAACTGAAGAGTGCTATTTGAAGTTGATCACTAGAAAACTATTCTTTGTCTTTGCTGTGTTAATATATTAGTGTGTTGTATTTAGTCAAATGTGATACCACTGCCATTCGAGTTTAGCTTAAGTTATTTGGGTGTAATGTATATAGAGAGATTTTGGGAAGAAGATTATAGGATCAAATCGTGATTACCAGGAAAAAAAATGTTATGCAATGCTATCAACATTATCTTGGGAAAATGGAGATGTGTATAACTAACTTTTGTGTGTGCCGCTAATGAATAAGGAGATTTACAGTCTTACACCGTCTTAACTAAGGCAAAAGGAGAAGCTACCTGGAGGTTAGTCTTACAGAACCTGCATAATCAAAGTAAGGGGTGATGATTTTTTTATGGCGTTTGAGTGAAGTATTTACTAAAATATGGGAATTTGTAGGTATTTATAAGAATGTGTAATGTTTTTGTTTTTTAAATTAAATTTGCCACACGTAGTGGTGGAATTTCATTTTTTATTATTTTTTCAAAGCCGAATCCGTCACATGTGGTGATAGATTTATTTTTTTAATCTTTTATATTCGTAGTGGTGGATTCCATTTCATTATTATTATTTTTAAACTAAAAATGTCATACGTGGTGGTCAATTGACCAAACGCCATATTCATTTAAATATGTTTACAATTCTGTATTTTGGTTAACACTTAAATCCCATATTTATAAAAAAATTTAATTTAAGTTTTACACTATCAATATATAGAAATAGTAAAAAACGTTAATTCATATAAATAATCATCTATTATAATGAGGAGCCCGCTATGATTTCTCCTTTTTTAATATTTCTATTGGTTGATATTATAAAACTATTTTATATTATCAATACATATCAATTAAACTCTTTACAATATTGAGCCTCAAAATAAGCCACGATTTTATAATTCCCTTAAATTAAGGGTTTTAATGGGATTAAAATTTAAATTTATTTTAATCGTATTAAAATATTATTGTTTGAATAAATGATAGTTAGTACGAAAACGAATTTCGTAGTCCTACCTATCCATGTTTTTCGCCAAGAATTCTACTAATATTTTGACTTTTCAATATATCTTATTTATCTAAAATCCAATGATCCAACCCCGCGTCACATTCGTGAATTTTCATACTTAATTTCTTTGTACTATATGGTGGTGTTCTTTTTTTATCTATTATTTTTAATTTTGAGGAAAGATTAATTTAAAAAAAAATAAAGAGAGAACTTATTTTTTATAAAGGAAATATTTTTTGAATCTAAAAAATATATAAATATCTTTCAAAACTAATATCACATATTAATTATATTTAAGTATTTTAATAAATAATAAAATTATAAAAATATATTATAAATCCTCTATTTTATTTTTCTACTTATCTATTTTACACTTTGGTTCTTAAACTCCATCTTTACCTTATGCTTCCTTTTTATTTCTTTTTCTTTGTTGCCTTCCTTTCTCTTTCTAAGGGATGGTGCCTGCACAGGACAGGGAACGGAGTGCTTTCCACTCCCTATCCCCATTTTTGTCTAGCATCCATCCTCAATCCTTGCCACCAAGGGTTTCTTTTTCCTGTTCCCATTTCCCAACTCCTCATAGGTCTTGTAGTGATCCCTAAATAAATAAGAAAAATTTAAGAAAAATAAAGATATTAATAAAATTAAAAATATAATGATATTAAATTTAATAAAATTTAGATTGTTTTAAAAATAATATACATATATATAGGATATTTTAATAAATTTAATTATTTAATAATCTTGTAGGATACGGAGTGTGATCCTCGTTATTGTCTCCAAATTCATTTTGGAGGGATTTTTGTCTCCAACTCTCTTTTCATAGAGGAAAATTTTCCAAATTTAGGGTTCAAAAGAGACCATCTCTATAAAGATCCTTGGATGGCAAAAAAAAAAAAAAAAAGGTCATCATTACCTTTCCCCACATAACTCACAAACACGCTTTTATTGTGCTTTCCATGACCAACACCAAAGGCATTAACATAATCATCAAGATATATTTAAAAAAAAAAAAATACTTGTAGAAATCACATGCAAACATATGTTTAATACACGCCTGACATTTTTCTCAAAATAAGCTTTGTCCCAATATTGATTTCCAAACAAATTGAACCAATGTCAATTAGCTATTGATATATATCATTATTACTCATATTCAACACACCATAATTATAAGTACTATATTTTTGGTACATTAGCACCAATGAAATTTAAATATATAATATATGTATACTATCCAATAGTAATTTATAAATACCATATTTTGTCCAAATTATTTAAAATTTGTGAAAAGAAAATTCATTTAATCTCAAAAATTTATTTCTTTCCACAAGCATAATTTCCTAATTATTTTTATTCTTTTATTTCTCATTTCAATATTCTACTTCTATTTTCTTTTGCTGTATTACACCCTTTTTTTTTTTACGTTGTTAAAAAGGGTAAAAACAAAATAAAATAAAAAAAAATTGAAAATGAGAGAGAAACAAAGGGATGGGGCAGCTTCTCGCCACCCTACATTTGATTTGAAAAGGATGTAGCAGTGCAAAGGAATGGAGGCCGCCACCCTATGGATTTGAAAGACGCCACCCTTTGATTGTTACTAATACTATCCAACCGACTGCCCTCTTTATTGTTTTAAATAAATATAAATATCAAGCAAGAACAAATTAAGAAGCAGTGGGAGAAGAAGAGAGATAGAAGAAAAGCACACCCCTATAAAATCCTCCATTTCCTGGCCAAAACTCAAAAATTTCATCACCCATCAACAGTCACAGAGACAACAATCTTAAAATCAACAAAAAACACAATCTCACCTGAAAAACAGCAACATTCATAGTGCAAACCAAATTAACCTTCAATCCTAAGTTAAAGTTCAAGTGAAACAAGAAAAATAATAACACCCATGGTTCCCGATCTAACACCCCGAGCCAGGCTCCTTCTCTCTTTGAGTTCAACTTTCAAAGCCAGACCTGATGCTTATGACCCTTTTCCCCGTTGTTTTACGTGTCACAGCCACAGGGGACGTAGTCTGTGGCTTTATTATTTTTTCTGTTTTTATTTTGATGACGATAATAATCTGTCATCTTCTGCTCCCTTCCCTTTTTTTAAATTGTTCGGTGTCTGTTGAGCGTTTTTTGTGTAGCTCTTTTTTCTCTAATTGGCCCCGAATTTGTTCGTGTGGTGTGTTTCTTTTTGTTGTTGGGCTTCTTCCTTTGTTAAATATATATATATATATATATATATATATATATATATATATATATATATATATTTTTTTTTTTATTATATTATTTTGTGTGAACTAATTGTTGTTGTTGTTGTTTTTTTTTTTTTTTACTTTTGTGATCTGATTCCTTTTTTAGAGTGTTCATGTGTATTAAAAAAAAAAAAAGGAAAGAATAGAGAAAAGAAAAGAATATTTATGTGTGAAAAATAAAAGTTATAAAGTAGTTAAGTAAAAATGATGAAATGAAAAATATAAAAGTGGTAAATAAAAATGTGGAAGAAAAATATTGAGTTGTCTTTTTGTAAGGGTTTTTTTTATTTAGTTACATGTCCCAAGTTAGTCAATCATCTCATATATTTTTTTTTTATAAAAATCTTTTTTAAAGCTAGAGAGTACAAAAAACAATGTGTACGATACTTTTTTGAAGTGATGTGTCATGATTTTATTGGCTTTTATTATTTAATTATTCCCCGCTAAATAGATCTCCATACATTCTTTATGTGATTTCTCATTTCGTCGTTCTTCCTACTGGAGCGCTTCGTACCATGTAAAAGTGACCATTATCATTTACACTGTCTAAATTATTTTCAAATAAATATTTATTACATAATCAAATAAACTTTCTTTTTTTTTCTTTTCAAAGGTTTAAAATATCTTTTTGTCATAGATCCTTCTTAATTCACGCAATTATCAATGATGGTTTCTTTTAGTTAGTTAGCCACGCAAATTAGACCCATTTGGAGCAGAAGGAAGATACTATTCTCATAATCTATGCATACAAAAACAATGGAGATCTATGTGTAATTTTATGGGGATTGTAATATGTGCATTGAGATGTAAATCTTATTCTCTCCGTATTTATATCATGTATAGTTGTTTATTGAAGAATTATGTTAAAATTTTGAAAATTTTAGTGTGAATCCAGTCTCTTCAACCTTTTTGAAGAGAGAAAAATATTTTTAGTCAGCAATCAATACAGTAAAATCTTCAAAATTTTACATATGATTATCTATTTATCATGAAACGCGAAAATAAAAAGTAGAAAGGGAATTCTATGTCCTAAATAACTATACTAAGATTCCCATACATTAACACTTAAATTTCCATTAACATGTTGGTGCAAAAATTTTTTTGCGTCTCTTGTAAGCATCAGATGCTCATTTGTGATCACAGTAGACCTTTCCTTTGAAGCGTCTATAATGTTTAGATAGCAGTCCTTTAGACTTTTTATTTTTTCTGTCACAATTTAGAACAAGAAAATAATTGAAAAAATAGATTTAGAAACGAAAAGAAAGAGCTTGGAACAAAATCTTTGATTAACAGCAAGCGATGCTATTTACGTTTTCATTGAAAAATATCAAATGTTTGAGAGCTTAGATTGATGGCATATATATATATAAAACATGGGAAACTCTGTTTTAAGCCTTGAATTCGAATTCAAATTATGTATTGTTATCAGCGAGAATTCAATCAACTGAGTGTTAGACAAAATTCGAGTGATATTTCAACAATGTTGAAAAAAGATCGAAGTTTGGGTAATAAGCTTGGTCAAAAATGGAAGAAAAGGGATTGATGTTGTCGAGCCATAAGCTGAAGCAACAAGGTTTGGATGTCCGATTTAATCGAATATTAAGGATGTCGAATCGAATTGTGGAACAATGCGTTGCAGCTGTTCAAGACAAATCAAGTTTGGATGAAGAAGGGACTCAAGAATGATGCAGAGCGTGGGAAATCAGGGGGGCCCCACATATGATCTTCAAATATGAATATAGATGAATTCAAACGTGAATAAATATGGGCTTCAAGGTTGAAACTAAAGAACGTCGAATTAATGGGTTTGGTTTTTGGGAATCTTTTTGTCTATAAATAGGGGAATTGTGCTGTAGTTTAGGATGGGCTTTTACATACTTGGAACACCTCAAAACTCTACTAAAATATTCACTTTGACGTTGAAAAATATGCAAGAACTCAAGTAAATGTCCCCTTTATTTTATTTCCTTTAACCATTTGATCTTGTTTTTACATTTGACATTAGTAATTTCATGTTTGTGAATATTTTATTTCTTATTGTCACTTTGTCATTTTCATTTTATTTTATTTAAATTCTGTTTATCTTTCATAATTTGATATTTTCAAATTCTAAAAATCTATAAGAGAAACCACTTTCACTCCCCGAATTGAAATTCGTGAAGCAAATTGAAAATCGTTGATTTATTTGTTTTATCGACAAAAAATCAAGTAAACAAATTGGCATGCCTGGTGGGACAAAAAAAGACAAAGTGTCAGAAAAATAGAAAAAATTAGATTAATCATAGTATATGATTTTGAGGAGTGACATTGTTGTGTCCAGTATGGTAAGATAAAATATATCATCATTTAGGAATTCTTCCTTAAGTGACAAGGTGAACAATGACGGAAAACACTCCCCTGTTTCTACTCAGCCATTAGAACTAATTTTGGCTCTAGTAGCCACTACTAGGCGAGTAACAATTACTCAAGCATCAAGTACCATGAGTATAATAGCCATGAGCACAATGCCAATGTATGGCTTGCCACCTAGTTTTGTACCACTAGTGGCTACACAAACTCAAATGCAACCAGGATTGGGGGCAGTTATAATGACATTTCAAAATCTGTTGTACACAAATATTATTATGACCAATTTATCCCTTTTTAGGTCATTGCTAGGGCCTTCTGTGGCCCCAAGCTAGAATGTAGGGAACATCTCAATAGGCCCCATATACCCAAACATGCCTAGGTCAATGCCACTGACCACACCCTCATATACTAATGAATTGCTGGTCATCTTTCGACAACAACTTGAGGAAAGCCATCACAAGTTAGTTAATATGTTAACTCACCATATGGCTACTGTGATAACACCCTTATTAGAATTGAAGAACACTAGGTATGAGCAGCTAGCTTGACAGGTCAATCATATAGCTTCAATAGTTGATGTTGTAGATGAGCCTGTTGACCAGCCTAGAATAAATGCTGGAAATGTGACTAGGGAAATGTTCTTCCACCCCTACCAGAGAATCAAATATTCAACAATGACATGCATTTTGTCAATCGAGGACAAAACGCTAACCAAGTGCTTCAAAGGTTAAGACAAAACAATTCTGCAGGGCATTAGAACCTAAGTAGGGCAGTAGAACAAGTCTTAAACTTGTTTGGTTTCAATGTAGGATATGCAAACCAACCTTATTTTGTCTTAGCATTCCTTGACTATGTATGTAGGCAGAGCTTCCTCAAGGATGGAAAGTGCCTAAGTTATCGACTAAATTTTTAAGGGAAAATGGGGAGTCTACAATTGAGCACATCGCTCGATATACTATGAAAATTAGGAAACTTGTTTAAGCGTGTAAGTGGATCGGATTGATCTAATGAACCCTAAGATTCAAACCAAACCAATGGAATTAGTTCGGATCGGTTCGGGTAATCGGTTCATTTTTAAGGTGGAATCAAACCAAACCAATTATTATTGGTTCGGTTTCGTATTTATGATTTTTCAATCGGATTACCTAAACACCCAACCCGATCAAGTATTTTTTTTTTAAATTTCTAATATTTCAAACTTTTGCACTTAAGTTTATAGCAATATAGTCACTTTTTATCTTTTTGTTGATACTTATTTAAGAAATTTGTCTATTTACACCATTATTAGGTATATCATAATCAAGTTTTACATTATTGTTAATTGTTATAAAAAGAAATTTAAAAAAAATATAATTTTTTATTTTTTTCACTTCAATCCGATGACCCAAACCAAACCAACCCGGCCTTAATCAGATTGATTTGGTTTGGATTTGTTGAAAAAAATTTTTAAATTCAAACCAAACCAATCCAATTAAATTTGATCGGTTCGGATTTATTTTTCACTCAAACCTGATCCAAACCAATCCATTTACACCCCTAAACTTACTAATATAGAATATTTAAAAATGAGGATTTTCTCTTCTTCCTTAACAAAAAATGCTTTTACTTGGTTCACAAACTTGCGACCAAATTCGATTCTCATGTGGAATTAGCTGGAAAAAGGTTTTCATGAACAATTTTTTAAAAGAGAAATAAGAGTGAGTTTGACCAATTTGTTCACTATAAGAATAGGACAAGGGAGTTCGATTGATGACTACCTAGCCAGATTTAGAACAATGAAAAATCAATGCTCGGCCTTTGTTCTGGAATCTAAAATGGTCAAAATGGCTACTAATGGCCTTGACTACATCATTAGGAAAAAAAATGTTAATCTATAATTCCTTGACCTAGCTTAACTAGTAGAAAAGGTTCGATAAATCAAATAATTAAAAGTAGAAAAAGAAAGGATCGAGATAACAGGACTTAGGAAAACCTTTAGAAAAGATAGGTGAATTTTGTAGAAATGGAGTCAGATAATGAGGAAGATAATTTTGATTCCAATGAAATAAACTTAGCCGAAGCCAGGGTAGCTCAAATATAAGTTGGCCCTTCTTATGTGTGCACTTCTCTTAAACTAATAAAAGGAAAAGAAAAGGCAAATTCTAGCAATAAGTCTTATCCTTTTGATATAACCAAAGCAGATCAAATTTTCGATGTGTTGATAAAAGATAAGCAAATGATTTGCTGGAAGGAAAGAAAATGCCTTCAGCCGAAGAAATAAAAAATTGAAAGTTTTGTAAATATCATCAAATTATTGGACATTTGACAAACAATTATGTTCATATCAGGGACTTGATTCAAAAAGCAATCAAGGAAGGATAGATTAGGTTTGAAAAAAGGCCTTAATCGACCATGATAGTCGAAGTCAACCCATTCAAGACAAATTTTGCTTTTTTTGAACCTGTATTCATGTTAGTTAATGTTATGGGTTTTGATGAAATGCAGAGAAAGAGATGAAATAAGATATGGAACTCGATGTATTCGAGAATATGGAAAAGCACATATACCCTAAAGCTGGGGAGGATCTGCTTGAGTTTTTACTGAAACAAAGAGATGTTAATGCTAATGTCACCATATGCCCAAGATGTGGTGCTGCTGCCAAAGCATACAAAGAGCAAAAGGATGCTGAAGCCAAAAAGGAAAAGGAAAAGATTGAACAAGAAAGGAAAGAAATCAAGAAAAAAATTAGCTAAAAGAGAAGGTGAAGTGGCAAGGTTGAGAAGAGATATTGCTGGGAAACAAAAGATTATCATAGACACTGAGAAAATAGGGCCAAATATTGTGCAACCCAATATGGGTACTAACCAGAAGGTAAAGACAACTATTACAATCGACCAGAAGCCTGAAGGGGTGCAAATGAAAACTCGAGTGCCCCCATTAAATGTAGTGAACAACAAATGGAACCACAAGACAAGAAAGCCCCAGGACTTTACATTTAGATGCTACAAAACAAGAAAGCAAAGTGGGTAAAGCCTCGTTATCATAATAGTCCATTAGCTAACCATGTGTGGCAAAGAAAAGAGCATATGCAGACACAAGTTAATCCAAACAGATCAGTCTAATGTTCTCTACAACAGTATCAAGGGTCCATGTACCAACCCAGGGCATAAGAATGAGTGAATCGACAGGCAGCCAAGAAATATCTAGAATACATCCCTCTGAATGATTTTCAAGTTCAGTCCCGAGCAATTCCTACTCAGCAGCCAAATTTGATGATGGTTCTGACAGCTCACTCCTCTTCTGAGCCCATTTAGAAAAAATAAGCTCATCGACCAAAGAAGATTAAAGATTTCAAATCTGATGATGAGGATGACCTCTTAATAGAAAACTTTGAGACTAGATTCGATGCTAACTTTTTGGCTATTTTGGAAGCTAACCTTATCGGAATGGTAACAATATTGCCTGTTGAATTTAGGGATGTGTCAGAATTAGGAAATCAAGATGATGATTGCTGCGATGTATTTCCAAGACAAGAGTGTCTCTTCCTTGATGAAGACTCTAATGTCATTGTATTGTTTGAAAAGCCTAATGAGGTCATGAAGGCACATCTTCGATCACTGCACATAAAAACTAACATATTAGGAAAGATGGTCAATTGTGTTTAGGTAGACGGAGGAGCTACTATCAATCTTCCACCTAAATCGATGTTGATCAAGTTTGGTAAAATTGTTGATCAACTCATCAAGGCAAACATAGTGGTCACCAACTTCACAAGGAAGACCTCGATTTCTAGGGGAATGATCATGTTGAATGTAAGAATTTGAAGTGTTGACAGAATCACCCCATTTGTTGTGGTGACTTCAAAAGCTAGATACAATGCTTTGCTAGGAAGGGAATGGATCCATGGTGCAAGGGTATTACCCTCAACACTTTATCAAAAATTGATTATTTGGAATAATGAAGGCAATGTCGAGGAGGTGTATGCTGATGACAGTCCATGTTACTTTCAACAAGCTCATACTGACTTCAAAGTTTATAATCCTAAAGTGAAGCCTCGGTTAATAGACAATAGCACCTTTGACCCTGATCTTAAAGAGGGGTGCTATTTGGGATCGAATAATTTATATTTTACGCCCAAAGCCGAGGCCGGATGGACCAATAAGGAAACATAGATCATGGATCTGATAAGCCACTTGGCTCAATTATCGACATATATGGTTGATAAGCAGTTATGTACAAGAGAAGTAGGTTTAGGTTACATTTATGAATCCACTTGAGGAAGTTAATATAGGAGAAAATGATGAATATTGACCTGCTTATGTTAGTAGTTTGATTGTCCAGGTTTTAAAAAAGCTTTGATTGAAGTCCTAACAAAAATACAAGGATTGTTTTATATGGGAATATGAAGAAATGCCTAGGCTAAGTTGAACACTAGTCGAGTATCAACTTTCAACGAGAACAAATGTTCGACCAGTAAAACAAGTATCCAAGAGGTTTTCCCTAGAAATTGTGTTAAAAGTGAAAGAATAAATCCAAAGATTATTAAAGGCCAAGTTCATTCGAACTGCTAAGTATGCTGAATAGATCTCTAACATAGTTTCTATTTTAAAAAAGAATGGTAAGCTTAGGATTTGCATTGATTTTTGAAATTTAAATAATGCCGCATCAAAAGATGAATATCTTATGTCTATTGCGGATATGTTAGTAGATTCGACTTTTGGCCATGAAATCTTAAGTTTCCTTGATAGGTATTTGGGATATAATCAAATTTATATCGCAGAAGAAGACAGTGTTGAAAACAGCATTGTGATGCCTAAGTGCCATTGGCACATGTGAATGGGTAGTCATGCCTTTTGGGCTTAAAAATGCTGGAGTCACATATCAACGGGCCATGAACACAATATTCCATTAATACATTGGCAAGTTCATGGAAGCATAATCTCACACTAAAAATATCCATCTAGATAACTTAAGATTGGCTTTTGAAAAAATGCATAGGCACAATTTGAAAATAAATCCATTAAAATGTGCATTTAGTGTGTCTCTAGGAAATTTTCTTAGATTTCTTATTCACAAAAAGGGGATTGGAGTCGACAAGAACAAGGCAAAAGCCACAATAGAAGCAAAACCTCTGTCGAACAAAAAAGAGTTACAGGTCTTCCTCAGCAAAGTCAACTATTTGAGAAGATTCATTTTGAACCTGTCGGCAAGAATAAAGGTTTTTGCTCTGTTGGTCAAGTTTAAGAAAGAAGAAGACTTTTCTTTGACACAAGAGCATCAAGAAGGATTCGATCAAATCAAGGCATATTTGGCCAAACCTGCAATCATGGCTCCTCTAAGGCATGAAAAACCAATGAAGCTATACATTTTAGCATTGGAAACAACAATAAGCAGTATGCTAGAGCAAGATGATGAAGATGTTGTCGAAAAAGTAATGTATACTATCTTAGTCAAACATTAGTAGATATTGAAACTAGATATAGCCCGATTGAAAAATTATGTTCAGCATTATATTTTTCTTGTACGAAACTTAAGTATTATTTAATTCTATGTGATGTTTTGTTATTTCTCAAGTTAATGTCATTAAGTACATGTTTTCTTCCCCTATGTTGCATAATACAATTGGAAAATGGATGTTAGTTCTCATAGAGTTTTAGCTTCATTTTGTCCCAGCCAAAGCAATAAAGGGACAAGTCTTGGCCAATTTCTTAGTCATCTATCTAGGTCTTCAAATTGAAGAAGTTAACCTAATCAAAACAAAGCCCTGGAGGTTACACTTTGATAGCTCAAGACATTAAATGGTGGTTGGGATTGGAATTTTGCTTATATCCCCGATGGGAGAACCCACTAAATTCCTTTTTGAAATCGACAAATATTATTCCAATAACGAAGTTGAACATGAAGCTTTAATGTTGGGACTAGAAATGTTAATTGAAAAAGGAATTAAAACTGTCAAAATCATGAGAGATTCCCAATTGGTTATCAAACAAGTGTCAAAAAAATGTAAATGTGTGAGTGAAAACTTAATTAAATATTTATCACCTACCCTAAGGCTACTTGATCAATTCGGATGCTACCATTTGACACTTACCTAGGGAAAAGAATTTCGAAGCTAATGAACATGCCCAATTAGCTTCAAGATACAAAATTAACACTTTAACCTTAAAAAAGTTGATTGAGTTAAAGGGATATTGTGCCCTCATCGAGGAACGCGAAGTATTGCTTAAATTGGAGAAAACCTATTGTCGAGTTCTTGAAAGACCCCAATGCAATCGTTGATAGAAATACTAAAAACAGGGCTTTGAACTATATAATTTTAGGAGACTCTTTGTTTAGAAAGTCTGTCGATGGAAATTTATTAACTTGCCTAAGTGAATCAGAAGCCTATATTGCCTTGGTCGAGGTTCATGAAAGGATATGTGGGGGGCTTATCTAGCAAGAGAAAAGATAAAGTGAGTTTTGTATAAACAGAGAGTATATTGGCCATCAATGGTTAAAGACTGCTTTGAATTCACATAGTCGTGCGAAGAATGTCAAAAGCATGTCACATTTAGCATGTACTAGCTGTAGATCTACATTCGATTGTAAAACTATAGCCTTTTCTAGAATGGGCTCTTGACTTAATTGGGCAAATTAATCCCCCTTCATCAAAGGGACATAAATATATTTTAGTGGCTGTAGATTATTTTACAAAGTGGGTCAAAGCAATACACTAAAAAAAGTAACCCAAACCAAGATCATTGACTTCATCGAGGAACATATTGTACATAGGTTTAGGATTCCTCAAACATTAACAATAGGGGTGTGCACGGGTTAGGTTTAAAGGTAAATGAAACCCAACCCAATCAAATAAGGTCGGGTTAGGTTAGGCCAATTTTATAAAAATTTTCTTATCAACCCAAACCAACCCAACTCGATCTAAATTGAGTTAGATCGAGTTGGGTGGTCAAGTTGTTAAAAAATAAAAACACCAGAAACAATCCTTAACACCACCATCTCAAATCTCAAATGAGTCAGATCAGAAAAACCCATTTCAACCAAATATGATCCACAAAGATAAACCAATATCATTTCAACCAAATATCATCAACAAAACTGAACCAAACTCAGATCTTGAACTTTTTTTCAACAAGTTTAACTAAACAAAAGTAAAAAGTATAAGTTTAAACAAACAACTTTGAACAAGTTTTAGATTTGAAAGTATACAAATTCTTAAAAAAAATACAAAATCCTGTTTTTTCATCAACAACAACACTGCAATAAGAAGCCAAGAAAAAGGGGGTGGATGGCAACAACTCTGCAACATTCCAGCCGGAAAACTTACCTTCGCAGTTGACGGTAAGATAGAATCCTTCAAATCTTGCAATGCGGCCCAGCCTCTCTCTCTCTCTCTCTCTCTCTCTCTCTCTGTGCATGCAGACTCTCTCTTTCTCTTTTGTTTGTGGCTGCTTCTCGCGGCAAGGCCTTCTTCGTGGTTATGGCTGTGGAAATCAAAAAGGGGAAGACCAAAAGAGGCAGGAAGTGAATCACAATGGGGCCAAAACAGAATTGGGAAAAAAGAAGTGGACTACTGACAGTGAATGGAAAGGACGCAGAGAGAACAAGGCTGAAGAAGATGATAGCCAAGGGGTTGGTGAGAGACGCTACTCTTTTTTGTGGGTCATTGGGTCTCAGATGTGAGATCAACTAGGTTAGATTAATGATAATATATTTTTAAAAAGAAAAGAAAAGAAAAAAAAAGAAGGGGTATAGGTCTATGGGTCAGGTAATGGGTTTAATTTTTAGACTCGATACCCAACTCGAACAGTGAACGAGTCAATATGATACTACCCGATTAGACCCGACTACTCGACCCAGCCCGGATTTTTATGTTTGGGTTAGGTTGAGTTATTCGGGTTCGCGGGCCTACCCGGACCTATGAACACTCCTAATTAGCAACTGACCAATGAACAATGTTTGCTGGTTAAAGGGCGTTAGAATACGCTGAACGTAGACAAATAAAAATGATTACTTCTACACTTTATTATGCTCAAGCAAATGGTCAACATGAAGCAGTTAATAAGTCAACAATTGCTTTGATGAAAAGGGATGTTGATCGACGTCCAAGAAATTGGCATAATTTGTTAAGCAAAGTGTTATGGCCATATCGGAATTCACCCAAAGATGCGATAGGTACCACACCTTTCAAACTTGTTTACGAGCACAATGCAATCTTGCTTATTGAAATTAATTTACAAAGCATTCGAATTGCAAACCAAGATGAGTTGCCTGTTGAAAATTATTAGAACGCATTGTTAGATGAATTAAATGAGTTAGAGGAAAGAAGGCTCAGAGAGTTAGAAAGATTAATTCAACAATAAGAATCAATTGCTAAAAGTTATATCGTTAAGTTAAGTCAAAATCATTTAATATGAGTGACTTGGTTTGGAAAGTTATTCTACGAATTGATAAAAAGTCAAGAATACTTAGGAAGTGGTCCCCAAACTGGAAGGGACCCTTTAAAATCGAAAAGGTTTTTTCAAGAAACGCATATGCACTAGTCAATGTTAACAATGACTCAAGAATTGCCTCGATAAATGGGGAATATCTAAAATAGTATAAGCCAACAATATATGAGACAAAGATTTGTCAATGAGTGTGCTTACAAAAATTTCAAAAGCCACGCAGGGCTCAAAATGGTGCCATTAAAGGCCAAAGGAATCCATATACAATTTTGAAAGAAAAGTAATGAGAAAACTATGCTAAAAAGGCATTAACAGCTGATTTCAGCTTTTCCTGCTGTCGAGCCAGATTCTCCTTTAACGATCAAGCCTCTTCCAAAGTTTTTTGAGCATCTTCAACAATTGCTACTTTTTCTTAGCGCCAGGATTGTTTCTTGGAAAGCTGGCTTTCTGCCTTAATAATGTTAACTCGAAGCTTTCCAACAGCCTTGTCAATTTTCTCCTTTTTCTCTTTCAGATCCTTCAATTTCTGTTCATTGGCAAAAATTTCAAAACCCATGTCCTACACCCGGGCTTTTCCGACCAGTAGTTTGGACGAGGCTATAGTCTTCGCCTTCATAAAACCCTCGAGCTCTTTATCAAAGGCCTCAAGCTATTGAGAGACGTGGGCAAAGGAAGCTTTAACAATACCAACCTTTGGTGCTTGTTCCAAGAGGTCTTGCATGAATCGACAAAGAGACTGATATAAGGGTTGCATCGAGGAGGCAATGCAGCTTTATTTAGCGCATAGATGTTCTCAACTAAGGATTGTTTAACTTCACCATTAGTAGCCAAAGAGTCAAAGGTATTGTTGAGGAGAATGGAAATGGAGTCCAAGAGATTAATGGGCAACTCGATTGGGGGTGGTTAAGTTGAAGGAGGAACAGGATTTATTGGAACTAGGGGTGTTCATGGGTTCGGGTAGACCCATGAACTCGACCAATCCGACCCGACCCAAACACATAAATCTTGGTCGGGTTGGGTGATTGGATAGAACTCGACCAACCCGTTCACTAATTGGGTCTGGTATCAGGGTATAAAAATTAAACCCATTACCTGACCCGTAGACCCGATCCCCTATATGTATTTATTTATTTTTATAGTATCATCACACATAACTCAAGTCTCTAGAATATTTATCAAATCATCTAATTCAAAGGTTCTAACCAAAAGAAAACCCAACTGTAGTAGTCCCTTATCTCCTTCAACCTTTGTCATTTATTCCTTTGCAACCCTTCCCTTCACTATCACCATCGCACTGCTGCTGGTGACTCCTCTGGCGTTGGTCCCTCTTTGTCGTTTCGTTCCCAATCCAACCCGTTGAGTCCCGTCTACACCTCTTTGACCCTATCGTGGTTCTCCCCTTTTGGTCTCCACCACCATTGTTGCGAAAAAGGTCGTCACAAGAAGCACTAGCTGCGTAGAACTATAAGAGCTTTTCTTTTTGCTACTTCTCTTCGATATCTAGTCACCACAAAGAAGCTTGCTACTATGCTTGCCCCGAAGCCGCATTCACCTTGCTGCCATGACTTCACCATAAGTGTCACGTTGTTGACTTGTGGTTTATGTTTTTTTTTTTTTGGTCTTTTTTGTTATGGTTTATGTTGTTCGCTTTTGGTTCTTAGTTCTAACTTCCCAGATCTGAAATATTGATCTTAATCTATGATGGGGAGAAGTTCTAGAGGTTTCTTTTTGTTGTATACTGAAAAACTATCCTTTTTTTTTTTAAAAATAAATCAGATCTCAATCTGATTGAATGAGAAATTTTAGGGATTTCTTTTGTGTATTAAAAAGCTACTTTTTTAAAAAAAATATAAAATATAGCCTACCCAATAATCCGACTCAATCTAACTCAAAAATGTTCGGGTTGGGTTAGTTTGAGTTTAGGGGTAAAAAAGCCAAAATTTGACCCAACCCAACTCTAGTTCAGGTATTCCTTTCCCTTGAACCCGACCCCGCACACCCCTAATTAGAGCTAACAAATATGGATTTCCAGCAGACTTTTGCACCTCTGATCCAAAAATAGCGGGAATTTCTTTATCAGGAACTGCGTAATTGGTTGAAAGAATTTCGTCAAAGAAACTTAGGTCATCAAAATCAAGAAGATCATCATCATCAACTTCTTAAGTCTTATCTTAAGCAGGCTCCAAGTAGGCAATATTTAGATTAGTCGAACTAGAAAGGATGATAGTTGGAATTTGAAGACTTTTTGGTGGTTGGTCGACAACCTCTTTCTCTCACTATCGACAATTATAGCATCTTTGTATAGGGCAGGGGACACTACATTGTCATCTTCATGAGGAATATCCCTTCCTCTCTTGCTTCTTCTCCTTTTTCTTTAACTTCTTCTTCATGGTCCTTAGCGTCATTTTGAAACCAAGGATTAAAAGGTAAAAAAAGAGAAAGAGAGAAAGAGAGAGAGAAGGGAAAATTAAAGAATAAAGGATAAAAAAAGCACCTTTGTACCAAACAATACATGAGTAGACTCTCTATCATCATAAGTCTTCATAAGGTTCACAGACGGAGAGTTACCTGAGATCTTTCCTATGCCAAGCTAAAAAAAAAAAAAAAAAAAAAGAGGGTGATGACAATTAATAGAGAAAAGAAGAAAGGATCAAAGGATACCTTAGCAGAAGGAGCCTTCTTTGAGAATTGACTCAAAAGCGTTTCTTAGCATGACTTTCCTTTTGATAAGGCTATTTTTTTTCCCTTTTTTTGGTGGCAAGAGCTTTTCTTTTCCAACTTGTGGTAAGGGCTTGGTCGGTGTCTTTTGGATCAGCCTAGTCCTCCGTAGTCTTATTGGAACCAACATCAAAAATTTAAATTGTTTTGGTAGCTGCGAAGGAGAAAGTTTAGGATGATAAAGTTCGAAAGTAAAGCAAATGTAAAAGAACAAGCTACCTAGTGGTGGAAATTCGAGAACCCTTGATTGAAATTGAATGAGGTGTTTTGTCATTTCCGACAAATAAAGACCAGCGAAGGTCATAGCTTTATGCCGAGGATGTAAATAAAGGGTCCCAAGGGGTCCTTGAGGCAGATTCGGATAGCAATTAACAATGCCAAATGGAGCATTTGGTAATGGAGGAAATAAAAATGGAGTCATGTAGGATTAATGTTGAGCAAAAGGGTTAAAAGACTTAGCTTTTTCAAAAGCATGCCAACATCGACCCTTATGTTGCTTCTTCTTTTGTTTAAAAATATCTATGGCATCCTAAACCACCCTCAAGATTGTTCGTGGATTATATTTAACTTTAAAAAATCGTTTGAATTGAAGGATTTATCGAACATGTGTACCTTTGGTCTTCGACGAAGCCATTCCTTTTTGCAAAGAAGCATCAAGAAAGTTAGCAATTAAAATATCTTTGCAAACCAAAATCTTTTGACACTGGGACTTGTAATATTCAATCCACCAATTAATGAAGAATGGCATAGGAAAAAAGTTGTTCTCAAAGTTGAGAGGAAAGGATAGATTTTACTTATCCTCATTGTCGCAACGTACCCGTCCAGCACGGCGCGATGCGGAGGCGACCGAGAAAAAATATGAATTCCTTTTTTGATGGTTGCACGGATGGGATGAGAGAACCATGTGTTAAGATGGAGTCGCCACCAATCAATTTTTCCATTGAAAATGAAATGGCAGATTGGACACCAGAAAAAAAAAAGAAAAGGTCTGCAATACCAAAGTTCAAGTTCGGGGGTTGATTACGAGTAAGGAAGGTATTAGCATCCTACAACGTCCGTTCCAAGAATGGTTACTGGTTAATCTAATACTATTTGAATATTTGATTATATTGGTCCTTTTTTTTATAAAAATAAAAAAAAATTGTTTTTCGTTTTTTAATGTCCCATTTTGTCAACATATTATCAAGGATGATAAATGATTAAGACAGAGAATGGGTGGTTAAACAACCATTTTTATAGAACACAATTCAAGCACACAATATATTACATAAAAATAATGAATTAAGAATATACAAATTTTAAAAATAATTCTTGCAAAAGTATGTTTATTCATTAGAAAACATTCTTTAGAGAGAAATAAAATTAGAATTTAGAAACTAAATTTTTTTTATTGTAATAATTATTTTTATTTTTATTGAGTTGTTCCTTTTGTATTTTTTGAGCAAAAAGAAAATTCAAATTCACCATATTATAATTGTGGCTATATGAATTTGTTCACCATTTTATTTTGAATAAATATGAAAAGATTTTTAAATTATTTTTTAATATTTTGATACTAAACTCTAATTTTGCCAACGCTCCTAGCAAAGCCAGATATAAAATTTCAAAAAGAGTTTATTGAATCGGTGCTCCGATTCCCTTCTGATTTTTCTATCATCAACCAGTTTCAAATTATTTTTATTATTATGAAATCTTAAATGGAATAGTAAACTAAAAGAAACTACCATTTCATTCAAGTGGGCAAAAATGAATAAATAACTAAATAAATAATATTGTTAGGATTATATAGATTGGTTTACATAAACTTATGAAAATATTTTATTTTATTTTATTATTGAAGTCAAATCTCACCAACACTCATAGTAAGACCTGATATATAGCCTCAAGAATTTCAGAAAGAGTTTATTTGATCGGTACTTCAATCCTCTCCTGATGTTTCCATCGTTGGCCTATTTTGAATTATTAATATAAAATCCCAAAAATCATGAACTAAATTGAAAAAAAAAAAGAAATTATTTTTGTAATATTTAATTGGGTGTTGAAATATTTCTATAATGGTATCGAAACTATACAAATCAATTTTATTTTGTACACAATAATATCATTATAATAATATCATTAAAATATTTTTAATTTAATTTTTGCTATTAAAATCAGCTTTCATCAGCGTTCCTGATAAAACTTGATTTTCAGGAAGAGTTATTTTGATTAGCATCCCAATCCTCTGCTAATTTTTTTTATTATTAAATAATATGAATACAAATATGACTTAAATGGGAACCATAAATAAGTAAGTAAATAAATGAATTAAAAATCATGAATTTGAATAGATAATTATCAAAATAGAACATGCAATATTATTGTAATAAAATTTTATTGAGAAAGTTTATAACCCCACTAGCGCTCCTGGTAAAATTATAAAAATTCTCATGTCTCAGGAAAGCCGACACATTATCACTAATACAATTAATTTTGATTTCCATCATCGCAATATAATCAATTTTGTTCTTCAAAATGCATAACTAAAGGAAAAATGCGCACAAAAAGATTTGAATATATACATATAATAAGAGTATCATGAAAACATCTTCAAAATACGTATATATGACAACTTTGGGCAATGTTGGGCTTTAGAAGTGTCTGAGCCCATGGGGGTTATTTAATCAAACTTACAAAAAAAAAGGAACTCATTAAGCTTAAAATAATAATAATAATAATAATAATAAAAGGGAAACAATAAAACCTAAAAACGAAAGGAATAAAACGTAAAGACCAGGGGGATGTGTCAAAACTTGTCATTTAGATCAAAACTCTTGGGGAAGCTTCCAGTGACTTTTGGGAAAAAGGGGTCAGGCAAATAGGGAGAGAAGCAAAGAGAAAGAGTGACGATGGTCGTGATTGTGACAAAGGGCACTGATGCTATATCCATGAGACAATGCAATCACTGCAGAGCAACAACGAAAAGGTAGATGCGGGGTTCGAGGTGGAGTTGTGCATGCAAGCTTGAGCGGCTAGGTGCCGCTCTAACAATAGCGGCAGTGATCGGAATAGGATGGTGGTGCCGTGTAACATCCACCGTATTTCGCCTAATTATTCGGTTTTAACGAATAATTGACAAATAAATAGATTTCGGTTAAACCATTATTTAGACTCAATTGATTAACAATTACTTGAGTTTAGATAAGAGAGAATTAAGTTAGAGTATAGGAGATTTCACAAAAAATTTATTGAAAACTGATTTACCAATTTAAAGGAAATCGGTAACATTACGGTATTTTAAAGCTATCGGTCAGGACCTAATTAAATGAATTACAAACTCCAAACCCTAGAATCTAAGGCTGATAACTTAGCCACTTTGTCCCATAAAAGTGGCGCCACAAGGCCACTAAATCATGAAGAAGCTTGGCTGAATTTCAGCCATGCAATTTGAGCCAATCAAATTCAAGCAAAAAGGGCACTCAAAGCAATCAGATTTTCAACTCCTTTTCACCCAAATTCTGACCTCTCTTATGCCACTTTCTCTTCTCTCCTTCAGCTCTCTTTCTCTCTTCCTCACACACCAAAAGCAAAGCAACCCAGCCTTGTTCATCCAAGCTTCAAGAATCCAGCACAAACACTTGGATCAAAGGTAGGAGTTTTGATTCTTGCATCAAATCCATGGACTTGGCTGGCTGGACATGAATTATTTTCACCTTCCTTGATGTATTAAATGAATGTTTATGATGATGTGTGATTGGTTTTGGGCTGTTGGTTTGATTCAAACCGAAGTGGAAGCAAGAAACCATGAAAATAGAAAGAGCTGATGGGTTAGAGAATCAAAACCCCTCGGTAGTCTGTACGACGGAGTGTAAGGCTCTGCCTACAGTCGATCAAATTTGATGAAACTAGACATCCAGGGCTTTCCATAGATATATCATATAAGGCTTTTGGATTAGTATTGAGGGAGTTATGAATTTTTGAATTTCGACCTAGGAGTTCTCGACTGAATGCGGCAAACTAGCTTGTTCAAGATAGAACTCGACCTATACTATTTGAAAATGAATGAAACCAAATTTTTTAGAAAGCTTACACATAGGAGAATGTCCCATAAAAATTTCATAATTAGATAAGGTCCCAGTTGCTCCCAGTGATCCAAGAAAGTTGCCCTATGTCCAAATCGGGTCAGAACAGAGCAGTTTAGGAAGGTTAGAACTCGGGGCTTATAACTCGAGCCCTAATAAGCCAAATGAAATGGAACTTTGCAAATGAAACTTCACCCTGTTAGCTTTAATATGAGTCCAATTTCGTGTGATTTGAGTCAGTTTTCGATTTTTAGTGGATTTTTACTTTTCGTTGCCTGATTCTGGCTAGCCATTGGGCATGCTAGGATAAAATCTGAATATCTTGAGCTATAGATATCAAAATTAGATGGGACTAAAAAGGTTAGAAACTAGACATATAAGGCTACAATATATCCAAAAATCAGGTTTAAAGGAGTTAAATTAAAATAAAGGTGGGCTATACCATAACCGGGCAGAAATAGGCAAAATCAGTTAAAAGTCCTATTGAAGCTTGTTGAAGCTATGAATGAATTTATGAATGTATGTGCATAATTACTGCTCTATATTGAAATTGCAAATTGTGTAACTATATTGGTTGGCTGGCACTATTCATGGGGAAGTGGACGCGTTCCGTTATGCTGCCAAAATTACAGTAGGACCCATGCACAAGTTATGAATTCTATGTTAATGTGTGTGCATCCTTAAGAAAGTTATGAAAAGGATTATGCCATTATTAAAGTTCCATGCTACTTGGGCCAGTCCCGGATAAGAAGTTAAAGGGAATAGATCGGTGGGAACGTCGGGGAAAGTAAGCTTCGGCAATTCTCAGTATAAGGCGAGCTCGATCCGGAGAAGCAGACTATTACCCATGAGTCTAAATGGCCAAGAACTCTCAGGGGACCAAGAGATGGAAAAATGATGAAAGGAAATGAAAAGTTTAGGAAAGAAAGTTCAAGTATGAGTTTGCATAATTACATGAATGCATAAATGCATGAAATAGTTATGTCAAGATATTACAGTTGTTTATTATATTTAATTACTGCCGTTTGTTTATTTATCCTGTTTATTACTTTACATATCATTATTAGTAGTTTGTTTAGATTTTCGTGTCTCCTAAAGTAAAACGGAACCTTGCCTCGAACTAGATATTCTCTTGAACTCAGTAAGATGGCTATTTCTGTTTAAACACATGTTTTTACAATTAAATAAACCGAGCGAGAATGCATGTGGCGTCATATAACCATTAGACCATGACCCTCGAGAATTTCTTGAAATTCTCACCTATTTTATTTTCCGCACCATTCTCAGATACTAGTGATGGACTCCACCATAACCCTCTTCATTGAGATTCCCGCCTTATTACACTCCACCATGATCCAGAGTTGGATTCCTTGTACATGTGGTTAAAGTGTAACTTGGTTATACTCTTCAGCAGGAACTTTGATGTTCCTTTACATCATCCCATATTCGACCTGTGAGTCCTTATATGGCCGTGCCCACGCATGGCGCACCCACCTCCTTCACCTCCTGCTCCTCCTGCTCCTCCCGCACCAGACCCACTGTCGACCACCGCCTCTTAGTCACCACGCGGGTAGTCCCCCGATATCCCATTGAGTTACGAGTGACCCTCGAGGCCACTGAGGCTCGTCACCCTCTTCCTCTCCTCGGGACCAGTCTGGCACTACTCACCGGCCTGAGAGCCTTGGCATGGCTAATGACTATCTCCAGTAAGTAACCAGCTTGCCGAGAGATGTTGTCATACATGACCTTTTGTGTGACGTAGCTTTGGGTCATAGACTTGACTGTAGAATTAGCAGAGTTATGAAATGTCCTCGAGGGACCATAGGATGTTTGACTATACTTTGCATTATTGTCTTTTTGATATACCACCACTTATGTATTGTACTTTGAAAGCTGTGTACATAAAGCTTGCGAGGCTCCCAATATATATATATATATATATATATATATATATATATATATATATATATATATATATATATATATACATACATATATTATGTATCGTATCTGATAATGTTATTGCACTATTCCTTATCTATTATGATATTACATTGTGTTCCGTAACTCTCACAGTATAGCAGCGCGTCGTTTCGACGGTTTTGTAATACAAATTTTGAAATATTAAGCAGAATATTATCACAGTAACACAATCTACTTAATTGAATGCTATGACTTAAGCATAACATTAAATTAGTAGGGTGTTACATGCCGCAAGGGTGATGATGGTGGCAAATGGTCACTCCGTCGACGGTGGGTCGAGGTGGAGCGAGGTGGATTGATGAAGGAAAAGGTATTCTGATACTTTCCTGGGTTCTCTTTTTTTTTTTTTTTTAATTTTGGCTGTGTATTTGGTCTATGTGGGGTTGAATAAATCGATGGTCAGTAAAGGAGATGGGTGACAAGTTCCATGTTTTGGCTGTTTATTTCAATTTTTGAATGGTTACTAATGCTGTTGATGATTCCTTTTGTACTTTAATTTCAAGCTTGTTCATGGTATATGGAATGAGAGGTATCTGTTTCAAACTAAATATACGATTAATTCAAACTTAAATTCTTTTTATGTTACAGGACATGAGGTGGTGTGGATTTATTTTGGTGTTGGAATTATGGTCTTTTATTCATGATTTGTGAGTTTTCTACTTGAACATTATGTATATACTATGTGTTTTATTCAAACTTAATAGAAGAAAGTGAGTTTTGATTGTTTATTCCATAAACATAGCTTCGAAAACCATTTCCATCATAGCAGATAAGCAGAATACAAACAAAACAATATCAAGTAGAATAATCAGATCAAGGACTGAAATAGATCAAATTCAAATGGAGTCAATTGAAACTATTCTCTTACCCTTTTGAAATGTTTAACCGTTTCGTGTTGTGGAACCAAACTGCTTCCTTTCCTACTCTCAGCTTTTCCTTTTATTCTCACTTCTCTATTTTTGGGTGTTTCTATATTGCTTTCTTCTCCTCCTTTGTGTCTCATTACATGTCTCTATTTATAGAGCAAACCACCGCCCAAAATTGATCAACTTGCACCCATTCATGATGAAGCCTATGGAGCTACTGATGGCAGGGATCAAAGCAAAGCAAAAGGGGCAGTGATTTTTTATGGACGTAGGCGGTGAATTTTTCAGTTTTCACCGTTTTGGATTTGGGCTCAAAGTGGACTTAGAATGAATAGAGCTAGCCCTTTTTGGGTCTTGTATCGACTCTTTCTTGTTATGTTTTTTTTTTATTATTATTGTTTGGATCGTAAAGATCCCCTTTTGGTTGGGCCTCTTCTTCTTCAATAAATAAAACAAATACTTGGTAGAATATATCTATATACATATATTTTTTTATGTGATTTTTAGTTTCCTTGTGAAATAAATAAGCAAATGTGAAAAAAAAAGTCACAATAAACAAACAAATTTGAACGCTACTTGGAGTGTTTGAAATATTGAACATTAAACAAAAAATAAATAAATAAATGTAAAACCAGAACAAAATAAAGTTTGAAATATGGACAAATTTGAGTATCAACACTCATTCTCATTCAAAAAATATTCAAGATCAAAAAATGACCTAACTAATGAACCACACATTGGACTTTCGGATCGAGTGAATACAACAAAGGTATTGCTTGGGAAAACCCAAATTGTCGAGCTACGAAGGAAGGGTTATGAAGTTCGATATTTTTGTTTTTAGAATCTGGAAGGCTAGTAGGAAAAACTTGGTAGCATAAAAAGTTAGACCAAATTTCATCAAGTTCTTGCTAAATAGAGTGATTTGAATCAATTCTATAGCAAGTGAACTATGAGGGGCCAACGATTCAACCACTATAAGGAGAAAGATTTTGGCCTCTTATGTCAGAAAAAAAAGTTGATGAAGTTGTTTGAAGAAGAAATAAAATTCATCAATTACTAGAGTAGTCTTTGGAACATCTCGGTGTAAGTAGCAAAGTCAAGGCCCATCTAATTCCTTGTGAGAGATCTGCCGGCACGGAGGAATGGAGAAAAGGCTCAAAGATAGTATTGGCCCATAGCTATAAGAACCACATAGGTACCCCAAGATTTATCGATTCATTGTTCTGGAGTTTGGTCATAACTAATCCCATTTCTTCATAAAGTTGAGCAATTATTAGTTTTGAAAGACAAAGTTGGTGGCCTTCGTGCAACATAACTGCTAAAGGGTAATAATGCTTTTGCATTTGAAGACTTCGAGAACTAGAAACTATAGCGTTCAACCAGTAAGAAAGGAAGGCCACATGCTCATCATCAGATATAGGTGTTGATGAGGCACCCATGTTGTTCCAAATAAAGGTTGAATATGAAGGTTCAGAATCATCGAAATTGTATGCTTTTACATATTTAGGTTTGAGATCCAAGTGAATAGTTTTCCCTGTAGGTCGAAGCCCCGTAATGGTAGAAAGTTCAAATAAGGTGGGTGTAATCATACCATAAGGTAATTATAGAGTATTAGTGGTTTTGTTCTAAAAATAGAAAATTGGTCCAAGCATAGAAAGGTTACAAGGGATTTCGTGGCGAAAGAGTTGCATGAAGTTGAAAATCCCTATATTTTTCCAAAATTAACTTTTAGCCAATTCAACTCTATCAAGACAAAGAATAAATTAGGGAGCATTTTTTGGCAGGTTTCTAAAGGGGCGTTTGGAAAGAACAAATTGTTTTATGAAGATTTCTTTCTAGCTAGCCAAGATGGATTGACTAGAAACACTAGGAAAGAAGGTTTGGGTCTTGTGAACTTCTGACTGCATAAGAAGAGGACCAAGAAATGCATGAATCATTGAACCTAGTGAAAAAGGGTGGACTACCTAACTTTGCAATAGTTTAGTAGTCTCAGTGTCCGAAGCCATATAGTGTTTTTCGTCAATAATGGGCTCTGAAGTAGCAACAATGACTTGGAGTTGAGAATTGTCAGCCATTCTAGAATAAGAATGAAAGAAAGGTAGAAGAACACAAGTAATAGGGAGAAAGTGAAGTATGGAAATGGAAATGCAGAGAGAAAAATGAAACCTTAAAGAAAACAAGATGATGAAATGTGAAGAAAATGAGCAGTTGAGGATAAAATGTAGAAAGAAGGAAATAAAGATGTGTTAAGAAGGTATTTGTAAGGAAAAGAAATGAAGAGAAAGAGGGAAGAGTAATTTAATTTGAAAAGACAGTTACAATACAGAGAAAACAAAGGGTCATGACACGCGGATAGTAATGATAATTATTTCTTGGAAACGTGCAAAGAAGATGAAAAATGATAAACATTAAACAATGGTAATCGTCAGAAAGATCGATTGAACAACTAAGATCATCGAAACCCAAATCTTGGGTGGGCATTATGTTAGGACAAAATTCAAGTGATATTTCGACAATGTTGAAAAATATCGAAATT
Source organism: Pterocarpus macrocarpus (assembly GCA_031439585.1). NCBI lineage: Eukaryota > Viridiplantae > Streptophyta > Magnoliopsida > Fabales > Fabaceae > Pterocarpus > Pterocarpus macrocarpus. The sequence goes on along the minus strand of CM062520.1, from coordinate 61,333,682 downwards.
TGGGTACTAAGCTTGGTTGAAAATGGAAGAAGAGGGATAGATGTCATTGAGCCATAAGTTGAAGCAACAAGGTTTGGATGTTGGATTTAATTGAATATTAAGGATGTCAAATCGAATTATGGAACAATGCATTGCAATAGTTCAAGACAAATCAAGTTTGGATGAAGAAGGGGTTTGAGAAGGATTCAAAATGTGGGAAATTAGGGGCCCTGCACACGATCTTTAAACTTGGATATAGATGAATTTGAATGTGAGTGAATGTGGGCTTGAAGGTTGAAACCGAAGAATATGGGATTAATGGGCCTAGTTTCTAGGAATCTTTTTGTCTATAAATAGGGGAATTAGATTGTAGTTTAGGATGGAATTTTACACACTTGAAACATCTCAAAATTATGCTAAAACGTTCACTCTGACATTAAAGAGTATGTAGGAACTCAAGTAAATGTCCTCTTTATCTTTATTTCCTTTAACCATTTGATCTTGTTTTTACATTTGACATTAGTAATTTCTTCTTTGTGAGTATTTTATTTCTTATTGTCAGTTTGTGATTTTCATTTTACTTTATTTAAATTCTATTTATCTTTCATAATTGACACTTTCAAATTCTGAGAATTCATTAAAGGAACCGCTTCCATTATCTGAATTGAAATTTGTGAAGCAAATTGAGAATTGTCAATTTATTTGTTTTATCTACAAAAAAACAAGTAAACACTGAGCTAATCTCATTTTTCTAGCCAAACAACGTTCATATTGCAATAATCACATTTCATCTAAAAGCTTCTTAACATTATTTTTATTCTCTCTACGCTTTGTTACATAATTTAATTTTGTAATAAAGTTGTGCTCAAACTAGCATCACATTATTATTCTCTTTTTCTATTGAACCACACATATCCTCTTATGGGGTTATCATGTTCAAGCCAAATAGAAGCATTAAAATTTGAAAGGAAAAGCTTTATTGGTCAAGTGATTCTGCCCGACTCAAGCAAGATTGCCTCTAATAGGATGATAGTTGTAATTTCAAAAAAAAAAATTATGTGATGTTAGTTTGAGCACCACATAATTTCAAGAAATCTAATCATAAATCTCACGTAACATTATTCCAACGCATCTATTCCCTGTCCCTTGTAGCATTTGACAGCCTCCTTAAGAATTCATTGAATACATCGTCCGTGCTCAGCAAGCTGACCCTCGCATACTTTGTACCAACACCAAATCGCTTCCCTCCTCTTGTAGCGACCTTCAATTTTCTCAGATAAGTCTCACAATCTTCTATGCCCCCCTCGCACTTCATCCAAGCAAAAGCTGTAGGAATCAGAAAATTAAGCAGACATGCATATTAGAACCACTCACTATAATGATATAATCTACGATAGGTAAAATTGGCAAAAGGGCAGTAAAAAGTGATATAAAAATTTACCAGGGTATGTTTCGGATGACTCATTGGTGAAGTTACAATGGCCCCTTGGATACTTGGCCACAGTGAAGAGCTTAGTTTGATCAATAACTGCCCTCAATTTCTCCCACCTTTCCCTCAGGATGCGTTTGTTATATTCAAAGAACAGCTCAGATTCCATAGACCCAAATTTTTGGTAACTGTCGCAGATCACTCCCATGATCTTAGCAGCTCGAGTTTGAGATTCTTTTGACACACCAATGGAGCTCATCTGAACGAACCTGGTCATCTTTTTGGCAACTTCAATGTCCTTTACAATAGCCCACCTTCACAGCACAATCAAAATTAAGCATATATAAATAAGAACATATAAATATGTGTTTGACTTAGCTTATTTGGTATTCAGAAGAGAACTGACCCTCTTATACGATAATTTTACATGACCTAAACTAGATAAACTTTTATCATTAATTAGATTTTCTTGTGGGCTCTAAACTAGGCCCCACTTTCTTAATCAATCATAGAAATTCACACACGACCCGATTATCTGAAATTTTCACGCGAGAGCAATCTTTCCTGTGCTCAAAATAACTTTTAATCAAGTGTGAAATACTCACCCAATACGGGAACCAGCATGGCCAGTGCATTTGGAGAATGTGAATAGCATAACATCATGGTCATGCTGGTGAGTAATGGGAGTGTACTGTGGCCAATAATAGGCTAAGTCATGAATCAATTTCACTTCCGCTGCAGAGGTTGCCACAGGTCCCCTGATAGTCCCATCAGGGTTGTTTGGGGAGGTCACCACCTCTATGTAAGGTTCATTTTTGTCATACATTTTAGCATCACCAGCCCATTGATACAACCCTGGACGCACAACCCCAATCTCATCTTGGTATTCCTGCAGATAAACGGTAACACATTGTTCATTAATTCTTCAATCAAACACTAATCAATCATCACTTGACACCGCTTAATCTGCAGATGCCGCAGGGCCTGGATCAAGTCAACCACTTTGAAAAATACTTTAATTAAAATAAAATATTAATGCCTTGAGGTTGACCAAACAGGGGTTTTCAAATTAATGGACACCAGACAGACACACCCACGTTACCATGTTTGCATATAGTGATCTAGAATCTAGAACTTCATGTGTCTACGTGTATAATGTGTTTGTTGCATGTTTTCCATATATGCCTAGTGTTCCCCAAAAGACATGTTTGTCGCATTTTGGTCTCCTAGAAGGGCCAAAACCCATTGATAATGTTTCACGAGAAACACCATTTCCATTCCCCACAGCAAGGTACGTTACTTCGGTGTGTATAACTTTTATCTAACTTTTTTTTTTAATCTGACTTGAGTTGATTCAGTGTATCATGTAGTAAAACTCTTTTGATGTTATCTTTTACTGATCATAATACTTAAATCTGAGATTTTAATTTTTAAAAGAAAAAATAATTGTCCCAGTATTTGAACCAATCAAATGAATATCAATTAACTAAGTGTTCCAATGTACCCCAAATAAAAAACTAAGTGTTTCAAGCTCTAACCGCCATACCAAAGCCCCACTCTTGTTGGTCCTCAAAGTGAGCAAAACTAGGCATTGCCAAGAGACGCATTTGACAAGTAACGCCTATGCTATGCATGTCCCACACATGACAGCGCACAATAAAGCCTTTTCGATTAGATGACTTTCGACAGAGTAATATTATTTTAACATAATACATGTTAATATACCATATACTCACCATTAAACTCAATTTGGATTGGGTCCTATATCCATTCAATAGTAAATAGGTAATATATCCGTCCAGATTATGAAATGGATTATGTCAAAATAATATCTTTTCTTTGGATATTCACCATCCAAGTCTTGATTGGATAGATATCATCTAAGTAAAATTTATACCCTTCTACCTAGATAAATAATTTTTTTGGGGTGTGGGGGTCCTATTTTTTTTTTTTTTCCAAAAAGTTATCATTACTTTTAATTGCTCCCTTCTATCTATAATAATTGTCATTTTAAAAAAATTGGTATATTTTTAAATTAATTTATTTGGATACAATTTTTTAAAAAGACAATTATTATGGATGGAAAGGAGATGATATTGACCAAAATTAAGTTATGTATTTTATTTCTCTTAAAATAAGATATTTAAAAATATATTTTAAATTAATTAATTTATAATTAAATATTAGCTACTTGTTTATAAGATGATATTAATATTCTTGTAAAAAGAAACGGCTATCAAAAGCATCTCCCGAAATTAGTATACTTTATTTATGAGTTTAATTGGAATGTGGTAATATATAATTAAATATTTATGTAAAAAAATTTTATATTGATAGTGTATTCAAATTAAATCCTTATTAAATCATAACAAATCGGAGGAAATCATTGCAAAAAAGGGGAAGGAGAGATTTTAATTGACTTTTTTGAAGTTTCAAAAGATAACGAAACTGTAAAGATTTTGAAATCTTTTAGTTTGAAAAATTTTAAACAATCAAACAAATAGCGTATCTATGTATAATACAACTGCATAATAGTAACAAATCTAGTGTGGAAAATATTCTACCAAAATCATCAAAACCAAGTGATAAGATCAAGGGATAAAGCAGAACAGCAAAACGCTCACCGAGTAATAAGGAGCAGCAGCGACCACATTGATGGGGTGAGGAGAATCCATGGGACAGTGAGCAAACACAGCAGCCTGGAAGAGCTGTGTGGAGCCAGTGCCAACAACAACGTGCTTGTCTTGGGTGACAGCATTGCCAACCACACGGTGGAGCCTCTGAATGGCATCTCTGAGTTCTGGCAACATGAACCAGCACACGTTGCTTGTGTCACTCATGTAGCTCATCAAGTCCCACCCTTTGATCACCACCGTGCACTCATCACTCATCTTCCTCCAGTATGACCCAAACACCGCTGGATCACCCCTGTCAGTTATGCACAAACCACAAATTAATTAAAACGAGTCAAAACCATGACATTAATGGTCATAGACAAAGTCTATAGAATTTAAACATCAAAATCATGTACAGCATAGCAACAACAATAACAATAAGACAAACATGACTAGACAAAAGGACAAGATGTGGGAGGGGGGGTTATTACTGCTCAAGATTGATGAAGGAATTGGATGAGAGAGTGGCGAGAGGCATTTTGGTGCCATTGGAGCAAGGGAAGCCATTCTTGTTGGCAGGAGCGGCAGGTGATGAAGCCTGGAGGAGCACCATTTTTTTTTTTTTGGGAGGAGGGGGGGGAAGGGGAGTGGGCGCGGCTAAGAACTCTTACTTTCACTTTGGCTATCTCCTAATTTCTTCGGTTATGATTTATGCTTGCCAATTGTGAGGCATGAATGTATATATAACGTAAAGGGGAAATGTATGTACATGCCACCATAATATCTTCCCCATTTTGGTTCCTTTTTTCTAGATATTTTTATTTTTATTTTTGGTAACGAAGGAAATATTTTTTAGGGGCCACTCATGTAGTCATGTGAAACTGTTTTAAGTATTAGGAATCTGGATTGGGGTATAATTTTCACTAATAAAAGAATAAAATCTCTTATATTTTGTTTGCTTTTTAGGAGGAAAAACTCCCATATTTTATGTATTGAGAGGGGAAAAAGGGTAATATCCGCAATAGGTCTCTGTCTCTATGTCCAAATTAATTGGATTGAATAAAGGAAGAATTAATATTGAAGACTGAGGATTAATTGAAAAAAATATAAATTATATTAAAATCATAAAAATGGGAAAATTACACTTTATCCGCCTAAACTATAGGTCATATGTACTTTTAGCTCTTAAACATTAAAAATGAACAAATTGACCCCCTGAATTTTTGTGAATATGCATTTTAGTCAAAATAAGAATGTTATACCCCTTGAATTTTAGATTATATGTAAATCGATTTCCTGAATTTTCTTAATTGTGCAATCAATAAAAAAATTAATAGAAGGGTCAATTTTCACATTTAAGAATGTTTAAAGGATTGATTTGCATATTTTTAAAATTTAGATATTAAAATACACATAATCTATAATTTAAAGGAATAAAGTACAATTTTTTCTAAAAAAATTATTAAATATTTATTTAAGAGGAAGGACTAAATGCGTTTTTATAAGAAAATAATAATATTTAATATTTTTTTTTAATGTTTTTTGCCTATTACTTTCTCAATCCTTTGTCTAGCGGCTATCAAATCCTTACCCTCACCAGCATACCTATATTTGTGACTCGTTGATTTTAAACATTGATTTACATAATTATATAAAAGCTATAAGCGATTTTAACTATCTTCCTCTATCACTTGTTTTATTATTCCTTTGATACTTTTTTTTTTCTATTATATCTTTTTATTTATTTATATCTCTTGATGCCATCTAACCCTTTACAAAATATTTATGAAGGTTAGATGAACTGAAGAAGTAAAGATAAACATATATCATAGAAAACAAACATGTCTCTAGTCGCAATGTCCTCCGGGTACATTGTCACATATATGTTGAGTTATTTTTTAATTAAGATCAAAGGAAAACAAATAATATTTGAAATAAATTATAGTTATATAATTAAAAATTAAGAAGTATTTAAAGATAATTATGATATGAAATACTTAAAGAATTTAATTTTAATACACTGTTAGTATAAAAGATTTTTATATAATGATCCAATTCTATATTGTCATATTATTAAAGACATTAACTTTTGCAATAGCTACCTCAGAATTCACATATATGATTCACATATATGATGATAAAATATTTTACATCGATAGAGTATCAAAATTAATCTCTTGTTTAAATAAGTTTGTTTATCTTTAAATATTGATTAATTAAATAATTAATAATAAATGTCATCATTTCATGTTTATCTTTAAATTGGTAAGTGAGTAATTAATAATGTTAACTAGAGAAAAAAAAAAGGATTTAATTTTAATATACTCTAATGTAAAATTCTTTTGTATTATCCTTCAATCATATATTACCATATTTAGGGGTGTCAAAAAAACCTGCACCCACGGATACCCGCGGGTAATACCCGCAACGGGGCGGGTATGGGGGGAATATTTTGCCTCCGCGGGTAATGGGGATCGGGATTTTAAATACCCGTATATTAAACAAGGCGGGAGTGGGGATCACTATCCCCATATCCACGGGTACCCGCCATGAAATTACTATTTTACCCTTAAATTATTAACTTAGTTAAACTAATATTATTGTTATTTAAATTGATTAGACTAAGGTTTAAATTTATAAGTTAGATTTATTTGTACTTATTATATATTAGACTAATGATTGGATTACTATTATGTGTTTATTTTTATTTTAAGTATTTTAAGTTGTTAGAATTTAGTTTGTAGAATTGGATTATTGCACTTATTTTTTGTTTATTTTATGTGTTTATTTTTATTTTAAGTATATTAAATTGTTAGAATTTTAATTGTTAAATTAGATTATTATTTATGGTTATTTTAAATATTTTATTATATTAGAATTTTTATATTTAATTTAAATTTTTAAAATTTTTAATATTCTAATGGGTACCCGTGGATATCCACAGTAAATTGTGAATCAGCACCGTAAATCCTGGTAAGTAAAAACTGCACTGCACTGACATATGGGACAGGGACTGGGCGGATATTTACTCGGACTGGCCTATCCCCCACCCCCGCCCCGCCCCGTTGACATCCCTAACCATGTTATTAAAAGTGTCTAACCCCCTAGAAAATTATATAAATATATGATTAATTAGAGGGTAGCCCAATGCACGGGGCTTCCACTTGATAAGGTCTGGGAAATATAGATGTACATAACCTTACCCTTACAAGCAAAGAGGCTGTTTCCAAGATTTAAACCCATGACCTTTAGATCACAAGACAGCAACTTTTCTATTGTATCAAGGCAATAATATGTGATTAATTTGTAATATGAAAAAGATTTACAAAGACAACACATCAAAATAATAGTCAAAGTAGAAATAAGCATATATTATTTTAATATTTTTGATACGATACCAATAGTTAGTTAGTTGGCTATTCGGTGGGTTTAAATAAGGAATAATACTATTTACAAATCATAGTGAAGAATGAATAGAAAGAGATTGCTTATAGTCTTTCTCCCTTTCCTTCTATAGGTTCGGTTTCTGCTTATCATTGACCATGGTTTCTTGAATTTTTGCATCAACAACATGTGATTCTTGATTTGTTGATTTTGAACATTCCATAGATGTTGATTCTTGATTTATTGATTCCCTAGACCCGCTCACCACCTTGGGTGACTCTGAAACTAGTGGTTCTTGTGGTGGTGGTAGCCTGACCAAAGCAATGGTGGTATTCTTGATTTCTTACATCTTCCTCTTCTAGATCCTAGCTTGCTCTGTCATTTTTAATATTACTTTCTAAATTCTAGCCATATAGGCTTCCTCTTCGTGAGTAAGTTGCTCTCCTACTTCTGCAAACCAAGATTTAAGAGCAAATTGAGTTCCTCCTACCATGGTTATGACACTCTCAATGAGAGCACCAAATGTTAGAATCTTTCTCTTTGAGTTACGGAGAAAGATTGATCCAAAAGGGAGTGGAATTATTTTTTTGATTACATGGGCCAAGCCCAACTTAATGTTGGTAGGAAAAAAAATTTGGAAAAAAGAGAGCTAAGATCAAGGATAGATCTAAGTAATGTCATGAACCATCTAAGCTTTTGGGAGGGATAAGTCATGACATAGTATTAGAGCCTCTATGACCAAGAGGTCTAGAGTTTGATCATTATTTGCCCCTATTCTTTTAAAATAAAAGTTAGAATAAATACCCATTTTAGTCCCTAAAGAAAATTTCGGAGGACAAATTAGTCCCTCAACATTTGAAAGTCCACAAATAGTCCCTCACCATTCAAAAAAGAGGATATATTGGTCCCTCCGTACAGATTCATATCGTCAAAAAACCTGTATGGATTCTGTATGAAGGGACTAATGTGTCCCCTTTTTTAAATGGTGAAGGACTATTTGTGGACTTTCAAATCTTGAGGGATTATTTTGTCCCCCAAAATTTTTTTTCAGAGATCAAAATGGGTGTTTTGTCTAAAAGTTAAATTTTAGCATAGTGTAAGTTGGGTCTATGCAAAGTCTATGCTTCAAATCCAAAAAGACTCTTGCGTGAAGGGGCATGCTAGAATATAAAATTATTCATATGCATTTACCCAACAACTTAAGCTTATAGGTAAGATGGTTCATGATACTTAAAACAAGTTAGGGGCTCATATCCCCAATTTGAGAACTTTTTAAAAAGTATATTGGTATATGCATATTTTGTTTCCATTATTTTATTAAGCTTGACGTCATACTAAGATAAAAATGATGTAAAACTTCCTTGTTATACTTATATGTTATCTTTGCCGTCATTACCTTAAGTTTTTGGATCTGTTACTAGCTGGGAACAGGGTTGGGGCTGAGCAATGGGTCTCATAGGAATAAATAGAGATTACTTTTATAGCTAGGGTATTAGATATAACTAACTGCAAGAGGATTGGAAGATAGAGACACATGTTCAAGCTACAAGTTTTAGGGCTGGGATCCTGGTAGAAATTATCTGTAAATGTTAAAAAGAAAAAAGAAATTAATGATGGTAAGTAGGAATAAGTTAAATTTTTGTTTCTTTTTTAGCAACCTTAGGGGCAATGTTAATTTGAAGGAGGATAATGATATAATACTAATAGTTAGTTGGGAATAAATAAGGAATAACACCATTTGAAAATGATAGTAGAAATTGAATAGAGAAATTTTGAGTCTTTCTTCTTAACTCGAAAACTGATGTTCTAACCATTAAAATGGATCCATTCAGATCTCCAAATTTCTATTTTGTTATCTGTATATAACGGTAAATATATTTTATAAATTATTTGAATATTTACATAAACATGATATGCAAACTAAAAAATATATATATAAAGATAATATATAAAGTATTAAATTCTTATTAATCACTTGATTAAATATTTTAAATTTAAATTTAAATTGAAATACAAATCTTTGATTCTTCTTAAATTTTTTAATATATAAATAGCACTTATTTTATAACGGCTATTTATTAAATAGCACTTAAAAATTAACATGGACATTATAACGGCCAGTTCACTAGTTATAATAATAAAAAAAAAAAAAATTGGTATACATAGATACGATATAAGTGCGGAATTTTAATGTATATCCCCGATGTTGCTTTTAAAATTTTTTGAAGCGATCAAATGTTATAACAAAAATATTAATTATAATTAATTACATATCAATTATAATCAATTATACATCAAAATATATATTTTTTTTCCATAGGTAACAGAATGCAATGCTCTGAACCCAAAAATGAGAGTGAGCACATAATCAATCAGTTACAAAATAATTAATGTGAGCTAGATTAGTACTTCACCGAATAAGATTATTTTTGAAAGACCTATATTTGCCGACCAGTCAAATTAGGCTAAGAATTATTTTCAAGACGCAAGATCCAGTCCTAAAATGCTAGATCACTAGGGAACATAAATGTGGTTATATTAGTATTTTGTAAGCAGTCTTAATTAGTAACGTACGTGACTGACATGTATTAATAGTGCCGCAATAAAACTACACAAAAGGTGGCTAACTTCATGGAGGTGGCATGTTTTCTCTTTTGGGGAAATTTTTGGGTGAGATTGTTGTCACTCCAATTTAATCTAATTATTCCCTTTCTTAACCGTTTAGAATTTTAATTTTCTAAAATAATTTTTATTCACTTTATATATTTAATAAATTAAACCTTTTAGATCATATGTTTTAATATCTGTAATTTAAATTTCATGCTTATATTTTCAATTATTTTTTATTAATATAAATCAAATAATTAGTCATCCTTTTTTTATTTTCTTTTTTAAAATTCACTGCTAGAAATGCTCTAATTACCGATGGATTTACTAACAAAAAAGTCGAAAAATCCATCGGTAAACATTTTACCGACGGATAGTATCCGTCGATAAGATATGCATCGGTAATTAAAAAATGAATATTATTGACAAAAAACATTATCCATCGATAATATATGAAATTATATTGACGAAAAATATTCATTGGTACAATAAAAATAACGTCAGTAATAATGGCATTAGAAAATTATCACTGACGGAATTAAACTTACGAATTATTTATAATTATCGACAGTATATCTGTCAATAAATTTACATCATTTTTTATAAATTAATAATATTAATGACATCGTATCCGTCGGTAATATAAAAATAATATTTTAATATACATAAAGATTTTTTTTTCTAGTTTATATTGTTAAAATTTGAAATTAGTATTTAAATGTTTCAAATTATTCATGAATTCATATAAATAAAAATATAATAAATTATAAAATATACACAGTTAATTAAAATAAAAATTGTCAATAATAAAAAAAATAAAATAGAACGTTACAGTATAATTTTAAAAGTAGAAAAAATCCTAAAAACTACAAATACTGAATGTGAAGGAGAACGGGTGGAGGTAGTACGATGGAAATGGTGGATGTGGTAAGTGGAGCACAAGTGTAAAGGAGTAGACCATACTTCCTTGGTCTACCCTTACCTAGTTCGAAACCAAATCTTCGTCGTGCCATAAGTGATTTGTATAATATGTGTATAAATTAATAAATGTATTCAACACACATAACATACATAAACTATAAATGCAAAATATTAAACTATAACATCAAAATATATATGCACAAAATTAAAAATGTAAGATATATGTTAACTAAATAAAGATACAACACACTTAGTACCTCGTTATTTTGAAAGTTGAAGACTATCTTTATCATTTTCGGTTTCAACATCGTCGTCGAATTCTTCTTCCTCATCCTCATCCTCAATGCTGACCCCCTCTCATGAGCCTAATGCATTAAATGTTGCCTCGGGAGTTCAATTATGTCAACTTCCCCTGAGATGGAACATAGATTGGAGGGGATGTCGGTATCAACAACAACCCTAGAAGGACTTAGATCATCGGTTTGATGAGCTTGCTCAAATACTTCTTCAAGCTCTACTCTACCCCTTGGTTGCATTTTATTACCACCCTCCAATTAGATTTGCATCTTCCAAGATATGGCAGGCAATAAACTTGTCTTGCATTTTGGGCGATGATAAATGAATCAAAATTTCTATATTGTTTAGTGTGGTTAATCTCAATTATTTTGTAATGATTGTGTTTATATGTTCCCCCGGGATGTGTTGGATCATGCCATTCATAAGCGAATAGCGCAACCTTTTTAAGAGATTCACCAAGATATTCCAACTCAAGTTTTTCATTAACTACTCCATGTTAGTCAGTTTCTCCATCTCTAGTATTTCTCCTAACATAAACCCTAGTGTTATCAGTTTTCTTCCCCCTTCCGTATTCAATTGTATGAAACTTGTAACCATTGACACGGTACATTGGCCAACTCGAGCTCTAGTTTTCAGACCGCAAACTAAATCATACAAGTGAAGATTGGTTACACCATTCCTCTGATCATGCACCTAAACCATTCATTTGATCATGCACCTAAGTATAAAGATTGGAATGTCAATTGCATAATAGTACAAAAAGAAAAACACGAAAAGTAAAATATATGGAATCATTGTGTCACATACAAATGATTTGAACTATTCGAGAAATTGTTCAAGGCATTATTAATCGTATAGTTGTTCAAAATACTTGTGAATATTAGACAAAGTACAAGAGAAAATACATTGTCACAATTTACCATTATATAGGATTTGAGGAATTATATAGCAAAGAATACAATAAAATAGTTTATCAATTACCTTTCGAATGACTTCATTTCATCACAATTTAGCAATATATGTAAATGTATAGATTTTCATTCACTCCTAGTCAACCATAAGTCTTTGCATCGTCCGGCAGCACAGCTAAGTTGGTTGAATACTGATAAGGTTGTTTCGATTGAGCTTTCACCACCATCCTTATTCCGATCAAATCTAGTTCTCCTAGATTGGACATGCGGGTCAAAGTAGTAGGAACAAAAATTAGATGTCTCATTTGAAATATATGCTTGACATATCAATCCCTCCACATTAGCTCTATTTTTTACCATTCTTTTGAGCCATTATATTCCCTACTCAATGGGGTACATCCACCTATATTGGACAGACCCACATACCTATGCTTCGTAGGCCAAGTGTATAGGCAAGTGCTCCTTAGAATTGAAAAATCCAAGAGGAAAGATCCTCTCTAACTTACACAAAATAATGGGATTATTCTTTTTCATCACGAAAAGATCATCAACCTTGAGAGTAAATGAGCATAAATCTTTGAAATATTCACTCTACTCAGTTAACAGCCTCCAAACATGATGAGACAGTTCTCTTAATATAATAGGCAACAAACACTCCATAAATACATGACAGTCGTGACTTTTCATACTAAAAAACTTTCCTTGTGCAATATTTACATGCCTACCCAAGTTTAAGGCATAACGATCCAGCATTTTTCATTCTTGCATCCACTGACATGCATCTTGTCTCTGCACAGAGGTCAACATATAACTAGTTTTAGGCTTACGCCAACGACCATCTCTTAAGAGATGTAAATTTAACTCATGGCGTCTATAGTACTCCTCTAAATCTATCCTTGCTTTCTCATTGTCTTTAGTTCAATCACTATTCATCATAGTGTGTATAATATTATCAAATACGTTTTTCTCAATATGCATCACATCTAAACAATGACGGACTAAGTGATCCTTCCAATAGGGTAGTTACTAGAATATATTTTGTTTGGTCCAATTGTGTTGTACCCTACAGCCAAGCAACCTAACGAATTTCCCAACCTCTGTAATTTTCGGAAGTCACCTAACTCTGTCTCAAATTTGATAACCAATAAGTTTAACAAGAGCCCCCTCATTCTCTATGGTGTTTTTTCTAAATCCATACGTACTACACCTATAAGTATGATCCATATCTAAAAATCTTCTATGAAAGTTAAACCAAGAATTCTTTCCGCCATACTTTAGAGTGAACACTTTTGTATCCTCCATATATATCGGACACCCCAATTTTCTTTGCGTCATCCATTTAGATAACATCTCATAAACTAGAAAATCATTGATGGTCTACATCAATGCTATTTTTAACCTAAAATTCTGCTTGGTTGAGATGTCATAAGTCAAAATACCATAACACCATAACTCATTTAATTCATTAATTAAAGATTGGAGATAGACATCCATCTTGGCCTTCGAATTATCAGAACCAAGGATTATGCAAGTTAAGAATAAGTAGCTATCTTTCATGTATGTTTCAGGCAAAAGATTACAAGGATTAATAACCACAAACTAACAAGAATATGGTTTACTAAATTGATTTTTAGAAGTAAAACTATCAGCACATAGCCCTAACCTAATAGTGTAGGGATTATATGCAAAATCAGGATAGGTTAGATTAAAATGATGCTAAGCTTCACCATAAGAAGGCTGTGTCAGTACACCATCATTCCTTCAATTCTCAAAGTGCCACCTTATATAAGGTACTGAACTCATTGATGTATACAACCTTTTAAGTCTAGGGATTAGATGCAGATAGTGCAATCTTTTATGCAAAACATCCTTATACATCACATTTTCCCTTCTCTTCGGCTTAAACCTAGTCTGTCTACAGAATTTATAATGAGTCAAGGCAACATCATCTTTGTAATAGAGCACACATCTATTTAAATAGCAATCAATCTTCACTTCATTCAACCTAAGCTTAGAAATTAACATTTTTGCTTGGTAAAAGTCCTTGGGATAGTTTCTAGTTGTAGACTAATCTAACTCATCAATGAAGCCTACAAATCAAAGGAACTTTGGCTTTGTTTCACCTTCAACTTATTACTCAACATTCTTACGGCCAAAAATAATTATGAATACACACACCCTTTCCATAAAGGCCTATTCACTATCTCTAAGAAACTATAAAATCTCTAATCATCCAAATTGGGAACATTTTTCGAAGGTTCGGAATACATTCCAAATTTATGGCCAATAGCATCAAAAATCATTCCCTAAAAACGAATATAGTTATCTTCCCAAGTGACATTATCACCCTTTCCGTTTTCTACACGGACCCCCAAGTCAAACTACTTCCAACATGACTAGCACCAAATTAATTCTTCAGTGGTAGGGCCAATAATCAAGCTTCAACCTATCCTTGTATAGTTGATATCTAGTGGACTCTACGTCTAAAAATCTCCTATATTTACATTTATGACAAGGACACCTAATTATCCCTTTACGTGTAAACTGCTCTATTCGAACACAGGCTGTTATGAATTCCTCAACCCTCTCATAAACTTCTAGTTTAATCCCCTCGACTTGGGTGCAATCTATTCCATGCTCAATTTGGAGCAAACATTTTATATTTCAATAATATCACACACCTATAGAGCAATATAATCACATATCAATTAAAAAAAATTAAGCAGAGCCTCCCTATAAATTAGGAGTCTCCACTAATTCTTATTACAATAATTTTTTAATCCATAGCAATATTTTAATGCACACTTTCACTATGTATTTAATTCAACCAATATTTTTAAGTAACATTCAAAAAGATTTAGGCAAAGTCTTCCCTTAAATTAGGATCTTTTACAAAAATTAATTCATCCCGTAAATACACCTAACAATTACTTATTTCATTACAATAATTATTTAATTCAAATAATATTCTAAATAATTAACAAAATTTGGGCAGAGTCTCCCCTTATTTTAGGAGCCTCCATAGAAATAATTTCATCATTCAAACATAAATAATAAATACATGCATTCATTCAAATTAATCAGTTAATCCTAAAAATTATTCTAGAGCATAGTCTTTTACTTCACTACATGCAGGCATACAACACCACATCACACAATTCAAACAATGGGAAGGAACTCTAAGCCTTCATCCAGTTATGCAATCCCATCCTCCTTCTTCTATGCTACAACTCTATCATAGAATTTTAAGTCTCTAATATTTCAGAAAACATAAAGTTTAAAAATGGATACAATGTACGTATCTAAAACTTTTCAATTCACTCCAGTCAGTTAATACACCAATCACCAAGAGCTCCAAATGAGATCTTTAACAATCAATACAACAAATTAAGTTAATTAATTAACATAGGAACTAAAAACTTTAGTAAAGAAATAGAATAAAAAAAGAGGCTAAATAAAAAAATTTGATTAAAATACTCATTGACATACCATGAACACAATGGTAGTATCCGGTGGTGAAATAGAAGCTCCGACGGCAAGAAAATGGCCTGAGGTTGTAATGGACGATGAGAGAGAGAGAGAGAGAGAGAGAGAGAGTGTGTGTGTGTGTGTGAGTGAGTGAGTAAAGAGAAAGAGCTACACAAATGAGGAAGAAAAAGGGGGCATTCGTGTTTTGATGATATGTTTCATTATTACCAACGGATTTTTCATCGATAAAATAATAATGAAATGAAACGTCTCATTAATGTTACATTAATCATCCATTACATACGAAAAATTTGTCGATAATATAGAGAGTGAATCGCCTCTAGTGATAATTCCCAATTTCAAATACCGACAAAAAATCCGTCGGTAATAAAAGGGAAAAAATAAAAAAATCAATATTTATTTTTATCTAAATCACTAATAGATTATCCATTGGTAATTTATTAAGTTTTTAAATTAAATTAAAAAAGAAAACATAATTACTTACCGACAGTTTTTCCATTAGTAATGATTTGGCGTCATTAGGCGCAAATATTTATTCATGATTTTACCGACAGAAAATTAAACCGTTGGTAAAATTCTACTTCAATGATTTATTTATTTTTACCGACAGATAAATTCATCAGTTTTTAACAAATTTCTAGTTGTGATTAATATTGAATTTTAATTCATTTAAATAAAATATTTTTATTCTCATGATAGTTGAATTGCTTTCATAAAAATACATTCAAATAAAATAAAATTAATTATTTAATATTTTTAGTCTTCTTAATTTTACTTTTAAAGTTCACTCAATACTTTATTGTATGAAACAAAATATTTATTAAAGACCAATTTTTGTAGAAGAATTAAATATAGAAAATACTCTCCAAGACTTTAAGTAACACTTAAAAAATAATATAATTTACATTCTTAGATTAATTTTCTCATTGCATTTAATATTTACCAATATCAATTTTTTTAAGAAAATAGTTATTTCAATTACTTCTTGTGTTATTTATAATTTATGTGCCTAGTAATCATTTTTATAATTATATTTTTGTTTTTAAAATTTTACATATATTTTATATTTATATTCAAATTATTAATTAAAATTTGATAATATAAATATTAAATTTAGAAAGTAGAAATACATAACTAGAAATATAAAAAATTAGAACTTTTAAATAAGCATTTTTGTATAAATTTTTTCTTTAGTATTTAGAAATTTAGAAGAAAGAGAGGTTGATAATGAGAAAAAAAAAAAAACCCAATGAATTAAAAATTAAGGATGCAATAAAATTATCTTATGACATAAGAAACAATCAAAATGTCTATCTATATGAAAAAACTTATATTGGTAAATCTTAAATTTTTTTAACAGAATAATTTACGGAAGTAGATTATATTAATATTTTTTAATTTTTACTTTTCCCAAGGGTATTTTTGATATTTGGTTCACATATTATAAAATATAAACTTAAAAAATATTTTTTTGATATATACGATTATTTAACTATAATTTTTGAAAATAAAATTAGGAATATTAAAAATATAAACATGCTAAAATATTTTTGTTTTGTTTTATTTAAATATAATTTTATGAAAGTGATTTACCTATAAGTATTTGATCTTACGCTTATTTGTGAAAAATAAAAAAAAATTAATTTCTTTTACTTAAATAAAAAATAATTAACAATAAAAAAAAGAAAAAGAAAAACATAATTATATATTTTTACTTTAATTTACATTAATAAAAATTGATTTAAAAATAAATAAATGTTATATTTAAATAATAAATATTAAAGCATAAGCAATGAAGAGTTCAATTTGTTAAAGAGATTAACTAGTAAAAACCATTTTGAAAATTAACCCTTTGATTGATTGAGAAGAGAAAATAAAATAAAAATTAAAAATTAAAAAATTAAAAAAAGAAAATATATTTTCTTTTTTTTATTGATTGAGAAAAAAAAAAAGAAAATATGATTATATGAAAATGACTTTTTTTGACAACTATAGTCTTTTCTGTTAAGGACAAAAAAAAACATGGGTTCAACAATAATTTCATTGAAATCATAAAGCACACATTGTTTTCTTTGTTGTTGTGCGAAGAAAATTTTTGTCATTGAGACCCACGATCTATTTTCTTTGCTGCCAGCTAATTTTGGCCATCCAAGCAACAGAAAACACTGTTGTTAGCCTTTTTCTCTGCTTCCAAATTCTTTCCTTCACTTTTTTCGTGAAACAAGCGACAGGTAAAGTTTTAAGGAATTAAGAGGGAGGCCTGCCCAAAATTTCCTCCTTGCATAAAACTAATGTCATTTAAAAGGAAAATTATTAGTCTTAGTTAATGATTTGACATTTGATTATTTGACTTCATCACTAGCGTACATGATTGTTATCTAAACCTATTTGTTAGTTAAGTTTTGTTAATGCGCATACATGTTAACGAATAAAAAGGTTATTTATTGCTCATCATTTGTACTGCTTCTATTTTGTATTAAGTGTTGTTTTAAAATTATTTAATCTATATTATATTTCATTTTTTTTATGGAAATATTATATGTCATTTTAAAGCAGAAATAAAGACTTAATTATTTTATGCAAATTCTAAATTTATTTCTTATTACCTCTTTGATTATTTAGCTTCTAAGATCTTTTAATATTTATTTTTGCCACTTTTTTCACTATTTAGTCTTGCAACTTTATTCTCTCTTATTGTAATTTTGTTGATTTATTATAATTTTTTTCTTTTCTGATAAGTTGAAAGGTAATTATGTCTTTTAATAATATTTTATTTTAAAAAATACAATTGTTCAATTGCTTCCTTAATTTCAATGTCATTTCTTTAAACTAAACTTATAAAGTATTATAGAGGGGGGAAATCATTAAATATTTATAAAATTTTTAAGATAAAAAAATGTTTCTATTTTTATTTATTTATTTATTTTAGTCTTTAACATATGTCTTAAAAGAAGACACTAACAAAACTCATTTATTTTTTTAAATAAATAGGTAAATTAGCAGTATATCTCATTAATTAAAAGTAAAATATTAAATCACGAATAACATTAACAAAATTTTATATTATACTCTTAAAACAATGTAACAACTTCTCTATTTTTTTTTTTTTACCAAAACAGAAAAAAAAAAACAATTTTTCTATTTTAACAAGTGGCTTGATTAATTCAATCAACTCATTTCCACTCTTTGTTTTCATGCCTTCATGTTATTATAAGTATTGTGTTCTCTTTGGAAGAGAAAGTGCTACATTATAAAGTCAATTACATGGCTTATCATTTCTTTCAAGTTTATATTTTTTTTTTCGAAGTGTTCTTTCTAGTTAAACTAATTGCAAAATGTAGATTTAGCTCCTCTAAAATGTACTTTATTGATGACAAAATCAAGAACACTGAATATTATATATATGATTTGTATTTTGTTATGAAGCTGCTCAACTGCATGCATTTTACAAAATTTAAATTATTAGCTTTTTTTATCAAAACTTTTTCTTTGATAATTATAAAACATGGCCCAACAAGACTCTTAGGTCAGAGAGTCTCCACGTTTTTTTTTTTTTTTAACCAGGTGGGATATTTTATTTTATTTTACCATTTACCAACTTCAAAAATTGCAGACTCAAAGAAAGTATACGCAAAATCTGAGGAACCAAATACACGTAGCATCAACCCATAAATTTGCATCGAAAAAACAATTGAGCTTTCCAGGTACTTAAATCGGAGATAGTTGAATGCAAATCCCATATTGAATACGAATACTAATGTCATGCACATTAAAGAACGTAAACCATGTTCACCAAAAAATAAAGAACGTACGTATACCATTTGATCAATTGCAAATCTCAATCAGATGGGACTTGATTATTGTAAAAAGCAGGGTATACTTTAGACAATAAAGTGCAAAATTATTCTAAGATACAACACTTATTTTTTGTATTTTATGTAATTGTAAATTTGTGTTTTAATTATTTTAAATAGCTTGTAACTTTACTTAGGTAAAGATGTGGGAAAAGGTAGATTCTAAAATTTCTTTATGGGTGAAGTATGAGTTGTGATTTTTTAAACCTACGATGTGTTAGGAGCATGTTATGAGAGTTGTATATTATAAATGCGAAGCAGATTCTAAGTTAAAATTCTTCTCCACCCTACCCATTGTCATCCCTAAGACTTGAGGAAAACATTGAATCATTTTTGGGCTATTCACAGTTGTGCTTGATCTTGAAAATATATAATAAAAATGGTGTCCCTGTTTTGTCTGGTGACTCATTTATTTATGCATTGAGAAACAAGTTTGCTTTGGAACACATGACTTGTGCTGCACAAAGAGAACAAAAGCAAGCCTTCGAATTGCTTTGACTCTTTGTCCAAGTGAATCTCATGTGCTAATAATAATGCCGCATATGCTGCTGATGATAGCGCATGTGCTGTGAATGTTTACTCTTTTTTTTATATCCTTTTTAATATATTGAAAAGAATTTAAATGATTTTATGTAAATTCTCATTTACCTTAACCATAACTACTGTTGCAAGAAGCTACTTTTATGGTCTATTTTATTTGTCATTTTATTCCTCTTACTTTATTTTTTAATACAATATTTTTTGGAATAGCCTGAGGTTCTAGTGTTCGTGCTCCTTGTTATGTGATTTGAGTTGTGCTAAGTCTTTAGAATAGATAGAAACATAATTTTAGTTGTGCAATCCGGAAGCTATTGGCTCCTCTGCTTTTTCGGAAAGTGGTTTTGGGCTGGAGAATATTTTGGGTGCATTTGTTTAAGACTATTTTGACAAATAATTATCTTTTTTATTCAAAAAAATCAGTTTTTGTATGTTTGAATAATTTTTTAAAAATCAACATAATCTCAAAAAAATCTAATTTTAACTTTTTTGGAGAAATTGAAAAGAGTAGTTTATGGAAAAATTAGTTTTCAGCTTTTTTAACTAAATATAAAATTTAAGCTTTAAAATCACTTTTTTTTAAAGAATTATTTTTAGTAAAATTGAAGTTAAAAATATTATTTGTATTTGAAAATGATATTTTAAATAAATTTAAAAGAATTATTTTTATTTAAATAAGATAAAGAAGAATCACTTTTAAAGACAAAATTACCAAAAAAAAGACATAATATAATTTTAGGTAAATAGGAAAGTGGCTATTAATGTAGGATAATAGTAAATTTTCATCTCAAAAGCATATCTCTCAAAATAAAAAGAAATTCTAAAAATATTTCTCTCAAAAATAATTCTATTGCCGGAAAAGTATTTTTAGTGGCCTGAAAAAAAAAAAAAGGCCAAACAAGTTTGCATATGTACAAATTCATTTTCATTTGATTAAAAGCAAGTTTGGTAGTTGCAAAATGTAAACCAAACATGCACTTAAGTATTATAATTTCTTATTTTCAGATGTAATGCTAAACAATTTAAGTTTATTTTATATTAAATTTTATGTATTTCTTTATTTATTATGTAAAATTTTATTTTAGTTATTATTATGTGAAATTTTTCTATATATATATATATATATATGTGTGTGATGTATCCGTATTCTGGTTTTTGCAAATTTTTTGTATTCCATACCATATCCTCATATTATACTAGCACCGTACTCATACCTGTCAACATAAGATCGCTTTATAATCTTTTTTAAATGGACCTGATTGTGCACATAAATCCCCCAATTTGTGTCACAATCGAGGTTCTAAGAATGGAATTTGGGCCACAAAAATAGAGGCGATGACAGTTCTGTGATCAGTGTACAATTATTATTACTGCCGTATTTGATGATTATTAAGCATAGTACTATTTTATATTATGGGAGAATTGTGTGTACATTATTGTGATTGTGACGACTACCTATCCACTAAGGGCTCTGATTGTAACACTGTAACGGATGCTAAGCTAGCGATGGACTTCGTTAGACACTGTTGGACTTGGAGGTTTCTTCCTAAGCTTCCTGCAGCGCTCTAAAATACTATTGTGTATTAAATCCAATGGTGCTCCTGCTCTTTCCCGATTCACAATGAATGGAATGTGATCACCCTCTACAAGCTTGTAGTACCTGTTTCATCAAATACCATAATTTTGTCACTTCGAAAAATAATCTCTCAGAACAAAGTACATTGTATACATACCGAAGAATTTTCATCATGATTTTAAAACAAGTAATTTATATTCAACTTTTCACTAAACCAAATGTCATTACTCAATAGGGAATTTGTACCATGAATACTATCCTTCATATTTACGGTGCATTCAGTCCAGAAAATTCTCTGGAAAGGATGCTTCCTTAGCTATCTGACTTTAGTAATGGATGGAAATCATCCATAAGCACCCTTACAAAAATATGGCCAAATTAATGGGAAATTAGTTTAGCAGTTAAGCATTTCCAAATAGCATGATACAAAATTAGATGGTATTGTCATATATACAATCTAATTCTTTTTCAGCGATATACGTCTATTTTATTGATAAATTTTTTGAAACTAATAAAATGAGGTTACTGCTCTATATAATGATCTCCTGTAACCAATTAAGTTTGTCCAAGATTAATGTAGAATTAAAGCTAGGTTAAATGGCAGTTAGTAGCTAACAATTGGTTTATCAACTTAAGTAGATTGCTGACCAGATAATTACTGAAAAAAGAAAATAATGCAAAGTCAACCTCCAAGACTAGAGGTTTTTAACTCTATTTATATGTAATATACATTGGGCCAAAAGAATACAGTGGTAAGTGTGTTACAGACCAGATGCCTGGCTGTAAGGGTTGGCACTCTGAATCCTTTTCAACCAAGCAGTTGGGGTGCTCTATTGGGAAACGAGGATGAGTCATGGATATTGTGTTCAGTGCTCCATCATTGTCCTGCCAGTCCTCATCCCTGCTCAGGCAATTACATAATATGTGATAAAATTGAGTACTTCACAGAGGAAGGTGGAAATGAAGAAAAGAAAAAAAGGGCATAGATTGTCTGCAAAATTTTCACATGAAAAGATCTATTCTTAGGTTCATAGTACAAATCACTTACTAGTAAAAGATCATATGCAACAAACAAAATTCATTGACACAATTTGATCTTAGCAGCAAGCCTTCCTGCAATTGAAACTAATATCTTTTTTTTTTTTTGGTTAATAAAAAAAATAAGTTGAGGGGAAGACTCGCCTCATTCTAGAGTTAAGACATACCTTCGAGTTCATCTAATACTTACAAAAGTGCTTATAGATCATCAACCAATAAGAAAACCTAGAAATTGGATCCAAATTGTGATAATGCATGAGTGGAAAATCGACTAGGTGAACCAACCCTTGTTGGCAATTGAAACTAATGTCTAATGCATACTAAAACTCACCTGTAGCCTTTATAAGGGGGAGAGACATGTGGAGGATGACACCACTGGCTCATCTGCAAAACTCTTAAGAAAAGCAAGGGGTGAATTTTGACAATGCTTGAATGAACTGTGAAACCCATGAGCTTCCAAGTACGCTTGGTAGCATAGCTGAAGTAGTATGTGTTTGGAAATGTATGTAGATGGCAGTTGAGTCTTATAGAACCTTGAATTGTAAGGTCAGGGAGGATCCAATCTCCTGAAGCAAATGGACCTTCAATCCCTAGGAGGCACTTGACAAGACCCCAAATGCCCCTCTTCTTCCACGACATGTTAAAGTGATCGAACCCAAAATTGTAGTACTTCTTCAGCCATGAAATGCTAAACCAATCGTAAATTATCACCCCAATGCGGCAAAGCTGTAGTAGGCAAATAGGTTTCAATGTTCTCCCATCGTGTGGCCTGAAACAAGCTCAAATTGTCGAGACTAGCTTAGAACTGACTCTGTATTAAATTTAGCTGACTCTATGGATACTATGAACAATGAACAATTGAATAAGAGAAATGATAAATCCTCCTAGTTGGTGTGTTTAAAAATCCTCCTAATTTAAAGAGAAATGATATTTAAACCATTCAATATCTCAAATAGCTTATCACAAAAATATAAGAGTAGGATCCATTTATATTCTTTTTTCTCCACTTTTCTCCACATCTCTTCATTTATTTTCTTTTAAGATGTCAGGTGTACACTATTTTTAAGTGGTACAAAAATATTTTCTTTAGTTTAAAATCTTACTCACATGTATTAAATAGTTATTGAATACTATGTAAATTACAATTCATGCCATTGTAAGTGAAATTTTGAATTAAGAAGACTTTTGTGTTGATTATTAGGAGGATATATCAACACTTAATTGAATAATCATATAAAGTGTTCCATCCTGGTTGTTACATTACATACTCTCCCAAACAAACTTTACAGGCCAATAAAATGAAATTAACACAGGGAACTATAGTCAATAACCAGTGCTCTGGAGTTTAAGGATAATCAAAATTTAATGAGAACTCACTGCATGCCATCTATATAAGTTCTTGTAGTCCCATTGAATGCTCCTGATAGTGACGTTATGCTTAATACCCAGTTCTCTGAAGTGTTTTGATACCCCTTAAATGCCTGGACACAATATGAATGTCAAATTATCCATTTAAAAAAAAAAAAAATCCGTGATAAGTTTATTCACCAATAGCACATAAACCATTAGGACCAAACCTTATCAGCAAGCATTTGTTGCAATACACGAACAACCTGTGCTCCAGCTGATTGTCCAACAAAGTGAATAGGATGATCCTCGTCCCATTCAGGGTAGTGCCCTGCCATCCCAATTACACAGCAAATGTTGCACTCTAAACATTAGAAAATTATGTAGGGGAAGAGGGAGGAAAAGATCAACAACAAACAAAAAAAATGAAGATGTTCGAACCTCTTTCATAAATTCGTCCAAGCTGCGAGTGCCCACAAGCTTTGCTGTGCTCTTCACCATAATCAACTTCGCCACCTTTTAAATAATAGAACAATTCGCGTGCTCTGAGACATTTTTTTTATTAGAATTCTTGCAAACAAGTACAGGACAAGCACATAACCAATTAAGAGAAAATAGAAATATTATTTGAACACACTATGTACAACCATAATATATGGATATGAATGTGGGTAAATATTCAGGTATATATATATATAAAAGGTGTTGTATTTAATAACTTCAACATAATTCAAAGAAAAACTCACGAGGAAAAAAAAAAAAACTTCACTCTAAACCTTAAAGTATCAGTAGTGTGGATTTTGCTCCTCTAAATTACAAGATATACTTCAGAGAATAAAGTGTAAAATCTGAATTGTTGATAAAAAGTTATCAATTTAGAATTTTATAAAATATAAATATTTGCATGACAAATTATACATATGTGATATGATATTCTATAAGGTTGATTTTCTTATTAATTGTTTTTTTTAATAATTTTCTTTTTAATTGTTGAGTATATGCAATTTACTCTTAAAAATACAATGCGCATTTTAGAGTAGCCAAAATGAGGAGCTTACTTATATTTGGATGCTATAGATTAGATGGCATTTGAATATGGCATGAATTATATAATATATATTCTATCCTGAACGAAAATTAAGTGGAGAATTTCTTAGATTCACAAGAACAGGGCTTGGTAAATAAGACAGATGCTCTTCTACGCCTTGCTTTCTCTTTAAAAATAAATCAACCAATAATCGTGAATTAAAATGCAAACTTTGGACTTCATTATTTTCATGACATATATAATTATGAAGTTTACTGTGCATTTGCATGAAAAAGAGTGTAAATCGTACTTAAGAATGATTTTGATTGTAAATTTATAATTTGTTCATTGATTTTTTCAAGTCATCAGTATCTATAGTTTATTGGATTGCAACTAATCTAATTCAATTTAGGTTGAGTTACTATAAAAATAAAACTCTCTCAATGCTAATTCTTTTTATTCTCAAAATTTAAATTTAAAAACTTAAAGAAAATAAGTGACAAACACTATCTTAGATCATAATTTGTTCATTGCATTTTTATAGAACAGTTTGTACCTTTTGTGTGTGTGTGTGTGTGGCATTTGTTCTTCATTCACAGATGACATAAAAGGCTTTCAACTATTAAAAAAAATTAATATGAAATTGATGTCTATAAACAACAAAATTAATATGTAGTAATCCGTATGTAAATTAGTGTGAATTTTAATTATATAAAAATTAAATATGATACTAATTAATAATAAATCTATACTATTACTGAAACAATATATCCATTTGATGATTGTATAATTAAAATATACACTTACTTGAACTTATCACATGTCGATTTAGCTATATGAATTATTATGCTTTTTTTGTTTTTTTGGTCAGATAT
The DNA here is from genome assembly GCA_031439585.1 of Pterocarpus macrocarpus. Lineage (NCBI taxonomy): Eukaryota > Viridiplantae > Streptophyta > Magnoliopsida > Fabales > Fabaceae > Pterocarpus > Pterocarpus macrocarpus. The sequence goes on along the minus strand of CM062520.1, from coordinate 61,307,796 downwards.
GAATGATTGTGTTGAAACAATGATATAGTCAGCTTTTTTTTGGCATATTGTCATGGAATGACCATTCAGCAGTTACTTTACTAGGATAGCCCAATTTTGGTACTAGAACTAACCTGTCGTAGACACTGGTTAAAGACCCCAAATCAGGGACGAGAACCCTTTGATCTTTCTTGTCTGGACCAGCAAAGTTTGATAAAGAACCCAATCTCTGAGGATTCAATTATGGCAAAGGGAGAAAAATAATTAAAACAAGCAAAAACCCAGAAAAGAAGTGGACTGGGATTCATTATAGAGGGGAAAGACAATTTAAGGCAAAAATAAAATCCCTGGGCTCACCCCTTTGCCAAATGGCCCAAATCCAAAAAACCCATCAACCCAAACAACAGGAGGCAGATCACCGGCTTTGCTTTCTCTTTCTCCTTTCGGGGTTTCCTCTTTGCTCCCAACATTCATGTTAGGTTTAACAAAATGACAAATTTCTCCAAGACCCCGTGAGAGATCTCCAGCAACAGCTAAGCTAAAAGGGTAAAATCCACAAAGCAAATGAACCAAACAGCTCACAAACAGCTGCAACAATTGCTGATAAGTAATCCAAAATCTGATCATTTTTGCAGGATCTACACCCCCAAGACGAAAAACAATTAACAAGCTCCAAACACAAGACCTCAAAAGAACACAATAGAAGGGTGTTGGCAGCAGTTTAAAGGGTTCAATGCAAAAACCGTTTAACACTTGAAGCTAACAAAGGTCCCCCCCCCCCCCCCCTTTATACGCCATAGTTTCGTCTGTGCTGAATCATAGGATAAGACTATAAGAAATTAAGAATAAGGTATGTTTATAATGAACCTAAAGAAAGCCTGATACGCCTCCGCTTCTATGCTTTTTGGACACACTTAAAATTGTCTGTTCCCATGTTCACGTTTTCTTCGTTTCCTACCCAATCACCAATCACAAGGCCTTACCTTCCGTCAATTCTTTATTTGTCTACGCGGCTAAGTAAACCACAATAATAATTAAGAATAATAGTCGATAAAGGATTCAGGCTTGGCTGGTTTGAATTTGTGACATTTGTCGTTGCATCAGTGCAGAGATTGTTACTAGCTTTATTTAAGACACTTTTAGCTTCATAAATATCCCTAAATATGATGTATTTAATTTATACGTAGGTAATAATTTTTCAATTGTTAGACCCGCTTCTTTTGTATAAAGTGTCGGCTACACAGTAATAGCCCTTTTTATTTTTTTCCCTTCTACTGTATTATCTGATAACAATTTTGGGTTTGAAATGCAGGTGTTTGATTTAGAAGAAATAAGCAACACTTTCTTTTCCTTTTTTCAAGAAATAAGCGACAGTGTGCAGAATCAAGAATGATGCCATCATGCCCATTTGCCCCATCTTTCCGTAACACAATGGCAAAGCCAAAGCCCAAATATACGTCGAACTGACCGAGATCTGAACTATTAATAGCATTTAAAATTGAGAGTATATGTTTATATGCTATTGTGATTGTGACAATCTATTGACTAAGCCTCTAATACCTCTCACAATTCCAAAAATAATTGGTGGTGTAAAAATGAGGGAAAATGAAAGAGGGGAGTGAAATTTACATTTACAAATGTGAGGGATGGAAATGATGGGCCAACTTCTTTTTCATTTTTCTCTTTTAATAGAATAAGGGGCGCAGAGAGAGTAAGAGGTGCAGTGCTAGTGATGGACTTCATAAGGCAATGTTGGAAGCTTCTTTCTGAATACATGCTTCCTGCAGCGTTCGAAAATACTGTCGTAGATTAAGTCAAACTGCACTCCTGCTCTCTCCCTATTAATAATGAATTGTATGTGGTCACCCTCCACAAACTTGTAGTACCTGTTTCATCAAATAAAGACCACAATTTGGTCAGTGCACAGAATAATTTCTCAGAAGTAGAACACAAATACAATGGTAAACAAAAAAATTGTTTTAATTTCAAAAACAAAGTAATACATATTTGACTTTACACCAGACTTAATGACATCAGTCAATACGTAACTCGCAACCAGATTCCTTCATTACTATTTAAGAATACTCCCTTAGCTTTTCTAACTATAATCCTAACTGATGAAAGGGAATCGTCCATACAAAGTTGCAAATACTAAGAAAAAGAAATGCCTAAATTAATGTAAAATGAGTATAGCAATTAAGCATTTCCTGATATCAGTCTGAAAATTAGATGCTATTGTCAATCATATAATAATCTTATTCATTGTCAGCAATATACGTCTACATTAGTTACAGCTTTAACTTATGAGGGCACTGCATTATATAATGATCTCCTGAAACTAATTTAGTTTGTCCAAGATTACTGCACAATCAAAGCAAGGTTAAAATGGCAGTTAGAGGCTAATAATCGGTTTATCAACTTCAATAGCTTTGTAGAACATATAATTCAAAACAAAAGCAAGTAATGCAAAGTCAAGCTTTAAGACTACATAGTTAAGACTATCAAAATGTGTTATGTAGTACAATTGGGACCAAAAAGAAGACACGGTGATAGTTTTATTTACTGACCAGATTCCGGGTTGCAAGGGCTGGCAGTCAGAATCCTTTTCAACAAGGTGGCTGGGGTGTTCAATTGGGAGGCGAGGATGAGTCATGGATATTGTGTTTAGTGCTCCATCATTGTCTTGCCAGTCCTCATCCCTGCACATGCAATTACATAAATACTTGATTGGACAAGTTTAATAGAAGTTACACTGCCAGTCATAGAAATTATTCTCCATAAGCAAAGTACTGCCAAATGAAGGTGATAATAATATCTAATGCCTTTAAGAACCAACCTGTAGCCTTTATAAGGGGGAGTAGCATCTGGAGGATGGCACCACTGGCTCATCTGCAAAACTCTTATGAAGAGTAATGGGTGAACTCCGATTACGCCCGAAGGAAGAGTGATGCCCCCAAACTTCCTAGTGCGCTTGGTCGCATAGCTGAAGTAGTATGTGTTTGGAAATGTACGTAGATGGCTGTTGAGTTTTATAGTCCCTTGAATTGTAAGGTCAGGGAGGATCCAATCTCCTGAAGCAAATGGACCTGCATTCCCCAGGAGGCAGTCAACAAGACCCCATACGCCCATCTTTTTCCATGACATGTTAAAGTGATCAAACCCAAAATTGTAGTAGTTCTTCAGCCAGGAGATGTCAAACCAATCATATATGATCACACCAATGCGGCAAAGCTGTAGCAGGCAAACAGGTTTCAATGTTCTTCCATCTTCTGGCCTGAAAGAAACCCCAATTGTGCCTAGCTTAGCACTCATAGTTCACTAAATGTAGCCAACTCTTTGGTGATTTGCAAATATATATTGACTAATATGAAAAATGGAGAATTTTGGCCTGAATTATCATGTTTTTTGTTGAAAAGCTCAAGAAATTCTGTCGAAGCAATAACTAATCTCCTAAAACAAGAAGCATAGCCAAACAGCCTTCTATGTACCATCCCAGTTATTTATCTCTTATTCATTCCATTCTTTTTTCTTGGAGCAGTTACATGCTGTCTCAAAAACCCCATTTTCAAACTAACAAGCTAAAATTAAGACTGCTATCTAAACTAAATGACTATAAATTTGTTCTCTAAGATTAAGCATAACCAAAAGTTTATTAGAACTCACTGCATGCCATCGAAGTAGGCTCTTGTAGTCCCATTTAATGCTCCGGATAAGGCTGTTATGCTTAATACCCAGTTCTCTGAAGTGTTTTCATATCCCTTGAATGCCTGAAGACAAATTTGAATCTCAAATTATCAAAAACTTGAAAACAAACAAATAAAATTCAAAAAATAATAATAAAATGAACCACTTTATACCCTAATAGGACACAGAACGTTAGCGACCAACCTTATCAGCAAGCATTTGTTGCAAGACACGAGCAACCTGCGCTCCAGCTGAGTGTCCAACAAAGTGAATGGGGTGATCCTCGTCCCACTCAGGGTAGTGCCCTGCCATCATCCCAATTGCACAACAACAAGTGCCCCTTTAAAACATTAGAAAATTACAAAGGGAAAAAAGAGGTAAGGAAAACAACAAGAAGAAACAAAAACATGAAGGATCCTCGAACCTTGTTCATAGATTCGTCCAAACTGAGAGTGCCCGCAAGCCTTGCTGTGCTCTTCACCATAATCAACTTGGCCACCCTTTAAATAATAGAACAATTCTCTTGCCCTGAGACAAAATAAACCCATTTCAGAATTTTAAAAAAACTGAAAATTAAATTAAAAATAAATTGTTGGACAAGCACACACCACCAATTAAGAGGAAAAACCATGAATGAACTTCAATTTTTGGGGGAAAAAATAAAAAATAAAAATAAAAAACTTCCAAGCCTCAGAACCTTACCTGTCATAGATACTGGTTAAGGACCCCAAATCCGGGACCAGAACCCTCTCATCTTTCTTCTCTGCCCCAGCGAAGTATGACAAACCACCTAATCTCTGAGAAAAGCAATTATCCAAGATCAAAAACCCAGAAAAGATATTGAATGATATTCATTAAAAATGTAACTTTGAAGCAAAAGCCAAATAGAGGAAAACACTAGGGGTTCTTACCCCTTTGCCAAATCCAAAAATCCCATGAACAAGCACAATAGGAGGCAGATCATCAGCATTGGTTCCCCTTCCACCTCCACCACTAGGCATCATTCTCTTCTCTTTGACCTCAGCAACATTGATAATCTTCTTAGGCTTTTGGAATACCTCATTGAGGGCCTCTGAGAGATCCCCAGCAACAGCTGAGCTGAATATATAAAACCCATAAAGCAAATGAACCAAGGAGCTCACAAACAGCTCCCACAGTTTCAGATAAGCAATCGATAACCTTATCATTTTTCCAACACCGCAAGCACCACCACCTCAAAGATGAACAAGAAGAAGAACCAAACCAGAACCAAAACCAAAACCAAAGTTGCAACACGCAAGAAAGAGCCTTCCTTTTAGCCTCCCAAAAATGCAAAAAACCCCAACAAAAGAAGGCTCTATGCAGCAACAGTTTAAAGGGTTAAAATAAAACTTAAAAAAAAAAAAAATTCAACCCTTGAAGAAGCTGACAGAGACCCCTCCCAAATTCTGCCCCTCTATGCAGAAACCCTATATATATACTGTAAGGTAATGGCGATGGTAAATAATAAAACCTTACGCGCTCTTTCTCTGCTTTAGACTTTGAATATGGTTTTTTCGCACATTTTCTTCGTTGGCTAACCTCACAAATACCAATGACCAATCACAATAGCCTACCGTTCATCTATTCCTTTATTTGTCCATGGGACTGCCAAAATCGGATCAATAATTAAATAATTTTTTATTAAAATAATAATAATAATAATAATACTAATAATATTGTCTCTGAAGAAGGAGAAGAAAAAAAAAAGGCTGGTCTGGGATTATGACACTTGTCCTGGGCCACCACTAAAATGGGACAGGATTATATATCACAATATGTGCCAATTTTTCGGCTCTGAATTAGGGAAGAAAAAGAGTAAAAATATGAGAAAATAGATGATGTTGGTGAGTTTTTGCGTTGATAATAATACAATACACTCATAAGTCATAATTCTAGGCGTTTCTTTCCAGGTCTAGTGTGCTGTAACAAAGCTGGAAGGTTCCCCGGTTATCAAACCAACCCCAACTGTATTCACCTTATCCATTTCATTCTTTGTATCATTTATTAATATCCAATATTCCACTCCCGCAATGATAAAATATTAAATCCGATATAAACGATTATTGGTTGGGGGATTGGGGTGTAACGCGCCTTGGTGACTGTGGCTGGAACTTGGCACATTTCAGATATAGTGTGAGATAATGTAAGAACGTGGAAATTTACTAGGGATTGGGTTTTGTAACCGTATAAAAGAGACGATTTGAAGGTTAGGCGCCCAAATTTTCATCCAGTGAAAATAAATACTCATCCAACTTCTTTTTAAAACTCATATAAATGCTCCAAGTATCAGTTCCATGCACAAAATTTTGGTGGTGACAGTATTATGTGTGATTTAATTGATGTCATTTTTGTTATTTGATGTGATTTATGTCTGTTATTGACAATTGACTGATGAATTTAGAGTTTCATTTATTACTTAATCCATTTTTTATAGATAATATTTTTATTAAGTTTTACTTAATTTTTAAAATTTTATTACATTAATAAAAAATGAATCGTATATGACCTAATAAACTATACTCAAGAATACAGTCAAATATTTTAATTAATAAATAAAAATTAAATCAGACCATTTAATGATTAAATTACAAATATAATTTTTTTCATTTATAAGATTAAAAGTATATTTTTAAATTTTTTAGTAAAAATCCTTTTTAAACAAAAATTCTGTATAACATTTTAATTGTAAATAATTTTAAAATAAAACAATATTTCGGTCTAAAAAGTAAATTAAGTTAACAAATAATGAATCAAACATTTTTTATTAAATGAAAAACATGTTATAATTAAAAATATCTACACCATAAGAAAACATCTAACTTAAAATAAACCTATACAGCGCAAAAATTAAAAAAAAAATTAGTTATTGACAAAAGATTATTACCATATATGATAAATATATAAACAAAAAACGTATTACCGACATACAACGAAATTTCTTTTATCACTGCAGTTATATAATTTGATAGAATTTAACTTGAATCATTATTAGATACACAAATAATTAGAGCGTAGCTTACACGGCTTTAACATACACATTACACAAGTTTGTTGGGTGGATTCGGTGCTTCCACAAAAGCATGTGATGATTGTGTGGCACATGCAAATTCCACGTTAATTTCTGTTCTTATATAATAAAATATAATTACATTTTGGGAAGAAAACAAAAGAAAATACGTGCAAATTGAAGCCGTGGGGGCCGCACTGTCTGTCCTGCGGCTCCCATATTATTGAGATTATGGGTCGTTTCATACGTTGGTAGTAAAAGGTTTGAAGGATAAGATTTAATTATATAAGATTTAACAAAAATTAAATATTATATAATATTTAATATGTTATTGTATAAGATATTATATTATATAAAATATAATTCAAAAAAATTATAATAAATATAATTTTTTAAATGTTAAATTTAAAATTTAAAAATTAATATAATTATTTAAATATTTATTATAATTATTTTAGTTATTTTTGTTATATATAAATATAATTTTATATTAAAATTTATTTATTTATTTATTTTTAATATTTTTTATAAATAAAAAAATATGAGAAAGAGAGATATAGAAGAAATTTTTATATATCAAAATTTAAATATATCTAATATCATATTCTTATATTTGGTTATATTTTTTATTATATATAATTAAATTTATATTAATATTATTTATTATTATTTATATATTTTAATAATAAATTTTTATTTTTATATTTTTATATTAATTTAAATAGTTATTTTATAATTATTTTTTAATAAAATATATTAAAAATAAAAAATAAAAAAATTTTTATATATCAAAAATTAATCAAATCTAACATAACTTTTTTAGATTAAATTAAATTATCTATTATTTTATCTATAAAAAAAATTTGATAAATAAATTTATATAATATATTAAATATAATAAATAATAAATAATAAATAAAATTATAATATATTATATTACCTTACCTTATTATACACACGTCAAAAACGCCCTAATCGTGTCCTGAATCTTTTTGTCATTTGTGGCCACTGCATTGCATTGCCATTGCTTGTTCAGCCAATACAAGCAGTGCTTTTCTTCGGGTTTTGGAATTTTCAAAGGATATGACTCACTTAGCGGAATTAACAAAATTGCTTAGCATCTTAAACACCGGATATACTGTTGGATTAAATATTATATGTCTGATTTGGCTCTAATTTTATTCTTCTTTTCATTTTTTAGCTCCGAGGTTCTTGTATATTTTAATTAATGGCAAACATAGGCTTGTACGCGTTGACGTTGAAATTCAAAGTGTCCAAAATCTTCTAGCAATTCTATATTCTAGGTCACCAATTTTGAATTTTCGTTGGGGCCACTGTTGGTCGTCAATAACTTCCATTCTGTCTGCAAGAAATAAATTGTTTCGCTCCGACGAGCAATGCCTTTGTTCAATTGTTTATGAAATTTTGCAATCAGGAATTTTTATTTTTCTCTTTTTCTTCTCTTTTGATTCATGGAAGTAACCTAACCTAATCGAGTTAATTTATTTTAGTTTAAAAAAATCAGCCATCTCAAACCAAATTCTAGCTTGATCAATAATTCAATATTAGAGTAGTGTTTTTTTTTTTTTTTGGTGTCAGAAATACAAAAAAGAACCCCACTTCCATGGAATGGGCTAGAAGAAAATTATCAAGTTAAAATAAGAAACGTAATTTTTTTTTTTTAATTTTTATTAGCATGACAACTAGTATTGTTAAGGTATGAGGTAGTAGTTGGTAACAATTTAGGTGATAACTGTCTCAAATGAACCCAAAATAATCATAATAATAATAATAGTAATAAAATAACATAAATACTAAAATTGAATTCATAACTTTGAAATCTTTGTAAAATAAAAAGTCACATGCGCGAATTGTAGGTTAAGTGGACCAATCTATGTACTACAACCTACATACTCAGCTCTGCTTTTAAGGCTCTTTACTATGCTTTTCAACAATTACCTTCTTGAAACACTTTTGATTAGTGTTTTGTTTGGTGCTATCAATTCTACAATCTTGAATTTTATTGATGTTGTTAATGTTTTAAAAATTAAACTGGAGAGTTCAAATTAACAATGTCTCTAATTCATGATCTTTTTTTTTTAAAGGTATTCCTCCTCTCTATTATTAGGAATGGAGACTAATATCTTTCAGGCAAATTAGTTTTGCCCTCCCAACTGATATTCTCTTCAAGAATTGAACCGAGACCTCCATAGGGTCGAATGTACCTCAACCATTTTGCCAACACCCTTATTGATCTCAAATTCATGATTTCATTGGTTCAATTGATTAAATTTATAATTAAATCATGGTTAAGTCATAATTGATTTAAAAATTATATTTAAATGAGAGACATAATCAATTCATAGTCCAACCAATTCAATTGGGTAGTTTAATCTAATTTATAAAACATTGATTGGGTAACCTTTCATCAATATATCATCTACAAGTATTACTATATATAAACTTTCATTGAAGCTTGTAATGTGCCCAAATCTAAAATCTTGACAACCCTTTCCCCAAAACTTTTAATGGATTTCTCATTGTTAGGAAACTAAGTTTTTAATCAATACTCTTTCTGTTTTTAAATAAGTATCACTTTTTAAAACTAAATATTTTTATAATTATTAGTCATTTTTAGAAATTTAAAAAATATTAATTTATTTCTTCCCTATTTTATATAAATGAGGAGAAAGGATATTAAGAAAAAGAAAGAATTAAGTGATAGGAATTAATTTTGTATAAAACACTCTAATTTCTCTTAATTTGTTTGCACATTTAGAAAGTGACAATTATTTGAAAACAAAGGTAATATATTATTTAGAAACTTAAAATATTGAGTTTATCTCTTTTTGTATGTTGTTTATTCAATATAATCTCGATATTATTTTTCGAGAAGTACTGCATTGCAATGCAACATGGGATAAAAAAGTTATGGCTTGAAATAGAAATGTTATAGTGTTGCTTGAAAACATGTGTTTTTCAAAAATATTTATTCTGCCATGCATTTTTCAATTTATACCATAACAAATAGTCTCAACATCGTAACCTTTCTATCTCAAATTGTATTTTTTCCACAAATAATAACTTTTAAAAAATATTACAACATACTACCTTAAAAAAAAATCAAAGTAAGCACTGTTATGTTATAATAAATACTCCTAAGTTCACTACTTTTTATTTCAAATTATAATTTTGAGTAAAATACTTTTACCATGTTGAGGTATTGGAAAATAACACCCCACCTCATTAGTTTATAAAGTATACACTCCACCCCAATTCACTAACACTCACTTAATATTATTACCCGACCCCAATCTTACTAACTTAAGTTTAACCTACTAAGAGTTACACAAGAGATGCATTAACCCAAATCTCACCTACCTTGGGTTACTTACCATGTACACAGTAAGTGGAGAGGAGAAATGTCTTCACTAGAGAACAAATCCATTCCCATGAGAATGCAGCACCATCACTAGAGAAAAAAGCAATTTGGTTAAGGCTTCCAAGCTCAAGCTCCTTACCATTGTATGTGTGAAAGAAATTTGGGTTTGGAAGCTCAAGCTCCAGTGATTTGCTTTGAAAAGAATTGGCTCAAGGAAGCACTTCAAGGCATGATTTTAAGCTAAAGCTTTTTTTTTTTGGGGGGGGGGGATTGTTTACTAGTTATTGGTGAAAATTGTGATATGTGTTTGTTTTAGTTTCAACAAAAATGAAGGTCTCCATCATGGTCAACATGGAGGATGAATTCTTCATTATAGACAAAATTGACCCTGATTATTTGTATTTCATGGACTTGAGGGCACATGTTTGTGGTGATCCAAGGGTTGATTTTGATAAGAAGGTTCAAATGAAAGAAGCGTTACCAAGGGAAAGGCACATGAGGTTGGCAAATGATACTCAACTATTGAGGTGGATTGAAGCTAACAGGAACTCTCGTAATGACTTGCTTCATTGGTTTGTTGAAATTTTAACCCTTGTCTTGGACTCATTTCATGGGAAGTCAGTTGATGAACAAGTGGGCATAAATGAAAAGGGGTTGTAGGTCTAGTGATGATGAAACTTATAATTTGCACTATCATTCTTAGAATTGATTCTATGTTTACTATTCTTTGTTGAGCATTAGGTCTCATATAGTGGTTCATATGACCAATATTCTTCATTCATTAGGATTCAAATCCATTAAAATCATTGGTTAGCCTTTTAATAGTATCAGGAATGCTACACACACTAAAATAAATAGGAACATAATTATTACTAATGCTATAGCACATAAGATGCAACTACAATTGCTCCTTGCATTTAGTTTGGTCTTTCATAATCTCCATATCTCCTAGTAGCTTCTCAAACTATATATTGACAATAGCTTAGCATTATCACAATCTATACCCACTCCTTGCTACCCCTCCACTAAATTTGTTACATTTTTCTTGCTAATCATCACATGCTCTAATCCACTACATAGAAAGTATTTGCGTGCTTGTGATTCTGAGATTTTAATAGCAACACAAACACCATATCTGCAAATCTTTTTCACAGACCTCTTCCAAGGAAAATTAGAATCCCCTGGCTTTGTTAATGAATATGATGATAGCATCTTATCTAGCTTGATGATGCTTATGGCGGTTTCCCTTCAGTTGATGTTAAGTGCTTCAAGCTTTTCGAGCAAATGCCTTTGGTTGACTTCACATGCTTCAAGCTTTGGTGCAAACTTGGTGATGCTTGTGGTGATTTCTTTTGGTCTCTAACAATTTTGGAAGCAGAAAGTATGTATGTATTTGCATTTGCTATAAGCCTCTAATGGTCATATTGTTCCAATGGTCACCTCTCTTTCTTTCTCTCTCTCTCTCTCTAATTGCTTAAGTTGAGATTTGTCATTAAAATATTCTAATAGATGTTAAGGTTGGGGATGCATAGTGGAATAGGTCATATAAACACTCTCGTACAAATCCAATAAACCAAATATAAATCCAAAATAATTAAGGAAATGAAATTAACAAGATAACAATGAGTGTAAAGACACAAGAATTTATATGATTTGGCAAATCATATGCCTACATCCTTCCTAGAGGATAAATACTATCACTATGGAAAGAAAAATAGTAAAAGAATATCACTTTATTCCTATACTCAAAGCCTTTTGTACACTCTTTCTCATAACCCAAAGTATCTATCTCTTTATGTGTCTCTCTCATACACTTTGCCTATTGATTTTATTTATAACCAAGAGTCCTTAGCCTCTAAGAGTCCTTATTCTATATCCTAACATATTTCCCATATCCTTAATTCAAATATTCCTAAATATAAGGATACAAAACTTAAGGATATACATAAATAAAATTAATCACAATCCTGTCAAGATATACACTTGAGTCAACTTTCTTAACAAATCTCCACCTTAGCGAATGTCCCACCACCTTGGAAATCGTTAAAAATTCTGCATTGATCAAAGTTGCTTAGTCACGTGCAAACCTTCATGAATACCATGAAGAATCCTTATTTGTAAATACCACAAATAACTATCATTGACGTCAACGTGGATTAGCTACACATAACCTTGGAAATCGTTAAAAACTCTACATTGATCAAAGTTGCTTAGTCATGTGCAAACCTTCATGAATCCCATGAAGAATCCTTATTCGTAAATACCACAAATAACTATCATTGGCGTCAATGTGGATCAGCTACACATAACCCAAATCAACCATATAATGTGGCTAAAACTCGGCCAATTAACATGAGTAGCCCTGCAATCCATCATCAAATCTAATGATAACACTCAGTGTTGATCATCTTGTTCAACTTCCTATCCTTTTCTTTTAAGGCTTTTACCAAAATTTTGTTGAATTAAGATTTTTCACCCTTCTTTACTAAGAGTAAAGCTTCCTTTTATATCAAACTTGTGCTAGACATATTTGTTGAACCGTACAAGCTTAGATGAACTTTGACACTAGTTGTTGGGGATGTGTGAAACGAAATAGGTCCCACAAACACTCTTGTACGAATCCAATAAACTAAGTATAAACATAAAATATAAGGAAATAAAATTAACAAAATGACAATAAGTGCAAAAACACAAGAATTTATGTGGTTCGGCAAATCACATATCTACTTCCATCCCAAAGAATAAATAGTTTCACTATGAGAAGAAAAATAGTAAAAAAATATCACTTTGTTCCCATATCCAAAGTCCCTTGTACACTCTTTCTCATAATCCAAAGTATCATCTCTCTCTCTCTCTCTCACTTAGGCCATTGTTTTATTTATAATTAGGGGTTTTTGACCTCTAAAAATCCTTATTCCATATTTTAATAGATTTCATATATCTTGATAAATTTTTCATATTCCAATAAATTTCACATATCTTTAATTCAAATATTCCACTATATAAGAATATACTGAAAGATGTACATAAATAAACTTAATCATAATCCTACCAAGATATATACTTGAGCCAACATTTCTATCAGTTAAATAGATATTAGTGAACTGGGGCAAAATATATATATTTTATAAACTAATAGATAGAGTGTTATTTGCTTATATCTCAAGAAGGAGAAATGCATTTTACTCTATTTTTTTTATTATAAATTGTAAGTTTTAAAATAGATGATCTCACCATTGAAGTGTCTACTTCGTATTAATTTTTTAGGTAACATATTACTATCGAAATAAGCAATTCCACGTCGCGATCATGTATTAATTTCACTATTATTGCTATGACGAGCACATTGCGCTGAAGGCACTTTCCTTAGAAAGTCACCTTCTTTACAGTGTAGTTTCTCGAAATTATGAATTGGAATTTAGTCAAAATATCTCTACAGGGTAATCACAAAGTTAAAATGACATTCATGGATGTTTATTGTAATAATAAAAAAAAACTTTTAACTTTTTTTGTTCAAATTTGAAGATTTTACTGATAAATTATTTATAAGTATTAACATAAGCCATCCTAAAATTCGCAGTATGTACTGACCTGATGATAGCTCATGTAACATTTACAACGACAATAGATCATGCACCATATTAGAAAATAAAAAAGACAACTCATTCAATTAAGCATGCACGTAACAGTAGAACATTCAAAGAGCTATAGATCTGCAACATTTGATCTTGACAGCAATAATTTTAATTTGAACAAAATGAAAAAGAAGAAATAAAAAGAGAAAGATTATGATTGGGCTTTTTTCCTGAAATAAAATAAAAAAAAATAATTATTTATGTAAATATCCTGTTTCACATTTATTATCAAAAATATCCTATTTTGACGGATTATTGGTAAATTGTGTGAGGTTAGCACGATTTATGAGTGTTTGTATACTGCCTACAAATCGTGCCAACCTCACATGATTTATGGTTCAGTGCTCAACGCTCACGTAAATCGTGTAAGGATCACACAATTTACGTGCAATTAAATCACACAGAAATCGTGGGAGAGTGGCATGATTTCTATGTGTTTAAGTTGCACGTAAATCATGTGACCCTCACATGATTTATGGTGCGTTTTGTTTATAAAAAGAAATCGTGCGAGGTTACTGTTCCATTCAGAAATCGTTGGAGAAGAGATTGAAAAATCGTGTGAGGTAGAATTGCGAGAAAAAAGAGAAAAATTTTGATGGAGAATGGCTCAAAATAACTTATATCAGTTAGATGAAATTGAACATATTTCTGCACATCTCCATGAAAAGGTAAATTTTTACTATGTTTTAATTTTATTTTATTTAGAAAATAAGATATTTAGTTTAGCTTAATTATTATAATTAGAAAAGAAAATATTTGTTTAGTTTTCAGATTAGTGTAAAAAAATTTGGTTAGTTTAGTTTTTTTTTATTAGTATAAAAAATATTCGTTTAGATTAGTGGAAAAAAATTTGGTTAGCTTAGTTTAGTTTAGATTAGTGAAAAAAAATTTTTGTTAATTTAGTGAAGAAAATTTTGATTAGCTTAGTTTAGTTTAGTTAGCTTAGTGTTTAGTTAGTTTAGATTAGTGAAAATTTGTTTTTGTTAATTTAGTGGAGAAAAATTTGATTAGCTTAGTTTGGTTTAGTTAGTTTAGATTAGTGAAAATTTTTTTTTGTTAATTTAGTTTAGTTTATTTTTTATAGGAATAAAAAATATTAGTTTAGATTAGTGGAGAAAAAATTGGTTTATATTAGTTTTGATTAGAATAAAAAATATTTAGTTAGTTTAGTTATTTTTTTTAATGAAAACTTTAGTTTATATATATATATATATATATATATATATATATATATTAATCATTTTTCATGTATTTAAATTTAGGATTTAGCTTGATATAATTAAGCTAATTTTATATAATTTAGTTGTTATTCTACTATATTCTACTATAAAATTGAATTATAGTATTTATTTGCTTTATTACAAAGTATTATGAAGTTTAATTTAATTAGTATTTATTTGATTTATTACATAGTTTTGTTTATTTTAATGTTAATGATGTTACATTTATGTTTTTCAGCCACATCGAGTGTTAATCACTAGGCGTCGCTGCTCAATAATATTACGTCGGCAGGAAATGAGGCAATGGACGGTGAAATTGATTATATGTAAAGAAAGTGATTTTTACAAAAATCGTGCCACCCTTATACGATTTATAGTTGATTACCTAAAATCGCAAGAGCAGAATACGATTTGTAAAGAATTTAAACACACAGAAATTGTGCCACCCTCCAATGATTTCTATGTGATTTAGTTGTACGTAAATCGTGTGACCCTTACACAATTTACGAGAACATTGAGCATTAAACCATAAATCGTGTGAGGTTGATACGATTGTCAGAAAGACAAATACTTCATAAAATCAGACTCATTTCACACGATTTAACAATAACCTACTAAAATAAGATATTTTCGAAAATAAATTTAAAAGAGGACATTCATGTAAATAATTATTTTTTTTATTTTATTTTAATAAAAAAAGCCTTATGATTGTGGCGTTAAATTAATACAAAAAAATGATTTGGAAAAAGAAAATGAATGTTCAGTTATTCAATGTTAAGCACAGAAGAAGAAGAAAAGCGCCACCGTTGGAAATCGGTGTACGTGGAGGCGTGGACCACGTGAAAGGGCAGAGGACAAAAAGTCTATATAAACAGGCAGAGGACAATTTGATGACTCATCGCTTGCGTGTCTAAACTCTAGAACATTCCCCCAATACCCCTTATTCAAGTAATCATCATGTGCTGTAAGCTGTAACCACGAGCGCTTTAATAATTAGTATTTCAAATGTTATTCTGTTTTTTCCTATTTCATTTTTAATATACAGATTTATATTAAGCTTGATTACTTCATATGCTATTTTATTTTTTATAGAGAATTTTTTCTGATATTTCTATTTATATAGTTCTTATAAGTCTCAGAGATGCACAATTGTATGAAAAATGCATGCATAAAATTTATTTAGAAAGGTATTTTTCCTATGTTGGCGGTGGAAGAGAGTAAATGACATTTTGGAGCGCTTGGTCATGATACTACTAGAGGAAAAAACTTCTTTTTCATTGAGTATCTTCACCCTTGATTACAGTTGAGAAAATATTATTTTAATTAATTTAATCTGTTATTTTAAATTGAAAATTTTATTTTATTGTATTTATTATTTTTATATATCATTAAAATATTTATTATTAATTCTTTAATTTTATCCTTCACACAATTTTAGTCATATTATTAATTAAGAATATCATATAAAATTAATAGAAGAAATTAATTGGATACTAAAAGTTAAATAAGAGTATTTTAGTAATCATGTATCATAATTAAGTTTTAATTTTGAGATTTTTCATCTAAATCACCAATTCTTTTAATTTAAGTTAGGTTAACTTATTATGTGGTAAAATTCTTTTAACATTAATTTTTTTAATATGTAATATTCAAATTCAAGATTTTATTTAAAAAAATAAATGTCAAATCATTTAAATCAATTAAGCATTGATTGATTTTGAGCTTTTGATTTTTATGGATATAATTAAAGTGATAAATAAAGTGAACAGAAAGCAATAGATAAAAAAATACTAAAGACAATATCAAAGGTAGTAGATGATTTTATGGAGTAAAAACGTATTTTAGTCTAGGAGGTTGAAAAAATTTTCCTTGGTCGGTGGATTGTCGATTCCCGGCGTACCTGACTCGTCAAATTAAGATGCCGACCATGGAGGAAGGTCCCCACAGCAAAATTATAGTATCATTTTGTTATATGGAAAAACTAATTATTTACAAATATGATGTATCCTTTTAAAATTTGAATTTTAAGACTATTAAACTCATTTGTTAGAATTCATTTATAATAAATCATGAGTTTTTCTAGCCAAGTTTTTATTGAGAAATTAAATGGTTATAAATTTTTAATCTATTTAATATTTTCAAAAATTTATAGTTTAGTTGATTCTTATTCTTTAGCCACTACCTTATGAACAACTAATTAGAAAAAGGGAAAGATTATGGGCTCATTTAGATGAACTTCTTCAAAAAAAAAATTATTTTTAAAAGATTTTTTAAAAAAATAAAAGTTATTTTATGTTTGGATGTAAAATTAATTTATATTTGGATGTAATATTAAAATATCTTCTTTTATCCTTAAATATCTTTTTTATATTTATAAAAAGATTTTTTTTAGAAGATAAAAATTGTAATTTCTCAAAATAGATCTTTTTGTGCTTTTTCAAATGATTCTGTTTTTACTAAAAAAAAATTTACCTACACACATACCAAAACACATTAAAAGATTTTTTTATTAAAAAGTATCTTATTTTATTAAAATAGTGGCATCCAAAGAAATACTATAAGTATTTTAAATAAATGATATATTAGGTCATTCAACATAAATTACGCGCCTCAATTCAAATGTTAATCAACTTTTTCAAATATAAACCATTTTTTTTTCTAGTTTACATAGGTCTAATAGTCTAAGCTAATCTATATTACTAATAAAATATAAGATATAACATGGACACTTTTCCACATGTCGTAACTAGGTTCACTCAGCATTAAATACATTTATTTGAAAAATAAAAAAAATTTAAAAAAATTCAAATATAGAAAAAAAATAAATGCATTCATTTAAAAGGAGATGTTAGAAAGCATTAAAATATAAAAAAATGCATTCATTTTAAAAAGGAAGTTTTAAATAGTAAACTATTTATGTATAAATTAAAATTGCATAAAAATAAAATAAGCTTAAAAAATATTGTAATATTGAAAATTAAAAATAAGTTAGAGTGTATTAACTTTTATTTTTACATTTAAAGTAATTATTTCATGTGATATATGTAATTTGATAAAAACACATAAATTTTTAAATTGTTAATTAAATGAATAAATTTAATTAATAATTTATTTAAATAAATAGTAATTAACTATAAAAATTTATGAAGATTAATATTTGAAACTCAAATTTTTCATAAGGAGTTGGTTAGTGGACATTTATTTTATCACATTAACAGATGTAACAAATAAAAAAGATAAAAATAGATTTAATAATTTCAATTGAATATATTTAAAATACTCCACTATAATTTGGGTTTACTTCTAATAAAATAACAATTATTTATATTTAAAATAAAATTTTCAGTGCAACATCAAAGATAAAAAATTCTCTTTAGTTTATCTTTCGTATTATTCGTTATTATTTATTTAATTAAAGATATAATCAATTGACACTATTTCAATTTATATTTATTAATCATTTTGCCATTTTTACGTCAAATATATTAATCTTTATAATTACTACACTTAAAATGATTTTTATTTTACCCGTGCATCAGACAGGCACAAAATACTATTGTAAGAAAAAGATAAATATGTTCTTATCCCCAAAATTAAGAATTCATCTAGATAAAGTGTGGGAGTAAAAGGGAAAAAAAGATGTATTTTTTCATGTATTTAGATAAAAAGAAAAAGTAAATAAAAGATAATTAAAATTTATTTATTTGCTTAAAAAATGAGATTTAATTTGTATGGATTATTAATATAGGAAAGTTTTATACAGACATCTAATCATATATTGTCATATCAATAAAAATATTTGACTCAATTACTCACTATTTTAAAAATTTTACAAATATAAGATTTTCATTAGATGATAATGTAAAACTCAATTAAATTCAAAGAATAAAAGAAAATAAAATATAAACAAGTAAAATAACATATATGACCTTCTTTTATATATATATATATGATCGATATTAAAGGCTCAAACCACATGAATCACTTGGAGAGCAAAAGCATAAATCTAAGTTTCAACAAAAACATAAACCTAAGGCCTCCAAGGACAAGCCTATATCACATCAGGCCAATTGCAAGCACTAGCACACCTATTCTTCACTAGTACCATGAGTTCACTTGACCAGAAAACCATCAGAACAGGTTTGGTTCGTGTAAGCCATAGGATCGTCCAGTTCAAAGACTTAGATTGGATGCATGAGGAGATCAACATCAAAGGTCCAAGTTTTCTCAGCCCATTACAAAGTCAATGGCTTGAAAACACATATTCTCAGAGCGTACAAATATCACTCATTATTTTTTTTATTTTTTATTTTGGTTGTTACCATTCGTTAATCCAACTCTGTTGATTTATGAGTCGAGGGGTTTGTGGCTCAAACTAACACATAGTTGTCCAAGAAGATTAGATCAAACCTAAGCCCAAGAAGATCAAATCTAATTAAAGGCCCAAATAGATTGGACCTACTTGGAGGCCACTATTCAACCAAAATATAGAGAGTAAATTCCACAGCAGGGGTTGTCATGCACTGCGCTATAAATGGTGTTTGATGCACCATGTTATTTGGTAGTCAGATATGAGGGTGCATCAATGTAATTGAGTCCATGTGATGTATTATATTTTTTTTCTTTTTCTCTCCCTTCCCCCTAGATTTGTGCTCCATCTCCACCACTGCATCCTTTTTCTTCCCAAACCTCATGCACCACCACTAATTCCATATCAACCACCATCGACAACGGCGACTCTGCCATGTCGCCAATGGCCACCCGCCCTATATCTGCGTCTAAAGGATGAAGAATATGGCTGCTGATGTAAGCTCGTGAAGATGCATTTCATTGAATATTATTATTATTGTCAAATATTTGTGTCTTTAGATCATTTCCCATTGTAAACAAAAGTTTTGTTGCTACAAATGCCTTTTGCACTTGCAGGGAGTTGTTAACCATTATAATGTAAGATTTTTCAAATATAAAATGGTGAGGTTAATGTTATGTAAAAGAGCACTAATAAAAAGCAAGTTGAACTTGAAACTTGGGATATGACAAACTTGCTGCAAATCTAATTGTGGCATGAGATACAATTATTAGTAAGGTTTTGTCTTAAATGCAACTTATAATGTATGGTGCATGATACACCTAGTGGTGTAGCATAAACTTGTTTTTTAGCCGCACTCGGCAAATATGACTAAATGATATGAAGATGTGACTAAACAAACTTATGAATGCGGCTAAATGAAACCTAAGACTGTTGTTAAATGACCACCACTTGACCCTTCTTCTGGGCGCCACTGCCACTGCCATTGTCAGCTTCCTCCTCCTCCTCCACACCATCCTCCACAAGTGCACCGCCTCCTCCACCACGTTTGCCGTCAACAATGACTCCAAGCCCCCACACCTCCTTTCCTACCCCTTTCTCCGTCGTGCCACCAACTCCTTCTCCTCTCCCTTCGGCCACAGCAGCTTCAACACCGTCTCCTCTAACACCCTCTTGTCGTCGGGGAGAACCCCCATAGTTGTGAAGCTCACGGACCCCACCACGACCTCCTAGCAGGATGAGCACAAGTTCCACAATGAGCTCCGCCGCTTCCCCCATGTCATCGCCGTGGTGGGTTCTCCTCCGACCCCATTTGGATGTTTTAAATGATGGTGGTGATGAAGAGAAGAAAAAGGAAGGATATTTGGAGTGTGATGGTGGTAAGGTTGTTGTGGAGGTTGAAGATTGTGAAACGGGGGAGGGGACACAGTGATGGGCAATAGAAGCGACGGTGTTGGATGGAAATGGCGGCAGAGTGGTTGGTTGGGGAAGGAATGCCAAAAATAGGGGACGAGGAGCACATATACACTCTCATTTATGTATTTGGTGCGAACCTATTAGTAAACTGGACTCGAACTTGTGTTTTTGTTTAGAAGAGTAACAAATTTAGAAAGGCATTTTGCATAGGAATGTGAGATGAACTAAATGAACTAGGTGACTAGCCATTGGTTGTCGTGGTCGATGCCAAAGAAAGAGCAGTTCATGGAGGAGGAAGAATGTTTAAGTGGTGCCACTAGTTCTCGCACCATGGCCCACTAGTTTGTTGTCGCAATCCATCCCGCATTGAGGTTGTCGTTGTCGCGTTGACACTGAGAAGAAACGCTCATTGTTGTGGTTCTAGTTCCTCACCATCAGTTCCACTTCGTTGGAGGATTCCACCACCGATGCGCAGTTTTGGTGAGGTGGTGGGTGGGAGAGAACCGGGAAGGATGATGGTGGATTTTTGATCGAGAGTTTAGTGAGGGAGAGAGAAAGGGAAGGGTTTGGAAGTTTGGGGCAACTATTAGAATGTATCACAAATAACTAGGTGTACAATACTCTATCAAATCTAAACCACTTAATCACAAGGTGCTTGATGCACTAAGTTTAACCCAGTGCATTAAGAACGACGCCAAATTACACTCTCCTCCCCCAAGAGATACTCTTATTATACAATTCTTTCTCTATTTTCAAAACATACACTTTAATTCAAAATACTTGTTTAATTCAAATAAATAATAAATATATATATATTACTTTGTATAATGAGTAATTTAGTGTATATGTATATATATATATATATATATATATATATATATATATATATATATATATATATATACCCTAAATTACTCATTATACAAAGTACTTTATTAATTAGTATTAATATTTTTCAAAACTTTATATTTTTTTTAATTATTCATTATTTAGCATTATTAAAATTATTTCATCTTTATAAATTCTTGAAAAGTGAAAGGTTGATATTCATGACACTATATTTATTAAAAGTATTTAATCATTATTTAATAATTTTTAAAAATTATAAAATTTAATATAACATCGATATTTTATTTTCATTTTAATAAATTAGTACAAAAATAATTTATTAACATTCATATTTTACCATTAATTATCACATATTATAGCCTAAAAATATGCAATTCTTTTTGAAAAATAATCATCATAAATTATTATTATTTTTAATAATTTATTTTTAATATAATAATAGTTAAAAACTAAAAGATAAAATATACATATATATATATATATATATATATATATATATATATATATATATACATATATATGCATTAATATCATTATATTATTATCAGTCACATGCCTTTTACTATGTAAAAAAAAGATTTCAATATATATAACTACCAAAAAAGGGTATTTTGATACTTAAAAAAGATAATAAATATAAACATAATAGAGATTTAATAAAAAACTTAAAAATAGATTAAAGTGTAGCATATTTTCATTTTTAATTAGGGGAATGGAGTATATATTTTGAAAACAAAGGGGATAATTGTAGAATAAAAATATTTCTCAGAGGAAAGGAGTGTAATTTATTCAAATATAAAACATGTGACTTCATAAGGCCAACAACAGCCGCGAGTGCCCCCACAAAATTTTGCTTGAACTATTGAGAAGATTTTAATGTAAAATCTAGGGTTTCAATTTGGTGACTTTGGAAATTTATTAACATGATTACACAAAATTGTGTTCATAGTAATGATTGTTTTGTGGTTTGAAATTGATGGTAGGGGTTTGAAAACAAATTTGTGGCCACATGAGCTCATTTTGAGAAGAAAGTGTGTAAATTTGCACTTGCGATTGTTACAAGATTTATATTTATATTATTGTATGTTCTCCTTGTCATATGAAAAGTTAATTAGGTCGTTGCTTGATTAAATTCAATTGCCAACTATTGTTTCACTATGTCTATAATTTTATTGTTGTCATTATTTAGTTGTACATGTTTGGCGCGGTGGGCAAATTTAGTAGTTCTTATTTTTTATGTTCATTTGATTATTGACTTCCATAAAATCCCTCGATTATCAACAATCAAAATTCACATATGTAAATTTGGCTTGTTTTTGGTATGTTATTTTTGCGATTTGAGATCATCATGTTTAGATCGTCTTGAATTGTGTTCAGGCTGAAGTTAATTTATGCAAACTTCATTGATGTTATAATAAGTATTTTTTCTGGGATTTTGATAAATGACAAGAAGGCATGGTAGGCTGAATAATTCTCTTATGAATCTATCACTATTTTTATTTTTGAGAAATTCTTATGTGCACTAAAAGTAAGATATTTCTCTTACTTTGATCTATTTATAATTTGTCGCATCAATATTTCTCTACCTTTATTTTCTCAACCACTCACTTTTGTAGGCTATATTTATCTCCTAAACCACCACATAAGAATTTCTCTCTTTTTATTTTTTTGGGGTCTTGACATGAATATTATGCTACAAAGTCTTGGAAAAACTTGTTTGTTGTCATATATTCTTCGTAGGTTTTGAAAATGCTAAGTATGGACTTATTTCAAGAAAAAAAATTTCACAAAGAGGAAGAATTTTTTTTCACCATAAATAGCTACCATTCATATTTCTCCTTTCCACCTTTTTCTCCCTACTCTTTACTTATGAAGTTAAATTAAGGCTAATTAAGATGCGAGACATTTATGAATCAATTGTTGAGGCTAATTACCTTTGTCTCTGTCCCTCTCTCCCCTCTTAACTCTCCAATTAGAGTGTAATGTGTAGCAGTTGAGGTATGAGACATAATGATAATATGGTGCAGTCTCATTATCCCAGCTTCACAATTTGAATCTCAATCCACTCCATCCCCAAGAAATATATGTTATTGAGGTGTGTTATGTTGACTCAAAACTTTAGACTCATCCACCATTCATTCACCGTTGAAATAATGAGTTGTTTGTTTTAATTATTTTTATCATTTTTAACAAATCTCAGCTATGTGTCTACGCGATGTTTTAGAAAAATTGAGTACACATACACTTTGTCCATGGTGTTTGGACATAGACAAATTAGAGATACGGTGAGAGAGAGAAAAAATACAAAGACAATGGATATTAAAAAAGAAAAAGTGATAGATTCACCATTTTTATATTTTTCTCTTTTTAATTTGAATTTAATTTAAATATATTGACAGTGTAAAATAGTTTTATACTATTACCCAATAAAAATAATAAAAAGTACCAACTCATACAAATAACTACCTATTATAATGAGGGATCCACTATGATTTCTTACTTTTCTCTATTTTTATTGGTTGACAGCGTAAAATTATTTTGCACTATCAATACATACCAATTAAACTCTTTCAATTATGTCCCAAAGATGTCTAACTTTTATCAAAAATATTATTTATACTCAAATTTGGGACTTATTTTAAGGGACACATTAAGTTATTCCTTAATCATTGGTTGAAAAAAAAAAATAAGATCTAGTTTCAACATATAGGTGCATTATGTTGACTCAAAAATCTAGACTTATCCACTATCAACCGTCCACTTAGCTGTATGTTTCTCGTGTATGATAGTCTTGTGTGTGTTTTCAGGGTGCGCTTCTTTCAACTTAAAAAAGAAATGAATATAAAATTTAAATTTTATATATAGTTGAAAAATTTTAAAATTAATATTTTTTAAGAGTCTATTCTTTTTCGCTTCTAAAAAAAATTAAAAACAATTTTTTTTAGATTTTAACTATTTTTAAAAAATTATTCAAATATATGAAAAACTAATTTTTTAATAAAAATAATTTTTTTAAAAAAAATAAATCATAAACAAATACACTCTTTGTCTGCTGCTATGTGGTTTTTGTAGTTGCTGTGTTGCTTATGTATTTCCTTTTAGCCTCGGTTTGTTTTCTGGTTTTGATGTCTACGTGTACCAGGACTTCGTTGTTGATTAATAAATAGCTCTCCCCGGTTTGAGTGGTTGAGCTCAAAAATATTGACAAAAAAGAAGAATGCAGATGGCATGGGATAGAGGTAAACAAATCAACATTCAAGCTTTATCGGTAAGTAATTAAAGACAAAGAATGATTTAGTTCATGAATATGTCTAAGAACTAGCTAGAGATCATGTGTACCAATGGAGATTGTGAATTAATAGTAGCTAGCTTAGCTACGACATAACCTAAGATACAAGAGAGGTTAGAATCAGCACAGCACATAGAAAAGAAAAGGTCGGGTTAGGCAGCTTCTTAAAGTCAAAACCTTAAATCCAAGGTGAGGGGTGAAGAAGAGCAATGGCCTTCAAGAGGAGCAGGCAAATTCAAGTCAACAGCGATGGAGGGGTCAGAGTCGGCCTTCTCCCAGTGACACATCTTGTGGCCACCAAGAGCTTGGCCGGTGGAGAACACCCTGAGGCATATGCTACACCTGTGGCCGTCGTCCACCGCCGCCATCAAGTGATCGTCGTGAGAAGCGGAGGCGCGATCCCCGTCGTCGGTCCTGGTGATGGCGAAGCAGCCCTTGACGTTCTTGTGAGTGGGCCTGTGACCTCCGAGGGCCTGGTGAGATCCAAACACCTTCTTGCAACTTGAGCACTCGAACCCACACTCCACGTCCTTGTCCATGTCCATGTCCACGTGGACGACGGTTCCACTTCCACTTCCACTCCCATATTCCTTGGCCCTCTCCCTCCCGCTTCCACTCGCCAGCAACAGCAGACACGCGGCAACCTCGTGGTCCTCCTGGGTCATATATCGTTGAGGTTGAGGTTGAGGTTGTTGTTGTTGTTGTTGTTGTTGTTGTGGTTGTCGTGTGAGATTGGGAGGAGGATTGATCCCTCGCCAGTGGCGCTCGGGGTGGCATCGCATGTGGCCGAAGAGAGCCTTCCATGACCAGAACTTCTTGCCGCATTCGGTGCACGGAGGGGTGATCTTCGGGGCGTCGGGGTCACGCCTCTTGTTGTAAGGCTTCCTCTTCACCGCAACGCTGTGCTCTTCCATTATAATCAATCAATTTGGTGCGCTTCTTGTGATCATATTATTATCCAATTCAAACAAGGAGGAAGGTTTTGCAAGTTGTGTAGAATTAGAATGTGGGAAGAATGAGAGAGAGAGAGAAGAGATGTGCAACCAGTTTGAGAAATTTGACAACTGCATTGTGGTGGGTTGGAAACTGACTACAAAAAACTGCACGTACAGGTGAAAAAATTAGTGCAACTAGCGGCTTATGGTGGGTTGGAAACGGACTTCAAAAAACTGTGCGTATATAATTAGAGATTTATATCATTGGAAATTAGAGAAATATAAGAAATATAAAATAAATTTAGAAAAATATGGAACATTAATCAATTAGAGATGTTTTATTATTTTAATTCTCAAAAGAAAAAGTAGAAATAGAAAAGACACTGTTTTCAGTACTTCAACCTAGCCTTCGGAGCTCTGCTACTTCTACGAGCTTTGAGACATGTATGGTTATTCTTGATCAACTCATTATTTTTCAATTTCTTCATCTAAATAAACAAAAAATATCATTTTCAAATTACATTTGTGTCAATTTATTTTTTAAAATTATTATTATTAATTAATTTTATACAGTTTAAAGATAATTATAAAAATAAAAATAAAAATTAGAGATATATCTTATTTTATTTTGAAAAATAAAAAGTAAAATGCATTAATCAATTAGAGATATCTTATTAATATAAATATTAAAAACGAAAATAGAAATAGAAAATATGTTATTTTTCAGCACCTCAACATAGCGATCTAGCCTCGGCACAGGAGCTCTACTGTTTCTACAAACTATGGGACAAGTACGGCTCTTCTTTATCAGGTAATTGTTTTCAATTTTCTTGATCAAAATATAAATTATTATTTTCAAATTACTTTTCCAGCAATTTTATTTTTTTAAAATGTTAATATAAAATAAATTAGAGATATAAATTATTTGATTTTAATTAATTTTAAATATTTTTAATATTTCATTACATAATTTTTGTTATAATATTTTATGTTAATAAAAAATGAATTGCAGAAAAACTAATTTAAAAAACACCTTGCTGAAAGGTAATTTTAAGCAACGATAATTGTTACATTTAAACATTAGTAATTATTAATAGATGGATATAATAAATGAATATCAATAAGTTAGATATATAGTATTAATAAATATTGAGATATGTGGGCCACTATTTTACATGTGTCAAAATATAAATAAAATGCTTAAATACTAACATGATAGACAATATCTACCTACAAATTTCTCTACAAATACTATTATCGAATTTTATATATGCATTGACAGTGTATAATTCTTTTACACTATCATTGAATCATATCTTACTATATTAACAAATATGATTAAGTCTCATACCCACTATTTGAATGATCGTCCAAATAGAAAAATATGATTAATTAATTGTATAAAAAAATTTTATACTATCAGTATATAAAAATTAAACTCATCATTTTAATTAATAATAACTTGTAAAAGTTTTCACATTGTAAGAAATTTTTTAAAATTTTTTATATGTCTTATCATCAATAAATTTTTAAGTTTTGAAAAATTACAAACTAACTTAGAAATAAATAAAGAAATCATATCGCATTCCTACAAACTAACATAATAAATTATCATAGAATAAACTAAAGCTACTTTTCTTTTTGGTTTTATTGTAATTAATAATTTAATATAATTGACAATTTTACATCAACAGCAGCAACATAAAAAATACAAATAGTTGTAATGTGTCTTATATGATAAAAAGACTGTAGAAATAATAATGTTTGTTTATATATACAACTTTATCCAACTAATGGTAGTTTATTCATGTCATACTCCTAATTGTGCTCAATTCTATAACACGGTCCCATTCAATACGTCGTATGATATGAAATGTAAATACATATTGTTCTCACATAGAGGATAAGGTATATTGGAACAAATATCGAATTAATGTATTAAAATATTAACAAATTTAAATAGAGATTGACTTAACTAAACTTGCTAGCAACTTAATAGTTAAATAAAGCCTTCATCCAATAAACCAAAGAGTTAACATGGTGTCTGCTACTTTTTGCATTACTTCCGTTAAGAGAATATGGTATCAAAATTTTCTCAAACGTAACTATCAATAAATATGTCAATTAGCAATGCTATTGGGTATGAATTAGCTTTCGTACTTAGTGCTATGAATGGTTTAAAACCAATTATGCTTGTGGAAATGATTTTTTTATGTAATATGCTTAGACACTCCATGACGCACCGCTTAATTTGCAAGAAAAATTAAAATAAAAACTTTAAAATAAAAAATAAGTGCAATGAGTGATTGGATTATATAGTACATTTGCAAATATGTCGGACTTGTGTGTCCAAATAACAATGCCCTTATGGTTAGGTTAAAATGTTAAAGCAAGAAAGAGAAAATTTGTTTGGATTAAAATGCAGGAGAGTTTTCATCAATTTATGTTTTCATACATCACTCTATAAAAATCATTTAGTATTTTCCTATGTCAATAATAAATTGATTTTTATGGAACGACGTACAAAAACATAAATTCTTAGAAACGCTCTATTATTTTTTATCCAAACAAACTTTTTCTCTCCTACTTTGACATTTTGACTGAAGCATAATTGGTTTAAAATCATTCATAGCACTGAGTATGAAAGCTAATTCGTACCCAATAATAGCGCTAAATCAGTCCTTTTACATATAATAGGCGGTTAATTAGTAAGACAAAGAGGGGGTTGGAGGACAAGCTAATTAGTTTCCCTACATGGTATAAAATGAACATTTTATGATGTCATTGTCTGCCTAAATGGACATCGTTTGTGAATCAAAAATAAATTTTTAAGCTAAAATTTTTTTAATTCATTCGTACCTTTACTAGCCCATTGGAATGGAGTATTACTTTTAATGAGTCATTAGCCTTCATATAGGGAACGCTAGTTTCTCTAGCGAACCTCCAAAACATCATATTAAGCTTTCAAGACACAGAAGAAAGGATGAGCGAAGACAAAAAGGAGCTGTAAGTTGCAAGTCGTCCAAGTCCATTGTTTCTAGATATACAATATTGATATGTTTATATAATAAAATTCACTATTATATTGCAGTAATAAAAAAGAAGTGTAAACTTAATCTCATCATATCTAGTAGAGTTAGAAATGTCTACAAAATCTCAGCAGACCAAAACTAAAGGCAGCCCTCCAATGAAAGCATTTACCACATCACTTTGGTACCAATATCATCATCATCATCATCATCTCCTTCTCCTCTCCCCCCCCAAAACAAAACAAAAAAACAAAAAAAAATGCAAAACAGAAAAACTTCCTAGTAGTTCCATACTATAAAACAATACAAATTTATAATAAAAAAAATACAAAAGATGTAAGCCATACCCCCATCCATTCATTAAAGAAAGATAAAAAATAATATTCTTCAAGAAATTTCCGTCTGCAAGGATGGAACATGCATGACCATGCAAACAATATCATAACGAGTTCAACTCAAGGCAAATTTTCAATATCCATTTCCTGTGACCTCCTCATTGAAATATGCATATGGAAGTAACACTTAAAATGAGTATTTTCCAAATAAAAATGATACATTAACAACAAAAGAGAAGCATTGACTATTTATCAATCTTTACGTTTGTTATAGTTTAACCATACTTGTAATACATAACAACTAATAAAATGCTATACAGTTTAGTAATGTCAATATATGTTTTTTCCCCCTTTTTTGTTTGTGTAATATACCACAAAAAGAAACACTACTAAGTCTCGAGGAGTCGAGTTGACGAAAGGGTGTCGACAAGCACGAGGATTCAAGGCTTGAGGTAATGTCATTATGGGGCCTTAAAAGAAACAAGTTCAAATTCGATTGTTGGAAGTTCAAATTTACCCATTGATCAATTGATGGAAGTTAGGTAGTGTTTGGTATTCAATAATTTATCTGGATTACTGGTAATATTTGATTAAATTGTTGGGACTTATAACATTATTTTGTTTAGTTGAGTAATATCACTAGTAATCTAGATTTTCAAGATAATATAGATTACCTTTATGGAGGGTGATAATGTGGATTACCACCAACGTAGCAATCCTCATATTATTATTATTAAAAATTAATATTAATACTATTATTAATTAATAATAATTAATAACATTAACTATTATAATAATAATTAATAATTTAATTTTCTTATTCTTAATAATAATAATAATAATAATAAATAAATAACTATTATGATTATGATTATGATTATGATTATTATTATTATTATATTAATTTAAAACATATATTACCTAGTAATTTTTTTAATATATCAAATTGAGTAATATACATTGTCAATTAAATTATAATTTATGCATATCAAATATTACATTTAATATTATCAATAATTTAAAAGATGATAATCTTTCCAAATAACAATCTATATTATTGATAATTTTAATATGTTATATACCAAACGCTACCTTAGAACCTACCGGGGGAAGAAGGAAGTTGTGAAGCAGTTACAGAGAGGGGATTGACATTGCTGAAAGACAAATAACCATTTTTAGACACTTGTCAAACATGCAAGTATGAAGAAAAGCCTATAAATACGAGAAGAGGGCATTGATCAAAGGGGTGGAAATGAGTGGATTTTTATTTTTCACAATTATGTTTGGATTTAAAAAAAAAATAGAAGAAAGAAAATAGAAGAATAAATATTTTCTCTTATTTGTTTGTATAAAAAAATAAAATAAAAGAAAAAAATAATGATATCAAATAATAATTTTACCCTTATATCATTATAAAAGGTTACTCCAACAATAAATGAAAAATCATGTAAAAACTTAGTAGAAATATAAAAGTTAATATAGTTTTGTCATAAATTTATTTATCGAACTAATCTATCTATACAATATAATAGAGAGAATTCCTTGAGATAGCTAATTTTGGTGTCCAATTTTTTATACCATTTTCACCCTTACAAAGAATTAGTTTAAACAATATTTTTTGGGTTAAAATTGTAACTTTAATATGTTCACTATTCCATGTCCATGGCAGTATTCCAATGCTGTTTCTAAAACTGCTCCCCCCTTCATCAGCAGTGTTTATTCCTATTCCTTCAAGTCAGTTTACATGCAGTTTCTTCTCTATTTCATGATCAGTGTCTTCTCATTTAGAACACATGGTTAAAACACATGATAGCATCATGGTATTGACCCGGTAAAATCCAAAAACCTATCCATTTTCTTCTACATTCACTCGCTACTATGTTTGATCCCCTTCGCCCTCTCCTTTCTCTCTACTTTAGGTGATGGCTTCTACCTCGGTGGCGCTTCTTCTGCTCATTCCAGTCCAGAGAATGGCTGCAGATGTAGAGTGTGGGAGAACTCATCTTTCATCAAGTGGAGGAAAAGGGACGCGCATGTTTCCTTGCGTTGCATTTGCAATATGTTTAAGCCTGGATATCTATATTGACCTGTTATAAGTATTGGATAGAATTTGAACCAATAGTGAGTGTATTTAGATTTTATTCAGTGTTATTCAATTAATCCATCTTTAACACTAGACAAGTTAATTTCATTTCTGATTTGAAGGAATACCAGTAAATTAAGGATTGTGGTTTTCGAAATAGATGTATTGAGTAAAATTTGTAAAATTAGTCTATGAATTTAAAATTTTATGGATTAGCTTATATTGTGTTTTTTCTCTTTTTTAAAATAAATAACACAAACTTCTCATTGTGTTTTGTGGTTTGTTCTGCAATCTTCACTTATAACTGAGAAGTAGTAGCCATTGTAGCTTGGAAGCAGGGTTCAAAAAAGTATCAAGAGAAAGTTTATCATCAAGTTTCAATCTTTTCATGAGAAAGTTATGGATTTTCCTCATCAGTTATGTTTTTGTGAATTTTCTCCGTTTGTAAGGCGAAAGCTTGAATTTATTTTTCTTCAACCGGGTGGTTCATCAATCTTGCTAATAGAATTGGTATTGTACTAGAGCTTTTAGGTCTTTTGAATTGTGCATTTTTTGAAATTATTCGCAAATAGGGTTTATATGAGTTGTTGGCGATTGCTACGTATACGATAGTATTGGCATCCTATCTTATTCTAATTTGAACTGTTCTTTCTATGAATTAATTGGTGCCATTAAGTAGTCCCAAGAGAAAAGGCATTTGAATTTTGAGAGAAGAAGAACATGGATTTAAAACCTTAATGCTACAATAACAATTAGGATTGTAAAGGAATAGTGTTGATGGTACAAAAAACATTGTTCTTTTTATTTAATTATTTCTTTTGATTCACTTTTGCTCTTTGTTTCTTTGTCTTCAAGTTTTAAGTAGTTGTGCATTATTTGTACCAAGTTACCATTAAGTAATGAAGCTGTACCAAGTTACAACTGGAACAACTGTTTAGATTTTTTTTTTTCTTTTTGTAGCTAGAGGAGGATCAATCCATATTTTTTTATTTATCCATTTAGTTATTCATAATATATGAGTTATTGTACAGATTTTTTAAATTCAAGAATTAATTGATAATAAGATATATAAAGAATTGAGAAAAATCTTTACAAGATAAAAGTTATACATTTGTAAATAAATAAAAAGTTTAATTGGTATACACTAACGTTGTAAAATAGTTTTACACTGTCAATCAATAGAAATACTAGAAAATGAGAAATTATGGTGGCTCCTCATTGTAATGGGTGATTATTTGTATAAGTTGGCATTTTCTATTATTTTTATTGGTTGACAGTGTAAAATTATTTTATACTATCAATGTATTTAAGTTAAATTTATAAATAAATACCAACCATAATAATTTGTTTGTACAAAATGTAGACAAATGAAAAATATTTCAAATATATAATTACATTTTATCCTCCCAATTAAAGCCATGGATAAAAAAAGGACAATTCAATGATATTTATAAATAAAATAAGTATTTGTAAATGCATATATGTTTATATTTGCAATTGTAACATATAAATATATAATACTTATGAGTTTAATTGATATGTACTGACAATATAAAAGAGTTTTAAATTATTATCCAATTACAAGTTGGTATTTGTAATATTTTTAAAGTATTAGGTAGTTATATGAAACACTTTTATTGATATGACAATACATAATTGGATATTTATGTAAAAATTTTTTATAATAACAGTACATACCAATTAAGTTTAATACTTATACACAAATTTCTTTCTACAGTCTTTCTAGCTATCATAAAAATACATTGCCTCCACTTATATTTTTTATTTTTTAAGTATTAATGTCAAATTGCCACTCATTATCTATCACTTCTCTCACTAATAATAAAGGGGATTGTGTGAGTTTGGTGTCCAAAATTTTCCCCTTATTTTAACCCTAATAACTTACTTATTTAACAAATGCTAATAGGGTTAAAAATGTAACTTTGTGTAATTAACTACCCATTACACATGTAGTTTTTATTTTTATTTTTTTAGGGTGGTTTACTTCACATGATAGTGCAGTTTTTGTTTCTACCGCTTTTATTTTTCTTTCCATTTTCCTGAACAATTTTCAGCTTTTTCTCTGTCTCATATTGCTTCGATCAGTGCAAGTCTTCGAGCATGATCAACGAAACGAAGCAAAGCTCCGCAATGCTAATATCTTACCTTACAATTCTATTCTAAAACAGTGTGTTTTCTTTTCTTTCCGTTTTTGTTCACCACGTTTAATTGGCTCTTTTAAACCAGTTCTGCTAATTTGAAAAAGGTGTGTGCTCACACCTAACAGCAACTTCCATTTTTCGTGCATCTATCCGTCCTCATAGATCACAATAAAATAAATTTTGACATGCTATAAATGGTACTTTGATAGGTGCTCTTAGGTCCTTTCAGTTATATGAATAATAAATTATCTTTCTCGTGACGAAATAAAAATCTAAGATGGACACATGCCAGTTAGAGATTAATCACCAAGGCTGTTTGTGTTACGTAGGATAGGAAGGACAGGATAGGAGAGACCAAGAGAGTGCTTTTTCTAATCTGTTTGAATTTTCATTTGCACTACTGGGGGCTCTCTTTTCACATGGCTACATAAATTGCAATCTTTTTAATTAGTTATTACACGAGAATCTTTTGACAACGTATGAGAATTGATATTAAAAATAAAGAAACATCACAAAAGTGAGTAAATACTAAATACAATATGTAGCCATGGACAAATTGTTGTGTACTAATCTTACCCGATAATAAATTGCTTACGGGTTTGTATGAATTTTTTTTTTAAATAAAATTGTTGAATAATTCTTTTTTAAGAAAAATGACATAAAAAATTATATGATAGTTTGATATCTATGTATTTTTCTTAGACATATCTTTCTCTCTAAACACTATTAAAAAAATTTTATATAGATATCCAATCATGTATTACCATATCAGCAAAAGTGTGTAACTCAAATATGCATTATCTCAAAAATCTTAAAAATACAAGCATTTGATTGGATGATAGTGTAAAACTCTTTTACTCTATTAATACATATCAATTAATATTACTAAAATACCCTTAATTAAAAGTTGTACCAATTAACTATTGTTACTTCTATATTTTTAATTTATATTTAATAATTATATTAATTAATATCAAATAGAAAAGGTAACTATTTTAAATATAACAAATTTAAAATAATATTAACCTATTAAATCAAACCAATATTAATAAAAATAAATTATTAAAATAACAATATTAATGTATAGGTAATATTGAAAATAATAGTTCCATCCACTTTTAGGAGGAAACAAATATAGTGAGTTTCACATATATATTTTTACATTATTTTTTTTTCTCTTAATTTTCCTTCCACATCCAAACAAAGGAGATTAATTTCTTTCCTTCTCCTCTTCTTTCTTCCATTTTCCACTCAACCAAACAAAGCCGAATCAACCGGCTGCAGAAAAACGTTATCAGGATGGGAATACCGCTGCTTCGTGCTTTCACTATGGTATTGGACTTGCTATTTGCAAATGCTCCGGTTGGACCTAATGCAAAAAGGAGTTATATATGCTCGAGAAGGCGTTGAGGAACTCAAGAAAACGGGCTTGCAGGGGAGGGGGCAATTAGCCTAATGCTACAGCCTGGCCATAAGGGTCTTGGATTACCATTTGAGAGAAGGAGAGTAGGAGACTTTAAGTTGGCAGTGGATTGTCTAGCCAAAGCAATATCGTAGAGGTAATGGTGAGAAGTGGGTCCTATCATTAGAGATCTTTTGTAGTATACATAAATATAATATAATGAGCCATTGTGATCAAGAGAATGATATTTTTGATGCTGCAAAAGGTTTTCCACACCTCTTGAAGAAATATATGAATTCTCAACTGACAACGAAGTTTATTTATCTAATTGGCCTTTAGTTTATGTATTATTATGATTTAAATTTGATTTTCGATTTTTTCTATTAATAGGTGATTTATAAATATTTTTTGTAAGTATTCGATGAATCTGGAGATATAACAATCATAATAAGCCTTTTTTTTCCCCTTTCAACCTAAATCTTTTATTTAAAAAAAATATAAATTCTCTAGTGATCCATACAGGGCAAAAAAAAAGAGAGCTCCTATCAACTTGTTTGACCTAAGATAATAAGTTTATGAGCTTAGTCTTACTAAAGAGGACTTCCATGGGGGTGTTAAGGTTAGAACTAATGCAGCTGCTAGTAGGGCTGCTAGTTGTCTAGTGCAACGAAGACTATTTGTGATTTGTATGTTTTTAATATTAAAATCCTTCCTTTTATTAATAATAATAATAATAATAATAAAAAGTACAAAAATCAATTATTAAGACTAATTATCGACAGTATTTATACGTATCAAATAATTTTTTTTGGTTGCATAAAAAGCACTCCACAAAAGGCTTCATAACAAATTAAACTTACAAATTATACATTCTATAACATTTAGCATATTCATGTAAATTAAGAAAATTCTATAAAACATAACATATACCACGTAAGAAGTTAAAGCCTAAAATTAACTAAATTTATAATTTATAATAAAATTTGTCCCATGCTCAGCCTGCTCGAGTTTTGACGCGAAGGAAGAAAATGACCACATATGACTTGCTTAGTGTAGAGAGTCAAATGTGGAGGCTTTTTTTATGGTCCAATCCAGGACTAAGGGCCAAGAAAAAGAACACAAGCATGGGAGGGAACTAGGTAAACAGGTAAGGGCAGTTACTCCCGCTCGTGTCGTATAGAACAGGCCACCCAAGATCCCAACAATGTTCTACATCATCAAGTAATTTCCTTGTGCCACACTGGTGTGTAGTTGGGCCTGCCCTGTTCTTCCGCTGAAATGAAATTCCTTCTGCCGAGAGTTTGCAAATTTTATTTTGCATTAACTTAATTTTAACCAGAAGTGAGTTGATGCTAACATGATTTATGTTTAGAAATTTTTATCTCAAAAGTAATTGTGAAATAATATAAAGAATATTGTTTGGGTAATATTAATCAAAATTATTTTTAAATATATAATTATTAAAAAGAATATGAGCTTTGTATAAATAATTTTAATATTACCTTGTTGTTTCATCTTTATTTTAAGTATACTGTGAATGAATTATATAAATATCGTTATAATATTTTAACTTTTAGTGCTATAAATATAATATTTATAACAAAATGTATATATATATATTGCATAAAAAATAATTATATTAAAATTTTAATTAATAATGTTGTATAATATATGTCAAGAAGAAAAGTACGAAAATAGATCCATCCAATATGTGAATGCAACTAAGCCTTAGTATATGAACACAAATGAGAACTTAATGGTAGATAATTGAAGACTGGCATAGGTTGCCTGACACCTTACCGTTCAACTTGGGTGCATGGGCTTGAAAAAGAATGAAACTCATTGATTTTCTAGGTGTTCTGTGAAGGTAATGACGAATGGAAGAGTGCATAAGGGATCTTCTTTTCTCTACCTTATTTTCTCTTCAGAGAGTGCATAAGGGACTTGTTGACAACAGAGTGTAAAAAGAACACTACTACATATTTAATTTTTAGCAACATCTAATTACACAACGTTTTCATAAATGTTGGTAAAAGTATGATAAATGTTGTTAAAAGTATAATAAATATTGCTAAAAAGTATAGTAAAGTGTTGTTAAAACTGTTATGTATCATAGTCTAAACACAACACTTGTAAAAATGTTACTAATGTAAATGGTAACATTTTGTTATAATTAGTAACATTTTTTAAATATTACTAAATTTCGATTATGTTGTACTAGGAGTTGCTTTCACTGTCCCAGGTTGGTGAAAGGTTAAAGTGGGTAGTTGAAAATAAAACTTTGACATGACCAAAAACATAAAATAAAATAAAATTTTGAGGGTTCTTCAATGGACAAAAGATCTTAAATGAATAGATAAATATTAAAATATAAAATTATGTGATTTTTTTAGATAATCATGTGATCCTTAAATAACTTTTAATTTTCACCATCGATCAACTTATGATTTAATGATCACAATGTTTTTCTCTCTTTTCTCATATAAAAACACTCCACTGACTTAATACATCCCCTATAAAATTGATGTTCAATTTTTATAAAATTTGACAAAAATAATCTTCATGATAGGTAATTGTAATTCAATGGTTGGATTGATAAAATATATATTTTATAGAAAGTTCTTAAGTGGTGTCACTACACTTAAAATATATATATATATATATATATATATATATATATATATATATATATATATATATATATATATATATATTATTTCCAATCATTGGATTACAATTACTAATCATGAAAATCATTTATGCCAAATTTTATAAAAATTGAATATCAATAAGAATATAATCAAGTAACTCTTATTCATGTATATTTTAAATATATAAATTACGTTAATTTTGAAGTATATAAAAAGTATATTAAATAATTTTAGATTAACATAAAATTTTATAGAGATGATCTATATTACTCCAATTGTATAATAATTGCTTAAAGTTACACGGATATAACTTGATCATTCAGAAAATAATCAAGTAGCTCTTATTCATATATTATAAATCATACAAGAGAGCATTCACATAGGCCACTGTGGGAATGTGTCTACTACAAGTAGAGGAGCAAGGAGAGATGAGAGGGTTTTGGTGCTTTGTGACAATGAGTTCATGAGGGAGTTGTAGGCTCATGAAGGTGTGTTGCCACCATTGTTATGATGGGTGAGGTCATGATGGAGTTGTCGTCATCGTGAGAGAGTTGCAATTGCAAAGGAGTTGAAGGCTACCGCGAGAGGGAGAATAATGAGGCAAGACTAGCCCAAAGAATTAAGAGAGGAGAGGGATAGTAGAAGAATGAGGAATGGAGATGAGAAAGCAATTTGTGATTTGAAAAATGAGAGTATAAACTCATGAGACGGGAGCGGTGCAAGAAAGGTAGAGTTAGGATTTTAGATTAAGGTTAGGTAGCATTAGTAGTAGCGGGAATATTTTTATCTGTATAATAAAGACATAAGGATATATCAAGATTTTTGTTAGTATATTTGGTGTAATTTAATTTGATTTGATTTTATATTTTTCTAGTAATTTATGTACAAATAAATGAGAAATTTACCTATATAATTAAGGAAGTGAGTGAGTACAATAATAAATACTAATATTATTTGATAAAAGAGAGAAGATGGAAGGTAGAGAAGTTGTGTAAAATGAAAGTTGGGTTTATTCTTCATTGATTTGTTCCTTATATATAGGGTCAATGACTTGGAGAAGTCAACAAAAGACTAATTTCTATTATAACTAATTTATATTTACATTAGATTACAACTAACTGATTAAGTTAATCTCCTCGAGTGCTTATACCGAATGCTGGTTCGGTCTGGGTTGTTACCCCCCGCAAGCTGGAGAGTGCAAGTCATGCATGCCCAGCTTGGAGAGTAGCACGGTCAAGGGACCAGGATGTAGAGACTTCGTGAAAATGTCTGCAAGCTGGTCATGGGTGGAGATAGGGAGCAGATGTACAAACCCAAAAGCAATCTTCTCACGGATTAGATGGGAATCAAGCTCAATATGTTTGGTGCATTCATGGAAGGAGGAGTTGTGAGCTAATTGAATTGTAGAATGATTATCATAGTAGAGTGGAATTGGTGAGGAGAGGGGACAGCCGAACTCTTGAAAAAGAAAAGCCAGCCACAGCAACTCACATTAGATTGGGGCTAAACCTCTATGCTTTGCTTTAGTGGATGACCGTGAGATGGTCGATTGTTTCTTGGATTTCCAAGAGATAAGACATTCACCTAGGTATACATAGAAGTCGGTGACACTATAGCAAGTATCTGGGAAAGTGCCCCAATCATTGTCATTAAATGCCCGAAGCTGAAGGTCAGAGGTCCTGAAAAAAAAAAAAAAAAAAAGGCCATGGCTAAGAGCAACTTTGATGTATTGTAGAACTTGGATAGCAGCTTTGTGATGTACATCCATGGGGCATGACAAAAATTGACTTGGGTGATGGCCAAAGATACGTCTGGGCGAGTAGTAATGAGATATTGCAATCTACCAATGAGCCTTAGATAGGACTTGACATCAATTAGGGGAGCACCAGAGGAATTGGAGAGTCTGAGGGAGGGATCCATAGGTGTTGAAGAAGGCTTGCACGATAACATCCCATAATAGAAAGAAGGTCAAGGGCATATTTGCATTGGTTAAGGATGATCCTTTTGGAGGAATAAGCAACCTCCAAACCAAGAAAAAACTTGAGGTCTCCAATGTCCTTAATGTGAAACTTCGAATGAAGATGCTGCTTGATTCCAATAATTTCAGAGAGCTCATTGCTAGTTAAGACAACATCATCAACATAAACCAATAGTGCTGTAAAGGAAGTGGCAGATTGTTTGGTGAAGAAGGTGTGGTCCGAGAGGCATTGAGAATATCCCTGGGACTTCAAGGCAACAAAGAATGTGAGAACCCATTTTCTACTGGCTTACTTCAGACCATAAAGAGATTTTTGAAGAAGACACACTTGGTTGGGAGAGGATGCATGGTAACCCTTAGGCAAGGTCATATAGACTTCCTCTTGCAAACTACTATGAAGGAAGGCATTGTCAACATCAAGCTGGTGTAGAAACTAGTTTTTAGCAGCTGCCAAAACCAAGAGGGTCCGTAGGATTGTCATCTTGGCCACGGGTAAAAAAGTTTATATATAGTCCACACCCTCCACTTGAGTGAAACCTTTGGTGAGTTGACATACCTTGTAGCGGTCAATGGAGCCATCAAGTTCGTACTTGATATGGTAGACCCATTTACAATCGACGGATTTCTTTCCCAGAGGTAAATGGACAAGTTTCCAAGTTTTGGTATGCTCTAAAGCATTTATCACAGCCTACATTGCCTTTTGCCAATACTCTCACAGGTTGTGAGTAGGATTTAGGCTCAACATTAATGGAAATATTAAGCAAAAAGGATATATGTTTGGGAGAAAAAGAGTTCCAAGACAAAGACAAAGGATACATGGGAGTCATGCCATACTCAGATGAAGATTAGACAACAGTGCTAGAGACAAGATTAAGATGGTAATTCTACAGATAGCAAGGAGCCTGCCTTGGTTTGGTGGAGTGTCTCATGGGTAAGGCTTGAGGGGCTGGTTGTGGTAATGGAGGGAGGTCAATAGCTGTGTTTGTGGGCTATGGTTGTTGTGTTGGTAAGTAATCAAGTGGTTTAGGATGGGAAAAGGTTGGAAGGGGTGCAAGGGATGGGTTATCAGCGTCCAAGTTATGGATGGCTTCCTGAAATGGAAAAACATGTTCGTAAAAAATAACATATTTAGAAGTGAATGTTTCACGAAACTTCAAATCAAATAAAACAAAACCTTTTGAACCTGTGTAATGTCCAAAGAAAACACATTTTCTAGCACGAGGCCATTATCACTGTGCAGGATTTTAATTGTAAAACCAAAGTGATTTTGAACCAAAGAGGAAAAATTTTGAATAAGAGGGGAGGCCTCAAATTTAGTTTTCATTAAAAAAATCCATGTGTGATGTGAGAAATATCAACAACGGTAAGAAAGTAACGATGACCATGTAATGAAATAACTAAAGCAAGACCCCATATATTAACACGAATCAATTTAAAATTTTTATTACTCTGTGTAGTGCTTACAAGAAATGGCAAATGCTTCTACAGTGCAAAATGACAAACATCACACGGGTGGGGTACAACAGTAAGTACAAAAGAGAATTGACTATGTACAACATTCATTTTATCAACAAGTATATGACCAAGTCTATTGTGCCAAAGAGTAAAATCAAAGGCAGTGTTATTACAAACTAAACTGTGCAAACCAGTAGAAAATGTTATGGAAAGCCGAGAACCAAAGGGAAGTTACAAAATGTACAATCCTCCATTAACTCTAGCAGTGTTAATCATCCTCAAGCATGTTGAATCCTAAATTTGACAACGATTATGTGAGAAAAGCAATTGAGAAGCAGGTGATGAGGTCAATTTAGTAACAATTATGAGATTGCAATGGAAAGAAGGCAAATAAAGGACATTGGTTAGAATTAGATAAAGGGAGAGATGTATGGAACCTGAGTAATTGGACACTAGTTTGCTACCATTAGGTAAATGCACTATAATAGGTCTAGAAAGAGTAAAGGAAGTGAAAAACAAAAAGGAAGTACAAATGTGATCCGTAGCACCAGTGTCCAGCATCCAAAGAGAAGAGGAACTATTACCATTGTTTAATGGAACATGATCAAGTTAAGGAACATTGGCCATGTTGACATGAGTAGGATTTGAGCCTGAATCCATCACAAATGTTGGAGTGCTTGAGGAAGGGAAAAAAGCAAGAAGGCTTCAATATCGCTTGGCAGTGAAACCAAATCTGGTGGTTGAATTAGCTTGGGACTACAACTCATCAACCGTAGATGGATCTTGAACATCAGTAACAACCATGTTTGCACCACGATGCTGACCTCTAGCCTTGTAGCTAGGGGGATAGCCATGCTTCACGTAACACACATCAATGGTGTGTCCCTATTTTCCACAAAATGAGCACAACTTCTTTGGACCTTGTTTGGCACCAAATCTAGAGGGTTTCTTGGAGTCTTGTGCAGTAAAAATAGCAAGAGACTTGGGAAGATTAGACTATTCAACAGAAAATTGCCATTCTTATTGCACAATCATGCCAAACACGTAGTTGAGGGAAGGTAATGGTGTTATCAACATGATCTGAGAGTAAGCAACAGAGAATTGCTCATTCAAACCTTTCAAAAAACAAGTAACATACAAAAAGTTTCTTTGATCCTTAACTTTTCCCAATGCATCACAAGTGTAATTCACACCACATGTACACTTAGGAACAGGGATAAGAAGTTCCAATTCATCAAGCATCGCTTTCAAACCAGTAAAATAGGT
Source organism: Pterocarpus macrocarpus (assembly GCA_031439585.1). Classification (NCBI taxonomy): domain Eukaryota; kingdom Viridiplantae; phylum Streptophyta; class Magnoliopsida; order Fabales; family Fabaceae; genus Pterocarpus; species Pterocarpus macrocarpus. The sequence goes on along the minus strand of CM062520.1, from coordinate 61,265,709 downwards.
AATAACTGATTGATTACTGTGCTGGAAATTGAATATCTCTTCTTGGAGATCAGAGATGTGAAACAAATTCAGTTTGTGAAAATTTCTCAACAAGTTCAAACCACAAAGTGTGTGCATTGTCGATCCAAAGAACCTATTGAGCAATGGACAAATCAAGAGATCGGATGATCCATACCAGAACAAAAGTTTTGTAGCGGCTCCAGTATGGATAGGTTGCATCTTGCTTCTCAGGTTCTTGAATTGAGCCATCTATGAAGCCGATTTGGTTTTTCATCAGGAGGCTCATCTTAAAGCTATGCTACCAACTATGAAAATTCGAATAAGAGAGAGAGGGATGGAGACAAGGACCAGCGAAGGACTCTCGTTCAAGTGCACTTAGAAGGGACCATTGGTGCCTTGCACCTCTTTGAGAGTGAATCGGTGAGGTTGAACTTCGATTGCCATGGCGGAGGGAGAGGCAAAGATTGAGAGAGTGCAACAATGGCAGAAGCGAGAGAAGAAGAATGGTGTTCTCAGAGAATATCAACTAATACTATGATAAAAAGGAGAAGATGGAATGTGGAGAAGTTTTGCAAAATGAAATTTGGGTTTATTCTTCATTGATCTGTTCCTTATATACAGGGTTAATGACTTGGAGAAGTCAACAAAAGAGTCTAACTAATTACAAGGGTGTAACTAATTTTTGTTATAACTAATTTATATTTACATCATATTACAACTAGCTGATTAAGTTAATCTCCCTAAGTGCTTGGATCAGATGGTGGTTGGGCCTAGGTTGTTATTATCATCTAATTCCCTAGTTATATATGTTAATTTCTCAAATATTTATACATGAACCATTAGCGGTCAATTGACACACAAAAATGTATGTCTAAATATCATTTTTCTTTCTAATTGAAAACCAAATCTAACTAGTCCATTATCAATTTATTCGAATTTTTTAAATTTCAAATCTTTTGAGTCAACTTTCAATTTTTTATTTAGTCCAATTATGTTTTGATCACCTCGGATTCCACCCATATCTTCTTCACACACATTCAGTAGCAGGCTTTTCTTTTCTTTTTTTTAAGTTTACACATTCACTAGCAGATGAACTTTAATGTGCTTTGAAAATGGCATTTACTCCCTTGTCTGGATACATGTAAGTCAATGATCTTCATAATATGAATGGGGCCAATGCCACTGGCTTAATTTGCTTCAAGCCAATTACTATTTCATTTCTCCTTTGTACTTAATTTATTGCTAGTTTTATTTCATGTTGTTTCGTTCATTATTGTATACCTATATCAAAGTTGTAGCAATATTGATGTATCGACAATTAATGTATGTTATACTGAATGTAGTATACGCAGTTGACAATCAATAGAGTTATTACAATATTACGCAAAGTCATGGGACATGTGTATATATATCCTTTTTTGGGGTGGGGTGTTTGTGCCAAAACGTGATTGCGCGTGTAAAGAGCCTTCCACTACTAGAAAAATCCCAATTGTGTGAAAGCATACAATATATAAGGCCCTTTTTCCACCAGTTGGCGAGACAAATCGCATGAATGATTATGGCTAAATAGTAACGTATGCTTTGAGGAAATGATAGCCGGTATGAAGACGAATATAAATATGAACATGCACTATAATGAACTAGCTAGCTCGACTAGAAAGTAGGAAAAGTTGGAAATATATCAATGCATACTTATTGCAATGGCCAGCTATTGTTCTGCAAATTTTTGGCTTAATTTGCTTTGTGGCTTTAATTGTATAATGTTCTACAGTGCTGCTATATAGTACGAAGGTAGAGTGATGAAATGAGTATGAAGAGTATATGGCCCAATAAAAATCGATGAGAGGCGGAAATCATGCGGGGCAATAAGTGAAAAACGGATTTTGTATATATTGTTTTATCTATTTGTACAATTCATCAACTTTTTGTGGTATCATAAATCATTTTTTTAATGTTCTAAAAAAATTGCTATACGTGACGAAAAAGTTTTCATAAAAAATGCACGAATACAAAACGTGTGGTGGTTATTATATATCTCAACAAATAAAATTAAAAAATAAAAGATAAAAATCAAATGGAAGGTTTGGATGGTTTCATAGAACAATTCGTGCAAGACTTTTGTCATACCAAAAAGCATTTGTAGTGTTTCAATTTCTTTCTATTACGAATTTTGATTGCATGATACTATCTTATAGGAACAAAAAAAGTTCATCTCCCTATCACAAACAAAGACCCTATTTCTCACCAGTTATAATAATTAATTTTGAATTTCTAAATGATCTTTTGCTAGTGCATAAATTTGAAACTTTCACTATCAAAAACACAGAAGTTTGCCATCTTTGTTTGGTCACAAGTCTTGTAACGGTGGCAAACTCAATCTTAGTGGCCCACATTTGCCACGTTTTCAGCTGCCGTTGTAGAAATACGCGGGAGCCTTACTCTTTTCTCACTCCCTTTTATTTTTTATTTTCCCACCTTTTTTTCTTTCTTTCTTTTGTGTTTTTCCCGAAGCAGAGCTCTCTCCCTTAATTTGCAAAACCGTTTTGTACCCATCGCCAAGCAGCTCGCCACCCGCTGCCTTCCTTTGCTGTGTGCTTCTTCGATGGCATTTGTGTTTCTCTGAATTGGTTGTAGTAACAGCATTTGACGCCAACACAAAGGGGAAAGTCTTCTTTCTGCTTGTATAAACCTTCATCATTCACAAGGGAGTAATGGAGTGTGAGAAGGGTTTGGGTCGCAAACAAGTGTAATAGCTCCTTGAAACTTGTTTTGCTAGAGACATTGCGGAGGACGAGAAGGGACATTACGAAGAACGGCAAGAAGGAGAGAGCGGATTCAGAGATTGGCATGACCATCTTGGCATATTCGCCAAATGCAAAGGGTTTTGTAAGCATGGAGAACGCATCATAGAAAGGGGAATAAGTGGTCTTGCTTCATCACCCTGATGTTCTTCAACTTTAAGCAAATTCTGGTTAGATTCTTGATGCTCACCCTTCACAAAACTTGTTGTGATACTTGGTCTTTGATTTTGCATATCATCTTCAATACTTGTGTGTGTTTGTTTTGCTGAACTTTATTAAAATTTAATGCTTGCAACTGAAGACTGTATTATGTTATTTTAGTGAACATTAGAAGATTAGTGAATTGATGTTTGGGACCTTAAAAAATTGAAACATGATCCGATTCAAATCTACATGTTAGTTTTGTCTTCCTATTGATCTTGGGTGTAATATTTCATTGATAATAATTGTGTTAAATTCAATGTCTGTGTAGTGTATATTTTATGCATAATTTGCCTTCTATACGTGAATAATCTTTATAGGACAGACTATCAAGTAGTATTACATAAATGTCTAGAAACAAAGTATAAACATTCCATGAATGACAGAAACAAGAAAACCTGCAGATTTCATTGCCTCAATCTCTGTTTGAGTCACTTTATTTGTCCAACATGCGTGGAGTTAGCCATCGAAACCATAGCTAGATTGCATTCTAGCTGATGATATACCTTTAACATATTGTTTAAAGAAATAGTGAATAACTAATAAGCCATATCCAAGTAACTTGATATATATGCCTGCATGTGGGTTCTAATGAGAAGGGGTAAATAGCAAAGGGAGTGACAGAGAGTGACATGAATGAAGAGCATATAAGGAATATGATCCAAGAGTTTGATTTGAGACTTATATCTGAAACTGGAATAAGATGTGACAGAGTTGGATGTTGAAATAACTATGAGTTTGGGTTGAAGAATTCTTTTGTTCTTTCATTACATACATGGAAACTATTGTAGTATATATATGCAATGCATTACTTATTTATTTAATACTGGTGTTTGTAGTGCAGCTTTTTGACAATGGAGAAATCATATTGGTGCTAGAAAAGGGAACAGAACCAGATGCATTTAAAGTAAGTTCACGAATTCAATTGAAAGATGCTTTGAGCAAGTTGAAGCTAAATTCTAAAAATTGGCAAATGTAAGCATTCCTATTTCTATATGTCTATTTGATGTAATTCTTACACTAGTTTTAGGTAACATGCTAAAGCGCACTTTGTGTACCATCTAAGGTGCTTTATATATAGCTATATTTTTTTATTCATATTAATGTTAGATTAATCCAATTCTATCTCATTCTAATTCTTGTTCTCATTTGTTTATAAGAGAAAATATCAGAGCGCTTACCTCAACATCAAGAACGTGCTGCCACTAAAGGTGTTCCATCAAAAGTACTAGCTCATCCTCATGATGCAATTGGAAAAGTTTGTGGTGCTGAGCATTCAGGTCGTGTGCGTGGTTTTGGCAATGGTGCTTGTCCTTTTAGAGTTTTTGGAAAATCCAAAGGTTATGTTGGTTTTGTGAATTTTGGTGGCTCTAGTAACATATCCCAACAGCATGTTGAAGGCTTAGAAAAGCATGTAGAAACTTTAGAAGAGAAGCTAAGTGGATATGAAGAAACCAAGGAGCAACTTGCACAAACTCAGAACCAATTGGCAACTCTTCACAAACTTTTACTAGAGAAATATGGTAGTGAATTGCCTACTTTCAACCAAGACGTGCCGCCCTCTTAGTCATGTTTGCTTCAAAGTATTTTAGAACTAATGTTAGGTTAATCTTATGTAATTAGTCTTATTTGCTTTAGAGTATTTTAGAACTAATGTTAGGTTAATATTATGTATTTTGATTTATTTCTAGGAGTTACGAAAACTTATGACTATTAATTGTTTATGTCTTTCTTTTGTCAAGTGATTAGTATATATACATGAGAAGTTGATGTTAGAAAGTATTTTATTTTATTATAAGATCTCTCTATATATTGCATTCAATAGGTATCTTAATTAATAATTGGCACAAGAGGAAACACAAAAGTATTAGCCCAAAAAAAAATGAAAAATTAAGTAAAAAAATTAGCTACAGATAAAATGTAGCAAAAATTAAGAATCATATTTTCTTTAATCTTTATAGTTAGTCACGGTTATACTGTGGTAATATGTTAAAATTAGCCACAGTTCTTATACGTAAAACTATTAGTTTTGGTAATAACCGTGGCTAATTACCATTATAATCGTGTCTAACTATTTGTTACCATAGTTGTATAAACCGTGGCTAAAATCAAAACAAACATGGCAAAAATATTTGGAACACCACTATCAGCCATGGTGTCAATAACCGTGGCTAAATTGACACCGTAGCTAAATTATTTTGCCACAATTTTAGCTTTATTTAGCCATGATTTCGAGCGTGGCTAAATTCCTTATTTTTTGTAGTATCCCAGGATAATCACTATAAAAAATTGCTACACAAGGTATATGCAAAGCTCAAATAAGTCAACACGCCATTAAATTCATATGCTAGCAAAAATGCAATGGCTATATAGCTGTATAGCTGTGTAGCTGTATAGATATTTATAAAATCTAAGATCTGCCAACCACTTTGAAAGTTTGACTGTGAAAGTGCAACGAAGAGTGAAGATCCCTCGTAGACTTTCTGCTTTGTATACATCTACCGCGTTTGGAACAAGAGTACAAATGAGGTTTTTCCAGCAAGCCGTACGTCAATATTAATTAATTAACAGCCCTCCACGAGGTTTCTATCTAGTTAAGAAGAAGAAAATTCCATCGTGCGGTTCGGACAAATTTTACAAGAAAAAGAGGGAACCCCTCCCCCAACCACCCCCAAAAAAAAAAGCCTTCTTGCACTAGTTTCATAATAAAATATCGAGGAAGCTACATTATTTTATTTCTCAATATTTACTTCAAACAAAAGTATAGTATTTTCTTTTTGTCTAAAAAAAGGTGATTATGCAACATTATGTGTAAAATTTAAACCTAGTGAAATCATTTTTGCCAAAGATAAATAATATTTTTACGTGGTAAACAAAAAAAAATATTTTTACGTGAAAGGCCAGCCAATTAGATATAAACAAATGTTAAAGAGGTGAAAAGTCACATCTAATGTTTAGTTAATTATATGTGAATTCATGAAGAAAAAAAAAAGTCAGAACGATTCCACGTGAATTTAAAAGTATATTTAACGAGGTAAGAAAGAGCAAATATTGTACAAGATTTTTATGTGTAACACTACTAAATATGCCAATTATACGTGAGTATATTTAATTTGGGCCGGTTTCGTTTGCATGTATCGTCATATAAAGTACGTCAAGTACATGAAAAGAGGAGTATAAGGAAAAAGGAAGGGATAGAAAAATCTCCCAATTGAAGGGAGATGAAAGGGAAGGGATACCAAGAACGGTAGTATATTTACTATTTCTCTTTCAAGATTTACATAAGAGTCCAGGTGCTAATGGTATAATCAATGGATGACCTATTAGTCAAAATACAAAAAAAAAAAAAAAAAAAAAAAAATCCTGATCAACGAAGAAATTTAATTAAAATATAAGAATAAATGACCCAAGCTTTCCTTGAATGACCTTGAGCAGGAAAACCAATATCACCCAAACCCAAAAATGCCACCAAGAAAAAAAAAAGGAAAAAAAGAAAGTTTCTATCATTCATTCCCTTAGGGACATCTCACATTTCTCCCAGGTCCACCAAAGTAAAAGTAATTCCCCCAGACTCTATTAATCCCTCCTTGTATGTCATAGCAATTGGGGTGATCCGCTAGAACCCTTAGATTTGACAATGGAGCCAAGTTGTTATCCCAATCCACAACCTGCAAATTCCTAAAGTATGAAGCTTTTCCAAAACCTTCCCCAGCAAAATGGCCACTACCCATTTGGGTGGAAGTGTGATACCCTGATTGCCTTGAGTTCACAATTTCTCCACCAAATTGTACCATGCTTGCATGATCCCTTAAGTGTGTGAACAAGAATGATGGCCAGTACCCGACTAGGATCCCGGATCCGAATTCAAGCCACCAGTTCCCATGCTTTGGATCCTGCACAAAAAAAATGAAGCATAACCATCAATGACATCTTTTGTTGTTATTGTTTTGTAACATGGCAATAGTACTCAAAGATAGACATAATTATGAAGAGCAACATGTTAGCCAGCTTGGTCAGTGAAATGGGTCAAAAAGAGGAGAAAGAAAGGTGGTGGATGTGAAGGGAATTCACAAAAATATTGGGAATTTTGTTAAAATAATAGTAAAATATGATGAAGAAATTAAAAAAGGGGTGAAGGAGCTCAGAATTAGAAGCTCTTTGGTGGGAAAAAATAAGAGAATCTTGAAAAGAAGCAAAGCATAAGGGAGTTACAGTTCATCATTCGAATTCAACAGTGCATGCGCGTAATGTCCCATAGTGTTAAAGTGACTAAAGTGGCGCATGTTAACTAAGACGAGACATAGTACAAAACTTTGTGCACTACAGATTTGTTTCTCCTTTTCTTTTTTAAATTTGATATTTTATATAATATGTAAATTTTAAGAAATTTTAGTAATACTCTTAGAGGAGAGCAAAACACAAGTTACAGAATAGAAATAAATAAAAATGACCTTTTTAATTTTTTAATATATTAAACATATTAAAAATTTTACTTTTTTGTTTCTTAAAAATACTATTTTCTCTGTTTAATTTATCTATTAATTTAAATAATTAGATATATTAATTTAAAAATATGCCAAAATTACTTAAACAACTCAAAATAATCTTGCCTTTGCTGGTTCCGTAATCTACAACACAAAATTCGATGGCATTGCGAGACTTCCAAAATAGTGGAGAGCCCACCATTGACCATTTGTTTACCATTCTTTTCTTTTCTTTTCTTTTTTTTATAATTTTGTTTTTGGGCTCCTTTGAGCTTTTGACCATGAATTTTGGAGACTTAAGGGAACACTTTGGTGGGACCCTTAAGGTGAACCTGAATTGCTTGTTGGATTTCAACCCAACGTGTAAACTCATTAAAGATTAATCCCAACCAAGATAGAATTGAACCATTAATCCGTTTTATATGACTTGTGTGACAAAGTTTAACTTTTCCAATCAACAGTAAAAAGTAAAAAACTGCAGATACCCACCTAAAAAAAATAATTAAAAACAAAAGGACAAAAGTAACCAATGAAAACAAAAATGGAGATATAAATATCAAATTGTCAATAATTTTCTAAGGTCAATTTCATAATCGAGCATAAAATTACCTTCCAAATGAGCAAGCTAATATCAAATTGCCCACCGCCATATGAAGAAGTTGGAGAGATTGCAGCCCCAACTGCAATTCTATTGTTAGTTTGAACAAACCCTGAGCACAGTAAATTGTAGCACCCAGTTGCTTGATATGCATCACTCTGCAAATAATAACAAATTATTATTATTATTTAAAATTCTTACTACTAGCTATCTTACACTTCAAGCAAGGATCAACATATACAATAATACAATTCTTCTCCCTTTCCTTCAGTGAGTTTACTTACCGTCCAATAAGTAAAGAATCTAGGGTAACTGTCCCCATAGAGCTCCGGGCTGACCTGCATAAAAATTAATTGAAATTAATTTGGTTGGCTAAATAAAATACAAAATTAAATACAAAGATGAAAATGAATGATAGGTAGTTGAGCATGGTAACTGCATTTTTTAATGCTGCTAACCAAATAGGATGCATTTGACAGAAATTTTTGAACGAGAAAAAGAATGAGAGTATGCTTATGTCAATGAAGAATTTATTAGGATGCAGTAATGGCTGAAATGAAACATGCCTGCCAACCAGCTTCAATTGTATTGAGATCGTCTCCAAATGAACCAGAGATGACCCACATTTGGGACAAGCTGAATTCATATTGATTTGCCACGCGGGGTGCCCACACATTTATGCTAGCTTTTGCTCCATAGTACTGATCTCCACTTACATACCCAACTGCATGCTGTGCAGCAGGGGTAAAAAAGAACTATTTGTTAGGTTAGGTCATTTTGATTATGATATAAGGTTCATATAGGAAACTAATTTTAAGTTGGATTGTTTTGTTAAATTTTTTAATACAAGCTAATAATAGTTTAAATTTCAAGCTGGGTTGTTTTGTTAAATTTTTCTGTACAAGATAATGATAGTTACAACATACACATGAATGAAAAAAACCACTTTCTTTGGAGTCAGTGAAATATTAAGCAGATGAGGAACCTTGAAATTCTGTGATCACTATGAATACCAAAAGGTTGAAGGTTCACAATGAAAGAAAGGAATAAAAGTCCAGCTACTCAAAAGTTTATTGTTTATGCTTTCATTACTACTATTCTCAGATTCTTGCTGAAGAAGACAATACACATTAAAATATGAAGGGAAAAAAAGCAGTCATTTGTCATGCTTTGATCTGTTCTAATTTATTTCTCATATTTCAAAGGCATAGCCTGAATGAAAATACAAAACACTAACTACCATGTGCTTGCTTTACAATACAAGTTTCTGCTAGAGCTGTTTGCTTATTTGTTACTTTACTTCCTTTCAAAAACGAAAAAAGAAAAAGAAAAAAAAATTTGGTTTCTGTGATTTTTTCTGAATTGTATACCTCATGTCCATTGCTGTTTGTATCCCTTCTAACACGCCTTCTTAATTTTCTTCCAAATCTGCTAACAGAACTAGCCCTCAACATATCTTGTTCTGTTGTTCTTCTAATCGGTATTGTACCTTCTGGACAAGATTCCCCAGATAAGCTCCATAGCTGAAAATCCTCACTCAATTCCTCCATATGGTTATAACCTTCAGGCCTTTCTGGAGGATCCTACACATGCATGAAATATTTTCCATTACTTCATTTAAAATGCCTTAACTTCAAATAATAAAATTCTAATAAAGTTTTGACACAATCAAAATAATTACCAGTGGCCTCTGTCCTTTCAATAGAGGATGATCAAAAGCTGGTTGTTGATGAGTTACAACACAGTCTATTATATCACCATCAGGACTCTTCACAAAAATGAAAGAACAAAAAGTCAAAAACTCACAATGTTATGGTCCAAAAAACAGAGTAGAAAAACAGGGGAAATGGAAAAAGCTTGAAACTTTTGACATACCTGAATTGTCTTCACAGCGGGTTTATTGATTTGCTGAATACGATTTCTTATGATGTTCAATTTTTGCAGCTCTTCCTGTGGCCGAAGAGTTTGATTGGCAACTGGGTGGTTACCAATTTCTGAGGAGGATGAAGAAACAGGACAAACCAAAGAAACAAGAAGGAGGAAATGTACAAGTGTGGAAATGATTGGGCAGCTCAAACACCAGCTAAAATCCATGCTTGAGAAATTTCGCTTCCTTCTTGTTGTTGTTTGACTTGTTTCTATTGTTGTCAAATCCGTGTGCATTTGTTTGCATTGGCCTTGTTGTCTTCTTCTACTTCCATGGACAAAACAAAAAAACTGCGTGTTCCTAGATAGCAAGTGCAAGTCCTTCCAACACATAGTGAGTATTCTAAGGAAGCGTAATTACTCCTTCGCCATTCTCAATGCCTTGGAAGCAAATAATAACGTCCTTCTATTCTCTCTCTCTCTTCGAGTCTAGTGATTAGAACTTCTATGATTTCGGGTTTTGTTAATGGCAACTTGAACTCCCAGGCGCTAGCTGAATAAAATACTTGTTGAGGGTTGGGTTGTTTTCAAGTTTTGCCCATGTGGGTTGGAGTACTTATAAATGCCAGAATAGTGACGAAATCATGCCAATTTTTAAACTTTCGAAGAAAGATAGTGCACAACCGGTGCATGAATCATAACTTCTTAAAATATATTTTTTTTATACAAATATTTCCCCAAAGTTATTATTATTATTTTTATGTAATCATATACTTGTCGAATATATCTCTACAATAATTATATTTTTAAGTACAAAAATGTATTACCCTTTACCATGATTTTTTTAATTAATTGAACATAATGACATTAGTAGAAATGAATTGGAAGGGCAAGAGAATGAAGAGAATGAATTGAACAAAGTTACCTTCTCCTTTCTTTAGGTGATTGATAAGGAAATAAACTAAAATTTTATTGATCTTGTTTAAAAATTATGTTATAAAAGAATAGAATGAAATAATTATCTCTTTTTTTGGTGATCTAGGGAGGGTTGGGCGAGGGAGGAGGGTTCCTAACCACAATCAGTTCTATTGGCTTGAATTTGGGTGCATTTCTTTGGAGATGAACATATCCTCCACTAGACCAATACGTCAAATGCAATAATTATCTTGTTTATAAGTTGCAATTTTTACTGCTTCAATTCTATCCAAATTTTGAAGGAAATAAAAATGGGCCTTTAAATAGAAAAGAGGGGAAATAAATTGCTTCACTTTCTTTTTTATCTTTATTTATACCTTTGAATAAGGGAATGTATTCCCTTTTCCATTTATTTATTTATTTATTTTTTCCTCGTCACTACATATCGTTCAAACATAATATTACAAAGAAGTAATAAGAATTTTGGCTTGGGTGTAAGAAAATGCAAATTGGTTTATGTTAACTAGTTGTAACCAAGACAAGAGCTACTAAAAAAGTGTCAGATTAGCCTTGATAACAATCACGGAGATCCTTTCATATGCAAATTACACACAATTTGATTATATACAATATTTATCATTAATCAGGTTGTGTTTAAAAAAAAAAAAGAAACTAATAATAAAAATGAGTGTATATGAAAAAGTCAGTACAATTTATAGATGAAGATCCACTCCCATAGCAACCATTTGTTTTTCCTGTTTTGCATAATTTAATGATGTCATTTCGTAATTGTTACTCATGATATATGTTTTTCTTCCTCTTAACGCAAAATTCTATTTGCTATTGATTTTCATTTAAGAAAAAATTGAGGCGCAACTATGTATTATGAAAAGTACTTAAGAATCATATATTTTATACACAAAACAAAAATGTACTTGAAACCAGCCAAATTTGTCCTGGAGCAGTTGGGGAGGAGAGGAAAGAGAAAGAAGAAGTATGAGAGATAGAGAGTGAGAAATGTAAGAGGCAATGTTTCCGGTCTCCAATACAAGGACTGAAACTTTAGCTTTTGTGCTGTAAGTTTTTTAGGGCAAAATGGGACTGATGATTTCTGTTATTCTTTACTTTGGGTCTGAGGACAGATGGGAATTACAATTGGTTCCTGGGTTTCCAAAGTTCTCTCTTTGCTTCTAAGGGTCTCGCTTTCTCACTTCCCAAGATGTTCTATTCTGTGAGTCAGCTACTCCATTTTAATTTCATGTATGTATATTGTATATATAGTATAGTATATACCACTCTACTACTATAATCTTTAGTAATAATAAAGCTAGCCCACTTTGATTTCTCAAGATCTAATTTCCTACACTTTTTCAATTTAATCTATATCCTAAATCTTTGGGGGATTTGGATAAGTTACAACTTGCAGCTGGGGTAGATAAAAGATATATTGATGCGTATAATAGACACGTACATATATTTCATATAATAGTGATTTCTTATTTGTTTTATTGCGGTCATTTAATATTTAGGCCAATTGACACATATTTCAATTAATTTTACGGACATAAATAATTAACATAGAATTCAAATTCAAATTCCAACTCAAATACTCACTCACACTTATGCTTATCTTCCATTAATCCCCTAGAGCTATATATTATATATTGCATTAGTGGTTTTTTTATTGTTCAAACTTTTGATATCTAAAATCTATTGAATTCAGATTATTTTAATTTGAGTTAGATCGGCTTATTATAAAATCAAATTTTCTCAATAATAATTTTATTTTATTTACAAAACTCGAATTTAAGGTTAGGAAAACATTAGTGATTCTAATTCTAGTGTCGTCCATTAGTAACACTGGTACTGCATTCCCCATGGTAACAGCGATGGGGGCGTGGCACATTGTGTTTGTGGTAGGGATGGCCCCCCTCAAAGCCAAATTGGCACGCGCGCACCTGGCTTTGTGCGCTGCATGTTTATGCACGCTCTCATGCTCACGCTATTCGCACCCTTCATGCGTGTCATGGTTTGTCTAAGGCTTTGGGGGCTCGATCTTTTCTTTTGTCGTTGTTGAAGTGAACCACATCCATAGGAAGAACCATCTATTACTAATAATGTTTACCTACTTGACTACATTGACGCCACTCACTCATTATATACTCTACCAAATTCTTTTATTTAAAAAGACATCATTCATTTCTTTCTTTTATCCTAAAAAAACTATAATGATTTTGTCTCTTTGTGTTATTACCATGGTGCGAATCTAATCGAGTTGCTGATCAAAATGCTAATGATCTCTTATGTGTTTGGTAAGAATGAAAATAGAGGATGAGTAATAAAAGAGAAAGAAAAAATTAATGATACAAAACACATACTTAGTACATTGACAAAAATTTTGTTATTTCTCTCTTATTCTCTTCTTGCTTTTGGTTTCCTGCCTGGAATTTGGAATTTGGAGTTTGGAAAGCCAAAAGCAAGGATGTTACATTTTTAATTGTTACAAACTTACAATTCTTGCCTAGCTCATTTTGCTTAATGTTTGCTCGCGTGTGTATTAATAATAAGTAAATACAGAATGCAAAATACAAATAATACTTATTTAGTTTAAGTGATTTGATATATTCTTTTTAAATAAAATTTTAAGTTCAAGTTATATAAATGAAAAAAGATACTTAGAGACTAGTTCAAATTGATTTGTCAAATTCAGTAAATTTAAATACTGTTTGGCTAGATTTTCTTTTTTTTTTTTTAAAAAAAACCCTCAAAATATATGAGTTTGAGTACAGAAAATTATACTAATCTTTCTTAAAATTTATCATTAGTTCCACTAATTTAAATTATTAATTTTTTAATTATATTTAAGACCTATGAAATTTGTAATTAAATCATAATTATTGAATACAAAAAGATATTGATTCCCTTATAAAAACAAGAGTAGCAAAATAAATTCCAAAAAATTATGTGAAATATATATAATATTAATTTTGTCAAATTTTTTTAACTGTTATACAACATAAAATTTAAAGGAGATTAATATGTCTTTCAAAATAAAAGCAGCATCGAACGTAGTTACACGAAATCTAGGAAGGGTCAATCTAATTTTTCCGTTTGAGTATTTTGCAGCCAACTATAGGAAAATATAGATTTTGGACAGGTGGACTGATTATGACGTTACTGTAGGGTCAGCTGGCATCAGTGATAGCCAAGACTTACGTTCGTTGAGAACATTGTGTTGACTAGCACTCTAAAAGTGCATCTTCTGTTCACAACTATTTTTCTTTTTTTTTTATTTATAAAATTTAATTAAAGCTATTTTCATTTTTAATAAGGTTTTATCAAAATATGGTTTTTTTTTTCCGCTTTAATTGAACTCTCTTATGGCAAACTCCTTAATTTCAACTATTTGAATTAAAATTATCCACTTATACATATTTTAGAAATAGCTTTTTGTCAAAGTTTTCTTTTTATCATCAAGATATATAACATGCATCTTTATTAATTATTATTCAAGAAATTCTCATCACTTTATTTTATTTATAAATTATTCTTATATTCAATTCTGTTCAATTTTATTTTATTTTATTTTATTTTTTATTTATAGTATAGCTCAATGTTTAAAATTTTCATTATTTATCCTTATTAGAAAACAAACAAGCACTTATCTTAATCATTACATGGATCATATAGCCAGTTAATATTAACAAAATGATCACAATATTCATTAGCACCTGAATGAAGAAAAAAGAAAGAGTAAAACTCAGCTTACTTAGGCTTGAATACTTAACACATATTGATTTCAAATCCTAGCTAGTGATGAATATTACTTATACCCATAATCACAATTATTACTTACCAACAATACATATGGTGAATTTGGACATAGACACAGTTTACTATACACACAACTCTATCCCTTTGTATGGACATAGTGAGTACTATTGATGTCCATAGTTTCAACCTAATTTGTGAGACGTTAGGGACTAATTGAAGGGTTCCATCATCTTAATTATGAGAGCACCAAAGCTGGAGTTGCCTTTCTTTCACATTGTTTCCCCTAGTTTCTCCTTTTAGGGCTCTGGCAATGATGCCCACCACTTTGCCAGCACCTCCTGTATTTCTAGCTCTGAATTTTTAAATCCAATTCTTTTTCTTACTTCTCAGAAAGTAATGGTTCTCACTCGCCAACTTCAACAACATAAAAAATGGAAAGCATATATAGAGAGAATCTGGTCCCCTGTGAGTCACTCTCATTACAGCTTATTGGCCGGCATAAATAAAATATATAATCTCAGTGATCCCAGAAACCCATGTATCTTGCATCCAGAAACATTCAGCAATGTACTTTACACAAGTTTATTGATGGTCAAGAAACGATATATTCTTGGGTTGTAATTGCAAACAGAAAAGCCAAAGATGCTTAATTTCTTGTTTCACCATGTGTTCTTTGAGTGAAAATTGAAAAGACCCTTCTAACCAACTCTAGGAAAATTTCAAACAAGGGCTTAATTTAATTATAGCCTGCAGTTTTATGATATGTATATGGACCATATTGTACGACCAAATTAGGACGGTCCCCTAATTAATAGTGCCTTAAATAATTGCTGCTTATCTTTTAAGTTGTCACCTATCAGTTGTCACTCACTTTACAAATTAAGGTTTTCATGGATCAAGACAAGTAATCCTTTCTTAATGAACAGGGCGTTGAAGGGATGGAGACAGGTGCAAATGTCTCTGATCTAACATATATTGGAGGAAACTATAACATAATAACCAGGGTAACCATCACTGGTTGTGCTTGCTAATCCGTGATAATTGTATGTTGTGCATTAAATAATAATTTGTGATTCAACAAAACCATGAAAAATTTCTTGCTAAGAGGGTGGTCACTGACAGGCTTCCATAAGTCTACATTTCTAAGGAAACAAAGGCGAAACAAGCTACAATTATCGAAAGAGTTCACAATTAAATAGGCCTTAGATATAAAAATTATTTATTTATCTTCACCTAACAACCATTTTTTTTCTAAAGAAATGATTCATGATATTGTGTTTCTACAATGAAATGGTTTAGAGTTCAATTTTTGCTATCTCTATTTCTCTAAGCTCTTGCATGAAGACCTATTGATATAAATTTCATTTTTTTGTCTGCACTTAACAACTTAAACTTTTTGAGAGAATAAATTCTTTAGTACAAATACGTAAAAAAAACATATAGTGAGTTTCGAACACAATGGTTCTTTTCTTTCTTTTATTTGTGGGGGTGCTGGTGATTGCGGGTTTATTAATTACTAGCATTGTAGAAGGTAATGCAAAGTATAAAATCAGCCGTCAAATAGCCAAAAGGCAAGGAGATCAGGCAAGCGTGAATGATGGATGAGTGCGTCATACCGTCTCATATAGAGTTATGGTCTAATTAATTTAATTAAGGTGGGCTTGATATCTAAATTAGCAATTGAAGTTACAAATAAGAACCAGCAAAATAAGATATAAGCCCCTGGCATACAATGGCTGAAAGAGGAGAGTAACAGGGAATATAAAAATTGCGCTTCCACTTGCACATATAGATATATATAAGAGAAATAATATTTGAACGTATTTTAAATAATGCATACGTGATACAAAGGTTTTTAATTTTTGTCTCCGTTAGTTCATCATAGACTAATTGTATAATAATCCACCTTAAAATCACCTTAAAACCTTGTACATTGCTTAAAACACGTTCAAATATGATTTTTCATATTAGAAGGAAGCGCTAAATATGATTAATGATTCTATATGAATGATTAATCAGACATTGTCAGAGAAGAACGTGTGTGGCTTTGTTTATTATCAACGATGGAATTCCGCTATATCCACATGTTGAGAGACCACAAGGAATGATCCACTAAATAAAAAAACTTTATTCAATGGCTATATGTAAACATAAATTGTATTAAGGGAACCTATCCACTTAAGATGATAACATACTCAGAATCAATTCTTTTCAGGGCAAGTGTTAATGGCTCCGCATCTCATGCAGACAATGACATTCATATGTTAGAAATTCTGGTCCTTTCTAGACCCTGTGATGCGTCGGTATCCCCCGTTGATTTGAAATCTCAGTCATATATTACATCAAAATTTTGTCTCCTTTCATTCATTCCATATATGGTGCTACATGAGTGACCTTTTGGATGCATAATGTAGTCCACTCTGTGGCGCCTTATTAAGGGGTTCTGAGCAATAAGACTGTAGCTGGTAATGGCTAGTTATCACTGACTCACTTCCTTAACCCTTATATACCTCTGAGATTCTTTTTGTGCAAATATTTTAATTTGGCCCTAGTTATAATGATGATGTCTCCCAGTTGAAGCCGTGAGATTAGCTTGAGGGATGAGGCATATTAAAAAAGAGACAAAAAAAGAAGGGGGAGGGGGGGGGGGGGCAGAGAGGGCCACTTTGTGCGGTGTTTATATTGGCATTGCACAGTGGGAGCCTATGTTCCTCTTTTTTGACATTATCATTAGCAGCTGGACGGTTGCATTGACTCTAGATTATGGTATTGAATGAATTTCACATCACTGTTTTGATTGGACCACGCATGGTTTTAAATTGCAGACCGCATCACGTAATGCGGCCGCAATATTACATCGCCAGAATCCGCATCACACCGCACCAATTGCGCGTTTCTTATTTACATAAATCGACCGCAACGTAATCGATCGGAAGCCGCACAGCCGTGATCGAGCGCACGGCCCAGACGTCAAGAATGCATCGCAGCAATGAAGCTTAATTTCAAACGACAAACTTAAAAAGAAATCACACCGCAATGGCCGCATACGATCGCGACGCAACGCCTGCAATCGCAATAACCACAATCGCGATCATCCGCACCAACCGCAATTTAAAACACTGGTACCACGTGAATTAAGGTCACCCAATTTGAACCTTTTTAATTAAACAGAAACAGATGCGTGGTTGCTATAAAGCAATATTGTAATTTTGATTTTTATATACACAATAATTGCAGTTGCATCTACAAGATTTTCTCGGCCAAATTAGCTGATCAGTAATCGACGGTAGCCAATCCAATCTCCTTGACTACTGGAGGCAAATTAATGAGATCTCCTTGAATCTATCAGAGGTGGTACCTGCAAAAGACATTCTAACACTTTAATCAATAAGAACAGAATATGTGTAAAAGGTGAGGAATGAACATATCTGAGCAAATCCGAGTGGAAATATCTGTAGTTGCACTTGTATCTAGCTAGTCGTTGAGCTTATTAAGGAAAGATGGCATATTGGTCAAGTGACTTGTGATGTTGTTAATAAGATTCTATAATGTCTTTGATCTATCAAGCCATATGCTTAAGTGGTGGCCGAACGGTTTACTTGGACTAGTGCCGGCCGATCTTCTTAGACCAAATATTGGACCGGTCCATAACTATGAATGTTATTTATGAATTTTGCTTGGCCTATATGTGTAAAATAATGTAAACTGTAAAAAAAAAAAAAAAATTGAGTTAAAATCTAAATAATGATTTCTTAACTGAGAAGTCTATATTTTAAAGGTGTTCAAAGGATCGGTTGAGTCAGGTCAAATCCAAACCCTACCCTATTTTTTTATTAGGTCATTTCTTTAAACTTAAACCTAGTTCGATAATAATCTGTTTAATGATCGGATCAATCTAAATTTTAAACAACATATAAAAATTTGGATATTATATATAGTAAAATCATAAAATTTTAAAAATAAAATTGAAAAGATATTTTACAATACATATTTTTAAATAAACTATATCAACATAAAAATAATATCAAATTATGTAGAATATATTATAATTGAAGCATGAAATTATATAATTTATCATTAATTACTTTAAAAAATATAACTTATAAATAATTATTTTGACTTTGGGTCTAATTGGATTAACTGAAAATATAACTCGAACCCGACTCAAAAAGTGTATCAAATCAAATTTTAGAACCTGAACCTAGCCCAATCAATTTTGGGCCACAACGGGTTATCGGATAGACCTAAATTTTGAACACTCCTAGCATATTGTATGAATGTCAATTAACATTACTCCTTTCTAGCTTCTTATTTGCATTGATAATATTCATACCAGAACCAGAGTAGTCATATAAGGGGCTGTGATGACTGAAGAAAGAACTGAAAAAGTAAAAGCACAAAAGAGATTTCAGAGAATTCTTTGTCGCTAGGGACCCGACCCGTGAGATCACTTTGTCTAACTGATGACTCCATTGGCTTGACACGTAGCTATTACGAGTCATGCTCAGTCCATACCTAAAACTTTCAATCAGAATTTCAGGTCAGCAACGACCCATAACCCATAAAGCCAGTTGACCAAAACTTCGCGACAATAATGGCTTTGGAGGCAACATTGACTAATTAGACCCATTCCGTTTGTTGTTATAGGCCAACAACTTCAAAAACAACAACTAAGAATGAACTTTTCATGGCTCAATTCCTAGAAACCCCGGAAAGGAAGTGGCGTAATATTATGTAACGTGATCGGTAATTAGAATTTTTTATCAATAAGATTGAGTTTAACAACAGGGACTAATTCTCCATATGTAGCGAATCATGATCCGAATCTCAAATAAAAATAATATTCAATCTTGATTCAAATAAGATTACTTCGGATAAAAGATATCTATGAAATAAAATAAAAAAAAAGAATAATTAGAATTTTGGAAGAATTCTTAACTTTTTTAGCTAAAATGTGGCGGATTTTCTTGTTGCTGGTATTTGGTTTTCATTCACGTCTTCAAAAAGTTAGCCGTCTGTTATAAGAATGGTTTTAAATTGTAATTTCTTGGCTTTATTTCATTTATAAGTCCCAGAAGGTGATTAATCTACGACTCTTATATAAAAGTGCTATTTACCAAGAAAAATGCCCTTATAATCTGCTTAATCACTCTTGTAAGCCTGTGGGGCTCCAATTAAAAGTCTAAAAGAACTTCCACACTTTTCTGCATAATTATATGTGATCCCAGTCAGAATAGAAAATGCCTTAAGATAGACAACATAGGCTAGAAGAGTGTATTATTTTATAGTAATAAGGTACATAGATTTCAATGAAAGATTTTCTTAATTCAGTCATTGCCGTCAAGATTATTAATCAGCTCCTTAGCTTTTTTCATTTAGAGTGGCGTAATTATAGGCAAGAAAATTTCAGAATTTTCCTCCATATTCTATGTTGACAAGCAAATCACAAAGCATTAAACCTAAAATGCCGGATGCTATATCTTATAGATAGATGTAACGATAGATTTTATTCCACTTTCCCTCAGTACCCCTTTCCCAAAGAATTATATTCCAGGCTAGAATAGCATCATGCTTGGGCATCTAACTTTAGAAATTTTTCTGTTTTAAAAATGGGATATTAGTAAAGTGGTTCTATAAAAAGAAGAGAATAGAATCATGAGAAACAATGGTAGGTACTTGGATTTAAATGATGAATATTGAATATCCCTCTAAAATAAGGTTAATTCCATAACCCATCCTCTATATGTGTGTGTATAGTACAATATTTAAAAGCCAAAAAGCTCTTTAAAGGGGGCCAAATGGAAATAAATTAAGGTTTCCAAGCATGGAACAGTGATGTTAAGCAATGATTTTGTCTAACCAGCTTAAAGGGCACGACCTGCTTTCCAGGTTCAAAATATGAAAACACAAGTAGATCCTAAAAGGGTTTGCAAGGAGATATCGCTATTAAAAGATGTTGTCAACCATCTCACTGGTCCAAAAGAGTGTTTGCATAAACCATAATTTGGGAGAGTGGGATAGTTGGGAAAGAAATGCTTCTCGGCCGATTGATTTTTAACTTTTTTTAACTTGTGTATTGCATGCTAGCATCATATCTTGGGCCATACCTCTCTAATACTGTAATACATCATCATCTACATCATGATGATGTTGCTCCAACCATATACATAATTTATGGGAAGGTCTTTAAATTGTTAGTTATGGGGACAAATAATTATGATCAAACGTGTGCTTCACATGTGGATGGATGTAAAATTGCTCCTTGTAGAAAGCTGTTGAGAGATCTTGGAGATTAAAAGGACCTAGATTGGGATATATTAACTTACAAAAAATCGCTTTATGAATCTATTCGAATAATATTTTACTAGACTTTAGAAACGGAATTTTGCAGGTTCCACCTCAATATCTCGATATCTCCGATGTCCGAAGCAAATAACGGTATTAATGAGCAAGCAGTGACGGAACCTGATCAAGGTTTTTGGAAGGGCAACAATTCGGACTCGGGTGTGTGTATGTAAGCCTAATTATATATTCAATGGCATTCTCATTTGGCTATCGACGTTACTGGCATATGGATAAAAACATAATCAAGCGAAAGATCATAACACTTTTTATATAAAGGAAAACCAATTACATGAATGGCTTTTTTCAGTCATTACTATCTTAATTTTCGTTAATCACGTACAAAAAATGCAACAACAAAATAACTTGCCAATCTCATTTTACTGGACCAACTTGTGCATAGGTTAACTATCTTAAATCAACCAGAGATTTTAAGCTCAAATCTTATGCAAATATATTAAAATTCGAACGAAAGAATTTTGGTTACATATAGAAATCTTATTTGGTTCAAACAAAATTACCTTGATAAAATGATACTTATGATTTCAACAAAAAATAGTAGCGCTACTAGCAAAAACCCTCATTTCATTAACAAAAATAGATTCCATTTACTTACAACTTACTTCTTCGTTGCCCTAGTTAATGGACACCATGAATGGGGAACTTTTTTTTTATTTGTGAATGACAATTGTTACTTAGAATATGAATAAAAGAAATTAAATTCTATTTAGTCAAAAAATGAAATTAAATTCTATTATTTTTCTCCACAAGAAATAACTATCAATATAATATTTTCTTATTTCCATATACCCGATTTATAACATTTACAAAACCTTCTGAAACCAGATTTGGAAGGATTGAATTCATGTAATTTATAGGATTCCACACATTTCAATTACATAAACATCATTTCGATAAATTTATTTGTTTAGAAAATAAATAATGCTCTAAGCAAAATTTTATGTGAAAGATGAATAATTTGTACAAATAATCTTGTATGATAATTACCCACGCAGGCAAAATGCTATCTTTTGCTTGGGCCATAAAAAAAAAGGGAAAAAAAGGGCGGTTGACCAGGTATGTTGGCACTAGGCAATGGTTTTTTGGTCAATGCTCTAACTTGGGCCTATCAGAGTACACCATATAGTCCATCGCTTACACTTAATAATGGATAATTGGCCCAACAGCACAACCAGTGGACCCTTTATAAAGGGTGACTCCATTGGGCCAGGAAGAAACCGGACACTCGCAGATGTTGGACTTTAGGGTTAGTTCAGACAAAAAATTTTACGCGCTCGGAGGCCAGCCCAAATGTCACAAGTCCCAGCCTCTTGAAGCAGGTGCACCTTGAGGACGCGCCTTCGAGTGATGGGGGCAGAGCCCCTTTGCCTTCCCCCCTGCTCAACAAACATGTCCCCCCTCCCCGAACAAAACAAAAAAAAGACAAAAAATTTTATTGGTTGATAGAATTAACACCTTAGCGACCCCCCCCCAAAAAAAAAAACCTTCAAATCTCCAAAAACTCAAACATTGCAACACTTTTGACCACAAAATAAAATACTACAATATTGGACGTTAAACTAACTCACGACCAAAACAAAAAGAGCAGTGTTATTTGAATATGCAATAGCAACGTATAATCAACGCACAAGCACAAAGATAGTACAAACTCTGCAAATCCACTACAATCCAATTAGTTATAGTACACCTTAAATCCTTCTTTTGTGCCTGTGCGTTCGTTCGCATCGTTGTGGCACGTTCAAGAAACATTACTCAAACAAAAATGTTACACTAACTGTTTTTTTCTTTTTTTTCTTTAGTCGGCATTGTTACCCATTATCTTAATTACTATTTTTTGGTCAACCTATACATTAGTTACTTAATTCAACCAAGTAGAGGTCACATTGGAAAGGCCTATGTGTGTATGGCCTAGACATGGTAAGGTTAGGCTAGGCTGGGCGTGGCTAGGGCCTAAAAATAAAAATAGTATAGATAAATAATACAAGAACCATATAAAGAGAAGTGTTATTTGTACCACTCTTTATTGTAGACACCAGACACTCAGAGATAAGATTAGAAAAAAAAATTATAAAAAAAAAAGAAAAGTGAAAAAGCAAGAGGAGAGAGGAGAGAGATAGATACAGGTTGTCAAAGTATGTCAATTGATGTGATATACAAGAAATATTTCTCCCATACAAATATTCCCCAAAAAAAAAAAAAAAAAGTAAATGTACCACAAAAAGGCTAAGAAATAGAATTGATTTACACTTAAAAGGCATGACACAGGTTTAGGGAATGTATTTTTTATATGGGATTTGAGCGTAATATATTCACTAATATGACATTTAGGGAGTATTTACCTGTATATGGCTTTTTATAAATTCGGAATTTCCGAATTCACAGGGAAGAGGCTGCGGCTGGGAATACACACTGTTGGAGGTATGACTAATTCGGAAATTCCGAATTATGTAGGAGACAAGACTCTGCAGGGAATCTCTACTGTGCACTAATTCGGAATTTTCGAATTATGAACATGACAACAGCACTGCAGGCATGGGAATCTTTACTGTTCATTGTCAATTCAAAAATTCAGAATTTTGTGGGGTTTAGACACATGGCCTTGCAGCAGGTGATGGCTTTTTGACCGGGCAGAAACTCACATGCATGGACTCCTAAGGCAAATGTGATTTTGAATGTGTATAAACCTGATGGAACTAAAAAAAAAAAAAGCGGAAAGGAGAAAGGAAGGAAGGAATTAGGTGCAGTTGGTGAAAGGGCCTCCAAGCAAAAGAAGAAAGGAAAAGAGTGTGTGCTGTGTTGAGTGTATTGTGTTCTTGGCAGTGTAGATTTTGGAAGGAAAAAGACAAAAGGAGAGGGTGTGTGTTATGTTATGAAAGTTGTGTTAAAAAAATCGGTTTATTTAAGAAAAAAAATAGATTACCCGTAGAAATGGATTGGGATATCACAGTAGATCTACGCCAACATATTTTTGAGCAAGTTCTCAATCGTGGGGAATTATTTTTATTATGATATTTGAGTATAATATGTTCAAAAATATGGCATTTGGGCAGTATTTATCATAATATGGTATTTAGGAAAATTGTAATTTCCATTTTTAGTTTGTTAACCACACTTAACTACTGATTTTATTTTTTTGCAGGTGTTGGACGAGACAACTGAAATGGGAAATTCCGATTTCAGAGTATCTTTACAACACTGATAGACATGGTGAGGAATAGTGCCTTTCACTGAAGTTGGAAATTCTGACTTGCTCAGGGATATGCCACATCCCTGCATGTTGATGATTGTTGATGTTGGTGCAGAAAATTGAAGCGGAAATTCCGACTTCCTCATGTTTTATCTTGGCTTATGGGAATATATCAGAACATGTGACATGTGCATTTGGAAGTGAAGTGACAGTGATATTTGTGTTGAGCGTGAAGTGTTGTGCAAGTGAATATAAAGAGAGGGAGGGTGCCAAGGAGGGTGCTGAATTGTTGTGTGTGGGTTTTGGGTTAAAAGAAAAAAAGGGAGAGTAAAAGAAAGAGTGTTCTATATTGTGATATTAGTATAAAAAAATTGATTATTTATAAAAATGGCTCGGGATACCACAGTGGATCCACGTCAACATATTTCTGATCAAATTCTGGAGCATAATGTAAGTTAATTTTTTTTATAAATTAAATTTGTTATGTCTTTATTTATTTTTTGTAGAAGTTTATTAATATGGTCTAAAATAGTTTGTTCTTGGTGGCACTAGCATTGATTTGAACTTTTTTTTTGTTGTGTTATATTTCTTAATTAATTTTCTGTTATCATATTATATTGTTGAAATTTTTAACGTAATGTTGATATAATAGAAAAATAAATTGAAAAAATATAGTAATTATTTTGTAAAAAAATAATTTAAGAAATTGTTTTAACAAAGAATCGCTTTGGTATGAATGAGATATTTTGATAGACAGTAACATTGTTCTCATGGTTTTGAGGCCTAAAAAAAAGTGCACTTATAGTTTATTTTGAAACAATATTATTGATTATGCAGAGTGGCTCTATACATTCAGCAATTGTGTCTGAACCCAACTTCGTATGGTCTTGTGAAATCCTTGCCCCGGTGCAAGTGTGTGGGCCATTGTACTTCCTGATTTCCCAATGGTATTTATTCCTCCTAAAACTGGCCCTGACAAGCCATCCACAGTCTATACTATACTGGACACATTTACAATAGAACGTCATTGGTTCTGACTCATACACCCTGTAATCAACTCCTTTGGATATACTGTAGCTCTTAATTGCTCGTATAACAGCCTCTCTGTCACTGAATTGCATTCCAACATATAATTCACCATCCGTAGCAGAAGCACCTATGAAAGTACCAGCAAAAAATTAATTAAATTTATAAATTAAATTCAATTTAATGATAATAAATCTTTATTTTAAAAACTAATATTTTTTTACTAATTAGTGTATTCTTTTAATCTAATTTATAAACCTTAAATAAAATTTACCCAATTTAGATGATAGTTTGAATTTAAAAAATAAAATCTCAATAAAGTGTACAACTAACTATCATAATAAACATAAAATAGAACTCCTTCCATACTCTAACATCTTAATCTCAACAACAAATGCTATTAATGTAAAAATTTTAGAAAATTTCAAAATACCATCACTTTATTTAATGAGTTTTTAATTTAACGATAATAAAATTAATTTTAAAAAATTTTATAACTAATCAATATATTTTATGAACTTATATCTAAACACTAAATAAAATATAGCAACTAACTATTTCATAATAAAATAATTTAACTAATTACTATATAATAGCTAATTTCATACTAACTAATTACTAATTAGTATATAAAATATC
Organism: Pterocarpus macrocarpus; assembly: GCA_031439585.1. NCBI lineage: Eukaryota > Viridiplantae > Streptophyta > Magnoliopsida > Fabales > Fabaceae > Pterocarpus > Pterocarpus macrocarpus. The sequence goes on along the minus strand of CM062520.1, from coordinate 61,239,855 downwards.
TAAAACCCTATTAACTATTTCATAATAAAATAATTTAACTAATTACTATATAAAATATTTAAAATCCTAGTAATTGATATCTATCAAGCCAATATTTAAAAACTAATTAACCCATTTTTAAGACTTTAGTCATGTGCTACATACCCATATTTGCATACTCTGGAAACTAAACTGCACGATACCAAGATCTAAAGTCTTGCATGAAAGATGGGCTCAAATTGGATGTTGACTAGCCACTTGCTCATCATTGGCATCGTCATCCACATCATCAAGTGCACCTTCGCCGTCACTTCCACATTCATCTTCAAACTCCTCTTCATCACTTTCACTATTGCACTCTTCCCATTGTATGTCTCTCTCAGAAGTGCTCTTACTCAGTTCTACAAAGAATATCAACTTCTTTAAAATCAACATACAACTCTATAAAAGCATTGTTTGCCTGATGTTGCAGATGTGTTCTAAACATTAGTTGCATGCTGCTGTCATCACTTATTGGAATAACTTGATATTGAATAAACCCGCTAAAAATAGAGATCGACACCAGATCTTATTTTTTCCACTCTCTTCTGAGTGTTTGTATCTCACACATCGACAAAGTCCACCTTCTAATTCCCGCAAATGACATTGTATACTTTAATACAAAAATATGTTGGCCTTTCTCACATACAAATGTTACACTCATTTGTAGTTAGAATATCACCATTAAAATATATAATTTTTGCACTACTTTCCATTTTCTCCTTCCTTCCTTTTTACTCCCTCTTTTTTTTTTTGCCACGCCTATTCTTTTTTTACACATTCACTCTTCACTCTCGATTTGATTGAAATGAGGAGGGAAGGTGCTTATATAGTAGTGTGTAGGTGAAATCTTGTTTTTTATTTTAACATATTTTATTGAAGTCGGAAATTACGTTTTTTTATTCTTTATTAATTTATTCAAATTCTATTCGTTAGAGATCACGGGATAGGATACTGAAATCGGAAATTCCGTTTTTTATTTTTTATTAATTTATTCAAATTTTGTTCGTTAGAATTCACGGGTTGGAAATTTTTTTTGTTTCTACTGAAATCGAAAATTCCGTTTTATATTTTTATTAATTTATTTAAATTCTGTCCGAGAATCTTTTTTATTCGTACTAAAATCGGAAATTCCGTTTTTTATTTTTTATTAATTTATTCAAATTGTGTTTATTAAAGTTCACGAGCAAGAATTTTTTTTATCTATACTAAAATCGGAAATTCCGTTTTTTAGTTTTACTAATTTATTCAAATTCTGTTTGTTAGATTTTATAGGCTGAGAATTTTTTATTTAAAAGAAAATCGGGAATTCCGATTTTAAAGTGAAAGAATTAATTTTTTAATATTAAAATCGAAATTTCCGATTTTATAATAAAATCGGAAATTCCGATTTTAATATAAAAATAATTAATCCTGTCACTTTAAAATCGGAATTCCCGATTTCTTTCAAATACCATAATCGGGTAAATTTATCCCAAATGCCATATCTCAGCATATTTGTTACTTAAATGCCATATCTAAAAAAAAGAGCCCACAGGTTTAAGGGCTTTTTGACTGTTGTATTGTGCTTTTAGAAACAAAATACTAGACTAAAGCACTTTGGAAACAATTTGTATGTATGTTGTTGTTTGTGCCACGATGGAGGAAGGGAAGAATATTAAATTTTAACGACAGCCAGAGATTCTATGCGGGTCCGTCAGGTGGAGCAGGTTGAAGCTGCATCACCTAGCAGAAAGTGCCACGTGTCAAGGGTGGCTAGATGGAGCAAGTTGAAGATGCGCCACCCACGAGAGAGCGCCATATGTCCAAGCAAGATGGGTGAAAAAGCCTCATATCTAGGTCTATGTCTGACTACATCTGCTAGATAAACTTTAATTATGATAAATATTTCAAATCACATAGGAACACAAACCATTTGATCCATTTAACATTACAAAAGGATTATCAATTCTTAAATAGGCCATGCTAAAATGGAATTCAAATATTAAGTGATTAATTTGTTTGATTTTTATAATAAACTCTACATATAAAGTTTAATTTTCAAAATTAATTATTAATTTTGGAAATTAAACTTTATATGTAGAGTTTATTATGAAAGCCAGATTTAATTTGTTTTATTGTCCATTTATAAATGTTCGATACATAATATTAAGAATTATAATAACATCAAAACACATTCCTTAGGTCATGCTGGGAAACACGTAAAGTAAGTTGCTTGGTTTTTGGATTGAAATGCCCGATGAAATGGGACAAACTATTTTCTACATAGGATACTTGAATTAATCACTCAATATTTTGAATTATAATCATCGAATATTGAATTTTAGGATGGCCTACGTAATAACTGATAATCCTTTTGCAATGTTAAATGGATCAAATGATTTGTGTTCTTATGTGATTTGAAATATTTATCATAACCAAAGTTTATCAAGTAAATGTAGTCAGACACAGATCCAGATATGAGGCTTTTTCACCCATCTTGTGGTGGGTGGCGCATCTTCAACCTGCTCCATCTTGCCACCCTGGACATGTGGCACTTTTCTGGTGGGTGGCGCAACTTCAACCTGCTCTGCCTGACACACCCATACACAATCTTTGGCTAGCACAAATTGCTTTAGTGCCATCGTTAAAATTTAATATTCTTTCCTTCCTCCACCATGGCACAAACAACAACTGACACACAAATTATTTCCAATTAAAGTGATTTAGTCTGGTATTTTGTTTCTAAAAACACAGTACAGCAATCAAAAAGCCCAGGTTTAAGATATCAAAAAGCCACAACTAGACTTGAATTTTTTTTTTCACGGGAACTAAACTTGTATTTGCTTTCGGCTTCACAAAATTTCATGATGGCAACTTGCAAGTGAAAAGTGACTCAGGTGGAGAGCACATGCAGCATAATCACCAGGTCCACCACCATATCCTCACCAAGAACCAATGTATCCAACTTATTATGGTCAACGAAGAAGTGTAATTTTATGCATAAAGCAGACAAGCCGAGACGGGAATTGGAGTGCTGTCATTTATTTATTTAATATGGCTGAATAGTATTTTGTTTGATTAAGATATCGTTTAGCAGGTGCCTCATAAACATGCATATATAGGACAATTTAATTTGCTTTTGTATCAATTCATAATCTTATGGAAGAGAACTGGCTAACCAATTCTCTAGTCATTCATTAAAAAGTTAGCGTCTCTTACAAGTTTGAATAGTGTATTTCATTTTTTTTTTCTAATTGAGGTAAGCCTGCTATCTAAGAAAACATATATAGTGGGTGAAAAATTCAAAGAGAAATTTTGTTTAGGAATTCTTTAATATGAAATTCTTGAATAGTTTCCTTCCAGTATACGCTGATAATATTATCGTCTTGCACCAAATTTCCAGGAAATTTGGGAGGGAAAAAAAATGAACCTCAGTCCGGGCTTTTCTCTATTTTCTGGAGTTAATCATACAAGATTTATCATTTGCGTGAACTTTGCAGATTTTGACTTGCCGAGGTTGGAAGCCATTTTACTTATTTGAACCATTTAGAGATAGCTCTACTTTTGTTAAGGATTGATTGGTTTATTTAAGTAATCTGATATTTGTTTCTTAAGGATGATTATAGATTCATAAAAAAAAAAATAAAAATCTAACATTAAAAGAATTTTATTCTCTCCAATAAAAGAGTTGGCATAGTGGTAAGAAGTACACTATAGTCCCAAGGAGTAATATTGGTTTAATTCTTGAAAATCAAATTCTAATTAAAAAAATAAACCTAATTATGTTTGAAAGAAATTAGCTTCTTTTCTTAATAATAGAAAGGGATATATTTTAAAAACTCTTACAAACTGATTTGACTTAAAAAAAATTAATTTTACTCTTCATATGTTGGTAATTTATTAAAAAAAAAAATAAAAGATAGGTCAGCTTTCGATGATTTTCATCTCCTTTCTAGAATGGAAGAGATGATCATGCCTCCACATCCCTATTCTTTCCTTCTCACTATCCTGCATTCAGTATTTTTTATAAGAAAAAGCTTTCTAATTTCTCTCTTTCTTCAACAGCCGACAAAAGAGTAATCAGGACATACCCAATATTTTATCTTACTCAACACTAACACAAATAAACTTAAGTCTGTAACTATAGAAAAATTCTTAAATAGCTACCAACTTTTTTACTTTAGGTGCGTTATAGAGTCTCTAACTCAAGTTGATTAGAGATATGATTTAAATAATTTTTATAAATACTTGGAATAATTTTTTTTATGGATTAACTTTTGAAATTCTCCATTTTCTTTAAAGCAAAACGAATTTTCTTGCGTGTGAGGTACTCAAGACATGTACTCGCTTCAATTTGTCACCACGTAACTATTCTACCTGTTAAACACGTATGCAGTAACATTTTTTTATTTATTTTATTTATTTATTTATTATTATATTTAATATTGTATATTTATTTTTATTTTCATCGATATAGCAGTACCACTTTTCATTTTTGTTTCAGTTTTCCATTTGAGGATACAACTCCCCTGAACTGATGGAACCCGTGAACCCATAATCCCAACGCTGCACTTTCAGAATCTTACCGTTGCACTCTACGCATCCCTTCACCAGAGATAGGAAGACACAGCTGTCAATTTCTCATATTGACTTTCCTTCTTGGCGTAAAATAAAGATTGGGAAGAACACCATTGCAAAAGTGATACTGCTATGGCTACGTGATCAAATTTGATTTAATTTTTTATATTTTTTTATTTCTTTTCTCTCTATTTCTGAATCCCAACTCGATTCTTTTAAATCTTTTCGGCCTCTCTCATTTGCTATAGTACAATAAAATACTCCTTTAAAGACTTGATTTTTCTTCATCTTTGAGTTTTAACTTTATTTTATCGTAATGAAAAAAAAGGTGAGTATTTAACTTTCTTTAAAATTTTTATTAATACTTTATTTCTTTCTATTGCTCAATTTTGTTGTTTAAGTCTCATACTGTATCAAACTGAAAACCAGTTGTGATTTAACTATCCTAACAAATCACTTCACATCTTCGTGATTACTTTAGAACAAACAGTATCTAATGAAAAATTAGAACAGGCTATAACGACTATAGAGTATACAGAGTGCCTTGCGGCAATGCTTAAGGAGTACTTAATATGCTCTTTTAATTGCTTCTAATTACTTAGAGAAGAAAGTGATAGATGTTTGTTGAATTACCGATATGTTAAATGCCTGTATTTGAAACTTACATAACTTCTGTGCCATTGGCAAACAAAGATTTTCTCTTATTTTTTAACTTTTGAGTATATGTTATGCTTTTATACCTAATGAGAAATGGTGCCTCCATTTGCCTTTTCATTCTAGAAGGAGCTAATGGAATGTATTTTAGAAGTTATTAGATAACAAGCTTCCGGCCATATCATTTCATAATATTTTGCAAATCAGAATGTTCTGTCTTTGTATTTGATTTTAGTTCTACATATTTCCTCTGTTTGTTTCAATTTAAGAACTAAGACAAAAATCAGTCTGAAGAAGTGGGAAGACCTGGCGTTATAATATCTAATCACTTGTCATACTTGCAAGTGCTGTAAGTGACTTCTTTTTCCTGTTCTTCTTAGTTCATATGGTGGATTAATTTATATGTGTGTGGCAGATTACTCTTTTTGCTGTTCTTCTTTGTGATATAACTTTGCAATGTTTCTTTTAAGAAGTTTATATGAGTGTGATATGAGAGAAATGGATAACATCAATGGAAGTGATGGTGGGTGTGAAAATAAAGATACCAATGTACAAAAAGAAAGAAGGTTGCAAAGGAGTTTGATTTTGCAGCAAAAATAAATTTATGTTCATAGAAGAAAACTATATGAGTCAAGTATGGACATAACATTAAGTAGTAGTGACTATGAACCAAAATCATTTGAAACCTCTGGGCAAAGAAGGCTTAAAAGAAGATTGGCTCTTATGGAAAGGAGATCAAATGAGTATAATATAAATATAGCAAGGAGTGGCTCTTGAAAAGAAATTCCAAGTAATGGTTCTCAGTTGAAAACACCTTAAATGTGTTGTTAGAGTAGGAAACTAAGCTCACAGATGCAGTTATTAGGGAAGTAATCAATCAGTACAGACAAGGAGAATTGTTCCACTCATTGTAAACGAAAAAATAAGTATAGGCCTGATATGTCTACTTGCATTGTTGACCTAATGACAGTATTTTCTACTCAAGTTGTGTCACAATCTCCTGTATCTGTAACAAGTGAAAATGATCCTGGCACATTACTTGGGTTGGATGCAACTCCAATGAAGAAGTTAGTGTCTAGCCATCATTTTGATCTCACAAATCGACGAGACTTTACTCCCCCCACAAGCCTCCTCTTCAAATGAGTTCAAACGTGTCAAGATTGTGTAACAATTGTTTACCTCATGATACTTAAGATATAATTAGTTCAAATACTTTTGAGTATGCACCATTAACCATATAAAGCCAAACCTATATGCTAGAAATCTTGCATACTATTTCTCATTAATGTTCTTTTTGGATACTGGACACTTTGAGAAGCCTTATGCAACATAATCATTTTAAATGTTTTGGAGATTAAAGTGTTTTATTTTTAGTTATTGCATATATAATGAGCTTTGAACTATTGAATCTATAATTGAAAATGGGAATAGCATACAATATTGAATGTTCAATATTACATAAATGTATTTAGTCTGTTAATATTTTTTCATATGGAATTTTTTAGTGTTTATTACATTAACAAATACGTAATTGACTAAATAATTTTAAATGAACATAACTAATTCTCAATTACGTATGGATTAATATGACCTTTTTACTCAATATAAACACTTAACTGCTTATAACATACATGTCAAAAAAAAAAAATTATAACATAAGTAATGCATGTACAAAGCACAGGCTCTTAACTAGTTAAATTAAATTTACTCAATTCTAAAATGATGCAAGAGTTTATTCTATATTATATGTTAAGCAACTACAAATATTTAGTATTACAAACTTCATGTTTCAATAACCTAATTTTTGGAATTAAGTTACATCCGCCCACTTAATTATATATATGAAGGTTTGCAAATTAATATTACAAGTCAAGTAAAGTTATGACAATAAAGAAAAACAAACTTCCAACGATCCATATATCTCAGTACATTCAAACATTATTTACACGCATGATGACTTCTCTTCCAATAACTTCTGGCAACAACATTCCCAACGAAAAAGAACTACTACATTACACCATCACCTTCCCACATTCAAAAATATTTTGTAGAAGGGAAGCTACCATTAAGAACCAGAACTAAAGTTCACATCTTTAATTAATTAGTAACACACACTATCATGTGACCTTGCTATCCTCTTGATTGATCCACCACCACTTCTCAAGCAGTAATCAATGCCTGAAGGTAGCAAGGGGGCATGTGATTTTCCATAAGAGTTCCAACACACAGCTTGTTGTAATAAACCTCGATATTTTAGGGAGGGTCTCAATTGAATATCAATTAAATCAACATCTGTGCATGGTATGGAATTGCTGCAAGCTAGATGGATAGGCTGCACCGCATAAGTCCCACTTATTTGATCAAACTTAACACCAGAAATCGCCACAGTTCCTGTCTGGTTCTTGCACTTATGCTTGTCACAATAGTATTGGTCTATCATTATTGGAAACATAACATCATAGACTTGGATTCTGGAAAATGACACATTTTTAACCATACCAATGCCTCCCTATTTGAAGAAAAATAAAAAAACTCAAATTAATGCCAAAATAAATAAATAAATCGGATGGATGACAAGTTGACAACAAGGTGGTTTAATTGCAGGTAATTAGGTTAATACCTGCCATGTTTTGATCCTTGCTCCATATAGAGTATTTTTCATTGAGATATCCTCAACGATGATGTCAGAGACACAAGCCACACTCTTGTCTTTCCCTAATCCTCCTAAACTATATATTCAGAAAATTAAATTCATAGCGATCGGTAGATAATTTTGTAGCAATCAAAATGAAAATGTCAACTTTTACTAGCTAGCTAGGCTGTATATTTCTTTTTTCTTACCTTATACCATGACCAGGGCCACACTCAATGTGGTGGACATGAACATTAGAGCAACCGGTTTGGATGGATATACAGTCATCTCCTGATCGATAATATAAAATAATAGCAAGTATCAATATTATAAGCTTCAAATAGAAAATATAAAATTTAATATAATGTACTATGTAGTCTGGTTTTCAGTTGGATACCTACTATGCGCACAGTGTTACAAAAGTTAAAGTTAGTTCAGTTATTATCATATCTTTTTATGCTGCACGTTTCAAAAGTTAGTTGCGGTGACAGTTTTACCGTTTAAAGTTTAAACTTGAACAAGGGTCTCTCTCAGCCAATCATTCTTTGCCAAAGTAGACACCTTTCAGCTCAACTAGTCTAAGTGGGCAATGCACCATATTGGCCATGATTTAATAATTTACCAAGATTCTACATTGCCAGGTATAAAATAAACTAATGTAAAGTCATTTAGAATAAATTAAACTAATGGCTTACCACTTCCAATATCAGAATGCTGAATTTCAACATCCTGTGAGTTTTGCAAGTGAATGCCATCAGTGTTTGGGCTATTCTCCGGGGAAGAAATTGTAATGTTAGTAACTTTGATCCCCTTTGAGTTGTCAAATTTTAGATGGCATAGAGGACTGTTTATGATTCTGATATCACGAACTGTTACATGGTTGCTAGAGTAGAATCTCACAGCCTGCACATGAATATTATGAACAATGTCAAACAAGAGTAAGGAAAACTGTTATAAACCAGGTTAGAAACCAAACCTAAACAGAATTCTTAGGGAAAGGAAAATCTTACGGTTGGCTTCATGTCTGGAATGTGTTTAGAGTAGCTCTTCTGCAAGAATTCATGAAAAAACAAAGTGAGCTCTTTAATTTGTTATGTAATTGCCGTTTACTTTGTCACAGATATACTTGAATATGTTTGTGGCTTGATTTTACCTGCATATCATAAGACTCTGAGGAGCCCCACCATTTAGAGCCTTGGCCATCAACACTTCCAGATCCTTTGATGGTGAAGTTCTGTACCCATTTGAAATTTATCCACTGAAACAAACTGGATTTTGGCCAGGAAGATACCTCAGGTGGAGCCAATAGAGTTCCATCTATCTGTTAAGAGTTTAATTTTTCATCAACTTTATATTTCCGCGTTAAACACTTAACAAACATGTCAAACATAACAAAATGTTATGCAATACTTTTCACTCTTCGGCTTTGGTAAACTTATATTTTAAGGCTAACTTAAAATGGTAATTAAAAAGAAGTGAAAAGCGAACCTGAAGAGTAAGATCAGGCATACAAGGGCCTTGTAAAGTAAGGGGCTTGATGAGGAAATTGAGCTCTGATGGAATTTTAACTGTAGCACCAGCAACTTTGCATGCACTTTTCCATGCAGCTAGAAGTGCCTGGTTAATGAACATTCTCAAGAAAGTTAGAACTTTAGCTATCAAAACTCACTTTCTCTTTTAAATTCTGAGTTCTTTTGCTTTACCTCTGAATCATCAGAGATTCCATTGCCCTTAGCACCAAAGGCCGTAACATCAAAAGTGTTCATTTGGGTTGGATGAGGACCATGGTGAGGAACAGGAGCTGGTGCTGGACATGGAGAAGGTGAACCTCTAGTGCGGCCATTGCTATTGTCTTTGTGGCGTTTAGGGAGTTTGTTCTTGATGTGATTCTTCCTTGCCTCCACAGAAATTATGGAGAAGGTGACAAATACAATCACCAACAAGGACAGGAAAATGAATTGAGAAAAACTTCTGTTCCTCTTCATTCCTTCTGAGGGTCCTTTCCTTAATTTGTCACTATTAGCGATAATACTAGCAGCGAGAATTCTAGGAATTTGAGGTGGTATTGTGCTTCATACAGGGAATTAGTATGCTATTTATAACATCTTATATTGTGGAATATATGGAGGAAACAATGTTTGGTTTTCTCCTGATTTTGGAGGGGTGTGATTTTAAAAATGTTGTTAAATCATTAGTGCACTAGATTAGGTTCATTTACATGGACGTGGATGCTCTTGTGTCACATAACATAAAAATATATGAATATTCTCAACAGTTTGAGATGGGTTTTGTACTTTGCAAAAGTCGTATTTGTTTATGGTTAATTATACCTTCTTTCTGCTTACTTTTTCAAATGAGGTCCTGAGCCAGAAATTCTTAATTATCTTTATGAGTGTCCTTCTGTAGTCTTCAGTGAATATTCTGGTTGCTTGTGTAAAATAATTTAAGGAATAAGGTTGACCATGAGCTCCCGTCTCAGTTAATTTGAGCGCGTACTAGGTATTATTCGAAAAAATATATATAGGACTGTTTTCATTGTTTCTTTGTTTTTTTATGCTAAAGGGAATGATTTTTGCATATACTTTCATGTACATAGTCTTGAACACCCACTATGAATAGGTGGAAAAAGATAAAATAAAAATTTAAAATAAAGAGTTATAAATATTTTTTACTATTAATGTGATAGAGTGCCTAAGAATATGTCTCAAAGCTATGTTCAAATATCACTTGTTGACAAAAAAATAAATAAATAAGTAACGCAGCTCTTCTGCTAAACATGAGCACTGCTGATAAACCTTTGTGGTAACAAGGACTGTAACTTTATCAAAACAAAGTAGAAAAAATAACGTTCACCAAACCTAGCACAATCTATCGAGAGATTCTCATACGCAGCTAGTGTAAGAATTTGATTTGTTTAATCACTTATTGTTAAGTGTGATTTTTGCATGATTAATTCTATAATTAGTGTCTTGGAGAGTTTAAAAGATAAATGCAAGCATCACCTTATATTCGATATATATCTAAGTAGGATTCTTGTT